>RCIC01000013.1:1130000-1730000 GCA_018883505.1 Ceratosolen fusciceps | reverse complement strand
GAGTAGAACGTATTGGCATTTTTATGATTTAAAAATACCTTTCGTGCGCTCGTTAATCTTTATTTCAAAGTTAATTGCATGTAGTACAAGTAAAAGTCCTCGTTTTTAGCATGTTTAAAAAAATTGTCATCTATTTACTTCAGATGAGCGTATTTTGTAAGTAAAAGCTTAGGCATTGAATAATTCCATTTTACTTGAGCAATGAAGCAATGATCTCGATATCAGTTAAGAATTTCGACGATTACGCTTTAAAAAAAGGTACTTAACTTCTTCATGTAATAGATAAGCGATACAATTTGATCGACGGGAAGCCACTAGTCGGATACGAAATTCAGAAGGTATACGGTAACGAGTACTCGTTCATTGTGGGTATAATTATCGTTGACAACGCAATCGCACTTGAGGAATCTATGATATGTACCGGTGCACTCGTTAGCCTCTATCACGTACTGTCGAGCGCACACTGTCTCGATGACATAGACGACATAATATTCGGAATACTTGCCGAATCGAACGTCTACCGGAACAATGTGCTTCATCATCCGAACTGGTGGATAACTTACGACCAATGGGCCACGATATCGGATATCGCGCTTCGATACAGACAAAATGACATTGCCATGATTAAGGTAGGGATTATCATCGGAGATCCAGCGCTGCAGATCTATCACTGCGCCTGTATTTATTAATAAGGAGGTCGAAATCGTTATTATTAATGAAAGAGCTTCGTTCCAGATGATCCAAGCGGTCGCCTCGACGACCGTCACACCGGCTCCGATTTCGGGGATCGAGCACTACTTCAGGCTGTACGGAGAGCAGGTGACCTTGGCCGGTTGGGGCGATTCGAACGAGGGCGAGGCGCCGGAAAACTTGCAAGCTGCGACTGTGCAAATAATATCGAACGAGGAATGCGGTACTCTGGCATCCGATTTACAAGGGACGACGATACGGATCCCCGCGAGATATTTCTGCACGCGAGCGGATCCCCTCGTGCGGGTCGTCGGTGTACGTATTATACCCCCACCCCCAACCCTCCACCCCATCACCTCTTTGGTTGACGGGTGCGAATACCTTATAGCTTCGTCGATTTAGAGCTTAAATCCAAGCTTAAATTATTCATTTACGTTACGTACGTACGTACGTACGTACGCCGGGCCTTCGTCTGTATTACTAACTTATTGCTCTGTTGTGTGTTTCCAGGGTGACTGCGGGGGTCCGGTTTTGTACGAGGGTCGGATTATTGGGGTTAACAAAGGCGTTTTCCCAGAGGACGAAGAGTATTGCGAAGACGCGGTCAACTTCCACGTCGGTATTCATTATTATATTGGCTTCGTCAATGCAATTATGTCCATGTAATACAGGCCTTTTAGTCTAAGCTCGCTTTCTTTCGATTATCCATGAATAATCTATATGAAATTAAAATTCTAATCGAATCAAGAGGATTCCACGACTCTTAAGATTATTCATACTACGATTAAGAAACGCTCCGGCGATTCATTACCGCCTCGCTACTCATTCGTATTTATTGCACTACCAATGTACCTTTTTACCTTCCCATCCACCATATCCACCCTGGGCACGTGTACTTGTACTCTCTCCTACTGGTTCATCGTTAAGGCGCAGCTCCTTGAGTAATTGCAGAGTCAGGGATTCAATTACCCGGAATGTTTTGACCACTGGAAAAAAAAGAAAAGAAAAGAAAAGAAAAGAAAAGAAAAGAAAACAACGAAACAAAAGAAAAACAGCTAATGCAGCATTAGGGAAATTCGTGAACGTACGTGGGGAGTACAATGGGCATTTATATATTATTAAATAGAAGGTACGAGTAGGAGAAAGAGGCAGGCCTACCAATGTACATTTAGTTCTTGTACTTGCTGGAAGCGAGCCAAAGAATATATTGCATAGGAAAGCAACGCGTGGCTAATAGTAAGTAGTTTTCGCGTTGAAATCTGATGGACGATCAAGTTTATATCTTTTGCAGGCTAAGCATATCTTTCCAACATAAACAGCTTACGCTTTTATTATATCTACTGTAAAATGTACGTTGCGATTAATCTCACGGCTGTCTTGATCTCCGGACTATTTATCATTCAAAGTATCCGAAGGGACAGTGTTGATTTACGCTGCTCTTGTCGCTGCTCTTGTCGCTGCTCTTGTCGCTGCTCTTGTCGCCGCTCAAGCCGATGCATTTAAATCTTTTAATAAACGACCGAATAGTACAAATGGATATGTACATCAATAACAATATACAACGAGATTACGTACGACGAACAAACCATTATACATATCGTATTTAGAATATTTTCATTTTTACTTACTTTAAAAACTCCATTAAATTAATTATAAATAAAGGGCCCTCGGAAAATCTTTATTATTACTTTGTTGAATTAAATATATAATTCTATAGTTGTCTTGATTACTCGATCTTTAATGAATTCGTTATTTTTAGAAATAGAAGGAATTTAATGGATTTTTGCTTTTAAAATATAACGACTCGCTCAGAAACTTATTTACGAAAATTTATTATAAATCGTAACAATCCGTCAAAATATTATGATAGCATTTAATTATTATAAATATTTTATAGATTTTCAAAATTACATTAAATTTTCATGGAATACTAAAAGCCAATTTAATTGTATTCGTGTTGTAACTCCAAATGTCGCATAAAATTCATTGTCGACTTTGATTTCAACCCCACGGACATTCGCATTCGTATTCGCACGCGCGCGCACACACAGGCATCTCATCATTGTTATAATTTTCTTATTTTAAACGTCCTCGTCATAGTTTAAGTACATAAACGTTTTCAATCCTTACTTTTTTAACTTATAATCGATTCTTTATTAGCACTGAATAGGCAATACACGTACTTCGGATACATTTTATTACATCTCAATTTTATTAAGATACTTGAATAAAATCAAACGTTTGCCGAGAGGTCTCACATAAAACTTATTCCTACGTTATTGGGCCAAGTATTGTATATATTTTTAAGGAACAAACCTATAAATTATTCCGATACGTTAATGGAATCATACTTCTTGAGAATATCAAATAGAGCTTCTCTACGAATAATAATAAATCTGGATGAATAATCATCAACACAAACAAATGACCAAAAAAAAAAAAATAGTAATTCAAAGCAAAGGTCTTTGAAATTATAGCGTACTATTATAAAATTATGAAACGTTACATCATAAATAAGAATTAAGTAATTTATCAAAACCTTTTCATGATTTATACTCATTGATTATCCATAATTTTCTTTAGCAATAGCATTTGTTTATCAAGTACTGCTTAGTTAGACATTAAAATAAAATACACTGATAAAAAAAGGTATAATTAATTGAGATTAGTATTTAAGAGTCTCGAGTAACGCATGAAAAAACATAGATTTGAATGTAGATTTATAGAAACGTATGAAAAAAAAAAAAAAAAAAATTATTAAAGCTCATTTATTTGTTAAATGGTTCTTCCTTAATATATAAGAGCTTAAGGCATACTTTTCATGTCATATACTGAAGGTCATCAGCTTTTAATACTCGAGAAAAAATTGAAGTATAACCGTAATTATATGAAATCTGTTAATTAAATTCAAGTGGTTATTATAAGGCTATTTTTTTTCATCTTCGCAATTACGTAATCGTACATGAACGAGATATCGTTAGCGCGTAAGAAAGTCTACGTGTACGTATTTATAGACAAGAGAATGCTCAGGATTTTAATTATTGTTACCTTAAATAAATTCGTGGCCCAAATAAAATTATTATTGATAGTTAAAATTTTTAATGACTATTTCCGAGAATTGCATTTCTGTTTCAAACTAATAAATCAGTTTTTGTATATTCGTGTATTACGTAAGGATTTATTTTATTTGTTGGTTTTTTTTTTATAATTATTTAAAGAAAACTTTTTTTTTCGTTGGCCGATATCATTCGCGTATCGTATAAAATTAACGATCTAACGGCTGCAGCGAGACTCAAGCATCTATTCTACATCTCTAGTTATAAATTTCTTTAATTCATGTATTATTATTATTATTATCACACGTTGCCGTAGTATGACTAAAATTTTTTATTAACGTCTACCGACTGTACGATTTTGACTTCAGTAACGAAAAAACAATTTTGCCGATGAGTCAATTTCAGGTGATTGGCATAAATATTCTTTCTTATTCGTTTAACCCTCGAATCTTCGTATCGTTTTGGTGTATATTCATTCTTTCATTGAAGATCTTCATTGAAGATCTATTCGTTCGAGGCGATTCGTCCTGACCTCAAGAGATAACTTAATTCCAATGCCATTCCATAGGAAGACTTTTAAGTGTCTCAAATTACACTATTTAATAGCACTCGTCAAGTAATGTTCAAAATATCAATTTTATATTTATAAAACCAAGTGCTTTCGTGATGTGAATTACCTCACGGAGGTATTGGGCGGGGAGGGGAGGCACGGATAGGTATTGATGTGCACCTCATAACTTGTAGTATAACATAGACAAGAACTTATTTCGAAATCCTAATTATTTACAAAGTGTCCGGCTCTCTCTCTCTCTCTCACTCTTTATTAAAACCTTGTCTTAGAAAAAAAAAGTTAATTTATCGGAATTAAATGGTAAAAATGGTAAAAATGGTTAATCCCATTAATATATTATTGAAACGGTTTGGTCAAAACTCCATTTTCTAAAGAAATAATTATTATTTATTATAATAATAACGATGTCATTAAAGGTTTTAATTCTATTATAAATTTAGTATGTAATAGAAATTACGAAAATCATTACTTACTTATACACTCTTGGCTTGACGAGCTTTCTCTATTTTATACATGAATTAGATAATATAAAATTGTTATTTTATACACGCAGGCATATATCAATTTAAGTGAAGCGCTGATACATGTCTTATGATGTAATGACTCAGATTAATCTGTGTTTTGATTGAAAAGTTAAAATTCCACCTACTGGTATTATATTTGCTTCGAAACTTCAATTCATGATTCCTCTTATCTTTTTTCGAATTTTCAAACAATGGAGCTATTTCTTCTTATGATAATGACTCCGGAAGTTTTGAAGTTATTTCATACGAATGATTTATTGGAGGGGCTTCAGAAAAACTGAATATACTATTTATAATCACGAGATGATGCGCACTCAAAATATTTCAAGCCAAATGATCTTTTACAAAAAAGAAGAAAAAAGAAGAAGAAGAAGAAAACTTCAAGATCTATAACTAGATTGTCTATTAAGAATATGACGTTTAAATTACATCTGCATTTTCATTTATCGATTGTTTTATTTAATTATGTATACGTATACGTATACGTATACGATATATATATATATATATATTATTTTAAAGAATCTTATTTAATGTTGATTTCGAAAGAAAATCTTAGATTTTAATTAAAAGCCTTTAATTGATCATTGATACTATTGTTCTTTAATTTAATGTATTGACGAGTGAGGTATTAAAAATATTAAACATTATCTTCTGATAGATTGTCGATCGTTATAAAAATTCAGTATTTCGTTATTCGTATTCATGAAGTCGAGGACTATTAAAAAGATATATAACTTTTCATTTAGATGATAATTAATTGATAATCTAATAATACTTTAATGGAATTTTGAATGACATTTTAATTTTTGTAACACGACGGCCATTGTTGAAAATCGCTTTTCCTTGTTAAAAAGTTTTTCTTTGTAAGTAAATGCAGCGGTAATGAAGAAAATGTAAATGATAACAACTCTATTATTAGAGAAAATAATCTTACGTGTACTTGCTTATAAAATATAGCCCTGGCCGGTCTCTTAAATATAGAATTACAAGAATTTCTCCAATTAATTGTTTAATAAAGCAAGTCGTCGGAGAAGCAAATTTTTCTTGCGTTATATAGAGTTGTCAATTTTAATTACGTTATAATAAAATAAATGCATATACAGTGAGAGCAAAGGTTCCTCTTTTCTCACGATGTTTATCTTCGTGGAATGACGTTTCGTATTTTGATTCCGAAACCTGTGTTCTGTTGCCCTCGAATGATAATCAAGGCTCACTCTGAAACTCATGTGTACACAAGCTTGCCGTTATTATTGTATGCATACATACGCGCTTATCGTGAGAATATTTGATTTCGATTTAGAAAGACAACAGTTGAATGTATTGCGACTAATCTACATAATGATTTAGAAATTTCCTAAATATACTAATTATCGTAATATTTATATATATATATAATACTATTTTACTCGTATAGCGCTGAATCGAACCATATGTATTGTAACACATTTTTACATCTCTATGGTCGAAAATTCTTTAGAGAGAGCCTTAAGCTTTTGAAACCCATACGCTATGAATTACTTGATGGTGTTATAACTATTGTTCATATAAATTCTGTTGAAATTATTACTACTATACGATGAAATATAATTATAAGTTTTAACTTTTTGTTTGATGATGTATTACGTTATTTCCTTAGGATTTCAGAGCACACAATAGCAAAGAACTTTCAAAATATTTTTAATTCCACACACTAAATGAAAAGTAAAATTAAAATGTATTAATTATTAATTTTTATGGATATTTAGAAAACACAATCGAATATTTAATAAAAAAAACACCAATACACCGAGATTTTACATGCTAGGACTGATGCATTTTTTATATATATAATAATAATAATATTAACAGTTATTATTCGGGAAAATAATCAATTATCCTTGTTATGGATATAAATGGAACGGAATGTTTTAACGTCGTTAACTTAATTAAAAGTTTTGAGGAACTGAAGTTGACACTTAAACTTCCCAATGAAGCTAACCAACCCATCTCTCTCTCTCTCTCTCTCTCTCTCTCTATATATATATATATATATATATTAATAGTTCACGAGTCTCATACAATCTTGGAATTTGAAATTTCTTTTAATTTACTGAATTCAATTACGCTATTGCAATGACGAATAAATAATCTACGAGTCGACATTGATTCTAATTTTTTATAACCTTCGTATTGATCGACTGTTTGACTTAACTATGAAGATGATTTTTTTATATTATACGAGATCGATTGAATCGAACGAGTATAGAAAAAATTGTAATTCAGATCTTTTTAGCGATCTGGAAATAATTTCGTATTTGTGTCAATAAATAATCGACAATCATTTTAATTCTTTTGAAACGACTTTGCAAATCAATTCTTATCTGACAAATAACTCATATACTGTATTATTTTATGGCATTCGGTTATCTCTACTTATAGAATTATACATATTAAAATTTTATTTCATCCATGTAGAACATTTATACTCACAACTTAAATGTTTTGCATTTTTTTTAAATATAGAATTTTTATATAATTATATCAATTTCTTTTCATAAATACAAATCTCTAAAATTAGATCTAAATTCTTAAAAAAGAATAAATGTGAAAGTTACTGATAACAGTAACGGGTAGATTATCACTAAGCTAAGTTATTACATTATATATTTTTAGATAAGGACGATAATTTTTAATGATACGGTTGTAAGAGAAGAACGAGTAGCTGCTTGTATTAAAAAAAAATTACACGCTAGTACTACTGAAATGAGGTATGTAAGAGATCAAGGAAATCTAAAA
Organism: Ceratosolen fusciceps; assembly: GCA_018883505.1. Taxonomy (NCBI): domain Eukaryota; kingdom Metazoa; phylum Arthropoda; class Insecta; order Hymenoptera; family Agaonidae; genus Ceratosolen; species Ceratosolen fusciceps. Next base: position 1,722,381 of record RCIC01000013.1, on the reverse strand, counting down.
ACGAAATGCATTACAACGATCGAGATTTAAATAATTGATGATAAGTAAGAAAAATTGTATCAAATAGAATCAATAATTCGTTAACTCATATTATTTCTTAAGTCCTTTCAACTATAGAATAAAAATAACGAAAAATAAAGTTTTTTTAGTCTTGAAAGAAGTCTATTTATAAGTAAAATATTTATAAATAAGAAATTGTGATGAAAATGCCCATACTTGAGGTATTCTTGAGTTATTCTAGCTACGATAATACAACAATAAATAAGATAAAGGTGTTGGGGGCGGAGAGGGGCTTATTGGGGTTGAACTATACTCTCCTTACTCTAACGATAATTAATTTCGTAATATTTACGTAAATACGAGTAATATAATTGTTTTTAAATATGTCATTGTCGAATAAAAGTATATATATATTTTATGTACAACAATTGGAATGTTTGAATTTTTCATAAATATTGTATTTATTTCAATAAGGTTTATTCGAACAAGCGACCCTTGGAGTACGTTAAAAGCTATTACTAAGAACCTGGTAATAGAAAATTTATTTGATAATATCAGCTGAAAGGAAAACAATACGTATTAAAATAAAGCAATGAATGTGGATATTGAATGTGTTCGTTATAACTGATCACGAGTAAGTGAAATTTTGAATAACCATTAAAAATCTTTGTTAATGAATCTATTACAAATATTCGATACAATTAGCCATTAGGACTATTTGTAATGGTAAAATAAAGAATATAGATGTTCTTATACGCCTTATGGAATGCACAAAGACTCGAATATAGGATGATCGGGGGATGTTAGTCAATCACGACACGATGATTCGAAGTCATTCGAAGGATAAATGAAGCCGTGAAACATTGTCTTGGTCTTTGGACCATTGGAAAAAAAGAAAAAAAAAAAAAAAAGAAAAAAGAAGACGAATAAGTGATTCGAGTAGAATTATGAAAGTAGTCTATAATACGAGGTCGGTTCGCTCGAGTTAATAATCTCGTCCGTATTTTTCTCTTCTCCTTCGAGAAGATAATGCTTATAATGCTCATAATGCTCATAATGCTCATAATGCTCATAATGCTTATAATGTATAAAATTAGCTCGTGTTTGATTACCGGGGATGGACGTTGAACGATTACCTTAAGTACGATGAGCCTTATTTGGTATTGGCCAAATAACAATAACAATAATAATAGTAATAATAATAATAATAATAATAATAATAGTAATAATAGTAATAGTAATAATGGTAGAAGAATCAATGGAGCTTGTAGATGCTCGGGAGTCCGGGTGCATCTGAAGTGCACGTGAAGCCATAAAAGTTGGTCCCCTCGTTGCCTATCTCCACAATGGACTGGATTGATATAATTTGATTTTTGAGTAATTGGTAGTGAGCGGCTATTTGGCCGGCTCGGCTGAAAATACCTGTTAACCCGGTTGATTTAATAGTAAGCGGCTTGAAAAACAATGGGAAATAAAATCGAAACGTTTCTTCCCATGGGTATCAAATTTCCCGGTGATGGGCAGATAAAAGTATCGTTACACATTGGCCCCGTCGTCGTCGAGGCGAAAATGATAAGGAGCCCCTCGGACCATTTCCACGGGGCTTTTACTTAATTGCCATTTTCTCGAGAACGAGCGAGAAAGAGAGGGCTGAGAGAGAGAGAGAGAGAGAGAGAGAGCGTGAATATTAATTAAGAGCGTATGGGTTAGGCGGGTTGGGGGCCTTCGAAGCTAGGATTGGTAATGGTTGGCGGTGGTGGTGGTGGTGGTGGTGGGCGTTATCTCCCCAGGTGCGTGTGAAATCTGGTTTCGTTTCACACAATACCGTTAAAGTTTTTAAAGCGCTTTTAAAACGCGGCGGCTGTTATTGCTCATGCGGAGGTGAGGCGCGCAGTCTCGCACGCGCCCGTTGAAAGCATAATTATCGGTTAACGTTAAATCGAGGTAATCATTAGAACTCTTCCGACGCAACTCCGCTGCGGCCCGACGACGTCTCGGACAGGCAGACTCTATTATCCTCTGTAATACAATGGAGATAAGATAATCCCTCGGCGATTGCGAGCCTCAATTTTCGCGCTTAGACGACGGCTTAGACGACGGCTTAGACGACGGCTTAGACGACGCTTAGACCCGACTTAGATCTTGATTACGGGGAAATATTATATTCACGCTAGACGCAAGATGCGGATGCTTTAGCGCCCAATGCTTCGTTATCCTTACTTTAAAAAAAAAAAAGAAAAAAGAAAGAAAGAATAGCCTTTCCGACGACTCCCGTTTTTCCTCTCCTCTCCTGCATCGCCGACTCAAAACCTCTTTCAATTTCCCCTATCCGTCCTTCCTGCTTTTCAAATACACTCTAACGCCTCCTGTCGCAAATACCTGTCGCCACATTACCCCCCCAAACTTGTAATTCTCTATATCCCTCGAGCATGACAACTTTGTAATTTTTATTATTAAAGCCTCCACTACTCCCTCTACGTATACAACTTATTATTATTGTTATTGTTATTGTTATTGTTATTGTTACGTGATAATACGAGATAATGATTTTTTTAAATAGTTCGTGATTGTCGGCCTGTTTGTGCGATTCCTAAGACTTTTCTCCTTAATGTATTTTTAAAATAATATTAACACTGTGGACTGATTTACATACGCATGTATACGTTTTTTCAAGTTTTCCCTTACATAAACGACTAGTCTATAATCCTCAATAAATCGGAGAACTCGCAGGAGTATACAAGATACGGGAGACGTTCACTCACTTTATGTGCATTTTTTACGAGGGGATATGATTGACTTTAAATTTTTCAATATTCATTGCATTACAATATTCGCGCACAAGCACTTCTTCGCAGTGCTGATCCCAAGGAAATCTCAACCCAATATAAAATATTTTACTTAAAAATGATTTTCATACTGATTTCTTAATTCTAAGCATACAAATAACTCCGTAATATTAAAAATCTCAATAAATACTTATAACTGAAGCTCCGTTTACAATGCAGTCCACCCATATTTCTTTTAATTACCAAGTATATGGGAATATGGTAAATGTAATAATTTTAAGAAGACCTTATCAGAAGTCCTTCCTCTGGAGCATAGATTTGTATTTTTTTTTATTTTTTTATTTTTTTTTTTTATATAGTCATATAAATGTCGCATTCCGGATATTAAAAATAAAAGCGGAGATTGATAAATATTCGGTGTGAAATTACATTTTGTAGAATGATAATTATCGATTATACGAATTGAATAATTTACATTGTAATCATATGCACGAGTAGATTTATAATATATATATATATGTGTGAGTGTGTGTGTGTGATATAGTTAAAATAGTATGTAGAAAGTATGTAAATTTAATGACGATGGCTGACTTCATTACAAAGATAATTGCACTTTTTTATATTCATTTCAAATTATTTATTTAAAATTGCTCGTACAGGCACGATTTATTTATTATAAAGCGATCTAAGGAATACATCGAAACGCACGTTAATTAACAGTTATTTATGTATTTTCGTATACAATGTATAATATTTCATGTTTAAGCAAGCAATTATTCTTTACGTGATTACGCGCGCGCGCGCAGAAATTTTATAATTATGGCATTATTTTAAATATGAATGCTCCTTCAATATTCACTCGTATGTACTAAATCACGTTACTCTCATAAAGGTATTGAAAATTACAACAACAGCGACCACAACAAAAAAAATATAACAACAACAATAATAATAATAATAATAATAATAATCATCATCATCATCATAAATAATAGTAAGAGGAATTCAATTGAGTTTTCCAATTTGTATTAATTCAAGGTTCGCAGATTATATTAATGAGAAAAATTTATCGATTGTTCGGAGCGATCTATTTGCAAAGTAATAAGTGAAGGAGAATATACGCGTTTAGAGATCGATTTTACATTGACGCTAATCCGAGCAACGTAGCCAGTAATTATCTTATTTATCAATTTGCTCGTGACACAGAGAAAACTCCCGGGATCATTATTTCCCAAGTCCGCCATTACAGATTTTCATACCTCATTTGACATAGATCGTACGTAACATTACTTAACTCATCGACAAATGCATAGCCATGATCACACGGACTTTATAATACAATCATCATTACGTCTTCATACGGATATCCATTATGAGCAGTGAGCCACTATTCTTTTGTCTCGAAACTATATAATGCAGCACTTATTGCTTAGTATTCGTTTTGAACCCTTTCGGAGGCGAGAGAAAACTTGGCGCTCGACAGAAATAGAAATAGAAATGGAAATAGAAACAGAAACAGAAACAGAAACAGAAACAGAAACAGAAATAGAAATAGAAATGGAAATGGAAATAGAAATAGAAAGAGAAATAGAAATAGAAACGTTTGTATTTTACGCCGGGCTATTAACCAATTTAGTGATGCAAAGCGTTTTATGTATTTGCATATACGTGTGCGCGTGTGTCCGCGTATTCTCTGATCGTTAAATTCTCTATCCTTATAATTTATTCTGATCATATTATATGCCTACGTAGGGTTTCAAATACGAAGAAAATTTTATTGTAATCGACAAAAAAAATTTAATGTTGTTGATAATTGGAAATGTAGAAACTATGGCTAATCGCATTTTAGTGAAAGTATTACATGAAATTCGAGATTTTCATAAATCATCCTAAAAAAGTAATTTATCTTTCTAACTCTTCATAAACTTAAGCAATAATCTGCGCAAATGATTTATTACGCTCTCTTATATTGAGAAAGGACCGCTTAGGTTTTTCCTTTTTCCTTAAGATTTTATATTCTTTAAGAAAATTAAAGGATTCAGCGTCCAATTATTAATTAAAATAATTAAGTAGCGCGCAGCTTGCGTATCGAGTAATCAAGTCGAACGTAGAGGCCGAATGTCGAGGAAAGAATGTAGAATAAATGGACTCGCTTATATTCCCGGTTAATTTATTCGTCCAGAAAAACTTGGCGTGAAACCGAATTAAACGAATCCTTAAAAGCTATTTTCCTAATTGAAAATGTGTATACGTATGCAGTGTCGGAATTGAAAACACCCGAGAAGTATAATTAACGCCGGAGCTAAAGACATACAAATAAAACTAGCTAAATCTCCGAGCTATCTAAATATAATAAATCTTAACGATTTCATTTTCGTTCCGATGATTGAATTTATCCGTAACGTTTTATTAAAACTGCAACTATTGCCTTCCAGTCAGGATAATAACGGAATTGACAATTTTCTGAATGGACCGGAGGAAATCTTATATAAATACGCTTCTAGACATACTGATGCTACAGAACAATTGCTTTCACGTATAATCAAACGGCAATCGGTGTCCTCAATGTTTATAAACAAATAAATTTCTAAAAGATGCTGCACACTCGACATTATCAGCAAATATATTCGCAAAGCCGGTAAATCCATTGATTTTATGCAATCACAATGATAGAATTCCCTGATTAGTTATTATTATTCCGACTGTTGATTTTACCTCCCGTTTGTTTTTTTTTTCTTTCCTTTCATTATTTCGCGTATACCAACACAGGGGAAAAAATTCCCGTTGGACTTGGTGCGGTACGTTCATTACGCAAACCATTGCATATATTGCCGCCCCCCACCCACTCCCCACCCAGCCACCCCCGTGTCATTATACCCGTGCGTTTATACAATACCCGTGAACGTACGGGTAACTCAAACATACGCTTGAGTTGTACGAGTAATGATTTTCGGATAGAAGTAAGGAAGGATTTTATTTTTTATTAAGTGCATAACTAACTCTTATAAGTTCTACTGAAAAATACAACAAAAGTTAGAATTTATTTAAGTAATCCTCGTGAATAGAATGTTTATTTCTTAGTTATTCGGGAATTCGCAAGGAATTGATAAGTCGTAGGGTAAATGTCAGATTGCATTCTTTCATTCGAATGGATAATATAAAATAGTAAATGTTTATATCAAAGATGTGATAGAGATTCAAGAGATTAAGAGAAACATTTATCTTTTATCCGAAATTAACGGTAAAAACTACAAAGATTATATTGTTACAGATTTATAATTAGATTAGATAAATAATAGAAAATTCCCGAAATTTCCTTTAATCGGTACTTTCATTAACTTGAAAATGAAGTATAAAAGTAAAGATAAAGCATCGAGACTGTCTGTAAATATTGTAAAAAGGTCAATTTGAACATTAAATTACTTTATTACTTCAATAATGTAATGAATATTTATATTGAGGTAATAAATCCAAGCTGAAATCAAATATATCTTGGAAATTACACTGATATCTGGATGATCATAATATTGAATTGGGCAACACTTTTTCGTAAAAATCGATTCATCACGTTCATTCTACTAAATAAAAATTATTCCTTACACCCTTTTTATAGACTAAATGCTCGTCGATGTTAATTCCGGATAAATCTATGCTATAGTAATTTGCAAAAGATCTTAAACTCTTTGATATTTCAACAATATCGATAAAATTTATGAAATAATGCTAATTGTTCGAAATACCAAGTAAGGCAAATAGTGTAAATAATAAAAATTCATTGGGAACCGTCAGTCTATCAATATATATCATTCATTCATGTATTTCTTGAATAAAACAAAAGAATAATATTCAGTTCTTTATCTATTAATTAATATACATTTCTTCCGAGGATTACTTACTTATTTTATAAGAACGGATAATGATTATTTTACTCGAGGCTTCGAGCATTTTTTTGCTTCTCTACCTAATTATGTGTGAAAGTATGTACATGGAAATGTTATTGAATAATTTATGGTATGTTAATGTGGATGTGGATACGGTCTCGCTTTGCTGGCGAGACAGATGCTCGTTTCTTTCTTTTATCTCTCTCTCTCTCTCTCTCTCTCTCTCTCTCTCTTCATCTGTTCATTCGCGTTATTATACGGATGTTGTGTACGAATATGTCGAAAATGATGCTTCACTGCCGTATAATGTTATGAGAAGTGCGGAATTTTGTATCACGTATTCGGCAAAAAAAAAAATTCTTACAATAGATCGAGATTTTTATGGGAATATCGCAGCTGTTTCGGCAAATATTTCCGTGAGCGAGTGCGCCGATAGGATGAATTGAATTGCTTCGGGTAAATACATTGGATCTAGTATTCCGAGACCCAACGAGATCTTAATTATTCAAGCCAAAAAGTATAAAGAAAGTAATATTAAAACGGCTCTATACAACTCACGTAGAATATAATCCGTTCGTATAATAGATTTTATGGATTTTTCTTTGCACACTCGATGACGGATCTATAGAATCATCGCCTTTGATGCCGAACGTCACTTTCAATGCCGATTACTCGCAAATTCTAAACAATTAGCCGAATGGGCCTGGCAGTCGGTACTAATTACTACGGCTTAAGGAGAGGACTGATTTTAAAATTCCACGTCATTGACATGGATCGGTATATGGAATACGTCGTTATGTCATTGAAGGATATAGGCCTGTATTCGTTTAGTTGGCTTTAGCGGTGCCCGAGCAGAGCCGATATAAATCAGTCCGGGAATCGGAGAATTTTATACGTCGATTTTATTATAACCGAATTGTCAATGGGGGAATTCAGACGCAGAGAGTAATTTTAATGCACGAGGAGGAATATAATGCGTGAGTCGTACATCAGGCAGCACGCAACATTATTTATTATCGTGTTATCCACTTATTTAAGAGTGTTTTATTCACGCGCCAGTCGTCAGAGAAAATTAATTCCTTTTATACTGCGCGATATAACCATTTGGCTTTTGTAATCGATGCCGTAACGTGTGTACGTCATTTTCACAGTCAGCGGCGCGAATAATTGTGCGTAAAGACGTACCTAAGCAAGATGGATTCAGTACTCCATCGGTATCCGCACTCTCGCTCGGTCCTAACAATATAAACAATAATAACAATAATAATAACAATAACAATAACAATAACAATAATAACAATAACGATAATAATAATAACAATAAGAAGAAGAAGAAGAAGAAGAAGAATAATAATATAATAATGATGATGATGATAACAACAACAAATAGTCCGAAACATTTATATTAAATATTTAATTATCAGTGTCACTTTACATCTAGTAAGTAGTGTTTATTTCATCTTAATCGCCTCTAGGCGTCCGCTCGATCCCTTATATTCATCGTTTCATGGCCTTTATTCCTCCACTCCGACATCTCACTCGCCAATTTAATATTCCATAATTTATTACTTTTATAATTTGTCACCTCCATACACTTACTTATTTTTAATGAACTCGTGGCGGCGAATTTATTATCAAATTAATTTTACTGCCATTTTGATACTCGAAACCTTGCATGATTTATCGCTTACATAGACTTACTTTAAATAAAGCAACATTTTTTAATTACACTGTTTACCATCGGCGGCTAATTCTTCAATAACGTAGCTTGATTAGTACATAATGGCATGTAATCGAGCGATATTGCATACAGAAGGCGTGAAGATTTTCTTTATTAGAGAATTAGAGAATCGACTTAAACTCTATACAATTCGTGTACTTATTATGCAAACGACGAATCGTTTCTTTCATATTCAGAAGATTAAACACAAAAGACCTGAAATTATGTTTACATTACTTGAAAATAAATAAGAATTGGAATTACAATATAACCTCGGCTATTAAAATATATAATAATTAATATACGGATTTCGAATGTTTTTATTGAATCACGCACTATTGTATATATATAATGTATAAAACAATCAGAACAGTATCTTAAAAAATATCTAATCTTCAATTTATGTATCGACTTTGATAAACAAATATTTAAAGTATGAAATATAAAATGAAATTCCTATTCATTATTTACAATAGAAATTCAATACACTCGATTCGTATGATAACGTAATTACATATAGTTAGTAATATATACATATGTATAGCTGCTTCTCTTAGAAAATTAAAATAAGTAAAAATCATAGATTTTGTATGGAAAAAATGATGATTTTAGCTGCGTATGTTGTTTAAGGTAGCGTTTTGCACAGTTTCAGCAAAAAAAACTCGTTGAATATAATATTATCGATCTAATATTATCCGATGTAAATGAAGTCATTGTAGTTTAATATATTTTTCATGGGAGTAGCGTACGTAGGGATACATCGTCATAATTTTAAATACTCGAATAATAATATCATATGCTTGTTAATGAAAGTAATTCTAATTTATCAGAAAGAAAGGTCCCTGGTTTAATTGAGCTTGGCTAGAAAGAGACGCGAATATGAATTTGCGAATTCAGATTGTTTTGAAACACCTCGTAAAATTACCCTCGTATTAGGGTTTGAGATTATTTTTAAATAGTAGCACTTAAACAATTATTATTTATAGGTTATATAACCTATTATAAGTTTTATGATCTTTCACTTCGATACGATTGCTTACCACAAACTGCCCGTGTTGATAAATCATATTCCTTTAATATTTTCTTTGGCATTGGCACTTCTTCAAATACGTCTCTCCTAATTGTCATTATTTACTTTTCATCAATATTTTTTATAGACTTCAAATTTTCGTCTCTTCGTCCTCGAGGGCAACTTTGTCACATCCAAAATCGCATGTAATCAATGCTCCCCTCCCCCCTCCCACTCCCGCTCCCACTCCCACTCCCACTCCCAACCGTATGCCAACGATCAAGTGAAATTATATACAATTTCGCGTTTCACAATAGGACTTTAATTTTAGTCTCGGGTAGTATCATTCGGTTTCTCCGCATAAATCAATAATTCTTGAAAGCATGAAAAGTCCATTTTTTCCGTTCTGGAGCTCCTCCAGCACAATACAAGTATAATTTTAATATTCAACTTTATTTTCATACCATAGATAATTTCCTCCGCAATATAATAACTTTTAACATTACATGTCAATGCAATAAAATTACTTAATTTAATGAAATAGAATTTACTTTTCAATCAGTACGATAGATCGCACGTCTTTAATATATTTTCATCCTTATCGGTAACTGTTAATCAATATATTCTTTAACAAAAGCAGCCCTGCAATGGATTTACAATTAATTTTTTATTTAACGTAATATACAGTAATATTATGAATGACTAAATTACTCGTGACGAATTGTAAAGAGAAGGCGCTGTTGAGAAATTGAAGATATATAGGTTTTAAAACGGAATCTTATTCTTTATATTAATAGACTTATATCATAAAACTAAAGTTATCATTGTATTAGAATCGCCAACAGCAGATTTCTACGAGGCTGCAATGTAATCCGTAAAACTAATTCTATAAAATAATTAAAATTAAAATTTTTAACATCTATGCGTTAACAATATTATTAATTATTAAATAACAATCGCTGTATTAGTGAAGTTATTTTAACGGCTGTTTTGAGCGTTTCGTAAGATGTGATGCCTAACGGTTCTATAGAATATATAAGAAAAAAGTAAAGCCTAAAGTTTACTTGAAAAATAATCTATAAAAAGATTTTTAACGATTATTAATACTTACATAGAAGAAGTAGCGAAAGTTTCTATTCAGTTGTATAAAATATAAACCTCAACTCAGCTTTTTTAGTATATAAAAGGTTTAATTTTCTATATTCCAATGGCTTTTCATTAAAGTAGTTTATATAACACCTTGAAAATGATGAGAATATCATTAGAGGATAAAGATGGTCGACTTGCCGTTTAAGAACTTTAAGAAGGCTCGTTGATAATTACGGTGATAGGATCACATCCGTGTTCTAGGCTTTCCTGAAGAAAAGAAAAAAAAAAGAAGTGCTAGGGATCTAGATTTGACGGATTAGAAGGACAACATAATGAAAACTAAAGCGATTTATTATCAGGTAAATTATAACATGATCCAACATTTTATCGCTTATTACAATCAATGTAGAAATCCTTTTATTATTAGGATAATGTTAATAAGGCATTATTGTAGAATTTCAATAAAGAGAATTTTATATTCGGTAATGGAGAAGGAAAAGATTCTTATAACGATCTAGTAGGTCTAATTTTTCTAAGGAAAATCTCAAATACTGAAGCCGTTTAAACGCAGAATCAACAATTTTTATAATAACACTTTACTCATTATACACAGATTTCTAAATATATAATGAAGTATGATATAATGAATATAGTTAATGATATATTCATGTATTGCGCGCGTTGTAAGAAGACTTGACTGTAATAGAGATATAAATGCCTTGGTTATTATTGTTGTCAGCGTATAAATATCTCTATTGATTAAATTTGCGTGAGTGTTGAGTTTGTTAAACGACTTGGCGCAGTCATTGACACCCAAATGCAGATCATTATCCTTCCTCGGTTGCATTGAATTATTTTTACATCATTCGGCTCGTTGTAGCGAGTGCACTCGATGATCCTTAACAAAAACCTTTAAGGTATTTAATAGATACCTCAATTGATTGATCCTTCTTTTTATAGTTTAGAGTTTGTGCTTGTACGATTTGCGACATAGGGAAGACTTGAAAGGCTTAAGTCTACATCTGCGCTTCTGTATCTGCGAGTATTAAGAAACGCTTGAGCCAAAGTAATTTTCTCTTTTTATACATTCCGTAATTTTTTTTTTTTTTTTTTTTTTTTATTACTGTTGCTCGTGAATATAAATGCAAAAATTGAAGATGAAGATGAAATTCTGTGCTACATAGCAAGCGCCTAACTAACACATTTACAAATTTTCATATCGCTCTATTAACAGATTCTGCCTCTGCTTGAAATACACAATTACTCAATAAGCATTGATACGCAGATTCCCCGCTATCGATTATAAAAAAAATATTTGACCTTCAGTTATAGTTTAATATTATAAAATATTACATATTCTTTTATTATTTTTATACAATAAAGAACAATTTTATTATTTACATGTACAGTTCAAGGTAACATAATCTAAAAATAATCCAAATAATGAAACCAACATTTATTTCAATATACATATGTATGTAAGTACATACTGTTTAAGATATTACATATCATTGATAAATTCATATGTTTAGGTAGCAAACACGATATTATTCGTCGATACTAAGCAAATATAATTTATACGCATCAAAAGTCGGCAATTGAAGCTTTTTACAGTTAATAATATACTGGGTATAAATTTTTATTCTAAAAATAGTAGTTGTTTAAAGGTCACGTATTGAATGAATATACATAATAATAAATAAACATCGACAGTATAAAAACAAATGTAAAATATGCCATAAATTACGTCATTAAAAATAAGTAGAAATTAAAACGAAATATTTAAGTTGGATGCGGTTACAATAAATTTCTGATAAACCATATTTATTCCAAATTATAAATAATCGTTAACGATTCAACATTTGTTTTAAAAATTTTATTTTTATAAATATTTATATTTATATTCCGCCTATTTTATGAGCCTTAAAACTGAAAATTATTTAGCTTCGGCTTTAAAGATTATCATATAAAATTAAGAATATGTATTAATTGAATTATATTTGGAACGAGAACTTTTGCTTCGAGTAAATAAAAGTTCATTAAAATTATTTTGAATTAAAAAGGAAATATCGTTTTCACTAATCTAAAGTATATTTACTCATTTTTTTACTGATTTTTTTTTTTTTTTTTTTTTCAAACAGTTTCCACTTTTGTTTTTATTATTCAGGAGATTATTTATTAAAAAACAACATACATTCCTTCGTTATAAAACTTTGGCACGAACTCATAACTTTTCGTTAGGACTTTTTTATGCTTTAATAATCATTATTCGTTTTTACCTTTACTTTTAACTGCATAAAATTAGAATTAAGACATACTTTAATTTATCGGTAATAATATTTTAAATTTTCATTATAAAATTCCATGCTCACCTACACACTTCTTAGGCTCTTTATGAAACTAAAGCCCACCGTAAAGGAAGAATATCATTTTTCGTATAAGAAAATTTATAAAATGATGGATATATTATAAGCTCTACTTATACTTCAATTGTAATGCCATAATAATTTTAATGAATCATTGAAAGTCTTTCGGATTATTAGATATTGCTATTTTCTGACGTATATAACTGTCGATCGGAACAAATTCATGTACTTTTTATTCCACGAGTAGATACGTATGATTCAATTAATAATTCACATCGTAGCAATGAAAAGTTCTAGATGTCAAGAACAATATTTAAAATTAATGGGATCGTCAGAGACGGATTGTTTACATAAAACGATTAAATTACGCTCATAATTATTTTCTTAACTTGATTTTGACGAATGTCTATAAATTCTGCTTTATAATGTATAATATAGTATACAGAGTTTGACACTAGCGATATTCCAAAAATATAAAAATATAAATAAATTCAGACTAAATCCCTCGGCTCTTAATAGTTGACTGTTATATACATTAGAATTGTACGTATTTTCTCAGAGATAAATACCGCTGACCTGATTTTAGGAATTTAGCAGTTAATTGATATTCAAATAGTGGAAGACGCGTTAAAAACATATGAAATATAGAAAAATAATTGATTTTATATTTTAAGACAAATGGAATTCTTCGAACAGCTGATCTATGCAAAAAATTTATTATACATTCTGCTCGAGTCTTAACTGTTTCGAAGTCATCATCTTCATGCATTATGAATAAGATTAAGATTATAAATTGCAGATACTTAATTTACAGCATATTTCTGAGGAGCAGATAAATAAGATTAAAAGATAACCCTGTTTACTCCCCGGCGTACATCAAGAATTACTTCATCTGAGAGTATTATTTTTTTTTTTTTAAGAATACATTATTGTTAATATTATTTTAAATCTTCCGTTAGTACTTTACATTATAAATAAGATGTAGGAAATTTCTTTTACTATATATATGTGCTTATATTTGAATTACCAAAAAAAAAAAAATATTTCTTTATAACGACTTTTCATTCCAATTTGACAAAGACATGGTTTTTTTGTTGTCATATCAATATAATATAATGAAGAAAATATTTCTAAATCTGTAAATAGAATGTTAAATTTAATTAAAATTCATAATAATCTTTATAATTTTAAAGAGTAATTCTTTATGTGCATATGAAAGGTGAATACATAGTCGAAAAAAATTGAAAATCAATGGAGGATTTATTGAGCCGATGAGTCGATGATCGCGGATAAAAAAAAATTGAGAAACACGAGACATTTCATGAAAATATTTAATAATAATGGTCCATAAAAGTTTAATCGATCTATTTATAGTATTGTACATCTTAATTATAAGGTTATATATAAGTGGTTGAACGTATGGTAGTAAACTGGTTACAAAGTTATTTGTGTCGATGCAATAATAGGCAATAAATCTCACGTCTTAGTCCTAAATTAACTCGATCCAAAGCATTCTGACCTGGAAATCGGTATGCCCTTAAACGGTTTTATCTCATGCATTTGAAACTTTTTTCCTCCACTCAACTTGCATAATTATTCCCCACCATTTTTATTAGATATCTCAATTAGCCGGTCGACGAGCATATTTAATACAATATCACTGTTGCGCAAGCCCAGCTTCCCAATGTAATGCCCTCTAAGCATTACCTTGGCTACTCATACTTGGACAGCCGCCCCATTCTTGGACACCCACTTACGTACGCATACGCGAAACATTGAAAACATTACAACCCCCTACACCCTCCCGTGATCAGCTCATTTTAAGGTCGCAGCTTCAGATTTTCATACGAAAAAATCTCGTTTCATTACCACGCGCATATCTCACTGTCTATTCTTATTTCCATATCATCAACGCTTACGGATTTTTTTTACTAGCGGCATAAGCCTTTACGTATTTTATATTTCGCGCAGCTTTAACGAATTTCTGCTATGATAAAGATTCGTGGCATACGATCGCCTCAGCCTAGTTCTAACAAATTAAATTTACTAAGCAATAAGGATGATCTGAAATTTATTATAGCGCGACCAATAACGATATTGTTTATTAGGTTATATTTACTTACGGATTTTTAAGCTTTCCACTAAAATAATCAACATCGCGCCCTTATCTTGTCATCTTAATTAATAACTCTGATCTTCAGAACATGTAGAGAGGACCTTTATCTAGCAAAAGGGGTAATATTCGGATATTAAACTCTTGTGGACGATATCGATATCATGATACATACTTGAGACATTTAGAAACAGACCTAAATACCACAATACTTATTTATCAAACGAAGACGAAAAACCGAAATATTTTTCAGAATAAGGCATAACAGAAGTAAATATAAATTTTTAAATATAAATAGAATGTAAATTTAATGTAAATTTAAATTAAATATAAATCGAATGATAAAGAGATGGAGATAGAGAGGGAATAGATTTTTCTGGAAAACTTAAATGAATTTAACAAATCGCGGATTATTGCATACAAGTAAAACATTATGGGGAATCCAGTTATGTGAATTTGTAATTTAAGTATTCGCAGGTAATTGCCATCACAATAGATAACTATAAATCATTATCATTTTTATAGTGCTAGTCTGGAGAAGACGAAAAAAAAAAATCATTAAAAATAAAAGGTAATCATCCACATAATTTCCGATGGTATCTGCGTATGTGCGCGCGCGCGCGTGCTTGTGTACGTATGCGCGGGCGCGCGTTGCACAACCGATCATCGCGTAGATGCTGAAGATGTTCGCGTTAAGACATTGCGGCACGTATACTTTTTATTGACCTCCCGTTCTTTGACTATGCGCCATTCATTACTTTCCTTTCCTGATTTGCGCACGAGCTTATTGTAATAAAAAAAATTAAATGAAATAGTGAGGAAGGCGAAGATTGGGAAGAGAGGGGGAGAGAGAGAGGGAGAGGGACAGAGAATATAAGGTGAACTCGTGGGTGAAAAGTTCTTAAATTATCATTTATTTATTTATTTATTTATTTATTTATCTGCATAGCTTATTTATCAAGCTAATCTAATATTTGAAATTTCTCTTTAACGCATATGGGCAATGAAACGATTTGCAAAGCATGTAGATTTAACCATATTCTAATAAAATCATTTATCAGTACAAAAAAAAAATATATATATATATACATACAACTCAAACAACTTCTTCACTGTAGATAAAATATTCACTGTTAAAATATTTTCTGCAATAAAAAGAATACGTATCAAATAAATTAATATCTGGTTAATAGAGTGAGCTCTTACCATGTTTAGAACAAAAATATTAATTGTTTAAAGAATTTGTGACTTATAAAAAGACTGTATCGTTTGTTAGGAATTAAAATTAGAAAATTATATGCCGACACTAGTGCGAAAACAATTAAGTTTATACTTTTCATTAAAGAAGATTTCTTTATAAAACATCTTTTATGTTTTACTATTCGCGAACTAAAATTTAAAACTATGAATAACAATGTAAATATTTTATTTTTTAAAAAGATTCTATTAAAAAGGTCACATTCTCATATTTTACGTCACATGAATTGGAAAATTATCAACTTTGATTGGTATAATTGGTTCGTAAGATTCTATTCATATTAAATCTATACTATTGCCTATGGATATAATTATTATACGTTAATAAGAAGATTAAAATAAAAACAATTAATACATTAAAACACAAAAAAAAAATGAATACACGGGAATGAATGTTTTTAAATAAGTTTGCATTGTCATATTAGCTTTCGAGAAGTTTTATTGGAATATTTAACTATCGATTCAAAGACGAGTTATGCTGCCAATACAATACGTATATACATTACATACATAGAAAAGTATGCATATGCACAGACTTTATAATACAATTCTTGACGTTGATGCTTCTCAAATCCTTTTACAACAGATCACGGAATAATCAGATACGCATTACGTCAATTGGTCCGAGATTTAATTTCGCTCTGCTCTAGAAACGTTTTAACGACGTATGACGTAGAGATTAATGATGATATTAAGATTTTCATCGACAAAACACTTTTCATTACGCGTCACTTCACCGATAAAAGAAGCCATTGAATTCCACGTCCTCGGTGGTAATGGTGGCCAAGTATATCAAATAATTAGACGTACCGCTGCTTTCTAAGCTTGGCGTTATAAAGGAATGGAAGTGAGATCATTTGGTTGATTTTTTCAGATCTACGAGCGCAAGTTTAATCACACGAATAAGTACTTTCTTAAGTAAAATATCCATCGGCTAATACAAGCTAGATAAAAATAAAAATATTTTCCATCGTCCATTCATACATTGTAATCGTCCGTCTTTCATTTCTGTTTTATCATCCGTTTCAAGTAACGACTGTTCCCGATTTCGTTTTATCTGAGCAGCGGATTCATTTCACGAGATTTTAATTGTTCGAGCTTCGTTATGGCTATACTTTATCTCCAAAACATAATACTCAAGTTCTTTCAATAAGCATACACGACTTAAAAAACTCCTTGAAATATGTGCTCAACTGAATTGAAGAAAAGATAATTAATTGTCTTCACTTGTGAATTTCACAGAAATTAATATTTCCTCTTTTCTTCCGCGAGCTTGTCATATTACGTTACATCACATGGCTTATTTCCCCTTGTTACGCTATAATTTATATTGTCTTTCGTATCACTTATCACTTACATTTCTTCTTATTAGGAAATCGATGTTACGATAAGTTTTAATAAATACACGTCGTACCGTTGTTGCGATAATTTTAATTAGAATAATCCTAATCTAAATTACTGTCGATTTTCTGCTACGTTAAATTTTTTTTAAAGAATCGTATACTTCATCTCGAAATATAACGAATTATAACGGATAATGATTTTACAATAAACTAGTATTTGTTATATGAAACATTATTCCTGCGATTTATCATATTTTATCAAATTAAAATTTAAACCTTTTAAATAATCTTTTTAATTAGTTCGAAATAGGCGAAATATAAATCTCGGATTAATTTAATTTTAATTAACGCAATTTAAATTTTAATGGAATACATGTATTTACGGATCTCTATGAAAATCAATTAAACGAAATTTATCAGCCTTATAATTCTTCTCTTCCATGATTCTCTTAGATCAAAGATTCTGGATAAATGCGTACATCTCGTATGTATAAAGAGAAAAGTGGGCTCTAATAAGGCTCAAAAAAGTACGGTGGTAATTACATTTTTAAGATAAATTTCTTGATACATATGAAATGGGTAAAATGATTATTTTTAGGAAAGATTAGACAAAATCGATATAATTTATTAAACATTAATATAAATTCCTGACATTATACTTACGTAATAATACGATCGTTTGTACTACATTCAAATAATAGGTTATTTTCACTTTTCCTTAAATCAAAATTGGTAAAAGATCTATTCCCATAAAGTTAAAATGAAATTTCTTATTTTCAATAAATCTCTATTACATATACGTAGAAAAAGTTTGAGAGTATTTTTGTAATAAAGAGATATATTTATGTAAGATCGAAATGTATATAACATGATTAATGTCTTCTCAGTAGAATGAATAATAAAAATGCACAACAATTGTCCTTTTTTTTTTTTTTTTTTTTTTAATAAGCTTATTATTGATAGATCATAATAATAAGCTGATGATCGGTCATAAAAATCTCTCCGAGAATTAGAAATACCTTTTTGTTTACATTATTATTTCATTATACGTAAACATTTAATTTCACTCTTGTTCAAATGAACAATAAATCATTGTAACTTTATATTATTTATCATTACGATGTTGCAGTTTAGATGAATTAGTTTCGCGAAATGAATATTTCTTTCGTTCGGACCCGAAAGCGAATAATAACTTTCAATCATTTCCGTATAAGCCTTACATTAGTTGAAAAATAATAGAAGAAAAAAAGAAAAGAAAAGAAAAGAAAAAAAAGAAACTCATACTTTTAATTGCGTGAAATTTTAATAAATTGAGATTACTCTTGAAATAAGATGCTGCATCTTGATTTATTAAGCACTGGCCAATGAATTATACTCAATGTCATACGCGTTCGTTCTTTTTATCTATACGTCTTCGTAGATCGCGCGTGCTCGTAATTTTTGAAGAGTAAAAAGCGTACGCGACATGCGACGCGTTAATACATTCGTCGGTGGTGCATTTAATGAAATAACATTTACTTGCTCGTGTATAATATTCGTTCGTTCGCGGGGACCGTAATGTACGTAAAGCTCCTATACACGAGCACTTTAATAAATCCTACGCTCAACTAGATAGTTTCAGCCGCACCGCACATACACACATATTTATATTTTTATATTCACAATAATTTATAATTGGCTTAAGCGTAAGATATGTTATTTAGGAGAGTAGAGAAACAAGGAGCTACTACTGATCCGTATTTCCTTTCCGGAGAAAATAAAGAGAAAATGATCTGATACGAATTATTTCTTGGATCGCGGATCTATTTTACATACTTCGTTCGTGAAATAATTTAAAAAAGAATTCAAAATCCTTCGAAGTCAGGCATTCACGTTATTTATTATCTATAAATTATCGTTTAAAAATTAATGTCAATGTAGCAAACATAAAAAGCGTTAATTTCTTGTGTAAAAAATTGTCCAAGGGGTTTATTAATTCTTTGTAATTTCTCGATAAAGTAATAAATATTGACCTACATTGATTTTGCAATGGACATTGCATTTGAAGCAAATATGTAATTAAAAATATACATTTAAGTAATATATATTTTAAAAAGATGGAAATTGTATTTACATTACTTTATATGCACTTATATGTGTTGCGAAATCGATGAATATGACTTATTTAAAATGATAACTTCTTAAAATTATCATTTGCCTAGAGATAATTATAGCCGATATAACTCATAATTCAAACGTTAAAAGTGACTCCGGAGTAGCTTTGCATTTCCCGTTATATTTCCTTTTTAACATTCATAGCAATTTTATTGTTATTAGAATTAATGGCGCGTACTTAGAAATAAGAATAATATCAGGTATGATTATTTCACAATCGAAGCAGCTTAAAATCATAAACAGTAATCGTAATTTTTTGCAACGATTAAATGAATATTCTGTGCTTATAACAATAAAATGCAATAAAATTTATGAAATTATACACTAAGGGTCTTTAAAAATATTTGATTCAAGCTTTACGATCATACATTCGCAGTCAACTGCTTTTGTAATATTATTATTCTTATATATGCGCTCGCTTTACGAAATTATACATATGCACGCGCCAATGACATGGTTAGACAGTTTTTTTTTTTTTTTTTTTTTTTTCGTAATTAAGAGTAATTTCTTTTTAATTATTCGACACACTCTGATTGCACATCTTCTATTTACAGCAAATAATAAAATAATTTCCTCAAAAGATATCCGCAGGTTAATAGGTGCAAGCGACGATGTATCATTACCCTCATATCAATTATAATGATCTATAAAGATATTTGTCTCGGAGTATAATTGAAAAATGGAAAAATACATATTAAATTCTGTATAATAATACGCACGGGCATGTAAGACAATAAAGAAGAAAAAGAAGACGAAAACGTCTTTTAATAAAGAATAAAAAAAAAAAAAAATCTGTTGTAAGTATTGTAGATTCCTGCCTTATCTCGTCGAGGCAGTGGGAATAAGTCGGAAGTGGGACAGAGTAATGGATACGCCTTGACGAATGGTTCGAGGCTGTGTTTCGGTAGCAGCACTTTGACCGTAAGCATTTTAACGATACATCCATCTTCGTCGGCAAATACGGGGACCATTTGAGTGATCGGCGGACAGGTGCGCCGTGAAATCGTCTACGTTTTTTTTTTTTTTTTTTTTTTTGCCAGGGTCGGTACAGGTCTTTTTTTCATTCTTTCTTTCTTTCTTTGTTTCTTTCTTTCTTTTAGATTTTAGCGGATTTCACCGCTTCTCCGAGCTAGGGTTACGTATTAGGGGTCGTGGAGGGGACGAGGAGGACGAGGAGGAGGGAGGGGGGGCGATAGAAGGGGGCGCGTGGCTGAGATTTATCGCCGGGGCATTGTGAAAGTCCTGGGGCTTTTTAAGAAAGAAGAGGAAAGAGAGGAATTCTTCACTTCAGCATCCGAGAAGACCGAAGATACGGAAGCGTCGACGTGTGCCGGGCCGCGCGATCGTGCATCTCGACGGATATCATCCTCGTATCGCTCCACAATCTCTGAATTGGCATCAAATTAAAGTCAAGAATAAATAAGGAGGCTTAATACGATTACGCTAACACCGATAAAATTATCTTAAATTATCTCTTATCTATTCTACTCGAAATATTTCACACTTCTTCTATATCATTTAAGATTACATGACGGATATTACGTGGCAACCAATTAATTACTTATTAAACTAAATATACCTTTAATGTCTATTTTCGGTGATTAAAACAATACGTTAATTAGTTCCTAAGCTTTTCTAGCGCTCGGAGAGCAATTTTATAAAACGAAATTGTTATTATCAGAATGCGCGGGATTTAATTAAGAAAAATTGCTTTTGTCTCACTGATAGAAAAAATAGGTTAATACTAACGATTTAAGATTACGACAGCGAATGCAACACCTTGGCTTTAAAAATGCTACGTAATATTTCTGGTCCTACAATACATTCGAGGCTCTGCTGCGTACCAGAGAGTGAAGTAATTTTCGAACCCTATTCTTCAGAGAGGTAAATAATTTTACGAAGATGTAAACTACTTAAAATATGAGCTATGCCAAGCCACAAGAGACTTTTCAAAAGCATTACTATTTAAGACAAGAACAATTTTCTATAAATAGAACGGTATGATTTGTGAGGATAGGAGATAAAAAAAAAAGAAAAGAAAAAAAAGAGAGAGAGAGAGAGAGAAGGAGAACAATTTTTTGAAAATAAATACTTTCAGGAATATTTGAAAAATTCATGTAAATATTCGCGTAAATTTCAAATTCAATCACTTATGTGCTAGTAAAATTGAATTCTTCCGAAGAATCTGTATTCTTATTATTCGCAAGTTTATTCTCGATCTGCAAAAACGTGAGTTCGTACGCAAAGTCGACATTTGCTGTCAAAGACACGAGAACATTACAAATAGAATTTAAATTTACTTTTTCCGTTATTCTACATTAGAAAAAAAAAAAAAAAAAAAAATCAGTGGATGCCTTATTTGGATGAAAAAAGCGTTTTTGTTGGTTTTTTATCTTATATACGTATAAGAGAAAGAGATTTTTCTTCAATTATTATCTTTTGTGAAGAGCTGAAAATATACATAATATCGGTCAGCAACGTCGTTTTCAAGATTGTGTGCTGAAACCTTAAATATATATATATATATATATATATATATATACATATTTATATACATATATATATATATATATATGCATATATATATATGTATATGTATTGTTTGCTTTTAGATAATCGTCCGTATATTACACATTATAAAGTTAAATATAAAGTTATGAAATGCAAGTGATAGATAAGTGGCATTCTGCTACCGAATACTGAAATGTAATGTGTTTCTAAATATAAATGGTTTTTATCAATGACCTCTATCTATAAATGATTAAAAAGGACTGCGGATACATACGTTTATGTTCCAAAGTATGATTAATGAAAGAAATCCTTCCTAATGAAGAAAAACTTGGTACTCGATCTATGATTCTGCATTCCTATCGATCCATTTCTTCCCTTCTCGCATGTAATAACTATAAAATATGCTTTATATAATAACGCCTGTACACGTTATCTGAATTTAAACAATTCTCGAAGGTATTTGCGAATTTTACCGGCAGAGTCTTCGGGGTCATTGTACAAATAAATTGTATTTTTTTAAGTTTTAATTGCTTCTGATAATATGCGGGAATATTCCTGTAAAATAAAAGGGTTAAGTTAATCGTACGGGTGTCGGTCTTCGTATTAGCGATATTACGTAAATATTATCGTTAGCAGATGTTACATTGCTTAGATGCATCGAGGCCCATTAAATCCAGATGCACTCACAGACATACGGATTCAACGGAATATTTATTTTCTCCATTATTTGCTCTTCCAATTGGATGAATTTGACAACTATTCTCTACTGGATATGCTCTTGCGTCTAGCTTTTATAAATCATAATACTTGATCGGCTCAGTTGATTGCCGCGAATAGAACAATGAAGGTATTTGAGTGACATTCGCACACCTATATTATAGAAGCTCTTGAATCGGTGTTACGTCGGACAGACAATACGTAGGAAAATACGTTGGAGAGAAGAAAATAATAAAAAAAGCCATTGCGTCATGAAGGTAAAGTTATGTGAAAATTATTCTGGAGTGAAAGCCAAGCGCGAATAAAAATATCGAAAAATCAAAAACTTCTCGAGACGAGCTTGTAAAACGAATTAAATCAACAACAGTCTTTCTCATTTATCATTATTACCTTTCACAATTTAGCCATTAATTTGTCATAAAAATGAAAAAAAAGAAGAAAAAAGAAGTGGAATTTTACTGATTTAGTACAAGTCAAAAGTCGCCGTGATATTGAATAATTTAAATAGAAAAGTGAAAATTTAATAAATAAATAAATAATTATTTCTCAAGAGATTTAGGCTGCTAAATGAGATGAATTAATCTTTATAAAGCTCAGTTAAGAAACCATGAGGCGAATTTCTTCAATTGCTCTCGTCAATTATTTAAATTAATATTTCTTCATTCTCTTTTTCATTATATTTCGATAATTAAAAAGCAAATGGTACGTGGAACGTAATATCCGTTCATAGCTCGTAACGTTTGATTTTAATTCCAACTGGACTCGTTTAAAAATAATCCACAACTGCACGAAAGTTTATTGTACAAACAGAATTTTAACGCCAATAAAAGAACAATCTCCGTCACGTAGACCGAATTTCCCTTATCAAAGTACATCTGGATGTTTCCTAATCAGAGAAGAAGTAGAAGAAGTAGAAGTAGAAGTAGAAGAAGTAGAAGTAGAAGAAGAAGAAGAAGAAGAAGAAGAATTCTAACGACTTTCTCGTAAATCTTGGAGATAAGGCTGTGATATTTGTGAAAGGTCGGTTAAAATTCCAGAGCGCCAGAACTCTTTCGTTCTAATTGAATATCTGAAAATGTTTAGAGAGCCGCGGCTTCTCGGAGGGAGGAGGAGGTGTAATTTTGTATAAATACCGGGGCGGTGTAAAAGGGGCGCAAGAACGTAAAATATCGTTATTTTGAAGAAAGGAAGAAAAAAAAGGAGAAAAAGCGCTGGTAAATTACGTCACGGAAGCAGCGGAGCGACCCGGAAAAGCGAGTAATTCATATTGGCGAAAGGTTGCGGATGGTAGAGGGGGGTGGGGAGGGAGGGTAACAGAGCGAGTGAGTAGAGAGAGAGAGAGACCGAAATTACTAGTTTCGATAATCCGGGAGCATTGGAGTATTGGATAGGTCGCGGGGTTAGCTGTAGACCTAGGCGTCAAATTACCTGGCGTTGACCCGACCCGGAGCGTCACTCGGAGCAATTACGGAAGCGATCGGCAAGACAGGCGCCTTCCACTACACCTCTTTCATCGAAAGCTCCTGTAATCACGTGCGTTTATTAATAATGCAGGGGGACTTTCTCTTTTCATCGGCGATTCGGCCGATATCCATGTCCATGCAATGCTCGCGGGAACGAGGAAAATCACTTTACGGGATGCAGTCGCTTCTACGCTCCGTTCATGTATCAGAATTCATATATTCGAATCCGGTGAGACAATCGGAAAGACAGGAAAGACAGGAAAGACAGGAAAAGCGTTAAAATTACGTGCTCAGGGCTATGGTGTAAAATTACCGTCAACCACCATTAATCACTCCTTCTCCGTAATATTCGTTAAGATATCGGCGAATCGGCAACTGTTAAAAAAAAAAAAAAAAAAAAAGAAGATATTTTACAAAGCAAATTAGAATTTTAACATTTTCGTTTGAAATTCACTTGTAGCAATTCACACGTTGCATTGGAAAATACATTCTAATAATACTTACTATATAACAAGTCGGTGCTTTGTGGGTGCAGATATATTTTTTCATTACATCATGCATGATTACTAGATCAATAAAGAAGAATGTTGTAATTTATATATGACAATATTTTTATTTCAAGGCTCACAAATTTTCAGGTACTCGCATTATCATAGCATATTCAGGTACAAAATTTTTAATTTATACAATTTTAACAAAAAAAAAAAAAATCATAATATTACCCTTAATTTAATAATAAAATTCATTTATTGTGCATTTTTTAACAATCGCATCCTAATTATGAATATATAACGTTATTTTAAATAATTGTCCTTACAATATATAAATAATGAACAAATCAATTTATCGTTCAATATAAAGTAAAATCTAATGTGCACTTCAGATAGCAAATTACTTATTCAATAAGTATTATCATCCCTTGAATAATATAACATATATATATATATATAAAGGAAGTATTACATACCGTATTTCGTATTTTACAATAGATTTTAAAATCATTCAACAATAAATTAACCAATAATATTTAACATTACAATAAATATTTTTAAATACTTAGGCAACTAACATATACACATATATAATTATAACCTTTAAGTAATAAACTCTGGTATTTTTACATAAATATAAATTTACACCTTGAAATAATTTTGAATATCGTTACCACAACAACAACAAAAAATAAAATAAAACCAGGACTTGTGTATTATAAATAAAAATATATAAATTTTATTAATATTATTATTAATAATATATTAATATATTATTAATAATAAAAATAACCCTCTTTTTATTGTATTTAGGTAAAACGCATTTATTTAAATCGTTTGTTTAATTCGCTTTATGGTAAATTGGAAATTAATACTACTGAACAAAACCACCAACTTTATAACTGTAAATACCCATTATGAATCTGGCAATTAATAAAGCTTCTAATTTATCTTTCATAACAAGTCGAAATACAAAGTAGACAGCATTGATTATAACGTAAATATAAATAATGCAAATATATATATATATATATATATATATACCCACTACTATTTCAACAACAATCAAGAAAACAATTATCTAGAATAATAATATTTGGTGTAAAATTCAACGTTATTGATTTAATGATAGCAGGTACAAAGGTTTTCTGCAGATTCGTAGGTTATCGAGCTGCGGAAATAAGGTATCTCGAGCGCAATAATATACTCCAACGAGTGAAATTTTTTTCTTCCTTACTTCTCTTCACAATATATTCACAATATATTACAAATCACGTGTTTCGCTATCGCGACAAAATAACCGGGGCTCGAAAAATCATTCTTAGTCCCCTCCAATTACAAAAATAACAGCATCGCAAGTGCCTCCCCGTATTGAAATAAAAAAAATTTCTTGGAATATTGTACGTTTAAAGCAAATTCATTTAATGTTAAAGAATCTAATAACCTACATTGCACACTGAAAATAAAAAGATACGGATCACTGATCCTCAAGTATAAGGATAATATGGATAAATATGAATAAAAATTGTTGGACTTTTAAATTTATCGCCTTTTTTTTTTTTTTTTTTTTTCTTCAAGCGAATATTCATTCGAGTATTTCGAAAAGTCAAACGAGAAATCGCTTAAAAATACGAGTAACAAAATTTCTTTCTTTGAATATTTGAAATTCAGCATAATGTATGAATGATTATAGAATAAAGAAATCAGCTAGCTGATCCTGCATGTCGGTATGCTAAAATTAGTTATTCAATAATATATCAATAGTAATCGAATAGAATGAGTTCAAGATCATCGTTTGGCTCTACAAAAGCTTGCAAAGTGATATCAATAAATAATTTTATAATTTAAAGTATCCCGCATAATAAATATTGTAAAAATGTCTTGAAATTTCAAATGAATATTAAAGAACGACAACAATAAAAAATAAAGAAGAAGAAGAAGAAGAAGAAGAAGAAGCAGAAGAAGAAGAAGATTTTTAAGTTCTGAATTATTAAATAAAGTTGAAAGAATGAAAGAAATAAATAAAGAAAGAAATAAAGTTATTGTTTTTATTTTCAGTGTTCACACAGAATATGTCGTATCAGGATCGTAAATTTTATTAGAATATTATTTTAACAATCACAACGATAGTGTAAATAAACTCTTTGTGCGACGCTATTGATGCTTAGAATATTGATTATGTTCAAACTTCGTGGAATAAAAATTTAAAGCTTATATATTTACAATGTTTTTCAATGACTTATCAAAAATATATTCAGCTATGTAACGTCCGCTATCTCTTTATACGTATGAGCAAACGTACAGGCTACACGTGCACGGGCGTAGGCGCACACATGCAGGTACATTTATTCGTTTGCCTAATTGCTTATTTTATTCGCTCTCCGCGTATAGCTATTTTATACTAATAATCCTTACTAGAGTTCCTTTGGCATCAATTATATAAAAAGAACAACAATTATCCTAGAACGAAATTCATCTAAGGAGTTCATAAGAAGTTTATAAGAAAGATCGAAAACAAAATTAATTTAACTAGGGCTTTCGAAGTTTCGAATAAAATGATCAATGATGCAAAATATTCTATCCGTTTTCTCCTGTATTAAAGGTGTCTTAGCTAATGGATCTATTTCTTCGTTGCATTGCTCGGTTCCTTTATCTAGTTCTAAATGGACAATAAAAGTTTTTATTATACTTAATATAGATAAGCTAATTGTCGATTCTTAAGATGACCAAATCAGATTTCAATTGTCATGAATAAAAGAGTCGTGAAAGTAATTAACGTGTTAATAACACTCTGTTCCCGACTTTTCTATGCTTTATTATCGATTGGCTCGAATCGCATTAGCACTGCGAGGCATTAAAAAACGTAAAACAATAAAACAAAACAAAACAAAACAAAACAAAACAAAATAGAAAAGAAAAGAAGAGAAAAGAAAAAAAAAAGAAAAGAAAGGAAAAATGACTAGGCTTCGTTAAAAATGTTTCCTTTGAAAATCTGATCTTGAATGTTTGATTCGTAGTCGTATCTTAAATTTATTTAGCCAAGTCCGATTAAGAAATTTCTCTGGCTAAAATAAAAAAGCAGAATAACATTAAGCGACGTTAAGTGATGTTAAAGGAACTAATGTAGGAAGTAATATGTGTGGCTGCATAAGAGGCGCGCGCGCTCGCACATTTATATATATTTATATATATACATATATATATATATATCTTTGTATATATATCTGTATGTGTATATATATATATATATATATATATATATAGAACCTCTGTCGCCGAATTTAACGATGATAATGATTAAATGTAGAAATTCAAGCATGGCTATTGACCTTTAAAATGCATTGTAAGTTTTTGATGTAGCATTGATGAAGGTGACGCCGGGAGGCGTAGGTGCGATTCCAGTCGGTCTAGACTGATATTAATTTAAATGTAATTGCGGTATTTGAAGTGTATGAGCTGAGACGGGAGCCTTTCTGGCCTGAGATCTTATTTTCAAGAAGACTGAGCGTCGTAGGAGGCGGAGGAGGATGTTCTTCTTGTTTTGGTGTTTTGGTTGAAGCGGCGGCCGGATCCTCGTTGGCGAGGATGACGGGAAGTGGCGGGAGCGGCGGGAGTGGCGGGAGTGGCGGGGTGTTAGGAGACGGGTGCGGGTGCGTACCTATATCGACGGCCCGATCCTCTTCGGCGAAAACTGCGTGGAGAACCATTAGAGCGCCGAAGAAGCCGAAGAGTCCGTAGCGGCGCAATTCGTCCTTGAACCATCCTGGCTTGATGAGGGACTGGAGGTCGCGCTCGGGGGCATCGAGTCGGCGAAGGTCGTGGATAAAGAACTGCTCGTAGGTATCGATGAGCCTGTCGATGTCTTGCTCTAGGACTTCGGAGCGCGCGGATGTGTATATAAAATAAGTGAAGTCGAAGGCCGGGGACGAGTGTCTTGTCACCTGTCGATTCGATTTTCCACGTGACGTCAATTTGCTTCTCATTAATAACTTTCGTCGGCTTCCCCGCTCACTCTCCCACTCTCTCTCTCTCTCTCAGTCTCTCTCTCTCTCTCTCTCTCTCTTTATCGCACGCGCTCTCATTAGACACGGCGGCGTGCGCACTTTCATCCGCTTGTACTCGAGACTCCTCTCGAGCCATATAACTAGCAATGACGAGCGAGACATTTTCTTTTTTCATTTTCCCTCCTTCACTTCCTTTCCTTTTTCAATGGGCTGCGAGCACGACCGAGGACTCATTGACCCACATTCACCACGGACTAATCCTTCACTTATAAATTTGGCTCCGATTAAAGCCTGCATTGTTTATGGCAATGCAAACGATGAAATTTTCAACATTTTTAATCATCAAAGTCCCTGACAAACGTTACAATCACATATAAAACTACATTTATATCATATTTTACGAGTCATTATGCTAAACTTTCCACTTAAAACAATAACTTATGTAATCCGGAATCAATGTTTAGATAAATAACAAATTTAATTGCCAAATTCTGATTGCTTATGCTCGTTATTTCGTTAAGTCATTCCATGTATCTTCGTATTACGGTTTATTTCCAAAAACAAAAAAATAATTATGACTTTTGTATTACTTGGAAACATTTCTCTAGTATATCTGCTTATTAATTAATCAATTTACGTGGTATTGATTGAAAATTCAGGAATTTTTACCGACCACGATAATGATGGCAGAACGAAAACTGTTATAATATATGCTATAAATGTAGAATTAGTTAATTGACGCTATTAACGATTATTACGTATTACCTCGATGCATTCGATATTTAAAACCTTTATATTTTAGTCAAATTATAATTTATGAAAAAACTACTACTTTCGATTCGAATTGTTTGTAAAGCCCAATAAGTACTTGTGGATAAAAATGCGGTTTAATTTAAATTTAGGAATCACCGAGGGCATAGATATTTTTAAATTTTACATTATTATATATTGCACTATTTGATTGATAAATTACGACCAAGTTATTCAGGAGGCTCGAAAGCGCGCTTATAAACGTAATTATAAAACAAAATGAAACAAAGCAAAAGTAATAATAATAAATAAACGGTTGAAAATTTCCTTAATGTAGTGAGCTGATTTTTAATAATCAGTTCTCGTAAGGTAAGTGATACTTGAGATATGTAATGCGACGATAAAAAGTAAAACGTTTTAAAAAACTTATCAGCCGTCAGATTAGTATTCGTTGAAATGATTATTAGATTCCCTCGGTACTCGTACCTAAAAAGAAAAGGGGAATCTAACGAGATTTTCCCAAGCGGTAAGTGGCGTACGGTGAAAACTCGATCCGGTTATCAAAATACGCGATAGAACGTGGCATTATCGATGCCGGATAGTATCGACTGATTTCATTGTAATTTCACATTCTATATATAATTCGTAAATTACTTAAGGCCATCGATGGATCGATGCGATTTCTCGATGCCATTTCTCGATGCAATTTCTCGATGCGGGAGAAATGCCATTGTGAAAGAATAATATACGCGTCCCTTGATCCGTGTGATTTATCTGCGGGTAATTATTGAGCGAGTGAGGAGATCGAGAATTCGGAGAGTAGAGAAATGTCGGCATCGTGGCTCGGATTAGAATGTAATCCGGTATACGGGGGCGGGCATAAACGGGGGCAGAGATAAAGATTGCAGGGGATGGCTTACCTGAAAGTCAACGAGCTTCACGCGGACGACTTTGCCTTGCGCGTCGTGCAGGAAGAGTATATTATTGTTCCAGGTGTCACCGTGAGTAATGACCCAATATCGTCCGTAGTCGTCAGAGGGCGCCAGGAGCTCGGTAAGGACTTGCCGGAGGTTCTCGAGGTGTCCCCTGACGAATTCGATGGCCCGTTGAACCGCCGGGGTCCTATTCTCGATCGACTCGAGGCTCAGGAGCGCGAATTTCGCGCTGCTCTCGTAAAACATGCCCAGGGAGCACTTGTCGTCCGTTGGGAATATCACTTCGTGCAAGGGCGCCACGAGCTCGTCGAACTTCTTCGGCGAGCGCAGCTTCAGGCACAGCGAGGAGGCATGCATCGACGCCAGGGTCTACGATTTCAGCGGATAATTTTCATAAATTTCGTTATTTATCGATTTACCTGACCTCGTATCCTTATTCACACCCTCCCCCATCCCACCACCACCCTCAACATTAACCGTAATATTACTGTCGCTATTGGTTAGAAGCTTCGCGTCTCCTTTGCAATCCACCAAATCCATGCGAAATTGTAACATCTGACAAAGAAACTCTTATAACGTTAATTGTTACGATTCGCTTTTCAATGCTACATCATGAAACCTTCAACTTTTTGAACATTAACAACTTTCATAGACATTAAAATCTCTAGAATGCGCGTGTCAATTTTAATTTACGAAATATCACGTAGGTGATCCACAAGATATAAATACTCTTATAGCCGAGTGTAAATATTATAATGTTCGATCATTGTATCGGAATATTTCGCGTGTAATATACAAAAATGTTTTTTAAAACGTATTTAAAGAATAATTATACTCGGACGGGCACTGGAGTCATTAAAATAGTGTCATTACGATTCCATAAATACGTTACTTTTTTCCTAAATTACCTCCTATTCATACATACATACATACATACATATAGCGTAGAAATTTAAATTATTGAAAAGAAAGGGTTTGGTGTAGATGGAACATTTTCCTCCTTGCCAAGATATGCGTAATTTTAAATAAATGAGGTATTAATTTCTTGTTAATTGATGTGGATGAATTGACATTAAAGCGTCTAATAATATTGAAATTAATGGAGACTCGTTCAGAGGCCCGTTTGTCTTCTACAGAAGTAAACTGAAATTCTATAAATCATCCCGTTTGACAATGGAGTGATCGACAAGAAGGAAAAACTGGATGCAATTGACTGGTTCGATCCCGCAGAACAAAACTAAAATTCCGCGTATTGTTAAGAAGCAGAGAGAGAGAGAGAGAGAGAGAGATGATACATTCAGTCGGTGCTTCCGAGGATGAAATCGTAAATAGGACAAGGAAGAGCGAGCGAGCGATGCGAAATGGGTCGTTTAATCCAAATTGACCTGAAAATCGGCTCCAGGTAATTTCATAATACGGAGTTCAGCAGAGTTTTCGTCCCGTAATTGATAAAATTATCGTCTCTACGTAAAGGGCACGGTAAAGCGACAATCTAATGAGCGTATTACGGCAGGTGAGAGGGGCGGATGAGGTAAATTTATATTATTCTGCTCATTTTAGGTTAGGTTTAGTGTGGTGTAGGTAGATGTGACGCATACCTATTGACCTGATTTCAAAGCTCTTAAACGTGGATTAGAATGACCCGCTTGGGGACAAACAATGTCCGACGAAAAAGCCTCGAAAAACGTTGGCCTAACATCTTTTTGATCTACATGATCAAGTGAAGATAAGATTTCGAGACTAGAATAGTATAAAATTGCTACGCGTAACAATAAATATTTCGAAAGCACATAATCTATAGTCGCGGAGCATAACTCATTTATCATCGAAGTCAATTTCATTTTCATTAATGACCATCAAGAATCGCATCTCGTAACTTATATATATATATATATATATTGTCATAAATTATTTATCCGACAACCATTGATCTTAATAATAATTTCATGCACAAGCTTACAAAAATAACTTTACATTAGATCATGGAAATAAAGAACTCGTCGAAGGATGACGATAAAGAAGAAGATTTATGATATGACCTTTTATTAGCACGCAGTCTCAAACTCTAATATCATTGGCAGGTTTTATTAAAAAAAAATAAATAAATAAATAAATAAATAAAATAAAACCATTTAAAATAAAAACACGAATTGTAAATGAGAATTTTTCTAGCCAATATCAGCTTTATTTATGTAATAATTTCCTATCATAGTTGCAAGAACATCAAAATTAACTATATTCCAAGAAATTTAATGCTCAATTTACATTAATAAGTATTTTTTTCATCCGCTCTAATCAATGTTTTCGTTTTTTTTTTTATTTCTGTTTTTGCATTCGAGTCTCAATTAAACGCTGGCTTCTAACTAATAATATGTAATGAGCTTGTCTACAATACACCTGACTAAAAACATGCAATAAGCCGTTTTTTCTCTTATAATTATACGTGTTTTTTTTTTTTTTTTTTTTTCTTATTCTACGGACTATTGTTCATATTTTATGATCTGATAAAACTTATGTCACGGAGTTCAATTAATTGAATAATGACATTAGTTGGACAGTGGGTGGGGGGGGGTGGAAGGAGTAGCCTAACGAATGATGTATATGTAAAATATTATAATGCATAAATAACATTAGCCTATTTTCGCTTGTTTGAAAAAATAGTAATTAAAATGGTAAGCGAGCGAGGTGTTGATCTGCCTTTAATTACTAGAGGTGATGATGATGATGATGATGATGAAGAGGAAGCTGGGAAGAAAGTGTGAGTAGGGGAGGCCTGGGGACGATTCGAATGTATGTGTGAGCGAGGGTGTATCGTTATTGGACGAACGGAGGGACGAATGAGTGATGGTAATGTCGATTCGTGTGCGGAAGTTATCGGAGTACCTGAACAACTGCCAAGCAATGCTCGAGATCGAGCATCTGCCGACGCGGGCAGATTTTAAAATGCCGCGCGCCCAGGTCCTCCATTATTATCTCGTTGGGCTCCGACAATAGGCAATCCGGGCCGAAGGGTCCGAGCTCCGGCATAATCTTTTTATAAAAATACACCTCCATGCGGAACAGCTCGTCGGTGCGACAGAATGTTGTGAATTCTGATTTAGCCAGCAGCAGCTTCCGCATAAACGACTTCCTGTATGCTGAAGTGATTAACGCTGGATTATTATTATTGTCGTCGTTGTCGTCGTTGTTGTCGTTGTCGTATTATTATTATTATTATTATTACTTGTAGACTACAGCCTGCGCTTACGACTCTTATTTCAATACATATTATTCTACGATAGAATCCACGACTGTTTCGTTCGAGTGGCCGATTAAGATCCTCCGCCTTCGCCTTCGCCTTCACCCAACCCCCAGCCCCTCGCCGCGAAGGACCATTACGTCGTTGGCTCAATAGCATCGAAACCTTCTCGAATTTAACGATACGCGTATAAATAAATTACCGTCGACTCGGCTCGATTTATTACGACGAGATTGCCGTAATAAATATTTATCTCGAAAAAGATTTTCAGCACTTGGGACGACGCCGGTCGCGTGGCTGTATCCCCTAAAATTATAATAACATCCTTTAATTCCATTGGCACTGTAATGCATACGTTCAATTTGTAATGCGTAATTACGACTGAGGCGCGTACTTAATAGCGTATGTAATAGCGGCGGGTATTATAATAAATTAAATTTTAATCGAATCTACATTGAATATTGCTCATTTATAATTAAAATGAATTCACGCCTGTCGGCTCAAACATTTAGTAATTCAGTTTGAAGCGCAGCGCGGAGCGCAAATTTATTCATCATTCGAAACGGTAGGAATTTTTCAATATGAAAAAGAAAAAAAAAAAAAAAAAAAGAAAAAACCGAAAGAGGCACGAACAAAGGCACGAACGAGTTAATTAATCGATCGTCAAAACGATTGAGCAATGACGATCGCTGAATTCATAAAAATATTAATAGAAAAGTCATAGAAAATGTAATGGAGCCAACGGCTTTGCAAATTAGGAGAACGTCAATTAGACGATTTGCACCGCTACTTATTTATTTATTGCTTATTTATTGCTTTGTACGGCCATAGTATACATAATTTATACATAAATATATACATATATATATATATATTTAATAGTAGAGTCTTTTTAGAGGTTTTTTTTATTTTATATATATATATATATATATACTAACGGCTTCCATCTCCCCGCTTTCCGGCCACTCTCGTTCTGATAACGACTGACATGTAGTTCTCTCCGAGCTTGGTGCCGGGCTCCTCTTCTGCCTCCAATATAACCAGTCCCTCGTCTTTCTCGAATCGCCTGAGTAAGGGCTCGAAATGTGCAACGATATCTGTCGAAGAGAATCGAAGAGATAGATAGATTGGGTTTTAGAGAGAGAGAGAGAGAGAGAGAGAGAGAGAGAGAGAGAGAGAGGGGTGAGAGAGAGGGAGGGAAGATATCAAGACGGCCAATCGTTGTTTCGAAAAGTGCTGCCGCTTGAGCTAATTTAGCAAGAGCGAGTTCGATCGGCATGCATCCTCTCGGGATTTCAAAATTTTATTCCAAGCATTAGCCATTGGACAATGGAACAGTCGTACAAAGAAAGGACTCGTTGTTGACTTCCGGCCAATTACGTCTAAGGTCATCGAGCCAACGAAACGAAAAATCCTGTTGCAACGGAGCCGAGCGGCCGACGCGGGCCGTTAAAGTGAAAAATCCGGGGCTTATCGAGCGCAAGGGTTCGTCGTTATTCCCAGTCGCTGTTCCCAGTTGATCCGAGCCGCGGGAAATCTCGGGAATTCAATCATCAATGAAAAGCGCGAGAAGGTCTTTCGATCTTCTGTTACTTGAGGCGCTTCCAAATAATCGGATTAATGGCTCTCGGTGTGACGGGCCGGAGGACTCGTTCGTAAAAATAGAAAAGTCCAGTTAATTCGTAAACGACGAGTGCGATTCCACGCGGTGATCGTCGCCGTACGGGTGGCGGTGGAGGAGAGGAGGTGCGGGCGATCGCATTCAATGCGCGTCTGCGTTCCGTCCGTTGGCAATGGCCGTAATACCCAGTGACATAGAGCTCTGCCTACTAGCACTGAATCGCCCCCCCCCCC
Source organism: Ceratosolen fusciceps (assembly GCA_018883505.1). Classification (NCBI taxonomy): domain Eukaryota; kingdom Metazoa; phylum Arthropoda; class Insecta; order Hymenoptera; family Agaonidae; genus Ceratosolen; species Ceratosolen fusciceps. The sequence continues at coordinate 1,686,700 of RCIC01000013.1, read as the reverse complement.
AAGGCCTTCGCTTACTCGCTCTTCTCATCCCTCCCGCAACCTCCCTCCCTCCCCCCATTCCTCTCATCCTCCTCCTCCACCACCTCCTCCACCTCCTTCTCATCGCGCGCCCTCTTTCTATCAATCGGCGGGGCCGGTCGGGACGGGCGGACCGCGCCAACTCCAAGCAGCGACGTGCGCGAAACACGTGCACGCGACTCGACCCCGAGGCTACCGTCGGCCTCGGCGGTCTTAAACTATTAACGAAATACTCGTTGAGCCGATTTTATTTCCGATTAGGGAAAACGAGCGGAAACGGTCTACGGCGCGGAGGCGGGCAGCGGGACGCACAGAGAGAGAGAGAGAGAGAGAGAGAGAGAGAGAGAGTGGAAGAGAGTGGAAAAACGAAGCTTCGCATAATATTTTACATTAAGAGTATTTTAAAAAAAAGTATCGACCGTCCATTGGGATCGAGAGGCTTTTCAGCGGGAGTAATGAGTAAAAAACTCAGGTGGCGGCGATCTGTAGTGAGCGGTGGGGTGAGCGGTGGGGTGAGTGAGCGGGGGGAAGGGATCATCGTAGTCCATTGGTAAGGTCATTTTTGTCGAGGTTGGGAGCGCGAGGCGCTAATGTTTTTCAAAACGAATGAGCTCGCTCGAACGGGATATTTGATAAAAACATAAGGCTTAAAGGAGAGGTTAAAGAGACGACGGATCGGATCGGAGCGAGGATCGAGGATCGAGGATCGAGGATCGAGGATCGAGAAGCGTTACTTGGCGTTACACGCAATTATTGATAATAACGCGAATTAATTCTAATTAAATATCGGACACGATGATCGCGCGAGTGCGCAATCCCTCTACTATAAATAATTCATGGCCTTTTTATTATTGTCTCTGCTGGACATTCTCAGAAATTTGTATAAATTGAGTATGCGCTTATTATGCATTTCTCGTCCACAGCGACTTGTCTGTTCTCTTCTACGGACAGAGAGACAGTCGGACGGGCGGACGGGCGGACAGATTTTATTATTTTTTATACTCCAATCCCTTATCGGACTCGTAATCTCTGGATATATCGGATAGATTGTTTTCTAAATGCGGCAGCGGATGCAATTTTCTAAAATCTTTTCACTATAGCATGTTTATTGCTTTTAAACATTATGAAATATTATTTGTCGACTGGGAAAATAATGCTTTCACATTTACTTATCTAAATTACTTGCATACATATCAACAATTACTTTTTCTAAATATAAGTTATCGTTATTGCTACTGATACTGTTACACATATTGCGCCTGGAGCTTTACATTGTAAAATTTGACGTCGTAAGATAAGTCTTTGATCTACACTCGCCAGCTAATGTGATTTTATGCACTTACTATTTATAATACCTACTCGCCTCTCTGCCCCCCCTCCCCTATCCCCCTGCCCCACCCCCCCAATACTCTGTGGTTAAAGTGCTTTTCTATTTTTATGCGACTTTTTTTAATTATAAGGATGAATTATTGAGGAGCGGGGGAGGTGGTGATCCACTACTCCCCACGTGCTTATGCGTAACTTTTATATACTCGGTTTCGCGGTCATTTTCATTGATTCTCCTCTATTCGAATAATATTTGTCAAGATTACTTTTTATGGCCTGGAAAATATTTGTATTCCAACATCAGTATTTGCAAGCTAAATATTTATATTCTTCAATCAGCTGCTTCGTGTTTTTCCCAATATTTAGTCTGACACCATTTTCCCATCCGTAGTCTGCCCCTTTTCCCGTGTTCGCTAAACCTGTGCGTGCGAGAGAGAGAGAGAGAGAGAGAGAGAGAGAGAGAATCGTCTACCTGGCAGTGAATTTTTTTTATCTACCTATTGGACGCGAAAAGTTTTCATAAAGCTATGAAAATCCCTACGTAATAGTAAATGTGATTCATACCGAAAACTATCTAAAAATACTTTTTACAACGAAAGAAACTAGTTTATTTATTATTATGATTGCGGCTCATTATAAGCGACGTTCATTGTACCTTATTAATATTTCATTATATTACATTAGGAGCATTCAACGTAGATAAGGCATTTAAAAATAGATTAATAAGATTTTTATTGGATTTCAACGAAGACTAAAAAAAAAATTAATTTATTCCTGCAATTACAGAATATTTTTACTATTTGCATTAGAAACTAACAGAAAAGAAATAATGATAACATGACTTTGTTATCTCTTATCTTAGATGGAAAATAATTAGCATTTCTAATGAATTTAAATAGTACACTGGAATTAAATTGCGGCTAAAGATAAAGTTCTTTGCCCAAAATGAATGGGATTTCTAATATAAGATCGAGAAGCTGTGGAATGTCTCAAAGACAAGATTTTTAATGCATTCTAAGCGATCGAGAGTGAGAGAGAGAGTAGAGAGAGACAAAGAGATGGAGATAGAGTTATTTTTAGTAATGAATAAAATTTGAATGAAACGCTTAAATGCTCATTATCCATTATAAATATTGATGGGTTGGCGCTATAAATCGAGTCGGACTTAAATAATGAAAATTTATAAATAAACGACAAAGTACAGCGTTTCGAGTATTCGAACGCAGATGACAATTGGTGGGGATAATTCGGAATATTAACGGACGAATGCCTTTATTGGACAGAGAACTGGATAAAAGAATAGAAGGGAAAAGAGCACGAGAAAGCACAATGAGAATGAATAGGAAAAAAGAAGAAAAAGAAGAAGTAGAAGAAGAAGAAGAAGAAGAAGAAGAAGAAGAAGAAGAAGAAGAAGAAGAAGAAGAAAATGAAGTAACGCAAAGGCAGCAGAATAAGTTGTAGCTATGACTGCGTGCATAATGCGCACACAAACACGATCTCCATGCTCGAGCATAGTTTTGCACAAGGTCGAGCTCCTCGAGTAGTAGTAACGGGCCATTCGTTATCCGCGAGGCGGCTCGCCGCGTATATTTATATTTATAGCTAATGTCGCCGCGACATTGAACGCACTTTACTCGTAGTGGTATAACAGACGCGGCTTTTTCACTGCCGCTTTGTTTGTTTTTAGTTCGCCGCGGGCTATCGGTGCAACTTGCATCTTGCGAGCTGCGAAAGCTTGCTTGTCCGTAGCGGGGCTGCTATAGTATAACGCGAAGGAATAGTAAAATACGAGAGAGAGAGGGAGAGAGAGGGAGAGAGAGAGAGAGAGAGAGATATGACGGAGTGAAATATAAATAGAAAAAAAAATAGCATTTTCTCTATCTCTTTTCAATCTATGCTGCCATGGCATGCAGCGGTAGTACGTGCCCGGCCGGGCTCTATTATATCAGTTGGCATACGTTGAATTAGATAATGTTTTATCTAATGGAGTCTCTTCTTCTTTCTCGATTCACGAGACTCGCGGCATTTATTGACTCTTGGAAAATAGGAATTAAACGTATCCGTTAAGTGCCAATCTCGACTTGGCTAACCGACTAAGCTTTTCACCGAGACCGTTATCATATCTACCGGATGGACGGATCAAGCATCCATAAATAATATAAATCCTCGCGTTTAAACGAATCCAAGCGAGTCCGTAACAATCGCTTTCGAGCAAATGAATGCCCGTAAGAGCCGATTAACTATTTCCAAGACTAACTCGACTGCCGGACAAATTGTTATTGCGAACTCGCCGATTTGCGTTCCAGAGCTAACGGGTGATCCTCCTGCACATGCGCGCAAGGTCTTTACCTACGGCATTGGCTGGAGGCGGGATATTCAAATCTTTGGGGATCGAACGGAAAGCGGAGGGGTCGTACGAGATTCGTGCGGGTCTTCTTTATTAAAGTAAAAGATATAAAATTCACGCGAAATCCGTTGCTCCTCGCTCACTCCCGAAAAATCACCGAAGATTAAAGATAGAATATTTGAAGATCGTGGGAAGGCAAGGGACGAGCGGGACGGTATAGTTTTTGACAGCTGTGACACAACGTGCTTCGGTGCTTTACTTTAATGCTAGATCGCCGTGACAAAGCCAATTTATGCACTTTACTTCAAGATAAATATTCATAATAAAATGTAGATATGACGAAACTTTAAGAGGCTTCACTCTCCGTCCCTATGATTGATACGATCGCCTTTCATATAAGGGGGTACCATTCTTTATCCGAGGTAGACAGGACTCGACAGGCCAAAATTCCGTAGAAATTGCCGATTTAATTCAATAAGAGAGGCTGATCTTTAAGATTTTCGCTCGCCAAACTCTTCCTCCTTTCGTCTATTCGTTCCTCTCTGCCCTCCCTCCCTCCCCACACCCTCGACCAACCCCTTTATACGCGCGTTTATATTTAGTGCCGAGACTCGAGGCAGCAAAGAAAAGTGATGAGACAGAGACAGAGGGAGAGAGAGAGATAGATAGATAGATAGATAGATAGATAGATAGATAGAGAGAGAGAGAGAGAGAGAGAGGATAGAAAAATGAGGTAATCAATTAAGATAATTGTATATAATTGTTGACGTGGCGTGTGTATTGAAGTTACGGCTCGCTCGTGATCGTCGTCGTTTTATGGAATTTAATATCGAATGGAGTAAAGGTGTCGGACGGGAGGCTTTAATCGCTAAGGCTAAGGCTTTATTTTATGCTGCTAAGAAAATATAATAGAGCCAGGCGTCCGAGGTGGCGTTAATCTTGCATATTTTTGCAATACAATGCGAGATTCCATAATCTCGGGACTCGGATCTGTCTGTGCGAGCATTGAGGCCGAACGGCGGCGAGTCCGACCGAAAGGTCGTTAGCTGAGCCGGGGATTCGTCGTTAATGACGAGGAATAACGTGGCCGGTGAACCGCCGAGGATAGTGCGCGCGAGGCAAGAAGACGAGCTGCCAAAAGCGGCCAAGCGGCTAATTAAGAAGTAAGTGGTATAATGTAATGATCGCTTACGATGATCGACGGCCGCCGCGTCTCCGAGTGCGCGTGTACAGATCCCTACGGGGCCCTATGGGAAAAGGGATGGAAGCTCGGCGGCGCGGGTTAGCTCAGCCCCGATCGCTTTCTTCCCCGTTCATCGGCGTCGATCGCACGTAGGGGTCGATCGGCTCGGTAGGGTCGGTCGGGTCGGTCGGGTCGGCCGATCGCCGAGCGAAACAGGGAAAGGCGGGCTCGGGAGCACGAGAACGCCAGCGCGAGAAGCGCGACCGAGCGAGTCGTTACGTGCGTGAGTGAGAGTGAGCGAGCGATACGGCGAGAGCCATGGGCTCGGAGATCCATAGCCTCGGCGAGCGTGAGCGAGAGCGAGAGAGTGCGAGGAGAGAGTGTTTAGATGAGGACGATGGACGGACGAGGACGGCATGGGTACACTTCGTGATCGTGGGTACGTGATCGTGGGTGCGTGAGTGCGTGAGTGCGTGCGTGATCGTGGGCGATCTTGGGTGTGCGTGTGCGTGCGTGTGCGTGTGCGTGTGTTTGGGCGAGAGGCTAGGCTCGCGCGCGCGTACCTGACACAGTTCGGATCTCCATAGTGGCCGGGGGGTACGGACGCAGTCGGCGGCCGCTCGAACTCCGCGACTAATCGCCGGGCGCACGAAAAAACGGCCTCAGGGCGATTAACGCGCGAGACGAGCCTCGGCTCCACGGCTCCCCGCTGCTGGTTCCAAGCCACCCGTGCTTTAAGCGCCGGCCGCTCCTACGGCCGCTCTCGCGAGATTACGAGGCGCGCGCGCGCGGAGCCCGCGAGCTTCCGTCCGTCCGCCTTCTCCTACCGCCGCGCGTCTTTCCGCCCAAGTGCCGCCGCCAATTAGCCGCACGCACAGGTGCCAGGAAGAAGACGGGGCCGGGCGCGCGGGAGGGGAGGAGGCGGACACCTCTGTCGCGAGAGAGAGAGAGAGAGAGCAAGAGAGAGCGAGAGAGAGAACAAGAGAGCAAGAGAGCAAGAGAGAACAAGAGAGAGAGAGAGAGAGAGAGAGAGAGAGAGATAGAGAGAGAGAAGCAAGAACGAGCAGCGTGATCGTCGGTGTCGGCGGGGACGACTGCGACCGCGACGACCGCTGCAACGACCGCGACGACCACGACCACGACCAAGACCACGACCAAGACCACGACCACGACCACGACCACCACCACGACCACGACTACCATCCGACTCCCCGTACCCCCATACACGTCAGTCATTACTCTCAGTCCAGCAGCAGCACCCCTTCTCGCTCTTCCGGGGCTGCTACTGCTGCTGCTGCTGCTGCTGCTGCTGCTGCTGCTGCTACCGCTGCTGATACCGCTGCTACCGCTGCTATTAACCTCCTCTCCGCCCCACCCTACCGCGATACCAACCTCGGGCTCGACTCAACGATCCTTTGTTATTTCGCAGCGGCCCGAGCCCGGCACGGTCGGCTTTTCCTTATTACTTACTTATTACTTAACGACCCGAGGCTGCGCGTGTTTTTTTCTTTCTTTCTTTCTTTTTTTCTTTTTTTCCTGCTCCAAATGTCGAGTCGAGGTTCGGTGCACGAAAGCGTCGGGGCCCCCTCCACCCACCCGCCCTCCCACCACTTCCCCGCATAAGCACCGAAACACCCGCGTCTTCATCTTCCGGCTTCCACCTGCGAATCCGTTTTACCGCCATTACTGCTCCCTGACTATTGCACTCCCGCGACTACCGTTCATAGGGTTAAGAGCCTCTACTGGCCTCGGCGTCGATACTCCCATCGCTTTCAGACCCACGAGACACACCTACTTATGAAATATTTATTAAGATCGGCACGAGCTCGCTTATGCGCACCCGCGGCTCCTTCCTTCGCCTCGTCAGCCACGCGAATTAGTCCTTCTCAACCTAAAACTAGGTCTGCTTCATCTGCCTCGGCTGTAATTACCATAAAATGCTCCCACTGACTCCTCGCCACCACCTCGCCGAACCGCTCATTTGCGAAAACACCTACTACTACTGCTACTGCAACTACTGCTACTACTGCTACTACTACTACTGCTACTGCAACTACTGCAACTACTGCTACTACTACTGCAACTACTGCTACTACTAATACTCCTCCTAATATTTCGAGCTCGGAAGAATTGATTTGTACCTGGGCGAGCACGTGAGCAGCTTAATGAGTCGGACGCACAAGCAAATATCGATCGGTTTTATCGCTGTCCTCTACTCTACCAGAAAATCCCATTAAAAAATCCCATTAGAATGTCATTCGGTCCTTAGGTCAACCTCAACGAGCCCACGTCCAGTCGGACTAATTCCATATTTATAATAAGGAATGCGAAATCAATGGAACAACTAAAAAAACCAGCGATGCTGCTAATACAAAAGAAAAGAACAAAAAAACAAAAAAAAAACAAAAAAAAAACTCTACGAATGACTATATTTTTTTTTTATTGACTCGTTTTTTTTTTTTTTTATTGACAACCTTAGAGAAGCTAAGATTGTAAATGAGAAGCTTTACTCTCATTTACAAATTGCAAACTTGTAAATTCTATGAAAATTTGTGAAATTAATTTGAATTTAATGCCCACGCGTACGTAGTTGCGATCGAAAGAAAACAAAAAAAAAAGAAAAAGAGGAGAGAGAATCGCCTTTATTGCAATGGCACGCATTGCTTAGAAATAATGTATATTTAGGAAAGGACATTGTCGTAAATACCAACTATGGCCAGCGTATTTTAATATTTTATTGGAAAATAGACTGAAGTGGTGGGTGACGTAGCGGCTCGGCGAAATCATTTGACAGATTGTACTGAGATCATTTTCTAAAGAGATAATAATCCTCTTTATGCAGAAAATGGAAAAGCGAGAAATGGAAACGGAGAATCGATTATTTATATTAAAAACCATCCGTAGGCTTATGTTCTCGCTCGACGTTATCATAAACAGACGGGCATGTAAGGCTTCTCGTAACAATTTGCACAAACAAATTATACTTCTTACGTAAACGAACTTTTGATCTTTATTTTTTTCTGGACAAAAGAGTATTTCAAGGCCTTTATGATAACGAAATACGAATATTTTCATTGATGCATAATATGTAATTAGTGACATTTCGAAATTTTCCTTCAAACTGGAATGACGTACGACGACACGCTTTATCAATTGTCATTGCGAACCGTATGAAGGAATGGTGTATGCATTTTAGCGGACAATAATAGTATGGACCGCTTCCTCAGTCTTACTTTCAGAAAACTAACAACATCCGAGGGTAATTAATTTATAAATTATAAATCCTTCCCGAACGACAATATCGATGAAAACGAGAGAATAAGAAAACGAAAACAAAGAGAGAAATAAAAAAAAGGAAAAAGAAGCTGAAATATTTATTTATCACGGTGTCTTTACGTTCCCAACTCTCTAACATTTAACGTCAAATTCACGATTTTGCAATACCGAGCAATTTAGTTAATTATGCCAAGTCGTAAAAATTATAGAGAATTGTTTTTATGATTTTGCAAAAAGTGCAATAAAAATTATCGCAATAATACCTTTGGCAATTAGACGTTTTGTTTTATTTGCTTTATTGGGGTTATTTGTGCGTTAAAAATCTATATTCATGATCCAATGAAAGATTTTGTCTATGTTGATCATATTGTTGGCGGGGGGGGGGGTGGATAAAAAAAAAAAATCTCGAATATGACCGAACCTTCGCTTCTCCAAATATTTTTGGGATGAAAATTTTTAATTTCCGTCATTCGAACGCGTTTATTAACGGCATGATTACCTCGACTTTTTCATACCTGCCGATAATATTGTCATTTTCATTTCTTCCTGCTCGATTATTTATAATAATCGAACAATTAAATGTATTTATTGTTTTTTTTTTTTTTCTTTTCCATTAATTCAACCAGTTGTTCAAGTTTACGGTCTGCATAACGACTGTTTTTCCCCCTTTACAGCGATTAGTGCATTATTTCCTTTAATTTGCAATTTGGAATATTTTTTTGTTTTTGTTTTTTTTTTTTTTTTTTTTTTTTTCTTTAAAACACAGACCCACGAATTACTCAATCGCAGAATTCTCAATTCCATTTACGTTATTAATTAAAATTGTTGACATTAAATATTAACAAAGCCAATTTGTTTTCGATTATGGATAATGTTCATTTATCCTTTACAAGCCATGCATAGGAGCTTGTAATATAATTATATTGCCACTCGTACAACGGATAATAAAAGTTTTTGTACTTTAATTTTTAAGGCGAATCGTCGCCGGTAAGGTTGTGAGGTTGAGCGCAGTGATAATATCCCTTTTGATGTTATCATTTTATGGTTCTTACGCGAGGATTCACGCATCATTATATTTTTAGAAACCATAAAAAATACTTGATCGATTGTATTTCTATGATCTTGATGCAGCCGTTTCTCTCAAAATCTAATACGTATTTTTTCTTAATGCAAGTTTTTGGAAGTGGTATTTAGTCAGGGGCAAGACATGGGCGAAGGGAGAAGTTCTGTCGTTAAGATATCAAGGGAATTTCTGTTTGTAATGAAAGTGAGTCTCTTTCTGTTTTTCTTTTTTTCTTTTTTTATCTCCCAAGTAAAAGGAGAGCCGATTAAATGCTCGATGTCCTATTGGCCATATAGCTAAATAAAATACTCGTTCAATGGAGTCTTGGGATCTATCCGAATATCGAAGAATTATTAGTACACGGACGTTGAATGGACAAAACAAACAATACAGCGACGTTAGTCTCGTCAATGTTATGACTGTACTCTAGGCAAAGAATGTGCTCCTCATGTAAAATAGGCAAAAGTTAAGAAGACACGCATCCTCTTTCAACATATCTGTTCAGCAAAAGCGATGAGCATTGTTCGGATCTTTATTTACGTATACGGAGTTGGTAACATCCTGACTTTTTCGCGCGCGCGCGCGCGCGCGTTCAACTCTCGCCGATTATGCAGATATTCAGGAGCCTGAAAATTATAGCGCATAAATAGCGTCAATGCTTCGCGTAGTCTGCTGAAAAAGAAATTTATCATAAATTACGTAAATTCGAATTGGATGGATGAATACTTTATCCGTATTAGTGCTTAGAAAGGAGTCCCGTCACACCGTTTGTATTTCTTCAATTTTTCCCCAACGTTTTCAAAATAATGACTTTATTTTATTTACGTACACGTATACGTACATATATATATATATGTACGTACATAGAAAATGAAAATGGTTTAGTTCATCGTAACGTTAATGAAGGATTGAGGAGGAGCGGTTTCGAGAGTCGGGTGCCGGTAAAATAAAATTCTCTGGTTATGATCGCACGTCTCATTACATGTCTTTCCTATTTTATGGAATTGCTCGAAACTCGCGAGAAACTACTTGTCTCGCAGTACTAAATGTCAAGCTCTTGCGAAAATTCGAGAAAATTACAAATATATTATTTATTCTTTTATTAAATCCCATTTTATATATCTACTTTTAACATCTTTATTGCGATAAAATCGTGATTCATTATTGTAATTTTAGCAATACTTCAAATTTATATATGAAATTTAGACGAAGAGCACACGTTTCTCTGTATAGTAAACTGTTATAATATTCAGCATCCGTTTAAAGCATAAAAGTTTAATTGCCTTTCAAACTTTTTTATTAATATTTATGATCTAATAAAAGGCACTTCCTTGTGTACGAATATTTTTAATTTTTGTCTAGCTAAATCTAGAGTTTATCTCTCTCTCTCTCTCTCTCTCTCTCTTTGTACGTACGTAAGACTCGTTGAGCTCCCGTTACCCCAGCATACCATAACCTAATGTGGAACGAAGTACTTTTTATAAATATCCACTCATTTATATTGAAATTATTTGAAATTTGCAATTGAAAAAAAGAAAGTATTGTAAAATTATCGAAGATTCCGCTTTGCCTTTCCATACCTATGTATATATATATATATATATATATATAACGTTGACGTAGTCGTAGGGTAGGAGATTCTGGCAGATTCGTTTAGTTCAGTCAGCCGACGAATGTCATCGCTGCATAATATAAGAATTATCTGTCGGCCGTGGAAGGAGGTGCGCGCGCTCATCTGCTCTTTATTTTACTTATTTGCAGTCAGAATGATTTTATTATTGCCACAAGAAGGACATACAAGATTCCCGAAGGGAGTACGAAATTACTCTTGAAAGCCGGCGTATATTTTGGTATTAAAAACTCGAGGATTTATTGGTTTACGTAATGAGTTTCATGAAACTCGTGAAATGGCGATACGAGTTTGAATTGTTTACGATCGAGCTTCATTTTATCAATTGCTATCCCGTTTAATAGAATATTATCGATAAGAGATGAGGTTTTATAAATTCTCAAGAGCACGGTGAGCGAATGTTTATTAGGCATTGACATGTCCGAGGTTAAATCTTTAAATGGGCCTTCGGAAATGGGAAATGTTCCTTTAAAATGAAATATATTCGTTATAACGCAATGTCGAGAACTTTGATTAATTTTTCGTATTTCATTACCTGAATGCTTTTTTAACGAAATAAAGTATACGAAATCGAGCTCAAGCTCGATTAGCTTGGGAATAACGAATTGCAATAATTCTGACAAATGTTGAATTTCCACTAACAACAGTCAAATATTTTCAATGTAGTGACAAAAATAACAATGACCCTATGTATTTTACAAATTCTATTAATTACTCGCAATTGCTTTCAAAACAGTAATAAATAAGTTGTTGAATTTTATGATGATGATAATAAATAATAAATAACAATAATTAACAATAATAAATAACAATAATAAATAATAAATAATAATAATAATAATAATAATAAGCTATTTTCAGCATATCTCCTGCACCATAAATTTCGATCAATAACACTCCTCCGTATTTATAAACGTCGCTCACGTGCGGGAACCGCATCTTCTTTCAAGAATCGACTGTTATCACGAGAGTTTCAAGTACGGAGATCTAGGAAATAAATGTACTCGTAAAAAAGGATTGGCAATGAACTTGATTGATTAAACGTGCATTGACAAAAGATTGTTGCTGCTATCGTTTCATAAATGAAACATCAATTGACATTCTTTCAATTGAAGCTTTCAAGCTGACTGTTCAATACCTTTAATAGAAAAGTTTATTAAAGAATTTATTTATATAAAATGTTAAGTGAATAAATCTCATTTATGTAAAATGAGAAGTAGTGGATTGAATCGTAAGCTGCAATGTTGTAGCAAATCGACAAGGACGCGAAGTGATAAGAATTCATCGGATTTATGTATGCGTATCTTAGACATTGACATCATTCCGCCGTTTAGACTTGATTGGTAGATGATTATTCGTAAGTCTACAAAACGCGATGCTGTCGATATTAAAAATAACTTTATATTCATACGAAACTATTGAAATAGGTATATACAAAAATGTCATTTACACGTACAGTGTGCTACGACATTATCACTATCACGCCGCACGAACGTATCTTTTTCCATCCTCACTTATCTGTTACAAGGCAAATCGCGAAACAAGTGCGTAAATTTTAATGCGCAAAACATTGAGAATCTGATTTTACTAATGAGATAGAACATTATTTAAAATTGCATTTATATCCAATACACATTAACGGTTTAATCGTTATTTATGCTTTTTCATGAATAAAAAACTTATACTTATGGAAGCCGAAGTTAAGTCGTTGTTAATAAATTCGATTATTTTATATTTATTAAACAATGTATTTTTTCTACTAATAGGCTTAGTAAAGCGGATTAAATTGTCGATTAAATTAATACAAATATCGTGTAAATCAAAAAAATTTAGTTAAATTTTTATTCAACGTCATTAATATTTGTATTATTGTATACATAGCGATGAGTAGCGCTAGACGAGTATAAAAATTTTTTTATTAACGTAAAATCAATACAAATAATAACTATATATATGTATATATATATATAATATTATAGTAAGTTAATAAAATTGTAGATGTAATCGCTATTTAAAGTATTTAATTAATAAGCCTAATAACGCATGAGAATTTTTTTACATCTAAAAACATTTCATGTATATAATTATTATATAATACAACCATTAATAATTATTATAAATGTTTTTATTAATTAATGGCATTACATCTAAGTAATTTATTGTTAATTTCGCAATCGTTTTAAATTCTCGATAGACATTATAATCATTGAGAAACATCTAATAACTTCAAGTGATTACTTTATTTTTTTTATAATCATCGGGTAACTACTACGTGTAAGCTCATTGAAGTAACGTAACAACATGGTAATTAGCACAAAACGTATGATTTTCAAAGTTCAAGAAAATAGTTAACGAATTCCTAACAGAAATACGAGAATATTTTTAATACCAACTGTAAATAACTGTGTTGGATTCGCTCGCTGTATAGATTGATCCACAAGTCACGGGAATACCTATCCACTAAACAAAATCCTATGGTATTATGCTATTATCTGACGATTTACAAGAGTGTGTAATAATAATAAGTAGCGAAGATCGCCGCGCGACTCATCAGGTTTTATTGGCCTTCGCACAAGTGAGTTAATGATACATGAATGTGGCTGCACGTCAAGTTTCTAATTAATCAAGCGGCGAGCAAACAAATAAAAACGTAAAATAATGGATCTTTTCTTAAATAATATTAGAGCATTCGTGACAAAGGGTCATTTTTTTTCTTCTTCTTCTTCTTTTATTTATCTTTTCGTCATTGTTACAATTTTATTCGATTTATTCGATGCGGTGTAATACTAATAATAATAATAATAATAATAATAATAATAATAATAATAATAATAATAGATGTTGTACGTTTAAATAGAATCGAATACATATTTAAGGCTTCATATGAAGATAGGAAACGTCTGTCACTTGACGTCGCAAGTACATTATTAATACGAACTTTAATATCGTAAATGCATGCTTTCACAATATATGATTTTTTTTTATCGCGCATGTAAAAAAACATATTAATAATATAATTATGTGCAAAAAACGATGTGTATTATTTACGATCTAGAGAACAATCAATGACAAATTTATAAAGAATGTACGTTCCTGCGTTCTTCAATAATAATAATAATAATAATGTAATAATAATACATTGATATTTCCTTTTAAAAAGTTTTGGAGCTTTATTACATTTATTTAGTATGCGATAGTTTTAGTCAATATGTTTTAGTATTAGTACAATGCCAATGTATTAGATCTAATCGAGTATTTATTTTCATGTGCTAATTATTTACATTATCCTTTTTCTGTTAGTTTGTCAATTTAAATTTAAATTGCTCTCCCTCGATGAAGAAACGTTAAACATCCGCAATAATCCAAAGCTCAGCGAGTCATTGTCTTTATTTTGTATGAAGTAATTCAATGCTCTAATAAGTTCAATAAATCTTTAAGCATCGATCCGACTCTGTAAACTCACAAAGCGTAATCTGTAATCATTCGTCTTATTGCCGTAAAAAGTACTACATGTGCGAAAGTATCTGTAACGCTATATCCTACGTATATAATAAGATGAAAGGATTAAGAAGATTTCAATCGTACCATGTGAGCTCATGTAGTGGTAGTTAGTACGTTATAGCTTGTTGAACCAGTGTAATTGTGTACCTTATGCGGTAATACTTCACTTGAGCTTACAAATGGATTAAAAAATTGGTGAAAATAAATGAGTATGATTTTATTTAACGACGTAGTAGACGCTAGACTGTTGCCGAAATTAAATTATGTTTGAAATAAATACAGTTTTGCTCGTCCCCTTCGCTCCGATCAGAATCGCGATCAGTTCTCAGACTGTAATGAACGTATGGGCTGGCCGATAAAATGATCTAGTATTGTCCTCCGTAGGATCGTTCGTCACTCCATGACGATCTAACGGTACTCGAATATTGTCCGTAGCCCTCGAAATCCCGGTATGGATCGTTATTGTTATTGTTATCGGTACGTTGTCGATGAGTCTCGGTCGAAGTGGGCATGTAGGAGCTGCCCAGTCCCTCCAGTCCCGTGGGCCTGGCTTGGCTCCAGGGGTCACTGGGCCCGGGATCGATGACGGACGAGGGCAGCTGATCGGACTCGGGAGCAGCGGCGGCACCCGGTCTACCCGTTACGGAATCCGAACCGGCGAGAACCTTGCTGGCCCCTGGGAGACCGTTACCCGATCCGCTTGGAAGCCCGCCGGCCGGCCTCTTTCCGAGATACTTGGGTCGTACTCTCGAGCGGCCTCTCCGCTCCTCGGCAATGCTCGTGACATCCGGAGCCGGTTCCGGGTAGATTTTCTCGGGCAAGTAGGGCCTATACTCCGCGTCGCCGCTGCTCGTCGACAGATCGTCTCGCCTCTCGTACCGGGCCTCCCCCTCCTCCCTTATTAAAAACGGCCGCTCACTCTCGTCGTTGTATTCCCCGTAGGACTGTCGTTGTCGTTGTCGTTGTTGTTGCTGTTGTTGTTGCTGCTGCTGCTGCTGCGGCGGTTTTCTCTTTAGGTCAACGCTGTCGACTTCCCTTTGCCTCTCGCGATCGACGTCGTCGTCCACGGAGCTCTGCTTGAGCGCTTGCGGATTCGCCGTCGAAGCCTCAACGCTCTGATCGTAACGATTACCGTTCTCCACGGATCCGCTTCTCTCCGGCTGATTGTAATAGCTTTCGTAATTATTATTATTATTGTCGTTCACGCTGTTGATCGTAAGGTTGTCCCTATCGTTAGGGTAATAGTCGTAGCTGGGATAAGGAAGATTTGAATTTTTCAGCCTCGAAACATCATTGGCTGAATGCTTGTCATAACTTTGATATCTGCTATTGTAATTATAGTCGTTGCCGTTCTTGTATTCGATGTAGCCGTTCTTACCCGACGCCGGATTATTTCTATTGTCCTCGAATCCGTTGGATAGTCCGTTGTTTATAATAAATCCAGGATTCTGCTCGCTCCTGAACAATAAACGAATTGCGTAAGTCAACAATGACTGTGTCTAATGCCTAAGTCGGGTTTCGATTAGCATCGTTAGGCTGACGTAGAAGCAAGTAGGGCCTTTTCTCACTTACCGCTTGTAATCGTGATAAGTGGGGCGAGACGGGTCGGTGTCGGGACTCTTGGAGAAGCCCCGGGGAACGATATCGAGATTCTTGTGCCCAGGTCGGGGGGTCTGATGAGTCGCGGGCTGTCGGTCCTCGTGGTAATTGCCGTCGGGACGGTTAGTCTCTTCCTGCTGATAAGTCGAGTGGGGCCCATTGAAATGCCCGTAGTGTCCGGGGTCCCCGCTAGTGTAAGCCGACTCCTGGTGACGGGCGGTAGAACGATAATCGCTAGTGAAACGAGCCTCGGAGCCTCCGGACTTGACGCCGCCGTTGTCACTCGATTCAATGGGTTCGGCTTTCTCCTTGGATGAACCCGATCCCGCGAACGCTCTGCAAAGTTATACATAACGCGTGGGTATCTGATTGCGGTAAGGGGGGGGGAACCAGGACAATTAGAGAGCGTAAGCGATATTGCCGATCCGATGGCATCTAACTAAGTTATATTACGTCTTTGAGAGGTGGTCGTAGTCCCCGTAGAGTAAATGTGCTTGGTCTCTGAGGTTGTTGCTGTATCCGGAACTGGCCAGCGAGAGATCGACGCTCGTCTGTCCGAGGGAGTTGAACTGTAGATCCGGGAGATCCGAGAGGTCAGGGAGGTCGGAGCTCTCGGGCTCGTCGAGACTCTCGTTGAGGGAGTAGAGCTCCGGAGCCTGGTAGCATTCGAAGTCGTACCACCAGTCGCAGACGAAGTGCCGCTGATTGAAGATACTTCCGCTCGGACAGAGGAAGGAGCTCTTGGATCCCTGGGTGCTGCACACGTGGAAGACCTGGACAGACGACACGGGTTATACCGGGCCCCGTTTCACGATCGATCCTAACCGCCCCCTGCAGCTGCTCTCAATAGCCCCTCGACGGAGTCGGATCAATGATCCACGCTTTTTTTTTCATCAACCTCTCGTATTGATCCGACCAACGAGTCTACCCTTCCATGCCAATAATTACAGATATCCTTGAAGTAAGCTTTGCCAGCGCTGCTACGCTTTCACTTTTTGAAATTATCTAAACTACTTAGTGTCGATGTATTTTTGTATCGCGTTACCGAGAACTTTTTATTCCGATAGATCCGAGGCCCATTTCATAACAAGTCCTTCCAGCCCAATTTGGATATAAAAGTCTCTTCGTAGGAGCGAAAGGCCGAAGAATCGGAAAGATACCGTGACAGATCATCGCAGGAGAGGCTTCGATCGCCCTGCTACTACTTTGGATCGTTAAGCGATTATTTAGCAGAAAGTCGTTGAGAGGGAAAGTTGCGCAACCGAGGCTCGATATGATTTCCAGAATATTTAGACAAGCTTATAAAATTCTAGGCCTCGAAAGCGAGTTGTCGACTCGAGCGATAACGTCTGGTAAAAAAAACAAAATAGAAAAAAAATAGAAAAAAAAAGAAAAATAGCCATTGGCCATTCGAGCGATTCGCACTCAATTAGGTTTGATCGAGCAGGAAGTGACGTAAGCATCGAGAGGATTGAGCAAGGGAACAACTCACTTGACACCTCGTCTCGACGTCTGCGTAATAGCCCCCGGGCGTCTTTCCTTCGCAGCTGAACGTCGTCTCGGGTATGCTCGTCAGGTTGGGATAGTCCTTGCCGGGAAGCCCGGGCACCGAGTCCTGCCATCCTTTCCCAGGCGGCTGATCGTTATCGGCGAGGCCCGATGCGCGGAGATGCCGCTCGTCGAGTTTCACTGGCTGTGTGCATGAAACGTCGGGCGGCCAACCGCGTCAGTTCCGGGTATACTTACGGGTTAAGGGATAAGGGATACGGGATAAGGGATAAGGGACGTAGATCAAAATACTTACGCGACGGAAGCTACGGCATTGGCAATATTCTATAAAGCCTTGTATTTCGTGTAATTCTGACTGGGGGGAGGGGGTGGGGATCTGTCGCTTCTAATGGATTCTTATGGATCTATTGGATCTTAGGTTACGTAGGGCGGCTTCGTGGGTGGGGTGGGGGAGAGAGCCGGGGTAGAAGAAAGTCTGTTTGGCCTATGCATTATGGATATCACGCGAGGATATTTGTGCCGAGGCGAGTCGTGACGAGAGGAAAACCGGGAAAAATAAGCAAAACAAAGAAAAAAGAGTCATAGGTAATCGGCCACGACTTTCATCCAGAGTCCACGGGCAGAGGAAGAGCCGTAAGGGCGCCGGATAAGTTATAGCGAAAGCTCCCGAAGCGACGCTCGATGTCACGTGACGCGGCGGTGGGAGGTGGGGGCGAACGGCGGGAGCCCGGATCGAGCTAATTGAGCCAGATAAGCGACCCGGTGAGTCGAGCTCTACGTCAAGGAGGAGAGCCGCTCGGGAGATGCCGGCTCTCGGGCATCCTTGCGTAAGTCCGCTGGAAAGGTAGAAGAAGCAGAAGAAGAAGAAGAAGAAGAAGAAGAAGAAGTGTGAGGGCGCGAGGATCCGCGAGACCGGCGCCCGAGAGGCTTACGCAACACGAGATATATCGATCGATCACTCGCCTCTAGGATCGTGCCCGTTCCGAGTACCCCGAGATTGATGCGACGAGTCCTGAAGCGAGGTTGCTGAAATCGTCCTTTGCCGCCGACGTGCAGCTCTCTCGCGTACCTTCCTCCTTGCGTCATAGATCCTCCGCTCGGCAAGAGGAAGCCCCAGCCGCGACGGACGCGCCCCATTTACCCCTTTGGAGTCTATTATTTCCTTATGCTAAAAAGCTCGTTAACGCCAATGTGAAAGTACGCCTCGAAGGTATTTTTTTTGTTGTTTTTTTTTGTTTTTTTTTTGTTTCGTTTCGTTTTTTTTTTTTTTTTTCTTAGATGGACCCGAGCCGCTTTTAAATACCATAATCAATCTCAATCGTCTGTGTCTTTAATTATCTCTCGTCATTAATCGTCGTCATCCTTAATGCATAGATCATACGCCAGTGATATTTACGCAACTGCACTTCCTCCAGATTGGAATCTTCTCCTTCGGCTATTCCCTTTTTTTTTTTTTTTTTACTATTACTTTCATCTCGGTTAATTACGTTTCCTCCTTGAGGATGAGCTCGTTACGACTTGCGTGTAAAAGTCAATATTGCCTCCTCTTCCTCCCGACGTTATCGACGTTGTCGACGTTACCGACTTTGCCGACATTAACGAACACATTCTTTATTGCGTGCGATCCAGAACGGAGAACGGTAAACGATAATCTTAGCCATTACAAACATGTTTGGCTCATCCAATAATTACCACCATTACTATTTACATTATAAATATTAACGTCGACATGGAAATAACGTGGCCCGATTGCAAATATTTGCAAATGTACAGCGTCAAAACTAGTAATGCCTCTATTTAATGCTAAATCCATTCTAAATCCATTCCCTCTTACATGAATTCAAGAAGATAATTTATTCTCAAATTCTCTTTAATACAAAATATAAAATTATATATTTAATTTGCGATTACATTTAATTATATAACGTGAGATAAATAAACAAGACCTACGCTCGCATTCGCATTTATGGAATCATATTTAATGATTACTTAAATTAAACGCACACCGTCGCAAATAAATAAATAAATGAATAAATAAATGAATAAATATAGGAACGTGTAATTGCGGTAAAAATCGCCCAATACGTGACCACGTGTATGAATTAATTTCACTCGGAAATTCTTAGTAACGTCGAATGCACCGTTGATGCATAACTAAAAATTAGTTATTTAATCAATCACCGTAGGTTATATGAATTTCTATCTATACTTTATATTGCAAGTTCCTTAACAGCTCCATTCGTAATTAATGATTCAAATAACAACATTTGATATTTTTCTACCGCTCTGTGACAAAGAAAAATATAAATTCCCTTGCCTTTGTTGGATTAAAATTTTTTAAGCTTACAATTTAATTACAATATTAATGACAATGTCAATGACAATGGCCAAGGCATTGGAAGAAATAGCGAAGAATTAATGAAGCAATTACTCTCCGTTAATAACCCTAATGTTCTTTATATATAATTACGGGTCGGATGGTGAAATTTAAAAAGAAAAAGATCTTTACGAACGAGACGAAACAGGCGAGGACATTGGCGAGGACATTGGCGAGAACATTGGCGAGAACATTGGCGAGAACGGCGAAATGGGATGGTTCGAGGAACGCATCGAATTCACTTTCCCGTGTTAATTGCTAGTGTACGATGCGCACACAGTTGAATGCATCGACGAGGGCGTTGAGTGGCTCGGGTTGGGTGGATGACGGGAGGAGGGGGGGCGGAACGATATAGAAATGAAGCTTGCAAAGGACAATGTACGTAAGTAAGAATGCTTAAGACCATAATGGAGACCATAATGGAGACCATAATGGAGACCATAATTACCGTCTCGGTGAAGACGCAAACGATCGATGCGGCAATGACGACTACGATGATCGCTCTCGACGCCATTTTTTTCCTTTTTTTATGTCGCTATTCTTCGGCTGCTGAAAAAAAAAGAAAAGAAAAGAAAAGTTCTAATAATACACCATCGTACTCTCCTTGTTCTGAAGGCGCACTAAAACTAAAAGTAATTTACATGATTATACTACTGTCAAGAGATATTTTCAATTAAGCCCACGGCTCATGGGAAATGTCCGATCGTTCATTAAAA
The DNA here is from genome assembly GCA_018883505.1 of Ceratosolen fusciceps. NCBI lineage: Eukaryota > Metazoa > Arthropoda > Insecta > Hymenoptera > Agaonidae > Ceratosolen > Ceratosolen fusciceps. Next base: position 1,666,155 of record RCIC01000013.1, on the reverse strand, counting down.
TTCCTCCTATGCGCATTACGTGTCAAATAAGCAAGCCGGGGTAATTGAAACACTACTTATTAGGAATGTTTATTTGAATCTGAATTGAAAAGCATCTTCGGTTAATGTTCTTTTCTACATTCCGATCTCTCGTATCATTAAATTTTTCCATAAATAATTGAGCAAGTGCGGAGTGGCAAGTCTAATTACGAAACCAGAATCAAAGCTAAATGGCCGTAATAATTTTAATGAGAGAAGGAGGCCGCTCGTGCAGTGAAGCGAGTGCATATAACGAATATGTACGTGTACGTAGTATGTGCAACGAAGTGCATCCAGAACTGGATGAACGGAATAAGCCGAATGGCATTGTTTGTTCGTACGAGGAAAAACCGACTGGCAGAGCCGTTTGCCGACTTTATAGAGATAATTGAGAGGCTGGCATGAAAATTTCATACGTTTGCGTGGAAGCGCGTAAGTAGCAGTAGTAGTAGTAGTAGCAGTAGCAGTAGCAGTAGCAGTAGCAGTAGCAGTAGCAGTAGCAGTAGCAGTACCGCTACCGATTCCAAAAAATCCAATGTAGTGCAGCCATCCCCGAGGGGGTAATAAAACAAATGATGGAGTATAAAGATAAATGATGCAAAATGATGCAAAGGTGGTGCGGCGGCTTCGAAGTCCTTCGGACTGCGTCGGACTCCGTCGGAGCCGTTCGTATAAATGTAATTTCACCAAGTGCTCGTTAGCTTTCGCGGCTGGTACTTGTGTACTAGTAGTTTAGTAGTAAGAGTAGCGAAATGGGCCGCGAGTCCCGGGACAGTATGAAGAAGTCTCCTTTTATAATCGATAGATATAGAAAGCGACAGAGTGCTCGTGCTTTTCCGCGTCTCCTCGAGCACGTTAAGAGTTAATATGTCAGGGGCATGATTTACAGGGGCTCGGGACTTTCTACTCGAGGAATGAGTGCTACGGAGGCGGAGAACGGTGCGTAGGCAAGACAAGGATCCGAGCGATCCTTGCCTACGAGAGCGCATGGAACGTAGAATCTGGTTCGGTTGCGTGTCATAGCGTCGGGGGGATGGCGGTGGGGGGTGATGGTGATAGGACTCGGGGCATCCCGGCAGGGTTGCTTGCAAAACCATCCGGATCTCGCGGAGGTTGGCGCAACGCCCTGGATTTTCGGCTCCGCCAGGGAACCGCAAGGTTGCGTAAGCCGCGGACGCGTATCGTCGTGGCCGCATCTCTCCGGGGGAGTAGTCTGCCGAGCTCATCCGCCTTTCGCTCCTCGGTCGGGAGCCCCATCCTCTCCTTCCGCACCTCCCCAACGCCCCCGAGACGAACAGCTTACCTTACCTTACCTTACCTTACCTTACCTTACCTCCCTCTGACCTTCCCCAAGCTGTTTATCCACGGCTGATTCGTTCGGATTCATACCGAATTCCTGATAAGAATTCACTCTATGCGCGACGTTACCGACTGAGCGCAATGCATACCGCCCGTTCTCATTTTCAGGGAACTTTTTACTTTATTTGCATTTTATTCGACACTCTGCCATATTCTTTCCACAAAATTTCACAACAACGATCCGCGCAGCGGCGCTCCGAATTCACATATTCTTATTCCACGTACACGTGCACAGCGCTGCACAGAAACATTTTCTGAAATAAAATTTCTTAAACTCTCCACATCCACGCGGATGCATGCCATCACACGCACAGCCACATTCTCTTATACGGCCACGTAGGAATTTCTACGAATTTCTTTTGTAAAATTCTTATCATGGGAACAGTATCTCCATTTTCTATAAAAACATTTTATGCAGATTTCTCAAGCAACAAAGAAGCGCGTAAATAAATAATTGGTGCTTTCTTCCACTTTTATTTACTTTTTACTTTACGGTCAACTCCTTCATGCAAATTTAGTTGGGGAATCGGTGGCATGAAAATATTTTGTTTACGATAAACCCCATAGGACATACGCTGTTCTACGTCTATCCTTTAGATTATGCATTCTATTTCTTTTTTTCTTTTTTTTTTATTATTATTATAAATATTTTATGCACCGTGAAATAATAATAATAATAATAATAAGTGTCTCGTGTTCGGTAATGTAATAGCACGCGACTAGGCTCCTAAATTATGAATTTAATAAGACTCCTCCGATTAAAAATAATTAAGCAGATTATCTCGAATGAATAGCACTTATACATAGCCGAGTAGGACTAAAATTCGTGTCAGGACTTTCGTTATTTGAATAACTGCAAGGTCCGAGAAAGCTGCCGCGACGTCAGTGGTTCTCTTCTATCATTGCAGATTAATCTACCCGTTTCTTTACACGCACATTCGTTGCATTGTAAATAAAAATAACTCTCCTTTACAATAAGGGACATTTTTTATGCAAAGAAGTACAATGATTTAATTGAAAGTGTGTGTGCTTTATAAATCTTTTAGATTTTTACACTCAAACAATGATAAATGTAATAAATTTTGTCTAATAAGAAATCGTGTTCGAAGGAATGAAAATAATAATAAAAAATTGCGGCCAAGTACGTCTTTTAACGTGTCCTTTTAAAATATTTATATATATATATACATATATACATATTATAATCCGTTAATGTAAAGGATCGTTAATGATAAGGAAAGCCATTGTTGCGTTCGATCGATTAGATGAAATTATAATATTTGAACTCAGTAGAACGAGTAATAATCGGAGTAGTTTTATTAAGTTGTATTAATTTTCTTAATACGACAGTTAATTAGCAAAGCTTATTAGGAAACGTGAACTACTGGCCCTTGGCTTCGAGCCTTTGGTGAAAGTATTTGATGAAACACGTTAATTTTTGCCTCCGGTAAAGCAATTGGACTTCTTTGATTTCATTGTCGGCGGGTTATTGGTCCTGGGTACCGAGAGATTATTGTGGGAGGGGGAGGCGGAGGGAGCGTGGCTCGTGGCTCGTGGCTCATGGCTCGTGACCGGCTATACAAAGAGTATTGTAGCTTATGTGCGGAATATAAAATGTAATGCTCGTCTATAGGAGCTGTCACCTGCAATGGAAATTTCAGGTCGTACAGGCTCGTTCATCTTATCCATCCGGCTCCCGGGGCATCAGCAGAGCCGCATCGTGAGAACACCTCCGAGCGACGGGTAACCAAGAGGCGGCGGAGAGGCGGAGGGAGACTCTTTCTTTATCCCTGTGGAATTTGTATTCTTCGGAAACCTATCACGACTCCGGCACTGATAAATTCCCGCGATACTCCGGCAAACTCAACTTCCGCGTACAGTCACTGGGAGGTCGAACCGAGACCGAGGGAGTCCATCGGTGTGTGTGCGTGTGTGTGCGTGCGCGTGTGTGTGTCTATCCGAGAGTAGCCGAGCTTCTAATTAACCGTGTAACTTTGACGAAGAGAGAGAGAGGTAAGGAGAGAGAGAGAGAGAGAGAGAATGAGAGAGAGAGAGACGTCGAGGTTAATTACAGCTCCTGAAATTGGTCAGCACTGGCTCCGGAGGATCCGAGCGAGCTCTCGAACACAAGTCCACGAGTTGGTCGACCGATCTCTCCCGACTCGGAAATCCCAGCTGCGGTTAGACGAGGAGTCGGACGCGTCAGCACACGTGCTGCGGCGGCTCTATGTAAGCGACCGGTCATGAAAGGCGGCCGTCGTCGCCGTGCTGCTGCTGCTGCTGCTGCTGCTGCTGCTGTGGCCGGAAAGAAACGTAACGAGGATCTGCGGATCGGCGAGACTCGCGGCTCCTACTTATATAGATCATCCCCACGTGGTGCTGCTCGGGGCTCCCTCCATCCTCCCGACCACCGCCGACTAATCCGACCGCTTCTAATCCAGCGACTCCTGGGCCGAAGGGCACCGTTGCGCAACCCTCGGCTCTTCGCAACCGACACCCCCTGCCCATCGTACCCATCCATCCGGATAGCGATCCTTCCGGTCCGAGCTTAGCTTCGCTGATCCGACTGACCGCCGCAATGAAAATTAGCCCCTCGTATTTAGCGGTAATTGGACCGCTCGCTCTCCGTCTCTACCTTTACTCGACATTTTACAGCTCGTTCCGAGTCCTCGGGCATCCGCATCCATGGACTCCTTCGAAGCTTCGCCTTTTCGAGCCATTTTAAAGCGGAGCAGAACCTAATACGAGCCGCTCCGCTCGCCGTTATTATAATAATTTCAATGAAATGCCGATGAAAAGAAAAAAAAAAGAAGAAAAAAACGTTGGCTATTAAAGCACTTTGGCCGAAATCGTTATATCGTTATTAAAATTACCACGGCTCTGCCGAGGTATACGAACGCTTGGGTAACTTGTGGGCATCTTCTTACGGGTCCCGAGTATTCGGTCCTCGTTTTCTTAATGCTTCGGTCATATCCGAACGCTGATTATCTCGTTAGCGGCGGCGGCAGCAGCAGCAGTAGCAGCAGTAGCAGCAGCAGCAGCAGCAGCAGCAGCAGCAGCAGCAGCAGCAGCAGCAGCAGTTAAGCTACTTGACCGCTTAAGTTCATTAAGATCGAGCGAATAAAAGGTATGTAAATGCCCGTTACCCCTACGACTCGTCCCCGTAGGCTTAGAGAGGGAAAAATATTATCGTCGATTGAAGGAATCCGGGAGCTCGAACGATCGTCCTTGCTCGAAAGTACTGGCGATACTTGCGAATCCCTACCCCGCCCCCCCTCCCGTGCTTCATCGTACAGGCTTTTGGAGAGTAATTACGAGGCAACGCGACGCTAATGATGGAAAAGCAGGCGCTTGCCGGTACAAATTTCAGGCTCGATCGCATAATACGAGATGCGCCGTGCGGTGAGGCGAGGGGAGGTTAATGATCCCAATTAGGTGAACCGACTTCGGGGTGTTTGCTAAAGGCGAGGATGCCGATTCTCGAGGGGGGCGGGTGGTGGTAATAAAACATATCTTGGACTGAGCGAGGCTTTGCGGACGGGGCGATAATTACGTAGGTTAAGACCGGCATTGGTAAAAGTCCAAAACGTTCCCACAGCGCCAGAATCCACCGGTGAAATTATATAAACTCTTCCGCTCGCATAAACGACGCTCTCGGATAGCCCGGTACTTTTCTTCGCCCGGCTACGCGAGATCGAAAGTTCAGCTACGGCGGCGGCGGCGGCGGCGGCGGTGGTAGAGTTGGCGGTAGAGGTGGCGGGGGTGGCGGTAGAGGTTGCGGCGGTGCAGGTAGAGGTTGCGGCGGTGCAGGTAGAGTCGCAAGGGGGTGGCGGGGCTGGCGGCGGGACCTCTCACTGCGGCGCGCCACGTCTCGACGAGGAGGCAAGGGAGGTCAGGAGGGAGGGCGGCGTTGGGCAAAAGCGGGTCGGGCAAGCGGGTCGGGCTCCGGGTCCGAGATGCGTTCCAGATCTAATAGCGACGCACCGATTTAGAAAGCAACTGGCGCCAGAAGCACCGGCTCGGCCCTCATTACCCACCCATTCTACCATTTTGGTTATTTCGTAAGCCGCTCGTTGTTTCAGGCTTTCGGGTAAGAGCTCTGCCCGCGAGGAAACGAGGAAGTAGCGTTTAATGAGCTCCTCCTCCTCCTCCTCCTCCTCCTCATCCTACTCCACCTCATCCGCCTAGCCCTACTACTACTCGTGCTGCTTTGGCATTATTACCGAAGCTTAGCACCCTTCCTTCCGGGGAGGACGAGTCCTCGGCGATGGCTCGGAAAATATTCTCCGCCGTGCTCTCGGCCGCGACCTTTCCGACGTCTTACCTTTCCAATTATTAATTGGAAAGCACGCGCGATTACTACGTCAAGACGAGTCTCCGACTCCATGCCCCCCCCCCCCCGCACCCACCCTCACCCCAACTCCTCCCCAACTCTCCCCTCCGCCCCTTACCACCATGGAGCAGCCCTTACCGCGAACCGGCATATCATTCTCGAGCTAATCCGCGGAACGCATGCGTCTGCCCGTACGGTCTGGCCCACATGCCGTTGCCCATGGGGCGGGAGACATTAACTACGGAGCAAAGGAGATGAAGATGATGATAAATGCAGTTTCCATCCTCCCGGGATAATGGGATAATTTCAAATTCGCTACTTTCTCCTCGGCGCCGATACTCGAGTAGGCGTAAAACGGCCCCCTCCCCCCCATCCGCCCCCCATCCGCGCGCGACCGAGATAGTTTGATACGGCAATGACATCCGCCCGAGAGCAGAAGCTCCCGTCGAGCTCTTATCGAATTCTTAAATTTATTCTCCAAAAATTGTCCACAAATTGAATGGAAAATTCATTCGCAATCGCGCCTCGAGCAATTACTCATTATTTATTCTATCCTCTGAAATTATATACTACAGAAGAGTATAATAAAATCCTTGTCTAAATAAGTGCTTCCTCTATTTATAATGCGAGGATGGGGGAGAGGGGAGGGGGGGAGAATTAATTACAAGATGTGATCTAAGTAATAAAGGTTGTGATGCCAGTGGCCTCTATCGTCACAATAACCTCTTTTATAACATTCCTTATCTATTCCATCCAGTCCTGCTGCATCTGGCTTTTCTCCATCTGGATGTGATCCGGGATTTCATCTGCCATCGCGGACAATTGCCTCGCTCCCCCTCCTCCGCCCCGAGCAATTATTTATCCTCTCTCGCTCGCACTTAACAGGCTATCTAACGTATTTACAAGAAATATTATTCGACGTAAATGCAAGGAATACGTAAATAGATCGCGTTACGTTATTGTTATCGCTTAATCATAAAAGTCTTGGTTATTCGTTAAAATTTATTCTTCTTAACAATTGAATATTCCGTACTCGACCATAGACAATCTTGTCGTCGTGACTTATAATTATTAATTATAAGCAGTAATTATTATTACTGATCAATATTGGCTTTGGCTATAAAGTTAAAACGTGTACTTACGCGTGTGTCGCGTCTCGGTCGGTCTACTTTGTACATAAAATCTTCACGTGCAGCTTAGACGCTCGTAACGGGTGAGATGTAAAACTATGAAAGCAGATAAAAGTTCTGTAAAGGACATGGGATTTAAATAATGGGAAGCCGTGGAAGGAGGGCATTTGATCCGTAATTAATTAATTTTCTCTTGATTGTAGAATACAAGCGAGCACTTTATTTCATAATTGCGTAATTATTTAATACTCGGTTACTTAATGAAGGAGTACTTAATGAATCCGTCTTATAAAGCTATTGATTATTTATTGCGTGGCACACCGAAAGCTTTTTTTATATTTAACTATATTAATAAATGGTATGGTGGCATGGAGGCCCGATACGTCGGTGTGCACGCGGGCAATGAAAGGATCATTAGGACATAAGTCCGCGAGCCTGAGGAATATGTTTTAATTGGACTTCTAATCGGGTTTATCGATCTTCGACGTAACCACGTCCTCTTGGGGCTCTCCGTATCATTGTTATTTCGAATTTCGATTATTCTCCGGCACTTTTGTCTGTCGACAATTAACATCTCGTCAGCCAGCGAATAAAAATTGGGCAGATTTATATTTACGTAGCGATAAATCGAACGTCAGCTTTCAAATAATATTAGATCTCGAATAGAGAGAAGCTCGAGAATGAGAATAAGAAAGAGTACGGGGTGGGATGGGAAGGGGCAGGGGTGGGGGGCAGCCCCGTAGCAGTGAATATTAGTGGCCGCCCGGGGCAGTAGCGAAAATTCAATTCCGACGCTCTTGAAATCCTCTTGGAATCCTCGAAGATTCTCGGCAGTTAATATTTAAGATAATATTTTCTTCGTTGGGAACCGTAAGCTCATTTGCCCGCTCGGGTAGTAATAATTAAACTCGATTTCTCGATTTCCCGAGGCTACGGGAAACCAATACGCGTGGGCAACTTATTATTTCGACAGCATCCAGTGATGCGGTCAATGCGCAACACTCCTCGATCCCTCGATCCCTCGATCATTCGGCCTAAGCATAAAAATCAAAGCAATTTTTAATAAGCCATAATTCTCTAATCAACATCCTTTACGCTCTCTAGGCTTTGTTATATAAATAATGCTTCTCCCCTCCCTCCCTCCCTCCGCCCCGGCGTCTCCCGACGCGATTGCTCGGAATTAATGACCTTAATAATAAGGTCGACGAGTTCCGTCCGCTCGCGTTCCCCTCTGTGCTTTATACGTCTCAGCGATGACCCCTAGCGGATGATTATGTAGTGCAGAGCGTCCCTGCCTGCACCCACCGTGTGCTTCGACGTGGATGCGCTGCGGCGGGGACCGATGACCGATAGATCGCGGCGAGAGGGGAACCCCCCTCTCGGCTCAAGGTGGACGAGAGCTCGGGCCCGTCCGGGCGAGGTCAGCAGTCCCCGCCCTCCCTCCGTCGCGCCGCCGTCGCCGCCGCCACCGCCGCCGGCCCTTCCTTGACTACATTAGCTCGTCGACGCGAGGGAGTGCAACGACCGACAAAGACGTACAGAGTCCTTGGCAAAGCGACGGCCCCCCTACCCCCCTACCCCCTACCCCCCGTCCCGCCGATCCTTTGTATTCGAATAAGTGATTCAGCGACTGGCCCAAGCGCGCGTAATATTGCGATATTCCCATGGAGCCGGAGGCTGCGATAGACGCGTGCAAAACCACGCGGTTAACCGCGGCTAAGCAGCCGAATACGAATTTGACGAGCCGAGGATTGCGTAAACGGAAAGGTAAGCCGCTCAAGTGCATAAAAGGGTAATTCAATCCTGGCGGAAGGGGCCGCGGTTATCTTTTTTCATCCCATTAAATCTCCTCGACAAATGCAAACGAGCTTACGGACGATATCCTCCCGAGCGAACCCGTGCCCCCCCCCCGTTAAAGCCAAAATTACACGCACAACCGAATTTTACCTTTTGACGATACATTACGCACGTGGGATATATCTAGCCGTATCCCATCCCCGCCTATCTACAGCGGAGTGCATTGAAAACCGATATCTCGCTCGAAACTCATTCGCGGCCTCCTCAACTTAACGAAGTCAACACTTATTATTCGGCTTATTCGCTTCCTTACTTGATACGTTATTTTTTTATTTGCTTTTTAACAAGTGCGACCATTTAAGGCTTCAAGTTTTTATTATGTCTCGTATTACGTTATGCAAATGAGTAAGATCGGCTTGATTAATTAATCGCAATACATTAACTTATCCATGAAATTGATAGGAACAGTATGTATGATTGATCGTCGGCAGACGTGACGTTAAAATTTTATTCCGTCTTTAATTATGAATTAGAAAGGGCTAGACTTATTCGTAAAGATCGTACGCGCTCGAAGCTATGTTGTGAAAATTGTAATTTTCGTAATTACCTACATTACGCACTTGTAGAATCGAATTGCGAGTTGGGAAACCGTGTGCCGTTGCATCCGTTTCCATTAATATCTTATAGCGCTAACATTAACGAGCCGCCCTTCGTCGAAGGCGTCAACTATTTCATCGTCATCGTCATCGTCATCGTCATCGTCATCGTCATCACTCCCCGCTTCCTCAACAAACCAATCCGCCGTCCTCGATCATCCGATAGAGTATTGCGGTAAAGCTTGACACGATGATGAGACGCGAGTAGATAGATTATGCTTGCGTACGCCTGTATCTAGGCTACTACGTATACATCCGTGACTGCCAGTCAACGTAGATAAATAAAAGCCATAAATTTATAAAATAGACGTATAAGTTACAGAACAATCTTACAGCGGCTTCAATGGACCAATGCCTTCGAATCCGCAATAATGACGTAAGCAATCCCTTGGGGCGGAATCGTAATTTTCCACGAACCATCGCGACTGCAGCCGCTCTTACGTACTCTTAAAAAAAAAAAAAAAAAAAACGATGTTTTACGCCGTTGTTGTACGTATGACGGTAAAAAAAAAAAAAAAAGAAAAGAAAAGAAAAAGAAAAGAATGGACGGCGGAAGAGAGGAGAATCGCGACTTTCTTAATGACATTTCGTCTGAAGCTCCACGTGCGCAGCATAGTTTTGTCTAAAAGACTTAAGTAGTTAGTATCCATTCCCATTGGGATATTCGTACTTTCACTCTCGGGCGCTCGAGTTTATGACACGCGCCGGCGTATCGTTTAGTTTTGACGTACGTGTGACGTAAGCGCGTGTGCAGAGTGAGTGGATCCCTTCGCGCAGCGCAGAGAGTACGGACCCTTACGACGTATCGCCAGAGGTTTCAGCCTCGCGTCATGTCGTTTCGCCAGCTCCGTCGTCTTTATTTATTACAACCACTGCTTTATTTATATGTTTATTTATGTCGGCCGACAGCCGATGTCGGTAAGAACCGAGCTCGTTGCGAGTATTATTTTACGTTATTACGTCCATCTCAACTTGTCGCATAGGAAGGGGATGACTTAACAACGACGACAACATAAAAAAAAAAAAAAAAAAGGAAATAAGAAAAGAAAGGAGACATTGCGAGGAGCAAAGGACGCCCATACGTATGGTAATAAAAGTTAATTTTATTTCAGTTGAGAATAAAAGATACATGTGGATACACGGCAGCATCCTTCGAAAGTAAGGCTTCCTCTCGTGATTCGACGCCACCCCCCTCCCCCTCCCTCACCCTTAAAACTACAACATAATTAATGATTTCTGGGCAAATAAATAATAACGAAGTCGTGCATGATGATTGTCCATCGCCTCCGGCGACTATGTACTGGTGGGCGAGGGGGTATAATGAGCATGGGGAAGAAGAAAGCGCAGACAGGAAGTCAGGCGAACAGTCAGGATCCCGTCAGGTCCTCTTGCTCCTTCCGAGTGCATAAGTTATGTTGAATTATCTTCGAAGGAGACCGGCATTGTGCAGGATGTGGAAGACCTTTTGCCGCGGTATCTTATCGGTTTCTCGGTGGGTCACCTATACACCAAAGCGAGTTTTATTATAACTCGAGCGTGTAATTTCGTGCAATAATAACAATAATAACAATAAGAAGAAGAAGAAGAAGAAGAAGAAGAGGAATAGAAATATAGATAATGATAATGATAATATAAGGAAGGAAGGAAGGAAAGAAAGTGATAAAAAAGATACGAATCTGCCGAGAGATCCGTGTTTTGCATATGTGAATCTGGCGAACAAACTAATAACTAAATAGCTAAATCGTAAATTTTTCTTCCGTCTCTCTTTAAAACCTTAAACTCAATTCTTATAATAAGTACTAATTTTAGAAATTATATGTTGAATTTAATAGCTCATAGAAACTCGATACAACAACAAATGCCCTCAGCCTCAGTGAAAGCGATTATCTTTAAGTTATGCATACACAGAGAGAGAGAGAGAGACGCGTGTCTCTACGTATTACAATACTTTTATTTTGTCAGAATGCGCGGACTGAGATTTTTTTGAAACCGCCACTCGCTGGTCGTTAAGTGCTTTTTTTGTTTTCGTTTGTTTGGTTTTTTTTTTTTTTTTTTTTAAGTAAAGCTCTGGCATGGCGAAGATAATAATAAAACGATTAAAGAGTAGGAAGGAAAATATACTTTTACTTAATTGGGTGTTTAATTCCTGATATTTATGATCCCTCGTGGTTTTTCACTATAGTACCTGCACTACGCGGTACGCTAATAAGGAGAGAGAGAGAGAGAGAGAGAGGCTGAAGGGAATACGTACTTGGGCCTCCTTGTATCCGAACCAGGAGGGCTCGGCGAGGGCGGCGACGAGGTGCGGGTTCTTGTAGAAGTCGTTCTTCAACTCCTCGGGGAGCAGCGCCTCCATGGCCGCGTTCTCGAGGACGGCCGGATGCGGCTCCGGCAATGAGTTCTGGACGATGAATTGCGGAGCCCCCGCGCAGACGCCGGCGATCGTCACTATCACCAGGACACGGATCATCCTGCCGATCCTCCTCTAACCTGTATATTTCAAACACGTCAACTGTTACCAGCGAGTTATTATACCAATCGCTTCGATCATACGGCAATGAGTAGCTAACTCGCCCGTCATCCCCAGGAACTCGATTCCTGCGGACGACCTGACGCTCCTCGCGACCCGACCACGACTTGAAACCTATAGATCGGCGATTCAACGTCAATTGAATCTTATACCGACCGGGACCTTTTGCCATTAGTAGCCCGAAGAAGGATCGTCACAAATCTCTTGATTGGAGGAGTGAAGGGGGAGTTTCTGAATTTCCAAGGTAAATGGAGAACACCTTGGAGAGAGATTTTTTTTTTTTAGGTAATAGAATATGGCGATGTCACTCAGGTGACATCGTACGACATAGGAAGTCTCCGGAGCCCAACGTGACTCCGAAACTTTCCCCCCGAAACTTCTAATAAGCTCGGCACTCGCTTGCGAAATCCCGCTTCTTTACTTTATTTCGGCTCAACGTATCATTACGTTACAGCGCTACTGCTGCTGGTTCGGCTGCTGGTGCCGCTGCTGCTGGTGCCGCTGCCCCGTCGTTATCCCCGCGCGTGAGAAATTAATTTCAATATTGCCCGAACCGCAAATTACGCCAAGCGCCTGTTTGCTTTACAGCTTTTTTAGAATATATCTATGTATATATCTATATATATATATATATATATATATGTATGTATGTAAAGTAGATGGTGGTGAAATAGTTTATTTGACAGTATTGCGTGAGCGTAGCTGGCCAGTCTCTCTACCTCTATCTCGGCTTGCACAACGATTCCGGTGAGCAGGGAGACTGTTTCGAGCGAGAATCTAAAAATTATGTAAAACCTTATTGACGAATAAATAATATCTCCTTTATTCCTTGGGACGGGGACTTTGAAACATCATTCGGTGAAATCACCAAAACTGACAGTTTTTCATTACTCGAAATGCGATAAATACTCCTCCTTACATAACGGCCACTATACCCGAATCCGAGAATCCGAGGATTTAAGTTCTCGAAACAACTAGCTTCTTTTCAGATAAGTCGTTAATACACGTGCTTGTCAATAGCGTGAGAGGACGCTTGGTTAGGCCGGGCGGGGTGGGGCGCGGCGAGGCGGGGGGAGGTTGGGAGGCAACTTTCAGTTTCGAGAAAATATCTTTACGAAACTTTTCCAATGAATTTGAAGCGCGTGGGTAGCTTTTCTCCCGGTTAAGGTCCACTGGACACTTAAAAATGATAGAGAGAGAGAGAGAGAGAGAGAGGGAGAGAAGGGAGGGGTGGGGAGAGCATAAAAAATGCAGTAAGTAAAGACGTTGGCGAGTGCGATGCGAGTTGATTTACTCGAGCCAACATGAGCCGCTGTTTCTAATGTGTTACTTTTAGTGGTGGGCGAGTCGCCGTTGTGGGGAAGGTACGCGTACTGCGATGAGGACGGCGTTGATGATCACGAGTACCCGGGAGAAGACGCGCGCAGATGTACGAGTCTCTCTGCTCTCGGAGATAGTAAATAAAGAAGATTTTGTTCCCTTTTCTCGCTCGGCGCACGAGTTTAAGCTCTTCAGCGGGAGTATACCAATCTCCTGCACCTTCACGGTATTAATAATAACAACAACAATAATAATAAAAATAATAATAGTAATAGTAATAGTAATAGTGATAGTGATAGTAATAGTAAAAGTAATAGGGGCCAAGGGAAGTCGGGTACGTTGGCTTCGAGGCGGTTGAGAAAGGAGTAATAATAATATTAAAAACAATATATACATGTACAGGTAGGTAGGTAGGTAGGTAGGTAGGTAGGTAGGTAGGTAGGTAGGTAGGTAGGTAGATAGGTATGTACCGAGGTTCAATGAAAGTCTTGAGAGTGAGCCGGTGAGCCGGAGATATTAGCGCGCAGCTTCACTGGCACAAAACACACAGAGCGGAGCGAGCGTGGAGCGTGGTGCGCGCGGCCTCCTCCCCCCGTCCCTCTCTATCCGGCAGGCCGAGTACTTGGATCTTCAAGTTCAAGTGGAACGACGAAGACAAAGGCGTTGGCTCGGCTGGTCGTTGGTCGCGGTACCCCTGGCTACTGAATAACTGAATCGAGGTTCCGTATTCCCCGGTTTCTTATATAGACGCCACTGGCGACTCTCTCGCTTATAGGAAGCCGAGATCGTTGTTTTTTTTTTATTTTTATTTTTTTTTCCCCTCTGCCTTTTTCCTTCCTTCCCTCCTTCCTTCTTCCTTTGCTTCGTTTTGCCATTGAGCTCTCTCGGCTCGTTACCGCGTTTCCCAGAGGCCCGAGACTGGCTCGCGGCTCTGGTCGTTGGTCCTACTACGCCTTCTTGGAGACAAGGCGAGCCTTGAGTCTGAGAGAGAGAGAGAGAGAGAGAGAGAGAGAGGTGCTGACTCTCCGTTGCCATTGCCTCCTCGAAACTAAGTCAAGGGTAAGCATACGAGGTAATTCTTTCTTTTCTTTTTTTTCTTCTTTTTTGTTTGCTCCTCCTTCCTTCCGTCCTTCCTTTCTTCCTTCCTTCCTTCATTCCTTCCTTCATTCCTTCCTTCCTTCCTACCCCCGGGTACATTCGTCTCCTCGATCCTTTTTACCTGATTCATCAAGCCCGGCATAATTACCGCTCGCGCGTCGTTATTATTTGTGCTTTGAAGCTATACCCTCTCGTTCTTTACTACCGGCAGCTCACTTATTTCCCCCTTGGGATACCCTACCCGAGAAATATAAATCTACAGCGAGCATTCGGTTGCTTTATCTTTTGTCGGGCTGCAGTTGTTCCAGTTGTAATTGTACCAGCAGACTGATCTAGCTTATCAATAGCCAATATCGTCTAGGAATTAGGCCCAACGACCGAAGCGAGCCGACCTTTCCTACGTGGCCTCGATCCAAAAGTCAGCCATGCAAGCCGGTATAAGGAAAGTTATGAGAGATCATTGGGATCAAGATCAATGAATTCTATTTATCGACTTGGTGCCAATTGCCTTCCGCCTATTTAAAATAACTTTAATCGCTTTCATTTTAGGAAGGAAGTGCCTTTATATACTTGCTTCATTACTCCTTGGTAATACAGGACTTTTATGAAAATGGCTTAGACGTAACGATTACCGTCATTTGACAATCGCCCCGACTCAAAGAGAAACGTCAAGCTGAGCTGTTCCTAATGACGGATACGCAAAAACCTACGCTACTCATTAAAGTATCCAACATTCACTTCATTTTACATTATTCTACATTATTATTGTTGTTATTATTATTATATTTGCTTTAGATGTCGCATGCTTGCATACTTGCAATAGCAAGTTGAATTCTATTTGAGACCTTCGTTTACCAAGTTAATCGTACCTTCGGTTATAAATATACTTAAACAAAAAAAATTCTTAAATAAACAAATTATTTATAAATATTTAGAAATTATATATAGATGCAAGACAAAAATTTAAAAGGAATCTGATATAATGAATTTGTTGTGTGTGAGTCAGCTGATTATCAATTCCCATAGATAAATGAGTACACGGCAGATCTGACTGAGATCTATAATTTATGCATAAAACTTCAGGTTTGTAATGAGTGAGATATGTATGAAAAATTTACGTAATCAACGTGAAATTAGAATAAAATCTATCACGTAACAAACAGATTTATACAAACATTTCAGTCCATAGAGCTCCTTCCATGTTTATTATAAACGTCAATATACAAATATACAAATACACCACCAATTGTTCGTTGTGAGCGCAATATGCTAATATTACATAAATTCGACAAAATTGAATAGTAACGGGTAATTATGTCTTGTCAAGCTTCCATAGATCATTTCGAGTGTAAACAATTATTATAATTAGGTTACATTTTGCTTTGGTTCTTCCCTCTCTCTCTCTCTCTCGCTCTCGATCTTCGTCTTCGCTCCCTTTAGCTGCTGCTCTTACCATTCTCTGTCTCTGCTCTCTCTCTCAATACTTCTCGTTTTTCTCTTTTTCGCTATCTATCGTATCCCCTTTTCTTCCTCCACTTCCCTTGCTCCTTTCACTCTTTACAATGGCTGACCTCCAGTCAAAGAAAAGGAACATTAGGCGTCAAGTACCACCGAGACCTCGCTGTCGATTATAGAAGATATAAAGAATCGTGATTTTTCAATTTGCTAGTATTTATATGAAATCGATGCTTTGGACGCGTACGATAGCATTCCAATTGATTCAGTTCATTCGCAGGCATTGTTGTTATTATTATTATTATTATTATTATTATTATTAACGATTAAAAATTACGAATACAAAAAAAAAAAAAAAGAAAAAGAATAAAAAAATTATAAACAACGAGCAACGGCAATTTATTCGCCATATATCCGGATAAGTAATAATATTTCTTATGAAATATTGGTAATACGTGGGGAATTATTTTGTAATTAATCGGCGCACTCGTTTCTTATTTATTATACTCAAAGTGCAAAAGAAGTATTAGACTTTCGTAATAATCTTTTAGCATTTAATTGCAAAGCAACGCACGTTGTGCCGAAACGCCTGGCAGCGTACAACGGATAGTAAAAATAGTCTTGTTTATTATTATTACTTATCATTAATATTATTATTATAATTAATCGACGATATATTAGATCGGTCCTAAGCTTGCGTATCCGCATTTCGAAAAGCACCGTAAGCTCTGAATCTCCGAAGCTACGAAGAGAAAATAAATAATCTATAAACGATAGTATATAAAAAAAAAAAAAAAAAAAACGCTAGGTCATTGGAATGAATATATTATGTTAATTTAATTGTGAAATGCCTGCGGAGCCTTACGGACTTAGTGTCCGTAGTCTGTCAATTCGCGTTACATCGACCGAACTCTCTAGTCGCGCCACTACCAATACAGATAAGCGTGAATACCGATAGATCAGGATTTTTAATTCAGCTGCTCTCGGCCTCTACGGGACAAGTATTCACATCCACCCATCCACAATCCTCCACATCCATCCAAAACTCTTTATGATTTTAGTAATAACTTCCTTCGTCAGCTGCGTATTACGTAATAATGATATATTTTGAATTCGTAATTGTCATGGCGAAAATAATTTGAGCCAGGAGTACGTTGAGTACTTACCTGCTCTGCTCCGTGGCCGCCGGTACTATCAGCTCAAGGGCGGAGTTCGTCCATTACCTCGGACATGGTACAGTAAATTTTCAACTACTTTACGTTGACTTCGATTTAACGAATGAATTTCGAATGAACGCTAAGGGGGTTCGGCGATAAGAGTGGTCGGGAGAGGGGTTGGGAAAGGGGTTGGAGGGATAAAGAAAAGACGAGACTCAGCGTGTATATGTGTATTTTTTTTTTTTTATTTTTTTTTGTTCATTTTTTATTTTATTACCTAATCAAATGTATTTTACTTATAATTTCATGGTACAATCTATATCTATTACGATATACAAACGATAACGCGATCTCGCCGAATTCATGTAAAGACTGTTTTTCCGCCATCGGTTTTGTTGTTCGCAAGTAAAGAACGCGGTATGTATAGGATGGCAGAGAAAAAAGAGGTCGAACAATAAATGTAGCATCGTGAAGGAGTATTATAATATAATGTCGTAGTCGTGAGAGGAGGCGATCGTAAAAGACATCACGTCGTACTTGTCCAGTCTCCGTCTTTACCTTTCGTCATTTTCTACTTTATCCTCATTACTTCGTCTTTCTTTAGTTGTTTATTTGTTTTGTTTTTTTTGTTGTTTTTTTTTTGTTTTTTTTTTTTTTTGATTTTTTGGTTTTCATTTTCCCTTCGTCATTAAATCTTTAATAATATACTTAATTGTTCTTAATGGTTCTCGAACTCGAATAATGAGGCGCACGTATTATCGTATAATAATAATAATAATAATAATCATCATCATTTTCTTTTGTTATTAGTTTGTATAACAAAGGAAATAAATGCGAGTTGATCGCAACGCAACGCAACGCAACGCAACGCAATAATACAACGAGCGTGTTCTCAGTAATATATTTTTATACTTATATTTATAAAGTCTAATGAATTCGTATAATATCATATTGTTGTATTTAATTCATTCATTAATGTGGTAGCGGCCTCGCTCTCTAATGATAATAAATGTAATAATTGCGTTGTGCGTCCAGTTATGATACCTGGCTCGGCACGCGCTCGCTCACGGGCACGCGCGCGCGCGCACCCGCCCACTCGACCCGGCACACATACGCACACGCACACGCACGCGCGCACAGAGAGATTATATTAAGAATGCGAATGACGGGGAAGGTCAGCGACGTAATAATATTCTTCCTATATTTGCCTTAGTTTTCTTTTCTTGTCACTCAAATTCACTCGCAAAAATAATAACGGGAATGGCCGAAACGAGTTGCATAGACTTGGTAATTCCCGGAGCAGTGCCCCAACGATAGCCCCTTCCCTACGCTATCGAGCGAAACTAGATAGTCCCTGGATCATCCTTAACCTTTTATTATCCCATTGCCGCTGCTATTTTACTCTGCTGCGTCCTCTCATTATGCTTGTCCCTTACTACTCTTATCTCTTTCCCCTTTACCTTCTCATCTCATAATTCCATCATCGACATTATTAATTCTTCTTCTTCTTCTTCTTCTTCTTCTTCTTTTTTAGTATTGTTATTATTTATTATTCGTTATTATTATTTGTTTATTTAAATATTTTTGTTATTAATATTCATATTATTATTAGTATTTTTATTTTTATTTTTATTATTACTATTCGTATTATTATTTTTATTATTATTATTATTATTAACCACCCATTTCCTATAATCTAATAATCACAATAGTGTTTTTCTGAAAAATAGATCCGAGTCCCGTGGGCAGGGAACGGAGGCTCCGCATCGTTCCTTCTCTTCAATTTTTCACTACCTTTCGAGCTTTTAGCCTCGTTGAAGCGCTCCTCTTTGCCACCCCCCCCTCCCCAAACCCGCACTCACCTATCGCCCGACCTTTTCACCTGTCGAAGGAAGAATTAAGGGGAATTCTATGGGGGAGCAAGTGGAGAAGTTTCTCCCCCCTCTCTCTCTGCTTGTATTAATGCCCCCCCCACTCCACCTATGGGACCCGCTATAATATAGGGTACTATGAACAGGCTAAGAAGAGACTTTCCGATCCTCTATAAATCCATTTTTACAGTGACATCTTGTGCGTAGATGTGTTAATCTGACTTTCCTCGATCGTTCGATCATTCCCAAGCGATCAATGTTCATTGGTATCAATGTCCACTACGTTTCCCGTTCTGTTGCCCCAACGAATGCATCTAAAGAAGGAAATAACTACCATAAAAGCTCCAAGTACTCCTCCCTCCTTACTCTCGCAACCTTTTTGGCAATAATAATTAATTACACGTAAAAAAAGAGAAAAATCCCCTCGGTCTATTCTGGATCTAACTAAGTAATACGTATGCCTTTATTAAATTCCATAGTTTCGTTAATGAATGGTACGACTTGACCGGCTAGCTGATGCATTCGTATAGAAAATGTTTCCTCCAAATGATCTCCTGACCCCCCCCCCCGCCACGTACATATGTAATGTAATTGTAATGTTGCGCGTGCGGAAAATGGAAAAGAGAACGCGCAGACTATTCGGCCCTTCTACGTAAACTCGAAATCTTCCAGTACTCGGTTATTGGGGTTATATGCGATCGAGCCCCGAATATTATCGACAAAGTGATTATTTATATATATATATATAAAGAAAAGAAAAAAAGAAAGAAAAAAGGAGCTGTGAAAAGAATCCTATTACGTAAAAGTAGTCGAATTTCGATACTTTGGGTGTGATTACTATGTGATTATTATGTGATTAAATTGACAGATTTTTATAGTCCGGCTTCGTATAGATCATCGAGTGAGCCAAGTGCAGCCGTGTACAGTACAGTTTACAGTTGGTTGCATAGACGTAGGTGCAGCCGATATATACCTCGAGTGCAGCACGTGTTTCCACGTTTCGGCATTGCCAAATCAAACGGAGTAAATCTTTTGGTTTGTAGAGCTTTTGCCTTTTACCTGGCGATTTAAAACGAATAAGCGAGTCCTTTGTATGTAAATACGTCGTGCTTGGCTCGAGTTTCAAAGGGGAAGTTACGCGCTCGCGGCAGAGCAGCGCTAAAGCCCACTTGCGCGTAATCTCAACACGCCTTCCTTCGTTCGCCTCAAAGCGCGAAAACATCGGGGACTTTATTAATTAACGTGATTGCGGTCAATTTGGTGCCCGAAGATCTATAACCCCAATAACTCCGACTTCATTATTAGAATCGCGGGAGGCTTTTAATTTAATCCGGCAGTCTCGCCTCTGTCTATTAACGGGCAATGGATATAATGAAAAGGATAAATACTCGAGTTTCGATCATTCGTCCATTGGTCGAAATCCGTTTGCTTTTTCGATACCGCGCGCCTCTCACTTCTGCCGCAATAATATTATACAAAAACGACTACTCCGCGGCTTCAAAATATTATTCGAGACTCGATGCTTTTTTCATTTACAATTCATTTTCATTTCATTCTCTCCCTCATTCCTTCGTCATCTACTTTCTTTTTCCTTCTCTTTTTTTATTATTATTATCTCTCTCTCTCTCTCTCTCTCTCTTATATCTGGATTTCAAAACGAAATAGTGTATCAACTAGTGATTATATCCGTGTAATATAATTGTTTACGAGCAAACCTGTTTCGCATCTCTCTCTCTCTCTCTCTCTCTCTCTCTCTCTCTATGTATATAAAAGATCTTATAGTTATTTTTAAAAATTCGAATACTAGCTTTTAATTAAAATATTATAATGTATCAGAGCAGTCCATTATCTACTACAATATATTTATATATATATATATATATATATATATATATATACATATATATATATATTAATTTTTATAAGTTCTAAGTATGCACTGCACATAATAAAATATGTCCTTTTGACCCACGCGTTCTTACCGCTTCTTCTTTTTGCATTTTTTTTTGTTCTTTTTTCTCCTCCTTTTCTTTCTTAAATCTCGTTATTATCGTACAAAAGATATCATCTTGCGTATTTTCGTGATCTCTTTGTTTAGTCTCGTAAAACTCGCCATATCCTTTTAAATAACTACACGAGAAAATACGATTTGCAAATTAATTACAATAATATGAAATTCGTGAAATGTCTTTGAACCGAAGGGAATAGGAATATATTATATTTTATACAGGTCGGAGACCTGCGTATTACGTAAAATACGCACCTACGTCAATAAGATCCCTAATTAATAAAGATGAATTCCGAAATGTCACGAGTCTACGCTCGAATTGTACGAGATACGTTCAATTCCCTTCCCAGGATCTTCGATGTATCGTCCTTCGCGCTGTCGCACTCCCCTCCCGCCGTTCACACGCACACGCATTCACACCGACTCGCGCAGTTATTAAGACGCGTAGTGGACTCCCTTGACTCCTACCGCCCCCGACCGACCAGACGACAATCACTGCTTTACAGTTTACTATTGTGGCAATCCTGCAGGAAATTCCCTCTTTCTTCATCGAGTGTAACAGCGGCTTTTCTCTCCTTTTGTTGCTGACGAGAAGTAGCGAGAGGCAACGAAACCTAGATGAGATTGTGGGGGAGGGGTAGGGGGTTGAGGGAGGATACGCGGATCACTTCGCGGCACTTCAACGTAAGCTAAATATTTTGTATAGCGTAATTACAGGTATTTTCCTTCGAACGATCTGAGGATCATTCGGAACTCGCGAATCCGATATTGAAAGCCATGAGAGTAGCGATACGTTTATATTCTCTACTCGATCCGATGATAAACCTGCAGCTCTGGCCACTTGCCCCTTCCCTCTACGTTTATTCTCTACTCGATCCGATGATAAACCTGCAGCTCTGGCCACTTGCCCCTTCCCTCCACAAGCGCTTACCGACACGATTTACGTCTAATTTGAGGGGATCCCGGCATCGTAGAGAAGACCTCGATCGAAGGATCACAGTCCCGTCATCTTCATAAGATCGACAAAATATCAAAGCCGTGCTCGTCGTCAGTCTTTTATCGTACCCGATTTATTAAATATTCCAACGAAAATGAGAAATGTGTCGAGATTTCATTCGGTCGATTGAGAGCGTCAGCGAATGGCGGATGGGCAGATGGGAGGTGGGGCGGGAGAGGAGAGACGGCCCAGTCGGAATGAGTACGCGAGGAACCATTAGAAAGAATGGCTCGAGCTTTATCAAAAGTACAAAAGAATACGAATGTCGAACGAATGACCCGTACATGTGACAACGTGGAAGAAGCTGATGATCCACAGACGTGTCTCGAGACCAAAAGAACTCGATTATCTTTAAACGGGGATACAAGAGACGAGGACTGTTCGCGGAAAAGCTGCCGGATCAATTTATCTTGAAAATGCGCCTCGCTCCCCCCCCCCCCTCCCTCACGCCCACGCCTCCCGTCACGTAAATAACATTAGCAACCAATCGTCCGAGTGCGCGTATGGTGTTGCCGGGGACCGACCTGTCCCACCCCATTTCTTCTCCTCGTACTTCATTTCCCTTTACTTTCCCTCCAATCAGAGTAAAACATAACGTAAACGGCACTGCTTTTAGGAAGAAGCAAAATACAATTTACGATCTCGATACTCTTCGTACCCTTCCTAACCGCTATAGTACTTTTATTTGTTTATTTCTCTCCGTAAGACTGCGCGATACTTAATTTACCTCAGCTCCAGCCGAGCCTCCTTCTCATAAATCATCCCCATCGTCTTCTCCCTTCGATACGATCATCCTTCCATCCGTCAATATATATGTTGTATATATATATTTATATATATATATATATAATATTATCCGTCATAAGTATAATATTATGACTGCTATTTTTACAATACCGGAATTTTACAATACTCTACGCGCTTATACTCGTCAGTTTCTCTTCGATTTCGCTACTCCACAGTCATGCGCGTCACAAACGGAACATTCTCGCCCCCTCACTTCTTCTTCTTCTTCTTCTTCTTCTTCTTCTTCTGTGTAGAAGCGCGAGGCGAAGTCGTGTGAGACCTTTCGACACTAGTTTTATTTACCTCATCTCTCTCTCTCTCTCTCTCTCTCTCTCTCTCTCAAGCACACTCGCTAGCTCCCTCTAATTTTTTTTCTTTTTTTTTTTTATAAACATCTTTACGCTCGGTTAGAAAATAAAAAGAAATAAATCGGCTCTTGTAATCGCAAAACTACTGAGGTTGTATATACATAGGGGATTCGTAGGGTCGATCGATTGCCAAAGGATTAATCGATCGGACGATTACTAAAGACTTGGTGGTATTGGTATTGATTAGCAAATGACTAGTTTATCAAACTCTTCATTATTCAAAATTGCCACGACGAATTGTAATTGTTAATTTGCGGGCGTCGATTAATCTTATGGGAATCGATGAAGATGGGGAATCCGCTTGAATAATAATTAATGAAATTAGAACGGACACGAGGTGCTGGACAATCGCAAGAGCAATTAATTTATTAATTTATAAATAGACTTATTTGATTATTTAATGCAAATAGAGAATTAGAAGTGTTAAAAGTCCGGAGGGTCCGGAGACGTCGAGGCCTTTCAAGTCACAAGCGATTAATCGATTATCGTATTCGAAAATCGATCAAACGACGAGTGCGCGCCCCGACTTTCTCCCCCCCCCCACCCCATTCGGCCGGCTGCCGGTCATTTTCACCCGCCCCTCGACCCCTGCGCCAAAGCCCGTTACTAATTCTACAACGTCTCTCTCTCTCTCTCTCTCTCTCTCTCCCTCTCTCCCTCTCACCCTCTCTGCGTACTAACATACACTCGTCGAGCCTCCAGCTTACCCCCCACCCGTCATCTTTTTTCTCTCTCTCTTTTTGTCTTTTTGAACTGCGCGACCCGCCTAATCTCGCACGTCTTCTTACTTATCTACTTACTCTCGTTAATTGTTTCAATTAGATAAATTAATATTAATACTCGTAACTGTCCAGGGTCTTTTGTTATTATCATCTACCTCTACTACTAGACTCCCGACGAAAAAATATATTTATAAAAAGTTTTTAATACTATAATATTATATTATCCTTTCGTATTATATCGTATTATATAATATTACGTTATGCTGTTTTATATTAAACTCTATTACGTTAGATTACGTGTACGTACGTATGAATATGTACATGTAATTATCAAGCGTTCTACGTATCGTCATACTAATTCTCTACTTAAGGACTAAGCTCTCGCAATTTTTCTTACACGATTCATCGACTTTTCATTTTTTCTTTTTCTTTTTCTGTTTTGTTTTTGTTTTTGTTTTTGTTTTTGTTTTTGTCCTTATAAATTGTGATCATTTCAGCGACTTTGCACTCGTGAACGGGATAGAACTAACTGCCCAGAGCCTTTCATTTCAAATTTTTTTTTTTATTATTATTACTCACTTCGTAGCATATGCAGAAGAAATAAAGAAAGAATTTGAGTTTAATTGTTGAAACAAAGAGACAGACGCAAAAATACTTTCCGGCTTCGTTTTCTGATAAATTGATAAGTTGTAATTGTTTGGATGGAATCAGTTGCTGCTTTTTTACTCTTGGCGGATAAAACTCATTTACAAAATTTCGGCAAATCAATGTGCGCGCGCTCTCTATTGAAATGACTTTGATGACGATTAGGTGCTGCGATTTTTCATTACGACGTTTTGTTCCGACGCACGAGGGCAAAATATTTTTCTCTTTCGCATACACGCATCCCAACAAGCTCAATAAAAAACTCTTTAATATAATATGCTTTATTTACTTTAGCCTCTTTGTCGCTGTCTCCCTTATCCCTAACTGCTCTCTCTCTCTCTCTCTCTCTCTCTCTCTCTCTGCGCACGTTCTTATTACTTGCTGAAAAGTGTTTTCAGTGCATAAAGGAAGAGCCCACCACTACACTCTTAGAATCTTTACAATAGAAATGATCAGCTTTCGTTTTATGAAGCTTCAAATCTTTATATTTATTATTGTAAATACTTTACAATGCCTCTACAATAAATTCATTAATAATTCAATAATTTTTTCAATATATTTTTCTTACATTTTTCAACATAAGTCCATTCATCGTTTAATCATTTATAATATACGTCTACGTCTGTATATTATTACAAATGCTCCCATTCTCTTTATAAATATAGATTTCAAAAGAGAAAAAATGAAAAAAAAAAAAAAAAAAAATAAGAAAATCCCTTGGTTTTCTTATGAGAAAATGATAAAAGCTGTTCATCCCTACTCCCGTCCTATATAAAGACAACAAACTCACTCGTTTCCCTTCACTTATTTTTTGTGCGTCTTTGATCTCGGTAATCACAATCATCACAATAATCAACGCATGTATTCTACGAATACAATCGTAACATCTTTGGTATGCATTATGCCTTCATTCTATTACAAAAACAAAGCAATACTAAAATTACAGACTACGTTTAATGAACAATATTTGCGCTTCGACCGAGTCCTACTATCATTTTGTTGATGTACATCGGTAAACGTACGTGTATCCTGTATTGTATATTATAGTAGGTAGTTGAAGGAATCCCAAAAAAAATTGTACAAATAACGTCTTTGGGAGGAATGGCAGCTTTCGGTTTCAAACTCTTTTTATATATACTCGACAACTTGCTTAAGTCTTCGTCAAAGACATGAATTTCTCAATATCGCAAAAATTTCAAATAACACGTCAAGGAGAAATAGAATTTTTGAAATTTCATCAACCCTTATGAATCTAACGGTTTTTTTTTTTTTTTTATAGTTTTTTTATTATTTTTTTTTCTATTTTGTTTTACCTTAAACTTTTCTTTTTTACAAAAAGAATGTCGCCTAACCGTGAAATAAAGTCTCAATTTCCGATGCCGATCACGACCCTATAACGATCAAAATTATTATACCTCGAATTCATTGTTTATTGTAATTGAATCACGGAAATCAACCGATGCCGGACGACTTTCGGACACATTTCATTAAAAAATTTGTAGTTTCATGCTCTCGTATGCGAGATCGATAAGAGTCACCTTCTGTATATAATCATAAGAGGTAGAATATTTTATAAAATGAAAAATCCGCGAATCATTAACTTTAACAACAAAAATTTTACAAAAGTCATCAGAGAACCTTTCGTATTCTTTCTATTGTATTTTTCATTAGAAAATTTATCTTTACATATAAGCTACGATAAATATTCATTGCGAGCTTATTTACACGGAGGAGTATTAGTACATCAACAGTACTAATAAATAAAATGAATAATTAGAAAAATAACTCAAGTTTTTTTTATTTATTTTTTTTTTTCTGTTTTAAATTATTATTCTTATTATTCTTATACATAAAGCTTGCTTAAAAAAAGAGAATAAATAGTTAGATTTAATCAAATTAATGAATAGAAATTAGGCAAAAAATGGCTATAAATTTTAATAAGTTTATAACAAATCTTTAGTGTTGAACTTTCGCTTAAAGTGTCATGAAAAACTTGTACTTCCCATCGAGAAAAAATTTTTATTCTGCTTTTTATTAAAAATTAAATGTAATTCGGTACTGTAAAAGCTCAAATGAACAAATAGCTCTCTCAGTCTTATCTTTATGTTATCCTTCTTTTTGGTTTTATTAAAATTAGCATTTGAATAATGGTTGCAAGTGAGACGTGGATAACAAATGCATATCAAAAGAAGCTGTCATCTCAATCGCGTTGTACAACAATTCTATGCATGACCTTATTTTAGGTAACTGAGGTATTAAACTCAACTTGAATTTACAGAAATACAGTTTCGCCATCCGATCGATTAATTAATTTGTTTAAATCTATCCAGCGCTTCCAGGTTAAAAAAATTATGAATGTAAGAAGAGCATTATTATATTTACTGGAATATGTACTTTATCCACGAGATATTTGATTCCTTTAATTTTATTATTAATATATTCTAATTGTTATTCGTATTATATTGAGTAGATATGAAAAGCTTTAGAATATCATAGTATTTCGTATGTGAAAAGAAAATTTCCTTTCGAGCTAACGATGCTTTAGAAAAATAAAATACGAAACGAGAAAGCCTCCGTTAAAATTATAATAAAATTTTTTTATAATTAGGCAGTGGCGTAACAATGACATTATTATTTTGAAAATTAGTATTCTCATCATCTCGATCCACGATCAAGAGACACGTGGTACAACACGTAAGCAGGAGAGCTTAAAATAGTTGAAGGTATTATTTTGGCTTCGGCTCGTCATTAAAATCTTTCAGCGTATTGCAAACGATTTAACGATTTTCAAAAAATTATAAAATTTTCTTCCAAGAGAGTGCCTCTGTCTTCTTTCTTCCTTTCGGTTACACAATCCAACTCTCACAAACGTTCCTCCCATTCGCCTAGAAAAACATTTCCCCATATAGAATATATCACATATGCGTTACTTCTAAACACACTGAAATAAGAAGCACTTTAAGATAGATGTCTACATGCACCATCCGGCCCAGAATAGATGGACTAATTTTTCACATTTCTCATTCATATATATATATATATATATATATATATATATTTGTTTTTCTTTATTTTGTTTTTTTTTAAGTTTTTTTTTTTTAAATTTTTCATCTTTTGCTTTGTAATTCTTCTCTTATCGTCGTCAACTTCTTTACTCTCGTATAACTCGTAACTGCGGTAGTATAAGTTCTTTTTATCTTGTATAATAATATACACGCATGCACACGCATACATACTCAATGTTACACAGAGAGCGTGCCCGTATTAGCAGCGAATGTGTGCTCGTGCGTTCTGTCTTTATTGGGTCTCGTGAGATAACTATTTACATACCAAGCATCACTTGCTCCGATCTCTCGATAAATATCTCAAGACGCACTCGTCAACATCCTTTCTATCTCAATCGTTCGCTCCCACTCGCTCTCTCAACTAATTACGTATATTTGCGAGTGTTGAAATGCGCGTTTCTGAAACGTACAAAAAACTAGGTAGCAACCTTTGGATATTTCATTAACAAGTTAATGGATTATTTAAAATTAATTACACGAACTTCTCCATCTCTTACATATGATCCATTAGCTATTTCCTCTGCCGATACATACAAGTGTTGCCTTTTTTTTCTTTGTTTTTTTTTTTTTTTTTTTTTTTTTTTTTTCATTGTTTTATTATTATTTTAAATTCGCTCTATACAAGCCTACGATAGATTTATCAAAGAAAAGATCATGAACGCGGCTAATCTCCACGTTTTTATATGTTTGCAAGCGTCGCGCTATAAACGCCTCCGTTTCTTCGCCTGTCATTCTTATGTCTGGCAAGTACTTAAAGATTTTCGTCTCGACTGTAAGCGATTGCGTACTCCTCGTAGTGAGATTATGCGTATTAGCGAACTTAATTCCGTATAAAGGAATGCAAGAGTTCATTCGCAGAAAGGAAATATTATTAAAAATACTCCAACAACGTAATATTTTCAACGTAAATATAATTATAATATATAAAACCGGTCTTAACGCATCATCTATATTATTTACATACACTTTGGCTTTAATAATCTGTTGGATATATTCAGACAGGTTAAAGTATAATTCATATCCTTACTTAATTATAATTAACATTATCCATCCGATAGCTTGATTAATTAATTACCACTAATGACATATCGTTTTATTGAAATTAAATGCATAAAAAATGAAAACTAAATAAGGCTTGAAAATCGTAATCGATTCGAAACTATGCTATGCCATCGGAACACTTTTCTCTCATTACGTCGATTTTCAGTATTAATTGACATGTCAAGTCCTGAATAGATCGAACGTTGATATTAATAATAAAAATGTGGAGATTACTTCCTTTGTCCTACTTTTACTTAATTCTTATTAATACATAACTGCTTTCTCTACATTTAGCCTAATATTATTATAAAATTAAAACTCTAATAATAAGCGCAATAATAATAATAGTAATAATAATAATAATAATAATGTTGTTGATGATGATGATGATGATGATGATAGTAGTAGTGACGATGACAACGATAAAAATAATCAAGTAAAATCGGCGAAAAATAATCGTATAAAAGTATTAATGATAATATTAATGAAGGATCGATTAATTATTAAGGTTACGTAGCATAGCTTTTACGATTTGCATTTTGTCTTATTCGCATTATTGAATGAACTTGCGCCGAAAACGATATCCTAAGGGAGCGGGTATATATATATATATATATCGTAAAATTCCGATGACCCACATCTTCTCTAGGTTCGGTTTATCTTTCTTCTTCATTTAGTATTTTATTCTGTCAGCGGAGGCCTGTACTTTTTCCTCCCTTCGTTCCGAGGAATCTCAAGAAAGAAGTTTTATTGCACCGCATTCGCGCACGTAAACTTGGCAGTTACAGATAAAACAAGGCCGCAGCTGGGCTTCTTTTTCACTTTTATTATCCTCCGGCTCTCTATCCGCAATTGTTCGTAAAGAAAACACGTCGCTCTCGAGAGCCTTTGGATACTTTGAATCATATATATATATGACACAATATAGTAATCATAGGTAATTAATTCTTAAGCATTATTAACGTACAGAGTTGTTGTAATTTACAATTTTCATGTTTTTCATGGAAGTCACGCTCTTAAGACGACCAAGCGAGGCGGAAGTAATTTCTAAGTAAATAATCGAATCGCGCTCATGCGGAGCAATAAATTTTCTCAACAATCAAGTATCGGAGATTCGTTAAAGCATTTGGTTTCCAATGAACAGTGTGTACGCATATTACGAAGACGTCGTGCAAAGTAAGGAAAGTAGCATAAACGTAATACGTGAGGAGCTGAGGAGCTTCAAGTTTAAGGGCAAGTCGTAGAAAAAAACGTCGGCTTATCCATCTCCATCGGTTAAGATAATTATTATCCCTAAAACGTATATGTACAAGCAATTAATGATGATGATGATGATGATAATAATAATATAATAATAATAATAATAATAAAGAAAAAAGAGAAATAAAAGAAAAATATGTATGTTTGGCAGTTATCGGCTGCTAAATAATTTCGCTCATCATTGTTGTTCTCTTGAACTTGAAGCTTCCGTTGCGAGTTGTAGGAATCGGACGGGGACGAAAGGAATCACTAAATGATTATTATAAAGTCGAGTCGGGCGTACAATTTACCTCCCACTCGTGAATGGGGGGAAGAGGGGTGGCCCTAGAGACTGACTGACCGTTAGAGAGTGACCGCGATTACTAAGCGAGCTTAAAATTATTTCATTTCTTTAAATGAATGACGTTCGATCTCTTAAATGCTAATAGAGTTAAGATAATAAGAAAGTATGATATTTGAATTGTGGTGTTTGAACCGTAACAAGCTGGTAAGTATAGGTAAATGCTGTATTAGTAGCGCAGCTGTCGTCGCCTTTCATTAGAATCGAGCGTCGGAGGGAGCGCGCGCTCTGCTGGCTACGAGGAATGAAAGGTCCGAAGGGTAATTAATATGAAGGGCTCGATCTTGAGGAGGATCGGCCGATCATACGTGAATCCTTAAACGGTTAAGAATCGAGTTAAGAATCGACTGCCAGGAAGTTCCGAGGGTCGAGGTACCGAGTCGACTCGCGGAGGCGTGGCCCGGGAACTGGAGGGGCCATCTTCGGCTCGGGAGCCGGAGTCATCCGCGAGCAGGTTCATCCACCTCCCCACCGACGGGTACCACACGTACACGCGCAAGGACGCACTCGCAGGCAAACGGGCGGGTGAGCATGCAGGCAAGTAGGTAGGTAGGTAGTTAGGTAGGTAGGTAGGTAGGTAGGTAGGTAGGTAGGTAGGTAGGTAGGTAGGTAGGTAGGTAGGTAGGTAGGTAGGTAGGTAGGTAGGTAGGTAGGTAGGTAGGTAGGTAGGTAGGTAGGTAGGTAGGTAGGTAGGTAGGTAGGTAGGTAGGTAGGTAGGTAGGTAGGTAGGTAGGTAGGTAGGTAGGTAGGTAGGTAGGTAGGCGGGGAGGCAGGTAGGAAGGTAGGGAGACAGACAGACAGATGTTGAGGGCGTGGTGTGGGCTGGGACGGGATCAGGGAAACGGGATGACACACGCACGCACGCACGCACGCACGCACGCACGCACGAACGTACGCGCTAACCCATCCGCCGTCAGCGAGTGCCGTCTAGGCGCCGAAATAAAAATACTTCGCCATATTTACAAAATTCTGAAGCGTAGGAGGTTTGGTGGGCCGGGTGTCGGTGGGGGGTAGGTCGGTAGCGCGTCATCCACGACTGGTGCAGCGGTGCGCGTTATTATCGTCGGTGGTCGCGGCCTCGGCGAAGCCGAGCTGCTCATAAGTCAGCGCCTGGATGAAGGGCCCCTCGGCCCCTTGG
Organism: Ceratosolen fusciceps; assembly: GCA_018883505.1. Classification (NCBI taxonomy): domain Eukaryota; kingdom Metazoa; phylum Arthropoda; class Insecta; order Hymenoptera; family Agaonidae; genus Ceratosolen; species Ceratosolen fusciceps. The sequence continues at coordinate 1,635,061 of RCIC01000013.1, read as the reverse complement.
CACTATGACCGGTATATGTAGCTGCAGGGCGGCGTGGGCGGGGGCGGCGAGGAGCCCCCGGCCTGGATGAGACTGCTGCTGCCCTGGCCGGCATGGCCCCCGCTGCCTAGCGGCACGAGGGTCGGTGATGGCGAGGAGGAGGGTGGAGACGGCGAGCTCGAGGAGATGCTCGACGGCGGCGAGGGAGACTCCAGGGCGCGACTACCACCTGTCAATATCAACACAAGTATTATTAGTCCATCTACTCTATTAGTTCGTCGACGTCTGTCGCCGAGTCCTACCTACACCGCGAATCCTCTCACTAATAATTAAAATCCTACTCCACGCGGTCGATTAAACCTCCAATCCTTTACAGCTTCTCTTTTATTTCGCAACTTTATAAGCGATAATAATAATGATGCCTCTACTCTCAAAGAGCCTATTAACTTTAAGCATTTTGTCCTACTTAGATAAACATCTAATGCGTGAATGACGCGGACCTTGAGAGCTGCTTTCCGTATACAATAAAGAGATATTTACTTTTATTTCATTTTATTTTCTTTCGCTCATTTTACTTTTATTAAGAATACGAAATGTTCTCGTTTAAGGAACTTTCATGTCGTTTGGCTGTCGAGCTGTCGAAATATTACGGTTCGTTTTCTTCATTGTATGCATAATTGTAAGTCGCGCGATTTACCTGGCGCGATTTACCTGGCGCGATTTAGTTGACGCTTCTCACTCAAGCTCACTAGCCGTTGCTAGTGGTATTTATTACTAGTGTAATAGTCGTGTAGTATATTAATGTAAGGAAATAATAAAGGCTCGAGCGAGAGGAGGGAGTCGAGGTAAGGCAGATGCCCTCTTTACCGTCCCTCGTTAATAATAAGTCAATGGGTATCACTTACGCACCTAGTGCCATGTCGCGAGCCGAGTGGCCCTGGTGATGACCGTGATGGTGGCTGCCAGACCTGTGGGAGCTGCTCCCATTGCTGTTGTTGTTGTTGTTGTTGGCGCCGCCGCCGCCGTTGTTCCTCGAGGTCGGGGCCGCCTGCTGGCGATGCTGGTTGCGCGCGGGCCTGCCGAGGCTCCGGTGACGACCCGCGGCGGCCGCGGCCGCCGCCTGGGCCGCGGCCGCGGCATTGCAACCCCCCTCCTCGCTCGTTTCTCAGAGATAGACCTTCTTTACGCTCCGGGTCGTGGCGAAGCCGTCGTTGCGCCGGTAGGCGTTCTCGCCCTGATGGGAGCGCAGGGTCCCGAAGTTGTCCGCCCGGGCGCTCGGGCCGCGGTACCCGTAGCCCTCCGGGAACTGGAAGAGCGTCTCGGCCGGCGTCGGGGGCGGCTTGCGCATCGTGCCCTTCGGGGAATGGAGCTTCGGGGGCTGGGGAACGAGGACCGGCTCGGCGTAGGTCACCTCCTCCTGGGGCAGGAGTTTCGGCTCCGGGGCCAGTCGGCTGCTCGCACAAGTCCATTATATAATCTTTGCATAAGGGTTCGCTCGCGCATCGATACGCGTGCCGGCTTTCACAAAGATAAGAAATGTCTCGCTCAAAGAGGAACTCGAGGACGGAGGAGAGGATGGCTGACTGACTGCTCTCACCTATTGACGTTCTGGCGCTGCTCAAAGTACTCGTACTCCGTGTCCGGGTAGGGCAGATTGTCGTCCTCGTCCTTCCTGCATTTACGACCGCAGAGGTAGCCGGCCGTGAAGCCGACGAGGAGGGCCGCGAGGGCGCCGGCAACCACAGCCATCACCAGGGTTTCCACGGAGTACTGTGGCGGCGGGGAGTCGGCCGCCGAGACCTCGGGACCTGCGGACAGATCAATCGCGTTGCCGTTCCATGAACGTATTCCAGCTCGTATTTGCCCCTTCGAGCCAATAATCCCAATAGAGTCAATCAATAGATTACGCGATTCGACTGCAATTAGGTTAGGTCGTACTGCTCCAGCGTATCTCCGTCGTAAGGATGGTGGCGGTGGTGGTGGTGGTGGTGGTGGTGGTGGTGGCGGTGACCGCGGGGGAGTAGGGGTTATTGGATAAAGAGGCTCGCGAGATGATCATTGCGCTTGGAGTGACACTTTTATCTCTCCGACCGACTTTTCACCTAATTCCTTGCGCAAACTTTTTACTCGACTTTGCGAGAGGCAAACAACTATCGGCTTTTCTAATTCGGTTTTATTTCATCCCCTTGGCGGCGCGTCCCCGAGACTCGGCGACCCACAGAATTCAATCGATCATTCCGAATTCAGGTAATCTAGCGACGCTGATTACTCGAACGTGTCCGACCTTAGGACGTCGACGCTTAGCCTCCGCTTGACACCTGAATAACCCCAATAACCCCCAATAAGCCCCCACCCCCCCTCCACTCGGTCTATCGTAATTACTTCCCATAATTGGCTCCCACTTATGCATTTTTTTTTTGTTTTGTTTTCAAACAGGAAAAACTAAATATACTCCGCGTATTCCCGGGTGACCGATTACAGCTACATTATTAACAATTATCCGGACAAACTAAATACGATTAACATTTTTTGTAGTATGAGCAAAGCCGCTGATCGATTGTCGTCGATCCTCGTCGACTGACGAAGTAAACCAAAAGAAAATGGGAACGAATAAACGAGAAAAAACTCGGCTTTATCTGGAATCCAAATAATTTCCATCCACGTGCTGGAATTACGAGCCAATGAAAATTATGTAAAAGCTTACGTCTCACTCTTCGCGTCAATTTGCTGAACTGAAAAAAAAAAAAAGATCTAACGGCGGCCTCTCGTATTATCGGCATACCTGTCGACGTGGCCAAAAATAATATTGAGAAACGGAGAAAACGGAAGTCCGGAGTAATAATTCGCAGGAATGAGGGTATCGGTTTATTTCTCTAATATATTTTTATTATTATTTATTTATTTATTTTTTTTTTTTTGGTTTCTTCCATCGGGAAACGGAATAGGAAAGTTTGATTGACAATCCACGGGTAACAAGAATAACAAGATGAATAATAATAATAATAATAATAATAGTAACAACGACAGCAACAACAACACAACAACAACAATAATAATAACAATGAGGATGAGGATGTTAATGTAAGGAAAGCCCGAGGGAGCGGCGGTCCAATGAATATTTCAGTATTATCGAAGGGTAAGGTAACGGGGTTGAGGGGGAGTGGGAGTGGGCTGGTGCTTCTTGTCGAAGCAGTCGACGTCGTCCTCTACGTTTCGTCGCGTCCGTCGAAACTTTGGCTTCGGCATAACGAAGTATTCGAATGCTCTCGAACGCGGAGTAGCGCGGGACATTGTTCTCTATAGAGAGTTGGGCAAGTTGGAGGTTGGATAGCCAGAGGCTCGGATGGCTAAGGAATAAGGAAGTAAGCAGCAGGTGTGGACCACTCACCGGAATTGCTCTGCTCCTCGTCCTGCATTATGTTGATTATCTCGCCGTTCTGCCCGTCCTTGTTCGAGATCATCGAGTCCTGGGGAAACTTGTTCTGATTGGCGGATATCGCACCGACGCTCCCAGCGTCCTTGTTCAAGCTCTTGCCCGGGGGACAGGAGGCGTGCTGACCCGTCGAGACGCTCTGTAGGAAGCGGCTCGCGTCCGTCGCGCCCGGGCCCACGAGGGCTCGGCACTTTCCGTCGATCCGATCCCAGCCGCAGTACGGATCTTGCAGTCCCACGCATTCCCCTGGGACAAATACCATAACGATCAACTCACCTGGATCCATCGATCTTTAATCCACGCATCACATTCTTCCGCCAATGACACAAAATTCCATACATAACCTTTGACCTTTCCGCATTTAAAGCCGATTTCTTATCGATCATTTTCAATTTCACGTTAAATCATCCCGTTCGTCCTTTCTAGGGAAATTTTAATTTTACTGAATTTCGAGGCGGAGACCTGATTAAACTTTAAGAACCATAATTTTGCCCACTTAAATTCTGAGCTCGAAAAGCTCAATAAAAATAATGTCGTTATAACAAGTGCTTGAGAATCGAATCACTCGAGAAATAATTTATGACTCGTTATGCGTACTGCGATCCGAAACAGGCCATGATTATTTATCTATCTTTGAAAGATCTTGAGCAGTTCTTCCTAAATCATTTTTCCTGACGCGTCGATAATTGTCGATTTATTGTACAAAGCATTGTTGGGTGGTGGAGTAGGGGGAGAGGGAGAGGGAGAGGGAGAGGGAGGAGGTGGAGGGAGGAGGAGGAGGAGGAGGAGGAGGAGCGCGAGGGCTCACCGCATGATAATATCCTTTCGCTGTAGCAGCGGTGAAGTCTCAGAGCCTGGATCTGGCTGTCCGCGATGACGACGAGTCTGCCGTCCTCGAGGCCGTCTCCGGGCTGTGTGGCCCTCACGACCTTGATGCCGCGCACCGGGACCGTCGTCGGGAACGCCTGGATCTCCTCGATCACCACGGGACTTACTTTGTCCTTGGAGTCGGCCGACTCTGCGTTTATCGCCTTTATCACTTTACCGTTATCCGTCCCGATGAAGAGCACGTCGTATGTCTTGCCCCCGGGCGTCTTCACTTGGGGATCGACCGTAATTTGCGTGAATCTGTAACTGGAAATATGATAAGTAATTGTAAATACGTTGCAATCGCTTGCAACTGGCAAATTGACACGTAAAGGCACTTGGGATAATAATACTAATACTAATTCTAATACTAATACTAATAATACTAATAACAATAATAATGATAACGATAACGATAATAAAGGGGACGTACTGAAAGCTCGTGCGTATTACGATAGGTTGGCCGAAGTAACTCTTGACCGACTCGTCCATGAGAGAGTGACTCTTGATGAAATTGAGAGTGAGGTCGGGCAGGGTGCGGGAGTCGTTGGCGCATTGTCCGGGTCTCGGATCCGGGACCTTGGAGCTCTGGACCGGGAGCCAGTTGGAGTTGAGGGCGCTCTGCTCCTTGAAGTTACCCTCGAAAGTGTCGGCTATGTCCTGGAGGGAGAAGGCGCAGACCGCTGAGCCGCTTATGCTGTTCACCGGGGTCGTGAATGTCCCGTAGATCAGTTGGGCCGCGACGCCTCCATAGGTGCCCGATATCAGCTCCGTCGTCGATTCTTCATTCGAAAATCAATCACAGGTATATTAGTATTATATCGAGCCCATCGGCTCCATTTATTCACCCCCCCTCCCCTTGACCTCTTCATTCATTCGCTCATCATCATCATCATTATTATTATTATTATCATTATTATTATTGCTATTATTACTGTTTAAATATATATATATACGCTCGTGGCAAAAGACGTTGTGATAAAAGACGTTTATTATTCACGGCCGTAAGATCAGGTACGACAAAATGCAATGGTCTGCCTCTCCGATAACGTCCGATTAATCGCGAGATATTCAATTTAGCTTATTAATGGCAAACTGATTGGGGACTATAAATAAACTCGGGCAATTAAATAATCCAGTAGAAAATAATTCACCCGAAAGCCCCGGCCTATGAATAACCACGTATTTATATGCCCTTACAGAAGCCGATCTTCGCGATAGTTTATTTAACTAATTAGCATTATAAAAATTGAACGTGCCCCTATTCGTTTATTCAAAATAACGAAATAATATAATCGTTGAATTTATCACGTAAGGTAAAATTAATCCTGTCGACTTTTGCTTTTGCTTTTGCTTTTGCTTTTAATTCTTTTCTTCTTTTCTTCTTTTCTTTTCTTTTTACAAGCCTTTGCCTGGTAAGAAGTTAGTTATACTGCTTCCGCGTAAGCGATATGTTATTACCTCACTCTTCTAGCGCCACAGCATCGCAGCACCACCGCTGTACGTAATAGTGTTATTGATGTAATATAATAATACTATTACCTAAAAGATATGGAATTATTCATGCTCTCGAGCCTCTAGTATGCAAGATACTTTATTTATATATTGTTATTTACCGCCCGTACTTTTATATCGATAATAAAAATAAAACGTGAAAGTCCATTACGTCCCTGGAAATTCTATATTTTTATACTCTTCGATAAATGTAAGTTAAAAATGACATTTCGGATTGCAATTAATCGGTCGCATTTATCAACACCGGACCTTCGCATTTATCGAGCGAAGAAGATATATTATTACGCTTATAAGAAACGGAATAAGGAATTATTGCAAGAAATACGCTCCTCGATTCGGTTCATTCGCTTAAATATTTTTAAAATTCCCTTGAATTTATATCCCCTCCTCTACAATATTCACCTCTGCGTAGAAGTATAATAATAACAAAAATGATGATGATGATGATGATGATAGAAATACCAATAACAATAACAACAATAACAACAATAGTCGTAGTAGTAGTAGTAGTAGTAATAATAATAATAATAATAATAATAGTAACAACAACAACAACAACAACAACAACAACAACAAGATAGTTGATCGGTAAAATGTGAGATTCGATAAAGAGTGCCGGGGATGGGCAGGTATTAATTTTATTAATGTTAATCTATCGATTTCTTTATAAAAGTTAAAATCTATCCTCGCGCGAGAGGCTTTACTTAAATAAAATGCCCGTCTGAATTATTAATGGCCAGAAGGAGGTCGTAATCCGGCAAATGGGACATTTTATCCGGTATTCGGAAAAGAGAATATCGCAATCAGTGTCCGAGCGAGCGACTCCGCTCCCCCCGGTAAAGCTCAGGAGAGCCGGCGATGTATATATAGAAGCCGTGTGTCGGCCGAGATCTTACGCTTCCCCGAACTTACGTATTTCGTTGAAATAAAATGGAAAGTCTCCGGTGACGGAGCAGTTGAGACGAGACTTTAAGAAGGAAGTCCATCTATTCCGGAAGCGGTGTGGCCCCCCTCTGTCGTACTTGCAGACTCTCGCTACTCGGGAGTACACCGCCTGCAATGAATAAATTATAAATTTATACATATATATATATACAATTATTTTTTTTTTTACAACATTCAATGGCAATAAATCAAAATCAATCAATATCCCGGGCATGACTGATGATGATGATGATGATGATGATGATTGTCCTTGCTCGACCGCGATAGTCCGTGTTATCCCGGAGCTTTTTTTTTAATTTGTTTTTTTAATTTAAGAATGCTTGGTAAAAGGGTATGGGTGGCGGCGGTGGGGGGTTCGGGGCGGCGAGGGGCGAGCGGAGGATATTAAGGAGTCTCGGGCGATATAAATCAAGATTTTAAAAATTTTATGCGCGCCTATGAAAATGAGCCGTTAACTCGGAAAAGTTGAAGCGAAGCCGGTGAAATGCAGCTGCTGAAATTGCAACAACAACAATAACAACAACAACAACCAACAACAACAACAAGAGCAATAACAACAAGAGTAGCAGCAGCGGGCAAATACAAGGATGGCAAATAGCCGGCCCCGTCCTCACCGGCGCTTTACATAATTTTCTAATTCCGCGGAGCAATTTTTTCTAGCCGTCGCGCGATACAGGCATTAGAAAATTCGCCTTTCATTTGAATTTTCACGAGTAAAGCTGTAACCGCGCTACATTATGAATACAAATGATTAATGCAAATGAATACAAACCTTGCCGCAATTGATGTACTCGACCGCGGTCTCCCTAAAGAAGAAGTAAACAAAGTCGCCCTGCGTCATGGAGCTCACGAAATTCGGCGCTGCAACAGAATAATGGACAGGGCTTATTACATACAATACATCCTTAAGTCTTGTTTCTTGGACATTTTATATATATATATATACATATATATAGAGCTCAATCCTGCTTAAGCGCCTTGTCGTTAGTTATTACGCGAGTCAAACGAGCTCTCTCTCTCTCTCTCTCTCTCTCTCGCTACAAGCAATTTAATTTGAGAATTTTCGATAAAAAGCTCTTGCTATCACGTTGGAATGCCAGCCCGGATACCGGTGTAAGTAAAAGAGGTCCAGCAGACTCCCAATCAAGTCCTGCACGGACTGTAATATACGAAACGCATTATGATTATTCTCCACGTTAGCTTATTGACTTCTGCGACTGAAGGCCGCATTACGAAATACTTTTCCACAAAGTCAACAAATTTTTATAAGAATTATCTCCATTTCATTAAATCTTACATCACTTGTCGTAATGGCAATCCTTATATTTATCATCCTCCTTACATTGCATAATAATTTAATAAGATCTTTTAATTTTTTTACTTAAAGCCACGCGCGAAATTAAAAGGTATACTCATCATTGAGTTGATTTAATTAGATCGTAGCGATGATTTTTATTATATGCATTTCATTTAAAGTAAAGCCTACTCTGTCCTATAAAAGTTTGATTATGTTATAAACCGTTACAATTTTGAACGGTTTAATCAAATTACAGAGAAGCGAGTATTAGTAATTTTTATGAAATGCCCTCTTCTTAATTTATCACATTGTTTTGTTTTGTTTTTTTTTTTTTTTTAGTTTTTGGTTCATAAACAAAGAGAATGTAAATACAAAAACTCGAGTCCATGTCATTTGAATGGAAAAAATAGCGGGGCTGCTACGTCGTTCCGCTTTTATTATTAATTTCCTACTAAATTATAAATATCGTAACGGGGAAGGGAATTTAAGGATAAAGGGAGTAAAAAATTTAAATTAAAAGATGCCTGGAACGGAGCTAAAGATAATTTATTTACAAAGTTGGGAACGTATGCTTAGGCGAATCGGCGAATGAATCTTCACTTTAGCGGGAAATTTCTGTCGGATAAGATGGGATAAGAAATGTGCGACTCCAATTTCATGGAAATTACCCGAAGCCACGTTACGGGCTCGTAACTCTGGCAATATTTAGAATTTTTGCAAAACCTCCTGACGTACCTCGACTTAAGCCGCCAAGGACGACAAAGAAATGCATTAAAAAAAAATATATATATATATATATATACGTGCGTATGTATAACGATTCGGGAATGCAGTTTTCGCTTATGAGTGAGTTTGTATTAACTCGCCAGCCCATCTACTTCTTATAAATAGATAGAAATATTATGATCGCGTATTATGATGATAGGGGAATGACGTGAGAGGAGCCGTGAAAGCCAGTAGTGTCAGTCGGTAATGAAGCGGCGTGGGAAACGCCGGCATGGGCATAGGGTGGGGGTGGGGTGGTGGGAGGACGGTGACAGGTAAGCTTTGGGCGTCGCGCTCGCTAATCATTAAAATCTATTAAATGCAACGGTGCGTTTATGCAGAATGTCGCGTACGGAGCGGCGGCCGCGCACCTGATCTATGCATAATAAAAATATGAATACAGAGCTACACGTGGCGTTCGCTGGGTCTCGGGGGCATTGAAAAATAGGTCTTCTGCACGTACGTCGAGTCCGCGTCGAGCCCACGTCGAGCCCAATTATTAAAGGGCTAAGAAGCTCGTAGGAGCTTAGGCCGAGCTCGGGCTAATAATGATTTAACAAGGAAAAGCTCCGCGTGACAAAGACGCCGGGACAATTAGACATGCTGAATAGACGTAGTAAGGACATAATGCACTCGGCACGCTACTGCCCCGCACTCAACGCCGCCAACTTTTTATCTCTTTTATCCCTCGACGGCTCAACCTCGCAACTACCGACTTCCACTCGTTATTTACTTCAGTCGCTTTCATTTGTTACCCAAGCTCCGCAAGCTCCGCGCTATGGTGACGCTATGGCGAACTCCTGTTACGGTTGTCTCCTGCCGAATTCAAAGTCGCGAATAAATTCCATTTCCATCCGTGGAGCTTCCACGGGCCATCTTACCTTTTTTACTAAACGACATTACTCTTTCCTACCGAGGCTTCCTCTCGTATAATTAGGACGTCGAAGCGAGTTGATATAATTATCAATACTCTTATTAAGCCCCAATATATCTGTGACAGATAATAAGGGGCGGACGAGGAGGAGGAGGAGGCTGATGGGGGATGGGCGGGCGAGGGGGGAAGAAAGAGGACGGGAAATAAGTATCAAATTAGAATTCGAGGAGTAGATAAAAGTATCTCCGTAGTTTTCCAGATTAAAAGGTGAATAGGATCGTTAATCCAATGTTGGAGAAACTTTTCCCATTAGACATTCTCAAGGATCATTCTCGATTGACGCTAATTGCTGACTCGTGGTAATAGAGTGTGCGAGACGGGCTAAAAAGTTAAAGTCTTCAGTACTGAGAGATAAAAAGAAAAGGCTTGTATTTACGAAGGGAAGAGAGGGAGATAGAGAGAGAGAAAGCTTATTTGTTTTTGGCCGTAATAACGTCCATTAGCTTTAGATAACAAAACCTAATGCATAATCATCTTTAAGGTTTTTTTTTTTTTATTTTTATTTTCAACGACTCGATACTCGAACGCCTCGTGAACTACTTACTGGTATATCATATAAATCATCAGGAATACGACGCCTCGTGATTTTCATCAATGTGAGCAATATTTATTCGTGACTGAACAATATTAATCGTCTTATGTATTTCAATCCTAACGTACAATTCGGATTTAGACTTCTAAGATCCAGACTTCAAGTCCCGCGCAAGGCCATGAATTATTATGGAATTTCATTTCCATGAATATTTAAACTTGTCCTCTGTTTAACTACTGAACTTTGTAGGCATTATTATATCTTATATTTGACATGACAAGGCATTGTAATATTACTTGGACTCGGTACGTACAAAGTCTTTGGATCATACTCGGGACTTTATCCTGACAGCTTTTCAAAATCATCCAGCCATTGTTTAACATTAGAAGAAATAACTGCTTAAGAAATCTCTTCGCACCTCGGTAAGACTAGGGTTCTTACCCTGCGCTCTCGGTCCCTCGATCCGACGCCGTCATATCGATCGATTCTTGTGCGCAAATAATACAATAGGAAATATTTAATCGGCGGACATAAATCTCATTCTCGATCATACGTAATCCATGTAAGCTTATAAGTCAAACGACAATGACACGTACTTTTTACATCTGCTTCTGTAATTATTACCGGCTTTTTTAGATTAATTAGCCGATATCGTAGTATAAGTGGAAAACGCTCAACCTTCATGTACACATGGACACGTACGAGCGTAAAACTTTAATTTTGATCCTTTTATAAGTCAAAGTTGCATTAAAGCATAAGCATTTTCATCTTTCTTTTTTTTAAGACCTTATTAAATATTTCTCTCATTTCCAAAGTATTCCAAAATATTATAGATAATATTTTAAAAAAAAAAAAAAAAAAAAAAAAAAAAAAAAATCAGCCATCGTAGCAAATATAAATTTTCAAATGGCTTTCGGTGCATAAAAGGAATAATAGCCTTTGTCATAAAGCGAAGAAGTTGTTCGCAATGCATATAGATCTTTCATAATAAATGATTCATTTTTTTATTGCCTTGAACGAAGAAAACATTTAAGTTTACTTATATTTACTTGTATAACAGCGTATCGTGAATAATCGAGAAAATCCGTCCGCCGCCCGGAGATCGGCCATAGAATCGATCGACCGATCGCGTCCGTCGCCTTAGTCGATTGATAAATTATTTAAATACGCTTTAAAAAAGTCCCACAAGCTTGACTTTAGAATATTTTTTAAGAAGCGTAACGTCGCATCGAACGCTAAAAGATAATAATACTGCCGAGGGACCGATAAATTTAACGCATTTTCTACGGGGAACTCGTTTTTTTCAATCAGAAATAACAATAAAACTAATTGAGCCGTTCGGGATCGTTCGAATTTTATTGCAAATTATCCTAACAGCTCGTCTAAGTCTATGAACGGAGCTTATACGGTCTCGCTAATAAAGCAGGCAGAACTGCTTTCGCCGCGCCACTTAACTGAATTATTTTTATAAATCCATACCTTTACCCCGGATAACCATAATCTTCGCAAGATGAAAATACGTTCTATTTTCAGGTAACCTCTCGATTATTTTTTTTTTTTTCAATAAAAATTATCAACTCCATTATTTCCGGCAATTTGTAATTTCAGTCCAGGGACGCGTTAATAATGACTTCGGCCCGACCCCCGGCACCCCCAATCCCCACTTCGGCAAAATAAAACAAGAGAAAAGCCCAGTCTAGCTTTATAAATGTATCTTCTAAAAGTCTAAAAATATTGAGATGGCAAGTATCATGGAAACTATCTCGTGGAAAGTCATTTTATCTTTAAAACAAAAATCGTGGCTAATTAATTCGTACGAACACGAAGACTTTGTATTTACGAGTATTTTTATTCGTATTTCGTTAGAAAATTTTTCCGCACCGATAATGCTAATTAACGAATTTGCTATTTCTCTCCCTCCCCGCCCCCCTCCAACGGTTATTAAAAAAAATTCCCAATTTCGAATTAATATTGATGAAATTAAATAGTAGAATTTATAAATGCGATAATCCAGGGAAATACTTTTTAATAAATTAAATTTCATGGATATAGAAGGAAATCACGTGGGCTGACTGACTGACTGACCTTAAAATCCGATATACAATTTTTGCCGAATTATTCGCAGCTAGATAGTGCATTATATGCTTCTCCCTCTCTCTCTCTATCTATCTTTTTTGTTAATCCAGATGCATTGTGCTGAAAATATATCGTGGAGAAAATAATTTGCCATTACTAAGTATCAGAGGGATACGCAGACGCGGTTCCTTCCGCCGGAATTCAATTTTCCCCGATTGCTTTTCTTCTAAATTCGGTTCTATTCGGAAAATGTATATCGATCTCCCACTCAGACAGATGAACGCGATAATAAAGATTCAAAAAGGGAGACGATAACTTTCGAGCCCGACTCCGACGTAATAAAGATGTAATTAAAATTAAGGCCTCGGCCCGATAAAGCCAATAAGAATAATAAGCGTAATGATCGGGAAGCGGTCGGGCATTCGGTAATTGGATTTCTGATAATTGGCACAGGAGTACTGGAAGTTGGGACCCGATACGGCCCGACGAATGCGCTAACTACGAGCGACCGTAAAAATGACATTCGTCGAATAGCAAATAAATATCGAGCTCCGCTCTTTATTGTTATTCCGTAAGATTATCTCGGCTGCGCGGGGACCCCGAGGGCTGGGCAATATTAGCCGGGAACGCGGCTGCGCGGAGTATAACAAACATTGTTCCTTTAATGCGTGAAATCGATAATAGATAAGTCGGGCTATAAAACCACGTGACACAGATCGGTCTATCGTTGGGTGTGCTTTCATGGCAAATGTCTCGAGGATGTCTTGGGGATCTTGCCTTGTTGTATGCATCTCTCCGTATGTATCTAGTAATAATAATAATAATAATAATAATAATACAAGTCGGCTGTGCTTGCCCTCCCCGTTCATTAGCTGTTTAAGGCAAGATGTAGTACTCCCCGCCCCCCCCGCCCCAAAGGTCCCCCGACGTTTCAATTATCGGTAGAATTAATATAGGGAGTCGAGTGCGTTTATTGGCCTCGAATATAAATATAATACTTGTGCGAGAGGAAGAGATTAATTAGAGATAGAGCTGGAGGAGATAATAAATGAAGGTCTAATAATAAATTTATGGACACTGACCGTTGAGACTCATGGAGTCGTACTGCTCGGTCTGAAGGGGCTCCCTGTAGATGATGTGGTCCATGCCGGTAAAGTCGGCCACGGTCCCGGTGAAGAGCTCCCCGTCGACGTATACGTAGGTGCTGTTGTGCTGGGGATCGTAAGGGCAGAGGGCTTGAGCCAGTTTCTCGCTGGTCATTGTGTAGTTGCCCGGGTGGACGTCGTAATTACGGCACATTGGCTTGAAGGCGTTGGTGCCGCATACGAGGAGGCTGTTGCCCCCGCTCTTGGCCAGGATACGTATATAATTCTGGCAGTTTTCGTCGTCCTTCCCCTTCACCTGGCACATCTTCACGTCCATGTCCGGCGAGTACCAAGAGAGCCGCTGCTGCTCCGTCAGGTCCGTCAGACTGAGATTGTGCACGAGGTTCCTGGCGAGAGAATCACAAAGCAATCAGACATCGAAACTTAATCCTTTCTTAATCCTTTCCCGATCCTTTCACGATCCTTTCACGATCCTTTCACGATCCCTCCCATCCCTCACCTCCTATACTATACATATCAAGACAGATTAACTAACTATCGAGGGAGTTTTATAAACTTACATTATGCATTCATAAGCACTCATTACTTCTGCTAATATGGCGCACCATAAATAGATGAATCTTAAAATTGCCTGTTCCTTTTTTTTCTTTTTTTCTTTTTTTCTTTTTTTCTTTTAACAGTCTACCGCTATTCCACATTTGCTTTAATTTATGTTTAATTGGTTTTTTAATTACACTTTATAATTACATACTCAACTTGCCCAAAAATAAATAGACGCTTCTAAATAGTATTTACCCTTAAATGTACTGTTCATAAAGAAAAATTTTCATAGCATTCTTTTGTGAAATAAAGAATTAGTATTATAATTACAGAATAAATGATTTTGACACTTTTTTTTCTTTTATACGTAACTTATTTTATTCTGGAATTCCAAAAAACGAGGGAATAAACGTTCGTGAAACATTAAAATTATGTGCCACTTGTATAAAATCCATAAATTATTATAAATATTTCATTTATGCATAAGGATTTACGTTAGTAACATTCGAGTAAACAAATCGGTAAACTTGACTCATTGAGCTTAAACCGTTAAAGATAATTTTACTTCCAATGTATCCGTATGTATAGATTATGATAATTTTCAAATCGTACTTTTAATTCGTCTTTATAATATGCAAAGAAAATATATAAGTTTATGTAAATTTAGATAAGAATTCGCCTAGATTATGTAAAAATATTCATATGTGCAGCTCACATTCTAAAAATGTTGAATTTTTTTAATTATTATTACAAGTCATTTTAATCCTGGAGAAAAATTACATTAAAATATTTTTAAAATAAAGCATATATTCGTAATGGTAATTATTTTACAACAACAGCAAATAGTTAAAAAAAAAAAGAGAGGTAAAAAACATTTAGCGGAGGTAAAAAATTTTTTACATTCTAACAAACGTGTACTGTAAAAATAAACTTTTACAATTCAAGACGAACTTGGTATTAAGCACTTTTTAAAAATTATCTACTCTTTTACAACGCGCCAACTAATACTTGTTTCCAAGGACGACGTTAATGGTTTATTTGTTGGATAATTCCTTAAGTCCATTCCTTAAGTCGTTCGTTTTTCCATTAAATTAATGCCAATGCAATATCTTAACGCTTTCAATACCTAATATAATTTAGTATTGTTTTTCGTAGGTGGGAGTGCGGATGATTTTTGCGAACAAATACGCTGTTCTTTTTAAATTGGCGTATCCGTGTCAGGGTATTTAAGGAGTAATTAAAGCGAGAGATGAAGTAATGCCGAGCTAATTACGAAATATTAGGAAAAGCAAAAAACCACGGATTTATTAGATTAAAATGTATGGGATGCGTGGGCATGCAGTCGTATAGGACTTAACGAATTAGATTTTAAGGAATAATTAAGTGTAATTGTAGTTGAAGTATTTACGGAATACCTATACTTTTGGGCATGATATTTAAGAACCAAGAGCTCGAGGAAGTTGAGAGACAGAGAGAGAGAGAGAGAGAGAGAGAGAGAGAGAGAGAGAACGGCTGAACGAGGGAATGACGGAAGTGAGGAGTATTAAGGCGTACGAAAAATAAATATTAGTGCTGATTATGTGCATGAATTCCGAGGATTAGCGTGGCCGGTGAAGGGGAATAAAGGGAGGGGGCACCGGGTAGCCAAGGTATCCTTAATGCGATAAAGCAAGCCCGAATCTAATATGATTGTACGTGTAAAGCGGCAACAAATTGCGTCTCGCGTGACAAACTATCTACACACAGGTCGCAGGCTTTAGGTATGAGGTGAGGGGAGGCCGAGGGAACAATGGGGAGATCTTGCGCCCGGGCATCTGGACTGCAGCACTGTATATCATCGCACTCTGTCGTGTTCTATCGAGGAATGGAATAATTGAGAGGCGAGGCCGCGCTATTTTCACTCCCCGAGCCCTTTCACTATTTAATCAGATTTGTTTGTTAGCGCCAAGTGGGAGAAAGTGCAGTTCCGAAAGCTTTAATTACGCGGCCCCGATACCGCGAAGGAAATACTCGACGACGATCGCGGGATCCCAAATGATTCCGTCATTTCATTTCCAACTTTTAATATTGACCGATAGCTCTTTTTTTTTTTTCTTTTTTCTCTCTTCTTTCTTCTTCTTCTTTTTTTTTTTTTTTTTTTTTTTTTTTTTTGTCATAAACGGACAGTTCAATCGACTCGATGGATCATCATGGATCGCAATCGTGCGCTCTCCCCTTACGGTTTATTAATAATTTTTACAATAAATATAAATCCCGACAACGTTGCAAAACGCGGTCTCTCAAAAATACTGACCGACTCCGTTAATTAATAAATGACTTTATTTACGCTTCAATTACTAACTCTGCACCGAGCAGATGAATAATTAATAGACTCTTTTGCACTTCTTATTAAAATGTCCAATTAAGTAATGAGCACGCATCGATTCTCCCGTGCATACGTTAAAAATTATGCTCCTCGGTCTCTCACCCTCCCGTTCCATTGGTTTCCATTGTCCTTATTATTTATTACATTTAAGTGCGGATAATGCAGGTCTCCGACTGACCGGTCGATTACCCACGCGCAAGAAGATCCGCACAACGAGGAACGGAACGTAAATTAATTAATTCTTATTACGCCTCGTCGATGCGACTTCAAAACCGTTCGAGAATCATTAGAGAAAGGCGCTGCTGCCCAACTCGAAATTGCATTTGGCCTTAATGCAGCGCGCGAGCCCTTCGCGTAATTCACGAATGGCGCGCCGTACTTATAATAAAAATCGATATTTACTCATTTTGAGGCCGGAAAATATTGGAAATTTAAAGAAACGGGACGAAATGGGAAGAAATTCCTATAACGCGGCGTTACATTATTTATGGACTTTATTATGTCATACGACTTTTACAGGTCGTTATTTTTAGCTCTTTTTTTTCTCTCTCTCTCTCTTTTTCTTTTGTTTTTCTTTTGTCTTTAATGCACGAGAGTAACTACGCGAATCGATAGTGCAATAAAACCATGTTTTTTTTTTTTTTGGCACGGTTACAGTATTTTCCTCCCTTCTTTTTTTTTTTTTTTTTTTTTACGATTCCTTCCCTATTCGATAGCGAGGAAACGTCCAGTTGGCCCAGTCTCCCAGGAGTTACGTAACCGAGTACCTATCAACATCAGGCTTAGGCTGTTTATCCGTGTTACTGCTTCTTCGATGCAATTATCGTGATATTGTGACCGATTTGTAATGCTGCGTAATTCACGTGCGCGAAGGCTAACGCAGCTCGGACATTGACAACCTCGTCGTCCGTCGTCCCTTTTTACTGAATACCCCCTCCCCCCATCCCCACCCACGGTATAGAGTAGCACGGCATCCTTGGGGCAGCGTTTGTCACTCTCAAACCAATGCCTTCTACGTTATTTAAGGCGTCCGAAGCCTCGCCTACAATAATTGCCTGCTGTGTACGTGTGCTCTGCGTGCGATACCTGAGTGTGAAGTGTTACGGGTCACGAGCCTTCTCCTCCACACATCGGACTTTTAATTGACAATTAATTTAATACAGCCAATGATACTTAATAATTCGAGCGATTGGATTCGTCACGGCTGCTTCTTGCATCATGGCTGGCATCATCCTGATTATTATACTCCTCTCTGCCGTCCGTCCGCCCGTCCGCCCGTCCTCCCGTCCTCCCTCCTGCCACCCACAAGCTCTTTCAAGCGATCGTAAATGTAGATTCATTATCTCGAGCGCTCGATCCTTGTGAAAGTTTGAATTCCGTTTGAATTTATCGAGTCGGGACGCCCAGACAGTGATAGGGATTAACACTTTTCTATTGGCTCTTAATTATTAAGAACTGCAGGGCTCGGCGCGCCGGAATAATTATACCTCTGACGTTTATTAAATGATCCGCCCGAGCGCCGGCCCGAGTACCTTACTCGTGATTAGACGATCATTTTATCATCCTCGCCTACGCTCGATAAAACCCCTGCCCTTCGATCTCTCGTTCCGAGTCGACCGTTAATTTATTTTCCGGGCCTTTTGTTTTTTTTTGTTTTTTTGTTTTTGTTTTTTTTAATCCCATCCACGCATTACTGGATGTCGCGAATCATGTCACGAATGCCACCACGTGATTAAGGCCCACTACACGTGTACTCGTAACGACCCATAGATCTTGAGCCGAGAATGTCACGCTAACGGACCTTACCGTCCTCTCCTCGTTACCATTTCTTGCACAATCCTACCTCGCGTACGTTATCTATTATAACGACGTTTGACCGCGTTCGGCCCCTTTCCCCATCAAAACCTTCTTATTCATTTCACTTACATCCTTACTTCATTAACTCGGCGCGTAACCTTTACCACTTTATTACATTTAAAAAACAAAAATTACCGAACGCATGAGAGGTCATGAACTCTACAAAACTATAGCTTGAACCTTTACAATCAGCAATTGCATCAGCATCGTTAATTAATTTATATGCCACTTACTGAGGGAAGATCGAATGCTATTGATTTCTTAAGTATCGCAGTAGAAAATGTTACGTTACTTAGGCCGGCATAAAAGAGATCGATGAGTTGCTGACAATAAAATTAATTTGCTCTTCGTTTATAATGAATGTAATGACAGTAAGGAATGATGGACGATTTATTAATTATCCGTAATTATTGCAATTGCCGATTCTCGAAAGTAGTCCTTAGACTGAATTGAATGGGAGGAAGGTAAAAATTACATTATTAATATTACAAAACTGTTATTGTTGTTTCAGTTTTAATTAAACTCTTCCATTAAACATGCAAATAGGCTAACGCAAGGTCAATAATGTAATACAATATTTGCAAAAGAAGGGGCTTGAATGTAATTATATGCCCTAATATGAATTTCGAATAATTATGAAAAATCTTATAGAGCTGCAAGAACGTTGTAGTAGTATATTATTTTCGAAACCTAATTTACTAAGCTTTAGGTTAATAATGGTAACGAGAATCTGAGCTCTTTATTTTATAATTTCATCGGAGTATCGTAATGTAAGGTAGTTCGTTATAAGCGCGAATGCATGTGTATGTATATATATATATATAAGCGAATGGGTATATATGTACGTGGATGTAATTTTAATATAAATAGAGGAGCAAAAAAATTAAGAGAATGAAAAAGGTAGAGCTCGGATGTACAAAGTTTTGCAGAATTCATGACGAGGATCCAAAGGGAATTGTTATAAAATGTGAATAACTATCCGAGCTAATGTTGTAGATATGCGGAATTGCGGAACAGTGGAAAAACAAGCAAATGGATAGGAGGAAGGAAGCACGGAAGGACATTGGCCGGGATGCCGGGGTAGGAGTAGGGGAAGGGGGGGGCATCAGCATCAGCATCAGCAGCAGCGGAGCTACCGATCCACTCTTTGGAGAGTACTTAAAAACACAGAACTGTAAGTACGGAGGAGCTGAGGAGCCGAGGAGCCGAGGAGCTGCGGAAATAAAATGTAAAACTGGCTGGGAAAGTAAAGTAAAGCCCGTGTATGCGTAAGTAGCAAATTCGAGAATGTTCCCAGCACATAATACATCAAGTTTGCAATGAGCATAGAGCGACGATCGGCCACGTATTGTATTGCATTGTATTGCATTGTATTGCATTGTATTGTATTGTATTTATTTATTTTTTATTATTATTATTTTTTTTTTTTTTGACCAAACGCTTGTTACGTGAACAAGGTGTCCGTATTTGTATTAAAAAACGAAACGTAAGAAAGGAATAATGGGAATGTTTAGCTGCTGTCCCGGTATAAGGCAGGTTCGTACTTGTGTTGAAAAAGATTTACCTTCCGCCGACCAATAGGTAACTGCCGTCTCTGAGCATCAGTCGAAAGTAGTCGGTGTGCGTCTCGTTACCCGTGAACCTGAATACATCCTCTGCGCCTGGGAACAAAAAAGCAAAAGAGCCAGGAATGAAAAAACAGTTTTGTTACTTATTTCAAAAGTGGAATTACTACTCCTCTCCGTCTAATTAGCCCATCCTCCCTACCCTCTCCCTCCGTCCCACTCTCACTCTCTCTCTCTCTCTCACTCACTGCCGCTCGCTGTATTTTCTCCACTTAAAAACAAAAACAAAAAAAACAAAAAAAAAGAAAAGAAAAAGAAAAAGAGTCCGCAACTTTCATCCTCTTCTCGCTCACTCTTTTTTCCAGGTTATTTTATCCGGGCGGACAACGCGCCTGATAAGAATACCGAAGAGCTCGGAAAGAAAAGGAGAGGAGGCACGACTTAATAACAAGTAACAACTTTTCACTGAGATTGGAGAAAGAAATAGAGAGGCTGGGGAGGATAAAAAAAAAAGAAGAAAAAGAAAGAAAAAAGAAAGAAAATTAACCCCGGCTATTGAAAGCATTATTTTTCAAACCACGGAAGATCCTACATTTTGCCGCCTATGAAAATTAAGAAAGATCCATGGGCTCCCATAATTTCCCTTTTCTTTATTCTCTGTAATAAATACGCTTTTTTTTTTCTTTTTTGAAGCATGGTTTCCTGCAAAGCTATTTATCGCATTTCCTAAGATTTATTAATACTTATAAAAATAAATCAAATTCTTTAAGATGTAATGGTGTGCATGCATCAAGGCGACGTTTAATTCAATCACTAGTTATCGCAAAGCCCCTTACTAACAATGCCTTTACTTTACATCAACGGGATATCCCGCCCCCGCCCCCTTCCTCTATCCCAAGACAATATATTTACTAATATAATTTGCAAACATTTTAAGTTTACGATAATCTAATATACATTTATATATGTTTGTGTAATATATAATATATTTATAATATGTATATGTAAAGCGCACGTACATTAGAAAGAGGGTTCTAATGACGTTAGGGATTATTTTATAATAACGTTAACGATTATCGTATTTTATGAATTATCACATAAATATCAACATTGAAATTCAGTAGCGATACGTTAACTCCAACAATGAATGCCTTCATCAGAATACTAATGTACCTCTAAATTCCTCCCACATGAATGATCTAAACAAAGTAGGTACAGGCACAGGGGCGCACGTGCATTCGTGTACATATAAACATATTATCTGCTCTCAAATATATAAGTACAAAAACGTATTGACTGCATAGGTAACGAGTGTAGGTTAGTAAGTGATGACAGCGAATGTATGCGTGATTGAATTAATAATGACAGATTTATTGTTTCTGAAGCATAGCAGAGGCCCTCCCCCCTCCCCTCCCACCACCACCGCCACCACCACCAGTTAATTAGAATTATACTATATTTACAATATAATACAAAGGGAACTGGTAATAATTACTAGTCATTTATTCCATTAAATTATGCACTGCATTGTAATAATAATCTGAAATAAAGAACGAGAGTAGTTTAATGAAATGAACAGGATTAAAATTTGTAATGAACAATAAATTATGGGAAACGAATGTACGTGTAAAGCAATTAGATGAAATTTTAAATAAAAATTCTATCGTACACGTAGTAATGAAAATTATAAATGATCGCCGTCTGTTTAATTAAGAGATCAAATACTGAAAAATAGTAGTAAATATTCTTGCACAGAAGCACTCTTGATTCTCTATTAAAAAATTCAATTAAAAAGTTGTTGGTGAGTTGAATCAAGTAACATTTATTGCCATTCACCATATTGTTTTTGTGGACAAACGGTAGTTACACTTCGATTTTATTTTATCCAGCGAGCTATTAAGGGTCTTGGACTTTTAAACCAAATCCCCAATAAAGCTTAATTCTTAAACGAAGCATAATTAATATTAATAGTAATAATAATAGTAACAATAATAATTAGTAATAGTAATAATAGTAATAGTAATAGTAATAATAGGCTCCGGATAACCGCGTAAGTAAATTAAGAGCTACTGTGACTATTATTACCTTAGAATAATTGTGTTACCAGGGCTTTTTTAAAAACAATGCACAAACTCATTATGGAAATAAGCATAATAATTCACTTTTACGGCTATATTTTAATGTACATTTAAGTATTTATTGTAATTTTTGTACCGCCACGGCAGTAAATTTGAAAAACGTTAATGTCAATTAAGTCGATTGCTATAAAGACAAAGTGGGAATAAAATAAATGTAAACGAGAGTATGAAAACGCAAGTGAGTGATGGTGAGTGAGAGAGAGAGATAAAAGATATGGGCACCGATCGCGTATGAAATAACGCGTTTCGGGCAAGAAATTGCAGAAAAGGGTGGATTTTTATTAGACTTTGTTGGGAGCATTAAAAGCGGCGATGCTCGAGCACATTATCCGGACGAGTGTTATTTGAAAAAGAAAAGCCCTTATTAAAAGGGGCGTAAACAAATGGTTATTGCACTCCTGGAATATATTGTCTCATTTAGAAATAGAGAGAGAGAGAGAGAGAGAGAGAGTAGTCCGCGTGCAACTTTTATTTATTTATATTAAAGTTGGCGGCCGACGTAGAGAGCGGGGGCTGCCAGGAGGTTAAGGGCCCCTCCTCCACCTCCGCCCCTGGCCCCGATAGCCCATGATCGAGGTAACCGGAGAGCCAAGAGTTCGTCGAGGTGAGCATAAAATCCCTCTTTATAGGGCATCCTCCTGGCGTCGAAGGGATTTGCCAGGTTAGAGGGGACCGGGGCGAGTAGCTCCCTGGCCGAGCCCGCTGGGGGACATTCAACATTCGTTATCCTGAAATTAGCATGCGAATTTCGCACCTCGTCCGCACTCCCGCCCCCACTTCCCCCTCCGGACCCAAGAACGTCCGGCGTTAATCGGGATTTACGATGATTTCCACGTGGAGGCGGGAGGGCGCGAACGTCAATCAACGCCACGGCGGCGGTGGCTGGAGGGAGGAAGTCGTGAAAACCGCGGCCAAGAGCCCGCACGCATGGACGCACGGACGCACGGACGCACGGACGCACGGACGCACGCGCGCACGCACGCACATGTCGATTTGAACGGGCGACGTGACTGAGGTCCGACTCTGGGATTCGGCTTATCGCCAGGAGGGGCTTTACGCGCAACTTTTCGCACAATGGAATTCCAAATTCGCGAGTTTCAATCCGCGCTGGAATATTGTTTGATGGTGAGGTAGAACGGCGGGGGTCGGGGATGGATGGACCAGATAGATGTGACGCTCGCCTAGATGATGGCCGAATTTCCGACCCTGATCTCCACGGAGTCACGGCGTACGCGCCGCGTTTCCGCTTCGCCGTAGCCCGAGGAGGGTGGGAGGGAGGGGGTGGGTATGACCGACCGATCGGCGAGCACAGAGGATGGGGGAGGCAGGGAAGAGACTTTCTTTTTTTTCTTCTAGGCAGTGCCGAGCTTTTTTACGCAGATGAAATATTGACGCGATCCATTGTTTTCCGCTTGTTAATATAAGCAACGGCGTTATGTTTCCCCGGCAGTTTCACACTTACTTCAATAGATTAGCTGTCATAAAACTGTCGCGCCCCCTCCTAATGGAAAGCATAAATAGGCCTTCAACTATTATTATTCACTCTAATTCGCTTTGTAAATCAAATCTGGAATTTAATTATCCCCTGGGATTTCGTTACTACGCCTCCATCACCAATAACCCCGATAACCCCCTCCCCCCACCCTCTCTCTCTCTATCTCTCATTATCGATCAATGGCAGATATTATACGGGGTAGTAGTTGTGGGTAATTTTAAAATAACGCTTCCTTCCGCGGCTGGATTCTAAGGAAGCTCTACGACGAGTACTTGCCGGACAATGTGGAATCGGGATTATCCAGCCGGGGCTAAAATTCGCTCTAATTTCCTACGTCGAAACGTCGATCCTTATTTCTCTGCCTTTGCCAGTTAGTAAAAAAAAATGAATAAACGTCAGGTTCGCTCGCCTCCTGAAATTTACAAATCTAATAAACGAATCGTCCGGCAGAACGCGCATTCGCATATATGCGGGTACAATGTACACAAATAGGGAAGAGGAATGATTGGGATTGGTTATTCGGTGCGCCCGAGGGGGAGCGGGAGGGGGGTGGGGGGGGGGTGGGCGGATCCGATGAAAAAACAATCATCGTTCCGTGTATTGCGGGTCAACGGTCTCAGCCACTACTGATACCGGATTTTAAGCGTTCGACGTTCTATTTTAAGTTTTCTTCTACAACATGCAGCCTTCGGAATCGAAGAGATGAAGCCGATTGACACGTTACATTGTTCTTGCTGTTGTTGTCGTTGCTATGAACAGGTTGTTTTTTTTTTTCCAGGGAGTATCGCAATAACGTAGGCAGGGATCGAAATGAATGCGGAGCGTCTGCTCGATCATATCAAGGATAAAGATCGCCGTATACCTATTTAAGCGAAGCGAAGCGATTAAAGGGGCGGGGGAGGGGAGGGGGGATAGTGTAGTTATTGGGGGACGATTTACTTTTGCCCGGATTATCCTGCTTTAATGGATGACGTTCTTAAATTTCATTAGATTTAGCGGCCATTAAGTCTGGCTATGGCTGAAAAATAACAATAAAAAATACTATTGACCCATCTGAGATTTTTTTTTTTTGTACATTTTTCAGGATATGAGCCATTGAATTTACAAAGTACTCGTGTAGAACATATTGCTTTATACGCCGTAACAAGTACTTTTAACTTTTTATAACTATTATTTATGGCATTAGTGTACTTATAGATGCGACGGAAAAAAATAAATAATATATATATATATATATGTAAATATATACGTGAGTGTCGTTGCGTGCGTGCGTGTGTGTGTGTGTGTGTGTGTGTGATCGCGCGCGCGTATATTGACCGAGTACAGAGATAGGGAAGGCGAGCTGATGAAAAAAAAAAGAAAAAAAAGTCTGTTTTACAAATACCGGATGCACTCCAGTTGTCGGTTTGTTCTGCTTCCCTACGTCCCTGACTTCCGTCACAATATTTTTTTTATTTTCAGCTTCTTTTTTCTCCCTTTCCACTTTTTCCCTGTCCTTTTGCTTATACGTGCGTCGATAGCGTATAGAAAACTAGCGTAAAACTGGAACATTTTAGTTCGTTACGCGGTTCACTGATTTTTATACATTTAACCACCATTGGTTTAATAACATTCCCCTAAAAAACATTTCAGCTATGTCAATTAGATATTATTTTTATATAAATTATTGACGATATAACGGACACAACAAAAAAAAAAAAAAAAGTGAAAGAGCGGCTCTTAATCCATGTTTCGATAGATCGGAGTTATAATTGAAAGGAGAAATCGAATTCCAATCGCGGATTCCCGTCGAACGTGACTTTTATCGTGTGTCGCGTACGATCCCGTATGATCCATAAATTCAAACGTGTTTCGGAATTCATAATTTCGACAAGTACCGAAGATTAACTGGACGCGTTAATCATAAAATCGAAGACGCCTCTTTTTAATAAAATTTCACGTCATTTCGCATTTACTCGTCCCAAGCTCTCGTAATTCATCCAATTAACTCTCGATACTCTAATTCTGCAATTCGAGCATCAAAAAACGTATTACATAATTACGAGAGAGAGAGAGAGAGAGAGAGGGAGCAATTAAAATTATCGTATCGATATACAACGAAATAATTATTACGGTGGAATTATTTGTATAATAATTCTTAACGTCCTGTCAGTATAGAGAATACGGATATGAATTCCGACCTCCAAATGAAATTAAAAATCTCTATGGTTTGAACATGACTTAAGAAAGCTTATATGTATATTGAGCTTACAAATGAGTGGTAAGAGAGGATAAATTATATTTGAATTGAAAAGCATTGAAAGAAAACTCTATGATGTAATTATTATTTAATCGTGATACTACGCATCAAGTAAATCTGCTATTAACGAATATTAAATTTCATGACGTCAGTTGCATAATTTAACACGGAAATCCGATTATCCTTTGATGGTTCGAGTAGCTAAAATGGGCGAAGGGGGGCATAGGTTGAGAAGCTTGCTCGGGTAAGGATATGTTTAATTGGAAAATGGTCCGCTGGAAAAACATAATAAGGCTTTCCATGTATTCTTATTTCCGAGGCAGCGACTACTTCCTTCCTTCGACTTTGACCTCACTTTGGCCTCACTTTGGCCTTGAAAAAGTGATCCGCGCGAGTCCGGCTCTGAATTTGGATCCTCGAAGGCGCGAGTTTCCTTCAAAATGAATATCCATTAGAAGAACAATGGCCGCTCGAAGAATAAGAAAAACCAACAAACAAACAAAAAAAAAAAAAAAAAAAAAAAAAAGAATCGAAACGACTGACGGCGATGGCGACGGCGGCAAGTGTCAATGAGAGATGGAGACAAAAGACGTGGAGGAAATGAGTTTTCTCTGATATCGAGCAGCACGCACGTGGTGGCTCCACCGCTCTCGGCTTTGAAATTAAAACCCCATTATCCGAGATACACATCCCCGTGAAACCCTCCACCGAAGCTTCTCACTTGCTCGCTCCTACTTTATCCCCACCCCACCCCCATCCCTCCCCTCCCAATGGTCCGCCCTTCTTTCCACCATCTTTCTTCATATACGATGTGTGCATCGAGTCGAAGGGAAGGGCATTGGAGGAAAAATGCCTCCTTTCTTTGTCGCAGATATGTATACAGATTCGCAATGGAAAGTTGGACGTACCCTCTCTCTCTCTCTCTCTCTCTCTCTCTCTCTCAGTCTTATAGACTCTTCATCATCATCTTCTTCTTCTTCTTCTTTTTTCCCTTCATCCACGTAGACAATCAGACGTCGTCGACGTGAAAACTTGTCACTTTCAGTGCGGAAGGTCCGAGTCCTCTCGCTCTCTGTCTATCTCTCCCCTCCCCCTCTATATCTCCCTCTGTCGCCGAGCTTTCAAATCGGCTGTACCGATTTCTTTTTTTAAATCTATTTTTCTTTCGCTTCGAGTCTAAACGACATCTAGCGGGGGCCATTTACCTCCCTGATGCTTTTAAATAAAACGCTTGTGCTCCGACCCTCGAGAAATCCAGCAAGTTTTACATGAGAATTCTTCATTTTTCCTTCATTCCCCCTCCCCGGCCCCCTCCCCACCTCATACACCTCATCCCGTTCGCCGAGACCAAGAGAGAGAGAGAGAGAGAGAGTCAATGTTGTTCCAATGGATGTTTAATTTACGTACCATTTTTTTCCAGTTCCCCTGAATATCGATTACCACTAATCGAAATTCATATAAACGCGATGCTCGACTCAGAGAAATACATTTTCTTCCCAGGTCTCCTCATTTCCCATGCTCTACTTATGTTATCCGTTCCCTCACCTCCTATTACACGAATACGGTATTAAAAATATTTCAGACATTCATTCGATATTTCATTGGCTCTGAATTGAAACGACTCGAAGCTTCAGCAAATACTTGATCCGATAAATATTAGCAAAACTAACCTCATTCATCGACATTTTATACCTACAAAATTCTTCGCAAGCTCCCCTCAAAAATGGATCTTTTTATCATCGTTCGGCCGGATTGTCTTGATTCGCCGGATTATCGCTTAGAATTCGAATGGAGAAATAATGAAGAAATGAATCTTTACGCGTCATGGATTTCGTCCAGTAAATGCTCATCCGCGAAAGCCTTAACACGAGTCAGAGCGATTCATCCGCTAGATGGTGACACCGCCAATGAATTCCCGCCATTATAATACACAGAATTTTTCATATACTCCTGCTGCACAAGCTAAGGACCACAGCGAGCGATATATGTAATTTCATGGGGCTCGTGGGTAAAAAGTCGAGTCGAATTATCGCTCTCCTGTTAATATTGACTCACACGAGTGCCGATCTTTCTGCCTCGGCATCCTTTCCTTTTTTAGGATAAAGTAATTTGTTACGAGCCCCTTGAGACACTTGTATTAGTCATTGATTAGTAGTCGTAGAAGAAGCCCCGTTCGAGGCTCGCCGGAGACCTTGAACGAGCCAGCTAACGAATCTACTGGGACGGTAGAAGTAAGGAGGAGAGTCGTGGGTACGATACCGATACGTGAAAAAGTTTTCCGATTTACCGGACGAAGGAGGAGTCCGTTGGTCCGTCCGCCTAGAGACGAGCAAAGAAAAGAAATTTAGTGCAGCGGGTTTGTGTAGCGAGGGGGGACTCGGGCCTTATTATCGTGGGAGACTCGTGGGAGGAATAAGGGTGAGCGGGGCCCCGGCCTACATCCGCTACCCACTTGCGGAGTTTACGAAATGCCATCTGGGAAGAAAGATGATATACAGCGTATAAGAACTGCCAGGAGAGTAACGTCATCCTCGAGAACGCATCGGCATCGGAAGACTCGCTGCTGCTGCTGCTGCTGCTGCTGCTCAAGCTCCTTTCAGTCCCGTACGTATCGACTTTCACGGTCTTACCTCTCTCTCTCTCTCTCTCTCTCTCTCTCTCTCTCTCTCTCTCTCTCTCTCTCTCTATCTATCTATCTATCTATCTATCTATATATCCATCTATCTATCTATCCATCTATATATGTCCAGCCCCCCTCCTTCCATATACATTTCCAGCGATCCTCCGTTAAACATCCCGGACTCTCGCTTTTTCTACGTGTCGAGGGGGGGGGGCAGAGGCGGTGCGGCACATAAAAGAGAGGCCAAATTGGTTTTATACTTTATCGATTACGAAAATCTACGAGATGGCCTATTAGAATTTGACGCTTCTATCTCCTCGCCTATAATAAAGATGATATTTCCCCGGCAAGACGAGAGGTAGATTATTACTTTTACTCGCCCGCATCCCTCCTCACGCCCCTATACGTGTATAAAATCATCGTCATTGTCGAGAAATGGGTTGGACGAGCTTAGCTCGACTTTCAAATAATTAAGACGCGGCGCGTGCAATTCGACTTTCCTCGATTGTATACAATTATAAGCGCGTGAAACGAATGACATTCTCATACGAGATTGAATTCAACTCAACCCAGCTTCCGCTCCTTCTTAAAAACCATTCTTCCTCCCCCCGCCCCGGCCCCTCCGATATTATCATTATTATAAATTTAGTGTTAGCGCGTTGCAGCGGCGGGAGTCGCTATTGCCTTGATGATAAATTTTTCAAATCCAATGACGAATCCAACGGGATATTTACTTACGGGCGGAGGGGGGGGGACTCGCGGAATTCTAAATAATAATTTTAAATAAATAAATGGCGTGAATAATGTCAGGGTATTCGGCCCTCGTAACTCGTGCTCGTTTCATTATCAAATATAAATTATATTATAAATACGCTTGGGTGCGTATAAAGGGTAAAGAGATGCGCCTGCATTACGAGATCGCGCCGCATTCGGCTCGCCATAAAATAAGGACGGGCGGAACCGATGGGACATTTTCCAAGGGAGTTGTGAAATTTCCGACCCACCAGCTTCCGTACATACACGCAATCGAGTACAGAGGAGGCCATGTACTATAATAATAATTATAATTATAATAATAATTATAACAATGATAATAAGAATAACAATAACAATAATAACGATAACAACAACAACAACAACAACAACAACAACGACAACAATAATAATAATGAAAAGGTAATTTCAGCAGTACTCTTGTATTCATTTATTTATAAAAGACACGTGGGGCGAAAAATTCTTTTCCCATTCACCGTCCTTATGAATGGGACAAAAAAAAAAAAAAAAAAAAAAAAAAAAAAAAAATTTACCTTCAAGCCGTCACTTCAATTATTTTCCACGGCGAGCCTTAATTAAAGCATTACCTTGCCATTACTTACCATACCACGCAATGATACAGCGAAAACAATGGCGGCTTTCGAGCTTATTTAACCAAACGTCCTTCTCCGATCCTTACTTTCTTTATTTACCCTAAACTTTACAATTACAGCTTTCGTGGACTTTTCAAAGGGATTTAATGAGCCGGCACTTGCTCTCCGGAATTTACAAAAAGCATAAGGAGAAGTTATTCCGACGCCGTTTTGGGAAACTTGCGGCACGTTGTGCCACATCCCCGACAGATATTCGCGATCCGCGTGTGACGTGCCGCGGAGGGGAGGGGTGGGGAGGGTGGGCGCCGCGAGCAGAAGGTTAGAAGTAGAGTAAATTTTAATTTCCTAAGTGAAACGAATGGATTAGCGTGAGGCGGCGTGGGTGGGCCGGTATTCAGCTGCGACTAAATATATTTATCTAATTGTTGAGCAGCGCGAGGCTTATTTGCCATTTGAGCTGAGCACACGGGACCCCGTAGATAACGATGTTTAATCGCGCCCGTAGGCTCGGCGGCTAAATACATAAAAGACCGGTGGCGAGGGGCGAGGAAACGGGGGGGGGGGGACCGTAGCCCCTTAATTAACAGGACATTATTTTCTTATGTCGTTTCGTCATCGAGTCATCGCGTAAGGGTCCGTCGACCCTTCGGCCCTCCGTGCCCGTATTTCTCAAATCAGCCCCCAGCCCCCAGCCCCGTTCGGGATACAAGTAGCCGACGAACCCACCAACGCTGACGCTTCCTCCGTCGCACTTCTTAATCCTCTGAGGGGGGAAGGGGCTGAAGAGCGTTCTCGGAGCGTAGCGTTTAGCGCTCAATTAGAGGAAACGATCGAGGGCTCGGAGAGGCCAGAGCCCTACATTCATCCCTGTATTCGAGGACGATACGGGAGAGAGAGAGAGAGAGAGAGAGTGTATTAATGGGTACGCCCCCCCGCCCCTCCGGCCCGGCCTCGCCCCTCCCCGTCCCATCCATACCCCATCTCCTGGGCCATATCGTCCATAAAATCTAGCCGCGCGTCGTCCCGTCCCAGCTTACGTTCTTCACGGCTGGGCTGCAGCCAGCAGGTTCCTGGCGTCGGCCACTGCAACGTGCCCGAGTATCGATCCGGCAAAAAGAGAACGCGGGAAGCGGAACGGACCGGGGAGGGGATCGGGCTCGTTCACTGGTGGAACGGTGACGGGGCGACGGGGTGACGGGGCGACGGGGCGACGGGGCGACGGGGCGGCGGGGAAACAAAGAGAGCGGGCACGCGGACCGATGGGCAGAGAGACAGCCCGAGCGAGAGGGAGAGCGAGCCACGTAGTTGATCGTCCAAGTGGTGCTGGCGGCGGAATGAGGGAGGCAGGGTGGGAGAGAGGGGGTGGCGGGGGGCTCGTGCTTTAATGTAGAGCAGGAACGGAAAGATGATAGGGAGACGTCGTGGAGGGACCGACTGAAAGGGCCGCGCGCGGTTTCGCGTGCCTCTGGATTTCTCGCGGGGCTCATTGCGTACGTGCGCTCCTCTTACTGAATTATTACGGTAGCGAACGCGATATCGCGAGCCGACCACCCCCGATACTACCCACCCACTCCAATTCAACCCAGCCCAGCCCAGCCCAGCCTAGGCCAGCTCAGCCCAGCTCAGCCGAGCTCAGGCCCAGTCCACCGTCACTATATCTGGAACGAAATGTGTTTCCTTCCCTCTGATCGACGTGCCACCCCCTCCCGTCATCTGCTTCTTCACTTCACGTTTTTGTTCTGCTCCTTTCCCTGGCGCTACTCCTCAACCTCCACCGCCGCCCCCTCCCCGCCGTCCCCTCCCTCGTCGCGTAAAACTGATTTTAGCCAAGTCTAGATAGGAGCTCTGCGAGTCATTTCGTGTTTGCGAAAGCAAACGTTTTATCGCCACGTCAACGGCCTCTTATTTATTACTTCGTCAAATATCTTTTATGCTTTACAGACCATAGTGCGCGATAAAAATCAGCCTCGAGTCGAATACGGTTGTATCGGTGATTGCGCACCTGCTCCAACTCGACATTACACCCACCCAAACTATCTTATATTTTACAAATTTTTTTGTAAAACCTCGAGCTCTTTCCTTCGTCCTATTACTATTATTATTATTATTTATATTATTATTATCATTATTTCTCATTTATTAAATCATATTCGCATTATCACCGTTTTAACATACTTTCTAATGCTTTCGTTTCCAGATTCTAGAGGTTTTATGAATAATTTGACCTTATTATTCTTTGCTTACATGTGCTGCATGAAGATTATATATATATATATATGTATATATGGCTCACTCACTCTCCCTCTCGCTTTCTATACAAAAAGGCAATGGAAATTTAAGCTTACACAACCAATACATCACAGTTTTATTTAATTAAAAAATTTTTTTAATTTGGATACAATTTACATAATGTGTAGTCATTAATTATTTATAACGCACTCTTAATTTAGGGTTAACATACGAAAATGAATTATGCTAATTTATTAAGGAAACCGAAATTATGATAAAGCAAGATCGATATTATTTAAATAGAGATTAAAATTACATTAAAAATAACCCTTTCTAAATCTAAGATTGTTTTTATTCCAGAGGCAATTTAAATAACAGTGGCTGAATTCTTTTTACATTATAAATCCTTAAGCCTTCGACTTATGATTAATTTCATCTTATAATAATAATAATAAAAAAAAAAAGTCTTATGCCTCTGGTAATTTAGCCTTTGTTGTTCCTTATGAACAATCCTTCCTAGAATGCAATTTAATGTTTTCATAAATATAAGAAGGCGAAGGAATACGTATTTTCTAAAGCCATGAACAAAACGTAACGATATTTACATTATATACTTAAGCGAACATTTTAAGACCTCCGAGTTATATTGAAATTTTTAAAACCACTGCTTTTAAAATGAAATTCTTTAATATTGAAATGCACGGGCTGGTAGTTTCATTTATTTATAGAAATCCAATATTATTATACACACCATTTCTTTATTATCAGAAATTGTTCGTTATTACCCTTTTTAATTAAATACGTGTACGTATCTATACGTGTACACGTATATATATATATATATATAAATACACATAATATTTGGCAGTGTCGGAAACATATAAAATTTCTCAGTAATAATGCAGCAAGATACTACTATGTAATCGATAGGAGCGTGGCTCAAGGTTGTGTAGGTGGTCGGGCTCGGCTGTCGGCTCCGTGGCCGAATATAAGATACGAAACATTTTATTCCCAAGTATTTTATGTCGAGCGTAAATCGGCAATTGAAAATATTGTATTAATACGGCGGAGAGGAGGACATGTAGGAGTTTGGTACGAGGCTTACATGGAGGAATTTTTAGGACGCGAAGCTCCCGCGGCCCGGAACAAGCGACCAACTCCAGCGGAGGCTAATTTCATTCGGCAAACTTCTTTGGAAGGAAAAAAAAAACAAACTTTGGGAACATGTCCGAAGTGAGTCATACTTGTTGGACCGCGTGGGGCATCGGGCGCCGCCGACCGGGTGAGTTTCGCACTCGGCTTGTCCAGGGGGATCCTCGCGAGGTAGCACTCGCCTCGTCGAGAGAACGAGAAACTCGCGCCCCTCGCCTCACCGCCACCCCGCCGCCACCACCGCCCCCGCCATGCCCTCCTCGGCCACCGCCCACGAGATCGTCGAAACGCTTTTTGCCGCAGCTGAAATTTCCACGTGGCTCATCTCCCGAGCCACCCTTCCGACAGTTTGTCGCCAACCCTCCACCCCCGCTCTCCGTCTCCCTCGCCGTCGCTCGGTCGCCGGCTCGGCGACCAACTCCGTGCGACTCTTCTTCCGAATGTGGCGAGAATCGTCGGGAGTTTATGATTAAAAGTGTTAATTGCCATGGAATTATATGTATTATGTCGGAGGATAAATTAAGTAATTAATTAAATAAGTTTGAGTCACGAGACGTGTAGAATAATTTTCCGTGCCCTCCCCCCCCCCCCAGCCACTCTCGCTCTTTTCGCTCTTTTGAATAATATATTTTATTCAAATTAGTTTGTTTTAGAGAGGCCGGACCCGCCCCCTCCCCCCGTACCTCAGCCTCAGCCAGTTACCGACGTTTTCCGGAACCACTCGCTGCAGTATTATTACCCAGCCATGGGCCGACCAAAAAAACCGTAACGTTTCCATCTCCATCTCCATCTCCATCTCCATCTCCATCTCGAGGCCTTTCGCCAACGGCTCCTTAATAAATAACCAATACCAACGCCGCGACCATTTCTCCTCTCTCCGCCGATAACCTGATAAATATTATTCACCTCGATACGAGCTCCAACTATCTTTATTATTATTATTATTTATTATTATTATTTATTATTATTTATTATTTATTATTGTTATTATTATTTTAACTACGTAGCGGAACCCAGCACTGGAAACAAACTTCTTTCGCATTAATAATTTATTAGCCAGAATTTTAGGAAATTAGCAGCTCCTTTTATTGCTTAAGAAATTCAATATCGCCCTTATCATGAAAGTTTTAAACTTAATTAAAAGATTTTTAAACTAGATAATATATCTCGATACAGCTAGTGAATTCCTAACTACAATGCCTATCGATCGCCTTTCATTCATCGTCAATATTTTATTAACGCTGTAATTAATCCTCCCCCACGCGGGCTTTAAAAAAAAAAACTAACGGAACAAAATAATGAATAGAAGGAGTAATTAAATTTCTTTCTCTTACGAGTCTACTTAATTATTTATTACGTATATATATATAGTATATATTTTATTTGCAACGGACACGCCGACCGACACGGAATCGCATGCACGACTCGTAAAAATATAACGAGCTTTAAAATTAATAGGGAAATTATTGACTATCGTTATCGGGATGTAGACATTCCGAGCCACAAGGAGAGACAGTTAATTAAAACTTGGACATTCTTCTTCTGCATAAGATCGAATCGGGAGCGTTTATTTCTGGAACGGCGATGACAATGTCTCGGAATATTGCTTTCGAGCTTTATTAATTCCAATTACGTCATATAGCTCCACCTCGTTACGTACATACACGCATACGCACGTACGTTACGTACGTACACACACGTATGGGCATTATCTATGCTCAAGTATAAAACAATATCTAACTGGAATTTATAGCTTTACGATTCGGAAATAGAATATGATTGAATACTGCATGTGTGGGGAGTCGTAAAACTTAAAGAACATTTCACTTAAGCCTTGCAATCGCTGATTCCTTCCTTATATATGCCTCTTATATACATACGACATTGACGTGTGTGCAATACCCTATCTACCATAAAACACCAGTAAAACAGGGAAGCTTTTACCTGGACGATGGAGATCCGATCCAATACATAAATACAAGATGACGGAATAAAAGTTGGTATAAGTAAAATTTTGATCGTTTGTGCATTCGCGTCTCGCGACTCCGTCAATTCATATGAAAATTATCCCTCGAACGATACAAAAAACAAAAAAAAAATAACGAAAAAAGGAATTAAATTTAATTTAGTTAATTTAGGCATAGGGATTCGCTTTTAAATAATGTTTTTCTCATTTTCACACATTCGCCCCTGTCCAATGTACTCGTTAATTATGAAAAGCAAGCATCGCCGCAGATTCATTATATTTGGAAGAATATTTTTAATTAAAAGTTGAAGGAAAAAAAAAAAAAAAAAAACACGGAAGGAAGAAAATTAACTGCAAATCCTTTTTATTAAGAGCAAGTTAATCGAGCCCCGTCCCCATTAAGTAAGACAGGCTATAATAAACGCGGGCTATTATATCGGTCCTCCGACTGTTTAGATTCCTGCATTATTTTATCATACGTGTATACGTAAATGTATAGGTAATGCGGACGGAGAGGCGTACACGTGGCCATTTGTATAAAATAGAAGAAACCATGTGGGGTAGATACGAGGAGTCGGGGTACTTTGCTATTCCGGACTGCGGTTGCAACGAAACGATACGAAGTAACGCATATGTAGCATATTAATAAAGCAATTAATATTAACGACTGCAATGATTTACAGGGCAAGGGAGTGGATGCGAGCGCAGCGCAACGCAACGCGGTCGGCAGCCTCCCGTAATTACAGACACGTACGGGAGTGAGAGGCGGAGGTAAGGAAGAAAAAGGACTGGATCCCTTTGGATTTATTTGCGATTCAGCTGTGACGTAGGAAATAATTTTAATCGAGAGATCAAAAGCGCCTCGAGCCAACTCCGTCGAGGTGACTTCGTCTCCGTCTCTCTCTCTCTCTCTCTCTCTCTCTCTCTCTCTCTCTCTCTATGCGCCCGTGCGCGTGTTAATATCTGCGTAAATTTTTGTACGAGCCAGCGCGCTCGTTGTGCGAATCAATGAAGGGCTATCGAAATAAAAAAAAAGAAAGAAAGAAAAAAGAAAGAAAGAAAAAAAAAGACAGGACAGCGGCGGCCCTTTAAAAAAAATTACAGGGAAATGCACTTGAGCGGCTCGGATGGATGGATGACTGAACGTATGCCGCATTCGGATTGCGAATGTCATTAAAACAAATGGCACCGACGTACGTCTCCACTCGAACCGTGTCTCCTCTCCCCCGCACCCACCCACACCCACCCACCCACCCACCCACCGACACCCACTCGTTCTAATCCATTATTTTTTAACGCCAGACTTGGCATCGGTTCCGCTAGCGCCCCCGCCACTCTTTCGGCCCTTACCTTCCGCCCCTTTTGGCTTGAAATCGGGGCGACGGGGGCGAGTCCCTCCCGCCCCTCGTCGGCTCGCGATATCTTCGCCGTCAGCGAATCACCGCCGCATTAATTATTAAAATTCCGAGCCTGCCAACTACCCTGCCTCTCCCCCCATTTATTATTATTCCAGCCAATTAATGATTATTTAATTAGAGCCCCGTTATACCGAGGGGGAGTGATTAATGATTTGCAAAAAGAAGAAAGAAGAGAAAAAATTAAAAAAAAAAAAAAAAAAAACCGCACGAAGGCTTGCACGCCGAGGATGCACTATGGCGCTCCTCCATCTGTTATTATTTAATTCCCTCGTCCACGCTCTTACGCTCCTACGTCTTCGATTGCAAATGCAGGCGCCGCGTGCCTCACCTCGACGGACCGACGTCGAGTTTAATAAAATTTACCAGCACCGAGGTATTTTGGAGAGCGGAAGCTCTACCAAGCCTCGCTGCTGAAATTCTCTCTACGGCCCCGCTTTATGATCCCAAGCTATTTGACGTTTCTGGGCAGTTTTACGTAAAAAATAAATAAAAAAAATAAAAAAAATAAAAAAAATCCTCTTCCGTGAGTGGAAGCAAAGGGTAATGATACGACTGAAGTGGAAATTCAACGCCGACGATGAAACCATTCGAAAATTATCATCGGGGCAGCGATAATGAAGGGGTGAATCGTGCTGCCCTGCCCTCGTCCTCGATATTTATCGGCGACAATCGCTCCTGAATAATTCATATAAACATTTTTTTTTTTTTTTTTTTTTTTTTTTTTTTTTTTACAACTCCGCTTTGATTCGAAAATCCGAATTACTCGGCATAAAAGTACCCACGAATACCTACGACGAACCTCCCTCCTTTCCGTCACGCCCACGCGAAAAGCAAAAAGTAAAGTTCAGCCGACGGGAACATTTTACTAATTTGTTGCTCTTAATTCGCCATCCCCCCCCCCCCCAACTCTAATTTTATATTTTATTTTATTTATTTTTTTTTTTTTTTTTTTTTGTTTCTTTTAATTTATAATCCGGCCTTTGTGACGGGGTAAATTAAAATTCTCTTTTTCTATTTCGGATTTTCATTCCGCGCAAGTGCATTACGGATTTAAAACTTTTCTCCACCGGTATTTAATGCAAAAAGTTTAAATGTTTTTCTCTTGGGCGCTCCCCATCTCCTCTCCCGTTATATAACGACAATGGCGGATTATATTCGCGTTGGTAACGTTGGAAATTCTAAATAAAATCCACAATTAGTTCCGCCGTTACGATGCAACTAAATACAAGAACGATCGGCACGATCGGCACGATGATTATAATTTCTCTGCTCTTTAGTAAATTACCGTGAATACGCTCATCGCCCTCGGGGTATATTAATTTTCAGATAAAAACGGCTCACTCCCCCTCACCCCCACCCCCGCGATCCCGGTTTAATTGGGTAAAAAGACGACAGTGGCGTCGGGATCTCAAATCTCATTTGCCGGATAGGTGTTGGAGGGAGGGAGGGGACTCGACTCGCGCGGCACTCTTTGACATTGAAAATTTTATTCGCTCCCCCCCCCTCCCCAACGTCAAAGGGTCCTTCTTGGCCTCCTACCGCTTTTTCAACGTCGCCCTCGGCACGGATGCGGCTCTATCTTTACGTACGGTCACGACGAGCGTCCCCCGGAGGGCGGAGCTTGAGGGGCGGGGCGAGGGCGGGGGCGTGGGGGCGCGGGGGTGGCGACGCAAAAATCCCACGGCAAAGTAAAGCTTTTACGCGCGGACAGGCCGACACTTTGGTCAATTAAAGCGCGCGAGGCTCGAAACCCACGGAGTTTGAACTTGTTAGTCGAATGCGAGCCGACGAATGCCCGTCCTCCCAGCCCCTTGTCAGGTCGGACCAGCCGTCCTTGCCACACGCTCCCTCTCAAAGCTTTCGCACGAGAGCTACATCGAGTATATTCGGAAGAGGTCCATTCGTCTTTACGAGGGCCAGCGGCACGTATTATTAGGAGTTGCTCTGGACGTTGATCCCGGATCTCCCGGATATTTTCGGCTGAGCCGGGTCGCCGAGCTTGACGTTACTTCAAACAATTAAATCGAGAAAATTTTTTATTGAATACCGAGGATCTCGCCTACTCTTACCCGCACTCGTCCTTAACGACAAGAATGTCCTGCGTTCGGTATCGGGGGGCGTTATCGGAAAGGAGAAAGGGGCATAGGGCAGAACTGCGCGTGTGCATAAAATCGAGGGCTGACGACCATTCGCGCGACACCGAATAACCTTCGACCTAAGCCGCTAATAATCTGGTAAGATTTCGTAATCGATATCCGCAGAGTCGGCCGCGACCGGCGAGTACGAAATAAGAAAACGGAGAGAGAGAGAGAGAGAGAGAGTGGGAGAGAGAGAGGGAGACTCGTCCGGGGATGGGGAAACTAAGACGCTTCGGTGACTTTCCACGGAGAACTCGGGACCCTCTCTGACGTACGGGGGAGAGGAGAGGGGTGGAGGTTGAGGGAGGTGGAAGCAATTGCAGGGAATGCCCTTTGATTCCCGTGGATGGCCCCCCAGATTGATTGGATACACGTAGAGGCCAGAGACCGACACGCGATTTTCTTTCCGAAAACAATCAAACTTCTCCTTATTTTTATCGACTCGCTATGTCAAATACGGAGTGACGGGGGGGGGCGGGGATGGGGGGACGGGAGAAGGAGGATGAGTCAAGGGTCCGCCGATAATGATTTTCTCCTCGTTAAATAACAATATCCGAACGATCGAGCCTCCCCTCATTTCCCATTCCCATTGCTAGGGTATAGCTCGCAGCCGAACAACGACGTCGGCACCTTGACGCTGACGAGAAACAAGTCATATAATAATAAGCACCAGGAAGCCGCTTCGTTCGCACTTTTGCGAAAAGCCAAATTAACTTCGCTACGAGTAAGCGAGTGCTCGATCGGAATTGAAAATAATTTTTTTATCTTAACGCTTAACCTTAACCCTCGGTGGCCGCTTCTTATTTTAATGACGCGGGAGGGTGACGCGGAAGGGGAGACTTAGAATTCACTGTAACGTATCCGTGTGCGGGAGACGTAGGGAGCCCGACAACGAATACAGGCAGACGCTGCTCGTTAAGTAAGAACAAAGAGCAAATAAAATTAATAGATCTTTTTCGGTCGAGTCCTGCTAGAGTTTCGAGACGAATGCTGCTGCTGCTGCTGCTGCTGCTGCTGCTGCTGCTGATACTACTACTAATACTAGAACTACTACTTCCTGCCGCGGAGTGGGAATAGGGAAACCGTCACATTCGTACACGCTGGACGAATTCGTAGAATAAAATCGACAGGAGGCCAGACTCGCTGATTAATTAATTAATTGATAAAGGTATCGCTAATCGTGAATCCCGTGTTATTTTATTAAGAAAATAGAGGATTTAAGGAGCGAGGGTGCCGGTTAAACACAGGTGCATCGATGATTTGTCTTGTCGTAAATAAGGGGAGCGGCGGTGAAGGAGTCGAGAAAGGGCTTCCCGTTATCCCGTGGACGAGCCGTGGATGAAATAAAGTGAATAAAAGTCAGAGGACGCGGAGGGCGGGTGGGGACGAAAAGGGCCAGGACGAAGGTGGCCGAGTCGGCGCACACGGACACGCGACGAGTGCACGCGTAGGAGTGGTGGATCCATAGGCAGACCGAGGGAGAGGTCCGGTCCGAGTTTATTTTAGCTTGGATTATTAGCCTGGCTCGGAGTCTGCGGCTGAAGGAGCTGCGGCAGAGGTAACGAGGGCCGATCGGAGGAGGACAGCCAGAACGAAGCCATACGTGCGTCGTTTCGTGAATTGCCGTATCGCTCTACTGCACGTAGGGCTGCTCTTTCCCCGTAGATGCAGCACGCGAGCTCGGTAGGTAGGTAGGTAGGTAGGTAGGTAGGTGGTTCGGGGAGGGGAGGGAGAGGAGGATAGGATTCGGCCCTGTCGAGCTCCGGGATAGCAGTGAGCAAAATTTAATGATAGAATTGAATTACTTGATATATTAAGGTTGCGCGGGTGGGGCTAATTCGGTTGGACTGTCTTCTTTTGGGGTCGGGGGAGGAAGAGCAGAGGGGAAGATCCGTAACGCCGGTCGCATGTACGTTCATCATGCGAGGAGGGGGTAATAAAATAAAATAAAATAAATAAAAATAAATAAGGGTAAATCGAACAAGTACGACTTGCAGTATCGTTACCGGGAAGACGTACGAACGGGAGGGGAGGGCACGAGCAACTTACCGAGCCGAGTTTCTTTCATTAAAACGACCGATACTTATAAAGGGTGAAATAGAGTGCCGTTAAGAAGGCTTTGAATAATGTATGCCCGGCTTAAATATAAAGTGCTCCGGCTAAGCGGGAGTAGTGTTATTGGCGCCCACTTCATCCCTCCACTAAATTACGGCAATTCTGCAGTTAAAAAAATATAAGGCGACAAGCACCGCTGAGGGAGATAATGCAATTTGTTGCGCCCCTCCCCCGCCGCCGACCATCGCGTTTGTTACGAGATTCGTAACGCGGGTGCGGTAGAGTGCGGGGCCCCGAGTTAAAAGTTGCCGCAGCATCCCAGTTTAGGGTGAAGCTCGGCCCCGTGTAATTTCACGGGGCCGATGAAATTTCTCGCGGAGCTCTTCGATCCTCGAAACTCTGATCTACGTATACGTGCCTCCGGTGTATCCGATTCGATTCCCATCGCTTCGTAGGATACACCGTGCCGTTTAGTGCCCCGCCATCCGCGCCTCCACAAATCCCGCTGCTTCGTGCCGCTTCGTGCCGCTTCGTGCCGCTTCGTGCCGCTTCGTGCGGGCGGGGAGGGGAGGTGAAGACGATAAGCCGGGGAGTAACGGGGAGTAATCAATGAACGATACGTACGTGCAAACGGAAAGCAAACAAAAGTAAAGGGCTTGAGATAAAAGGGGAAAGAGGAAAGCCTCTGCAGGTTATTGGAGGTGTACGTACGGCTAAGTGTTAATGGATCGAGTGGACCAAGCTATACCAAGGGATGCTGGGGGAGTAGTTTTAAAAGTTGGCCAAGGCTTTTTTCGATAATTACAGAGCCGGAGCTAGGAAAATGAATTAAGCCGAGCGCCATACCCTCCGTACTTTCATTATTTGTTATGCAATAGGGACATTAAATAACTCTAATAGACGATTCCATAATAATAATAATAATAATAATAATAATGACAAATGGCCATCGGCAGTGGCAACGCGATACTAATAAGTACTGGAAGCGCGCGGATTCGAAATTACAATTACAACTACAACTACAATTAGAATTACAATTACAATTACAATTACAATTACAATGGGAGCCATAACGGTTGGAAAAAGCCGGCGGCGGTCGAGCTAATTACGATACACGAGCGGCCATCGGATACATTTTAAAATTGATAAAGCCGTAGAGTTTAGCTGCGAACGGACGATATC
Source organism: Ceratosolen fusciceps (assembly GCA_018883505.1). NCBI lineage: Eukaryota > Metazoa > Arthropoda > Insecta > Hymenoptera > Agaonidae > Ceratosolen > Ceratosolen fusciceps. The sequence goes on along the minus strand of RCIC01000013.1, from coordinate 1,593,286 downwards.
CTCGCGCCTCTAAATCGAAATCAATTCGAAGCTCCGCGGGCTCAAGCCCCTATTATTGTTATTGGGATTATTGGGCGAAGGCCGTATATCGCGTATATTTTTGTATATCGCGTGGAAATATAAAGTTTTCGACCTTAATTAGAATTCGTCCCGCTGCCGGGTTGGGAGGGGGAGGGGGGGCGGCGAGAAGCGATCGTTGATTTATAAGATCCATCGGCGGTGGACGGGGGCAGGGACGGGTAATAAATCACCGGGTTGCCGCATAGACTAAATAGGAGAGGACCAAATAAGGACAGAGTCGGCATTTTCGCAATAATAGGATCAATCATCGATCACTTGGAGACGTAGCGATCGGTAACAAAAAAAAAAACAAAAAAAAACAATTCAATACGAATGTATTGAATACATGGTGTGCGCGGGATCGCTGAACGTAAGAATATTACATGAAGCTTACGGGAACGTCTCGGCTGGTAAATATTAACGGTCACTGGGTCAGGGCTTGGACTGACTGCGCCCCGTAAGGTCTTATCGATGGGAGGGAGCGATGCTCCGGAGATGGCCTACCTCTTGATGAATTAATAAAGAAGAAGTTGGGCAGGGAGGAGAGAGGGTCGGGAAAAAAATAAGCGAACTTTTTCGTGTATCAAATGAAAAGTAGAACTAGCTCAGCATCAGCAACGCGAGAGAGTGAGTGGGGAGGGGTGGAAAAAGAAAAAGAAGTAGCGCGCGTTAAAGGTAGATGAAAAAGAGCGGAGGGGGTAGAAGAAAAAAGAGCCGTGCGAGGTTACTGTATTCCAGGATATTATGTATCGGGTAGTTAAGTAGATTTCTCGCGTCGGTACATTCGCGTAACATAGTATTGCACTACCCTCGCGTTAGCTCGCGAGACAGAGAGAGAGAGAGAGAGAGACCCTTTAAATTGAGCCATCCAGTCGGTGCCGGGTCGCGTCCCACCCCACCGCGTCCCCATTCCCATGCAGAGAGCGGGCAGCCTCTGGCAGGCTAGAAGGATACTAAGCTCGAAAGGGTGTTATCTCCATTTATTTATTGGTTTGGCCGGCGCCCCGGATACCTATACAGATAGGTCGACGTTGGCTCATGCACGCGGCCTAATCCTTAAACTGCTCGCCCATTTTCATGGGAGCTAATCGACGATGGGCTAACCCAGAGAGAGAGAGAGAGAGAGAGAGCCCGGGGCCGAGTGCAGCTCCACCGCGGCCAACGATAAAGGGGGACGAGGAGAGAATTCGCCCTCCATCTACCTAACCCCTCCCACCCTCCCACCCTCCCGCCATCCAACCATCCCACTGGCACAGCCAATCTCCATTTTTCCTACTTCGCGTACTTTTCCTACTTACTTTGACTCGTGCTCGAGGTCAACTTTTTCATAATTAAGATAATGATTTATTACTTACTACGGACTCGAGCCGACTGCATTTCCAGATAATTCCTGTCCCCGTTGGCTTACCGATCCATTTATTCCTATGGAATTACTACGTTTTTTTTTCTCTTCCCCCCACCCCTACCCCCCTCAAACTCTTTTGCTTACCATCGCCGACTCGTCGACATAATTAAGCCAAATTCGCTCGCTAATCAAGAACTCACACTATTACTGCCATCGCTACCTCGCTTCGCCCCAGATAAATTCGACCGATGCAAATTATTATTATTATTATTATTATTATTAAGCTCGCGCGATGATGACATGAGAGGCTCCGTGACAACGAGAATAATTCCGACCTCTCGACTAGAGCAATCGTTAATTGAAAAGGACAATTTGATCCTTTCGGTTCTCCTTTTTTTTTCTTTTCCTTTTTCTTTTTCTTTTTTTCTATTTCCAACTGATTATCTGCCTCTTCTAATCAATCGAAAACACAATGATTCGATCGTCCTTCCATCCTTTCAATAACGTTCTATAGCGTTTATATTGCAATTAAATATAAAATCTATAAAAACAAAAAAAAAAAAAAAAAAAAAAAAAAAACCGGTAGACCACGGAGGCGCTGGACCACCGATTTCCCTAAAAACCCGATTTAATTATACGGTCCATTGAGTAATGGTAATTGCATTTTTGAGCTTCACGAACGAGCGATTTTGATCGATGAAGCAATTTTCGGCGTAACGAGCTTACTTACTCTCCCTTCTCCCCCACCTCAAATAAACGCAGCTAGAGAATCTAGAATTTCTAAAATAAATAGTTTGACTTGCCAATAATCCCTCGGATATAAAATTCAAGAATCTACGTGGTTCCAGCGACAGGGGCGGGGGGGGGGGTAGATACACAGAGAGAGAGAGAGAGAGAGAGAGAGAGAGAGAGAGAGAGAGAGAGGGCGATAGGTGGGGGGAGCGAACGACGCCTTCCCTGACGTTGCTTAAATCCCTGCTTATCTGCAGAAAGTGTATCCGACGCGCGATAAAACGGTAATTTCGGTGGAGAACCTCCCGAAGCTTTCTAACGAATAACAACTTATGAATGGTTGTGAAATTTTTTTTTCAACTCCCGAGCAACTTTGGCTGAAAATATAAGCAGAGCGGATCAGCTAACGGAGCTGCTAACATCGAATTACGCACTGTCCCAGCCACTGTCTTGGAAAATCCAAAGAAAATCCACCGAGGAATAGGAAACTTTTCTTACCTCACCTATAACCCCAATAATAGTCCCAATAACCCCAATAACCTCCCGGGCCACCTACAGTCCTCCGTAATCCCGGATTCTGGTTGATTGGTCTGGTTGATGATGGCAGTGCCACACTCGAGTCGCAAATAAGCGCATTCCCAAGAAAATTCGTTTGGTTTGCGTGTTTTTCTTGGCGACTGGAGCTTCGAGTTCGTTCGCAGCTTCGTTGTTTCATCGAACCAGCCGTCGATCATTCGTATAATTATAACGTGGTATTATCTCCTCTCGGGATAATACATTCGCTGGGAGTCGGATTGTTTATTTAAATGTCCCGAGGCGGGATGGGAACCAATGGGCTGGAAAAAAATGGAATTAAAAGAAGCCTCGGATGGCCGTTGGCAGCGCGTCTCGGTCTCACGCATGTGGTTCACGACCGGCGGGACGTGGGCGATAATACTCGACTCCGTGGTGGTCAAGCTGGTCAATATGGTGGTCGGTGGTGGTGGTGGTGGCGGCGGTGGTGGTAGTCGTCGTGATGGAATAACGCGCCTCGGATAAGTAGAAAAGGCTTCGAACGAATAGTTAGAAAAGTTCCCATGTTCCATCGTCGAGAAGAAGTTTCGGCTACGCGCACAGAGAGGGGGACAGAGAGAGAGAGAAAGAGAGAGAGAGAGAGAGAAGAGAGAGAAGAAAGTTTAATTACTTTTGCAGTGGCTAAACACAAATATTTGAAGTGGTAGGAGGAGTCGGAGGTACTCGAGCATGTTGGAGGATTCGGGGGGGGGATTTATGCCACGCGAGGCCAGAGGTCAAAATGAAAATTTTCCCAATCACAGCTTGGACTAATGGCTCGTAACGAGAGGGAAGATTATATCTCGGGAGCCCTCATCGGCCCGACACTTTTTTTATTCTTTTTTTTTTCTTTTTTTTTTATTTCTTTGCTTCCTGCCGATGTGCTGATAATTATACAGCAGCCGGAGAAGACGACGGGGGATTCTTAAAATAGCTTAAAATAGAATTTGTATTTATCTTATATAAAAATTTCATCGCGACCGGGGAAGATCGAGCCGTGAAATTAATTAACGCGAAGTAGATGGGGAGAAATGTGTGCGCGGGAGGGGGGAGGGGGGGGGAGAGGCCGGGAATTTTCGGGTCTACCGCGGTATCATCCCCCGTCGGCCCGTCCCTCGGTTATATTCGCCTCAGCGGCGGCGAGCGGACATTTATTTCCGTCCCTCGGCCCCGTTCAGCCTCCTCCTCGCTTTTTATCGCCTCCTCGCCGTGGCGGCATTCGTGCGAGTGAGCGCTCGATATTCCAGCGAGCGAGCGAGCGAGCGAGCGCCAACGACCAACGACCAACGACTCCCTCAGTCATAACGAGCCTCACGAAAAAGATAAAAAGCAAAAGTACCCAGGACAAGGGCTATCCCCCCTCCCACCCACGCGATATATTCTTCTTCTTTTCTTCTTCTTCTTCTTCTTCTTATTCTATTATTATTATTATTATTGCGCCTGACAAGATTACTACTTTCCGACATTCCCGAAAATGAACGCCCCCCCCCACCGCCCTTAACCCGTTTTTTCTATTAATTTTCTCCTTTAATATTCTCAATTCTCCAGAAAGCCGGTGCTTATCTCCCTACAGACTTTTGTTATAAACTCGTCACTTGAGCCCCCTTAATGACCTCCCCCGGATACTTTAACCTTATTTGCCCTTATTTGATCGACTTACGTAATCTCGTATGATGCATGGCGGTTCAAACTCAATCCAGTTTCGCTTATAATACTATTATTATTGTTGTTGTTGTTGTTGTTGTTGTTGTTGTTGTTGTTATTATTTGAGAATTATAGGGCTGTTGCTCAATTTTTTAAATTCATAAAATACCTTTATGGGGACCGCCGCGTTATCAATAAAATTCGTTAATTCGGTATGACCGATGTGCGCCAAGCCATGAAAAAGCATCGTTAAAAGCAAAATGATCAGGTAAGATGAGTTATACATTATTACGACGAGATATAAATAACGTGAGCGAACGATAAGTAAGTTTTATTTGTAAAAAAAAAAAAAAAAAAAAAATTTCATTGCCGATATTTACATAAATATAACTCGGAATGTATAACGTCGATTATGCGTGGAGCAAATAAAAAAAAAAAAAAAAAAACAAAAAAAAACAAAACAACTACAACAACAAACAAAGAAATAAACCATAATATTATGTATGGAATGAGGGCAAAAAATACAACTCTTCCCCTATTGATTTTAAAAATCCATACGTTTTGACAGTTGTTTTATGGAATTCTTGAATATTCATAATCCAACATGATTTCTGAATAAAATTATTTCTGATCGAACGAGCTTTCGTGCTCCTTAAAATGCACGTTGAATACATTTAAAATTATTATCGACAGAATACGGATTTTTACATTTTTCTGAATAACGCGTTCGTCCTTCGTTTATAAACATTGGCGACGATTACGTTGTCGCGAGTAATTTCATATTTACAGACGAATCGCTCAGGAAAAGACTAATTAATAAAGGCTTTAAAGGGAAGCCAAGCGAACAAAGGCTTAATATAAATTATCTATTCTCTCTCTCTCTCTCTCTCTCTCTCTCTCTCTCTCTCGCTTTCTCTTGCCCATCTTTCTCCCTTCGATGAATATTTCATCCGATCCAACGCTCCGCTGTCAACGAAAATCAACGATACATCTGGTGGCTCTGGATGCCTATCTCTGCACACGTGCGCGCATGCTCATGTACATTTATATGGGTATGAGTATGGGAGATGATGTTTGAAAATAGTCGAGAGCTACGGCACTTATAATGAATTCTATTCATTATAAATCCAAGTGCGGCGCATTAACCAAGAAGAATGGTTTCATTGTACACTGACACAGAGAGAGAGAGAGAGAGAGAGAGAGAGAGAGAGAGACGCTTCCTGAGAACGAATCAATTAGATAAGGAGCATTGATTGATAAACGTCAGGAGTTTACGTTCGTCAGATATTTTACGCGCTACTGCGCAGCCATTGATTTTAGCGCGGATTATTTATTAATAATCGGTAGATGTAACGTTGGGCGCAGCTGCCAAGCCTATCCGTACGTCGGCTCGCACACGCGGACAAGAAGACTTTAGTATACGAGAATAAAATAGTATCGTTAAACGTACTTTGTTTGGCCCGAAATTGCATTTAATTGAAATTGATTTGAAAGAAAAGGGGCAAAATGAAAGAAGGGGGAGAGAAATCTTTCGAGGTATTCTACCGAAACAACGTAATCTTCAATCATATTCATATTAACGTTTTCCGATGGACAAACAAAGTCAGTCAAAGGTAAGCGCGTCTATGGGTTATTGGGACGTTCCCGCAGGTGAATTGGTGCACGAGAGTCGAGGCATCTTTCGTTAGGTAAGCGAGCCAGGAAATATAAGTAGATTCGAAGGGTGGTGTGGGGGGGGGAGATAGAGATATATAGAGAGTGAGAGAGAGTGAGAGGGGGGGCGGGGGAGCAACGAGCATACGCGGCATGTGAAACGGAGGAGGAAATTTTGCGAGGGGTAATGAAGAAAGGGACGGGCCGTCGATTCGGATAAGCCGCTTGAGCACGTGATAGAAAGGACGGATGATAAAGACCCGGTCGACGCACGCTTTACCGCTCCCGATGTCCTTGAATTTTCAGCGCTGCTCAGGCTCGGCGGCGCTCATACAAAAGATAAAAAAAAAAAAAGTAATGGAGGAAAACTACCGCCCAGTCGATGAGTCCGGGAGGGTGTTTAGGAACGTCGAGACGTTCGCATCACATTAAAATGCATTAAATTTCAAATATACGCGACCCCTCCTTCTCCTCGTCCTACTCACCCTCCCCGTCCTACTACCCCTGCCCTTTATAGTAGCGACATTAACGGCCTTGGCAATTTTACACTGGTAAAGTAGGTAATGACGATTCGGCTAGAATGACGCGCGTTCGGGTCAGAAGGTATACGCGTAACACGAGATGAGCTTACTTCTTTGTCCCACGAAGCTCGGAATGCTTGTATAATCTATCCTATGAACGGAACGAATGGAATACAAAGTACGAGTCGAGGCGCGCAAGATTTAATAAAGTCCCGGGAAACTTGGTCCAGGAAGCCCGTGTCCCCGACACGTGACCCCAATAACCGGAATAGCCCCAGCCAGCAGATTGCATTTTATTTGACTCCTCGACTGACTTTAACAATCTTGAGAATTAATCAACTGCCGCGTGTGCCGATAAAGCCGCGATGGCCCTCGCGACTCATACTCCGACCCTTCGGTGTGTAAGGGATAAGAGCTTCGGAAGCGGGAGAGCGAGCTCCGTTCGAGCCGAGAACCTTCCCTCCCTCCCTCCCTCCCTCCCTCCATCTTCGAGGAGCAGAGATTTTCTCTGAGAGGCGAATAACCTCCTCGGACGCGCCAAAGGGATTTTTTTTTTTCTTCTTCTTTTTTCGTGAAACGAAAAAGATGGCTGCGCCACCTAGTCAGGCTCATCTCAAAGGCTTAATTAGCTCGAAGATGCTTCTCGGCTCCCTCTCTCCCGCTCCCTCTCTCCCTCTCTCTTTCCCTCTCTCCTGCTCTCTCTCTCTTTCCACCTTACGTAATGCTTGGATACAAAAACTTTTTTCCGTGTACCCGCGCACCACTACCACCTCAACTACATTTCAATGGATTTTTTAATTAATTTTTGTGTTACAAAGTTGAAGCTCTTAGCTCTTTGTTTGAAAGCTATCGTTCGATAAAGAAATTTGTTTATACTTTTTAAGAGTAAAGAAGAAATGGAGGCTAGGGCTATTAAACTTGATATCCGTTGATCGAGGAGTGGGGGGAGGGGGGCGAATGTGCCGAATGACCGGCGAAGCGTTTCCTAATTCATTATTAAAGTCATGGATTTCTTGGTACGACTGCCAGGGATTCTTTCCTCGCCCCCCCGCCCCTCAGTCCCGCCCCGCCCCACCCCACGCCACGCCACGCCACCTCGCCCGCCCGCCCGCCATTAACCCATTTATCGGTACGTAAATTTTTGATCCATTAATAAATCCTCCTGCTCTCGTCAACTTTTCCGTCGATGATAAGAAAATTAATTCTTCTCCCTTTTGTCGACTGGGACCGGACGTCGACTGTAATTCCAATCTGTGCCAACTTAATTACCCTCTCTTTCTCTCTATCTCCTATGTGAAGCTACGTGACAATGCCCCGGTCGCTTCCTTGCGTCGGAACACCCGAGACGAGGAGGAGACGGTGCGCGGGTCAAGTTAACGTTGAGCCAGGTAACGACCGCAACAGGAAGGAGCCGACCGATCGGAGCTCCCGCACCGTACATTGTGTCCCACCGGCTCGTATCCTCCGCGTGTACCCGTGGCAAGAGGACAAGGAAGAAGGAGGACGAGGCGGCGGGAGACTCGGCATTCCCCGGCTGGCTTCCGGTCGACTTTATCCGGATTTTCCGAACGGTTCACTCGGTCTCTCGTTGCCCCGGACGAGGCTCGCTCAGCCCTTATCCGGAATCCTGGCCCCGGCGGGTAATCGCCTTACCCCGTTGCCCCTCACCAACCGGTCACCTAAAAATTACCATCCCCCCCTTCCCGCCCCCAAACAAAAAACTCGCGCTTCCCGGTTACGTCAGGTTATCGCCGATAGCGGCACTGTTATGCGCTTGACAAGTCCCTCCGAGCCCCGACAATTTTACTACCTCATTAAGCCAAACATTGATTCATACGTCACTTCCATCTCCGAGGCTATTACCAATAACCCCAATAATACGTTAAGTCTTCTTTTGCATTCGTCGGCTAAACGACGGTTAAACGAAGGTTAAACGACGGCTAAGCGACGACTAACTTACGTAAGGTTCAGACGTGCGTTTGCCTCGTAGGCGTAACGATTGCTCATCGACAAGTTGAATAATTAATTCCCACCTGACATTAATACACGCTTGCCGGATAAATCGACGCAAATAATGCAAATAACAACGAGCATTACCTCCTCCAGTCCAATAAATATGTATTTTTGGCTTAATAATTTATTTTAGAAAAAGTCAACAGTTGACGTTGACATTTTTACTCACGGGTTTACAGAAAGCGGCAAATGAAAGTAACTCTTATCCGTAATTGGCTTACCTGAAATAAGAAAAGAAAATAACAATATTATTATTCGTTATTATTCATTATTATTATTATTATAATTATTAAAGTCTTGGGTTTGCGTTTGGAGGTAAGATTGTTCTTTTCTTTTTTCCCTTTTTTTTTGTTTTTTGTTCTTCGTTTTTTGCTTTTTTAAACAAGGAATAGAAAGGATCGCGAGCGAACGAATAACATCGAAATTAATAAGGCAATTAGTTTTACGCGGCAGAGGGATTCGAAAAGCAAATGATAGTTGAGTGAGTCGGGCCGGGTAGTGATGACGAGCGGTACGTCGGGACGAGAGGGGCACGATATCGACGTTAATGATACACTGACAAACTCATCAGCTGGGAGAGGCACAACCCTAACGAAACGAATGTCTTGTCGTTGGCTGGGGTGGTGGTGGGGGAGGGGGAGGGCGAGGCACGGAAATAGAGGACAGGGCAAAACGTGCGGCTCCGTCGGTGGTTGGAGGGTTGAGGGGTTGGGGGGAGGACGTGGGGATGATAGGACGAGGTGAAGGTGGAGGAGCGTTTGTTTGCCAGCAGCCGGAGGCAGCAGTAAAATTGCAAAAACGTCAGGTCGGAGGATTTTATGCGCGGGCGCGATAAGGAGTGTGCAGCCGGCATTCGAGACGTTGACGGACGCGCAAATAATATTTCGGGATAATTAATGTTCTCGGCAGTGCCTCCCCCCCCCTCACCCCACACCCCTCACCACTCACCCCTCGCGCACATCATCCTCTTTTATTCCAAAGCTCCAAAGGAAATGTAACGAAGCCTCCCCCCTATCGCCAAGTGAGTTTTCTTCACCCGGCAGGAGGAGGAAGGGGAGCCCTTATTTGCTTGCAAGAGAGCCGGGATTCGTTACACCGGGCGAAAACTTAACAATTGCCGGCAATATTGCATTGAAATATCGTTAGGAAAATGCAGCTCACGAAAAACGCAGATGACAAGCACCGTTATTTGTTTTTTTTTTTAGTTGTGGTTTTTGTAACGGGAGATTACTGAAAAACGTATTATTTTTTTTTTGTTTTTTTTTTCTGTCGAAAGACTCGCGTCGTTGAAATCTGGGCGAATGGATCCCACAGGATCGCGGTACGGCTTAATTTAACAACGGGAATAACAATTATAAATATTACAAAGCCGAGAACGGGACGAACAATGAACTTGACGTTGGAATATCGGCACATCAAAGCCGAAAGTATATTTATATGCGCGGATATTTAAATAACGGACAACGATGACGTTAATTCGAAATTATTGATTCGATTGAGTTCGGGGCGCCTCGGGCGATCGATGTAATTAAGCCATCCACCGATCACTTTGATTTAAATAATCATTTTTTTTCGAACGAACTTTCCGTCTATGCGGATAAAACGGCGCGGTGGGCGGGTGGGGGAGTGAGGTGGAGAACCGAGTCCCGCTCTGTAATGCGGATAATCAAATAACGACGCGAGAGAGGGACGAAGAAGCAGAAGAAGAAGAAGAAGAAGAAGAAGAAGAAGAAGAAGGCTTGATTTATCAGAAGAGTGTCGGTTTGTGGCCGGTGGAGGGCGCTGCGCGCAAATGCACAAATATGGAATGATTAATTTAAAATTCGTCGGGCAGTGCAGTCGGGTGAGTAAATCCTCGCTCGTGCGCAAGTCGAGTTGATAAGCGAAGGGATTGGCAACGCGATTATTACCGATCCGTCCCATAGACTGGACGACGGGGAGCCTTTAGGATATTCGTTACAAGAGCGCGATCTCCGGTAGGTGACGAAGGCTATAACGGTCAGCTACGACAAAGGCTCTTTTCCCCTCGATTGTCACACGATCAAATGGTCCTGGCGCCATATCCATCAAACCCAAACGAAATTACTCGACCTTTCCCCTCCGCGAATTCCATATAAAATTATACCGTTTACTAATCCGACCCCATAATAAATAAGGACTGCTTTAAGGAAAAAGTCTGCCCCCTTGCACGCATGACCTACTTCCGCGACTTATTCTTCTCTATGCTTTACGATTAAGATTTTTTAATGTCCCGGGTTAAAAAATACACGTGCCTGCTCGTAACCTCGTGCAAACTCAGTAATTTACCCCTCCCGCCCTCTTTTTTCCTCGTATTTTATTGAACTCGGCCATTTCCAGCTCATTTATCCACCCTTCTACCGGCCGTATTACCTTATAACGAATAATTTTTGCTCCTAAAAAATTTACTCTCCCATCCAAATTATTAAGTATTATAAAAACTTTTTGAAAACTTAATCCTACGTCATTGTGGTTGTTATTCTTCATTGAGTCTAGGGGGGGGGCGGATAATAAAAATCCATAATAAGCATAGATAATAAGGAAGATGAAAAGAAATAATAAACAATCGAGTTCGGTTCCTTTCCGTCATAAATATTTATTGAAAAATAACAAAGGTATAAGTAGCTTTCGGCAATTAAAGAAAACTACTCTTCTAATCTAACCTCAATTTTTTCCTTTCTTACTCCTACTAATTTTTTTCTTTCTTTCTTTCTTTCTTTCTTTCTCTCTTTCGTAAAAAGTTACAACGAAGTTGGAAACTTTTCCCGATAATTTCTTTCTCACAACACACGAGCACCGCTCTTATATTTCATTATTAAAAAAAAAAAATATATATATATATATATGAGTGTGTGTATGTATAAAAAGTGAAAGACGAAGAGTTATATAAAGTAAAAAAATCTACAAAGTATCAAGAGTTAACTTTTAAGAGAATAAAAGGTATTCCTTCGATGTCCAAGTAGCTTTCTAGGACTTCAATATCCACTTCCTGCCTCACACATACACGCACACGCCCACGCCCACGCACACGCACAGGCACAGGCACACGTACAGGCAGACTATTTTCAAATGTTATCCTTTTGTTTTTAATTATTTCTTTCTTATTTCCTGTTTTAATCAATGGACGAAAAAAAAAAGAAAGAAAAAAGATCAAGTTTTCATGGATTTGGCGTGTGTTTATGTTTATATCTATGAACAAATAGGGTACGCAGTAAGCAACGTAATGCAATGTAAATAAATTTTAATATTTATTCAGTTAATTGAATAATATCCATCCGATATTCAACATTCCAAATGCATTCGATTAAAATTGCTTTATAAAACCAGAATAGTGCTTTATCCATAATTAATTGTACCGGCAGCATAGTATCAATTACATAAAATTCAAACCATTATTTATCTAATAAAAATATAATCAACTTTGAGAGTCTTAAGAAATTATATAATATAACCCCGTATTACGTATTAATTGTATTAGTAAGTCAGAAAGAATATATATGTATATATATATAGGATTCAAGAAGAATAAATACTTTATGAAACACTTGGATCCCATTGAACATCATCTTGCATAATTACTGATTATAGCTAAAAATATTCTGCATTAATAACCTTTCATTTATTACGTATCGATACAGTCGGTCTTACTTAAAAGTATTAAACAGATTATAAATATTGCAATCAAGTCTGATCGATTCTTCTGGGAATCGTAAAAATCGTAAAAATCATAAAAATCGTAAAAATCGTAAAAATAATCAAATTAATTCTTGAAAGTCTTAGTTGTGCATTAGTTTTTGAAAATCTGATAAGACAAAAACAAGAAGAAACAGATACACCGATATGTATTAACGCTCCGAGAAAAAGCCTCTTTTATGAAGATGAAAAGGAAGCCATTTACATTATAGCTTAAGGGGAATCGTTAATGTAAGCATTTGACGTTGAGAATTTTATAAATAAATCCAGCTAATGAATTTAATATTTTAAACGGCAGTCCACGGTTTTTTACCCATAATTGAAGTTTTGTTTTTTCTTTCTTTTTGCAATAACATTATTTATAATGAAAAAACGAAGTGCTAACATTTATTAATTTTGACGGATAAGCTACGGATTATTATGTCCTGATTATTACGTGTACGTGTAGTAGTAAATTTTGTGGACAAACGTAGATGCAGTGAATGTATTATTGGTTAATATTGCTTTTGTTGAATCTGTCAATACCGGCTTGGCATTATGGGACTCGACCATTCTCCACGACGCTTTGCTTCGTTCTCGAGTAGAGCAGCGGGACGGGGGGTTGGGTGGGGCTGCAGGAGGGACATTAAGATATATTATCACGAAATTGGCCAATAGTCGTTAGATTGAAAGAAAAAATCGCATTCACAAGACTGATTTGATTAAGCTCCTCGATTGCGGGACGAGCATTGAAAGTTTGCCCCATATTAAGATGGAGCCACTGTACCGAACGTCGGTCTCAAAATCATCTTCTCGTAATAATGCAGAAAAGAGTTTCGGGGGGAGGGGGGAGGGGGGAGGAAGGAAGAAAAAAGAAGAAAAAAATTCTGAATAATATACCGTGTCACTGGTTGTGAGTGACGTTATTGAAAGCTGCTTAAAGCCGACACGGGCTTTTAAAACATAACGCAAGTTATTTTCATTTGCATGAAAATGACGTATGGGGACAATATAAATTATAGGGATGATTTTTTGGCCGAAATTGAGAGAGGACGAGGCTTTTGATAAAATTCTTAAATGAGAGTTGGCAGGGAGGCAGGGAGGATATAAAGAAGATTTTCGATGGAGGAATATTAATAGTTTTGAAGTAGGTATTGTTAAAAGAATATTCTAGTGAGAGGGGGAGGGGGAGCGTGTGTGCGTGTGTGTGGGTGTGTGTGCGTGTGTGGCTGGCTGTAAATCTGGGAGGCAGAAGCGGCTTAAGCAGCATCCACTTTCTGCGCAAAAATAACGGATAAGATGAAAGAGGCCGGAGGTTTATCTAGTCGCTCGCTCCTCCATGGTCGAGGCCTTGGGAACCCATGCGGAATCTCAATTGTCTTTTAAGAATCTCGCGAGTGCCGGAGAGTTCTCGGAGCCGCGCGGCCGACACCGCCTCCACCTCGAGAGCCGACATAGCCTCGGCAGAACCTCATTGTCACTCTCCCTCCCGCCCTCCCGCTCTCTCAATCTGGCGGTGTCAGGGTCCCCCGCCCCGCCCCGCCCCCGCCGAGGGCATCGATCACTCCCTAATGCACTAGGGTCGCGCACACCCGAGCGCTAATGCAGCAGCCTTCCTGAACCTAAAGAGTCGATAAGCCCTATCGGAAGAGCCGATCCTCCCACGAGTGTCGATACACCAACCCGCCGGAGGTCCGCGTTCCGTCTAGGCGCAGTCGGCCCTTCGTAGTCGGGATAAAGGCAACCCTTATCGGCGGCCTCATACGATCTTCGTTGGCGCGACACTCGAGGAAACCCCGGCCAGACCCAAAAAAATAACACTTCCGCTGCTGCTCCGACTTCAATATTACCACAACGTGATAAATAATGCAGCCGAACAATAATTACCTCCATATTCCCTGCCTCGTGTTAATCCGTGCTCAGTAAAAAGGCTAATTACTACCTTTTGATACTGGTATCATCATCATATATTTTAAATAAGTCTCTCTCTCTCTCTCTCTCTCTCTCTCTCTCTCTCTCTCTCCGTCCCTTCAAACTCAATAACCTTTCATTTGCGTCATTTCTGAACTATCGAAATTCCCATACTCACTTTCACATTTCATTTTCACTGTCCTTAGTTAAATCTGGATTAATGAATAATTTAATTAAAACTAAAGTTGGTAATCTACCGACCGTTTTCATTATTATTAATTTATTCAGAAACTGAATCTTTATTAAAAATAAAAGCTGTACTCAATGAAGGGATTCATAAGTCGAAAGATAAAATATCTTTCGACTAATGCTAAATAATTAGTGTTATAATCCCTCGAAAGCTCACGCATTTTCATTACGCATAGTTTCAAATTCGTTCCATTCGTCGCATATCCTACGTAAAATTTGTATAATCCCTTCGTATAGCCCAAAAAAGCGTAACCTTATTTCTATTATCATAATAAAGTATTTAATGTTTCGTAAAATACGCATTATAGAATGCTCGTAATTCATATATAATGAATAGGTGAGTGGAAAATAGCAGAAATTTTCTATTCCTAATATTGTTTTAAGATTTTTTGATAATATTTATCCAGCGTATGCATCGAGTACTTTGTCATATTCTATAATATTTTGGGAATGATAAGATTTCCTTTCGAGTATTCCCGATTCCCGCTGATAATATCCTCCTAAAGGCTCCTAAAAGGACATACATTTTAAGGATATTTTTAATCTATTATTCCTCGCTGAATGGTAATAGTAATAAATGTAATAATTGCATCGATTCGGATGTTTAATTCTGAATGAAAATTTATTTTATGACCGAAAGGCAGATGTTTGATAAAAATTTTGCACATTCGCATTCACGTTAGATCCATAATTTTTAAAATATTTTTAAAATTCATTACGTGTAATAATAAATATTCGTTTTATATAAATTTTATCCATTCCGTTTTATATATTTATTGCAAAATTTCAATAATATTTTATATTAAGCGCGATTGAATATTCTCAAGTAATTAAAAATTTTTTATTAAAGTTTATACGCTTATACGTGAAATTCAGCGGAAAAATGACTGAAATCTCCTCTATTTAATAATTATATTCTATATTATTCCGCCGAGATCTGAAAAATGCTTTAAAAATGTTACAACGGCTTCGTCGCGCGCTTGCATGTGTGCGCGTGTGCGTGTGCGTGTGCGCTAGCTCGCGCGTGTCGATGGCAACATTACGATCAATACGAGCATTACAAATAATTTGAAACCATTAGAAACTTGACAACGAAATTTACGTATTATCAACGGTAATTAAGCTAAATGCGCAAAACAATTTAATGTGTATCCCCGGGTAAAATAGGACAATAGGATTCATATCAGCGGGAATCCTATTACTAGACAATTCAAGGCACTGGAACGCAAAGCTGGATGGACTTTATTCGAAATGTAGGACGATTTGGGAAGGAACGTTTTGTAATTTTCGACGAAAATAAAAGCCGTCGGAAATTATATATTCACGAAGTTAATATACGAAATGACGATCTACAAAGCAATCGAAATGATTTATTTATTTATTTATTTATTTATTTACTTAAGTACGCGGCTCGAGTCAATTCCTCGACAGATCTCAACGGCCTTTCTCATGCGACAAAGGGTCACGTGGCCTCTCGGCGAATAATGTGGAAGGGGTGAAAATATTTATTGAATTCCGAGCTATCCATCACGTGACGTATCCCCGACCCAAGCTCCCACTTCTCATTCCCATGTAATTTTTTTATCCTTCATTCTGTGGGCAACGGCGCCACTTATTTATGCCGAATTCTCCATATTAAACCAATTTTTTAAATTTATACTCATAAAGCGGGTGAGTCAGAAACAGTTAAGGAACGCTTCCCCCTCGGCGGAGTGTATAGCCGTGGCGATGTAAGGCGGCTGCTCACCTCCCGAATTCCCATCACGCGGACGTCCATTAAACGAGGGAACGGGACCCTCCGAGAGGGGAATCATCCCGACGCCCGTCCCACGCTTTCGGCCATAAGAAAAGGGTCTGGGGGAGGGGGATGGGGGGAGAAGCGCGGCGCGGACTTTGAGGGGCGCGCCTAAACGTGCAATTAGCATCGACATTTTGCGCTTTACTCCCTCCCCCCCCCGCCCCGTCCCACCATTGCCGAGTGAATGAGCGCGCGTAATTAGACGGAGTCGGGGGAACGTGATCAATGCCGAATGTGCGCCACGACGAGGAAACCGAGTGACGGGGACGTTGCTCGCGCTGCTGTTGCTGCCGCCGCTGCTGCTACTGTTGCCACTGTTGCTGCCGCCCCGCCCCCACCAATCCCCGAAGTACGAGGGAGAAGAAGAAATCGAAATTGAGATGCCGAGGGAAAACTGATGCTCGAATCGCGATATCTGGTTATGGGGTAGTGGTTATCGGGGCTGGGTTGGGGGGAATGTGGGAAGGGGGAATGGTGGGGTGATGGAGGGGTGGGGGAGGGAGGGAGGTGGACAATTCAACGGTCCACGGTCAGGAGCTCGGTGCTTTTGCTCGTTTTTAAATTGCTACGGGCCACTTGACTGCAGGTCCCCTCCCCTGTCCCCCCCGCCGTTCACGTCACCCACGTCCCGCGCTTCCTCGCCGAGGAAATTCATTCGGACGAATTCTTTATTTAACCGAGTTTATTTCTCTCGAGAAGTGTTTATTGCTTATCTCTTATTTATTTTTATGAGCGAGAGCATCTTTTTTTGAGCCGAGATGCCCCGGCAATTAACAAAGCTTTGTGAGTCATAAAATTTTATACAGTCCCACCCCATCCCCACGTATATAGTAATTAAAATCTCCCCGCCGCCGCCGCCGCCGCCCCCTTTATTCCCTTTCCTATATCAGAGCTCGTGGTGATCCTCACCCTCGAGCTCGCACTTTCTGTAATTTTACTGAGTGGTAGTACTGCGTGCCAATGAAATACGAGAGCCCTTTATTATTATGTTAAATAATTATAAGATTATGGCATCGGATAGAGACGCAATTTAAGAATTCGATAAGTCTGTAAAAAATTAACTCCCGAACGCAATAATACCTTATCGCTTGTCGAATAATTGGTATAACATAATTGGTGAAAAAAAAAAAAAAAATTAATTATTTACGCGCACGTACTGCGCCACATTTTAATCGTCGTTTTATAAATCGTCGTTAAAAAATTTTTTCCATTCAAATTCAATTGACATAAGGGTTGCTTTCGCCCTCCCCCCTACCCCCTTTCCCCGCCACCTCGGTTCTTTGAAGGTCTTTCGAATTTACAATAATATTAATGACATTGGTACAACTACGATGTTGTTTAAAAGTACGACTCGCGCAGTGCTCATGAATATTTTAATTGGCAAACATATTCTTAAATTCTAAATATTTGTTTATGATAATCTTCGACATCGTAGCTGACAATAGAGGGCATAAAGAGTATAATAAATAAGACAAACAAGGATTGACTGATAATTAAAGTGGAAAATGTACATAATAAATGTTTGCGTAAATTTCAGAATATCAGTATAAATATTGAATCTGGTTTTTAAAGCATTTTTATATTATTATTCCGTTAGAATAGCCATAAATCTGCAAAGGTAATATATAGGAATAAGAAAATAATTCTTATTAAAATATAAAGTGCTTTAAATCACATGCAAAATTCATAACTTATACCCGAAGATAATGACTATGGGGGAAATAAAGTAAAAATTTCATATTATGTATCCCAGTTTAATAGAAAAACATAGTTCCAAGGATTACTACTATGGAAAAAGTAAAATAAAAGCATTCCAGGAGAAAAATAATGGAAGGAAGGCTTAAAATTATAGCCTAACATCGCCTTATTCTTCTTTCTTCCCTTTATTCCTTTTTTGAATATTTTATCCTCGGACCTTAATTTACAAATGTATATATATATATATACACATATATCGGTTTAATTAATATTATTCAACTCGCAATGAAACTCGTTTAATGTCAAAATTTTTATATGGGCCGTGGCCGTGCGCGAGTGGTGTGCCTTTAATAAGCTATTATAATAGAAACATCAAAATTCTCGTATTAATAACAAAGGAACATTGTAGGTTTGATCAATATTATTTCATTGAAACGTGAAATGTACATATTACTCAAAGCGATAAAATTACTTGGCTTAATAAGAGATAATTAATTTCGCTTGAATACAACGAATGTAAAACTACAAACTTATGTAGTAAAATTCCCATAAAGCTGATAATATTATACGGGGCAAGTATTATTATTATTCCCAGTATTAAGTGTGGGAGAGAAAAAAGTGAAGGCTAAAGGAGAGAAAGAAACGTGTAAAGATGCATGGATATTAAGGAGGAGTGTAAAAAATAGAAGAGATTGTGGGACGGGGAAGGTGGGTAGGTGGGGGACGGGTAGGGAGGGGTCCGGCCATTCTTCTTGCTTTATATCGTTACGGCTTTGGTTCGCGGCCGCAATTCCGCATTGTGGACCGTTTATTACATTAAGGCCGCGGCGAACTCTGGCGTCAGACATTTTTTCTCTCCCGCGGCGGCTTTTTTTCTTTCTTTCTTTCTTTCTTTCTTTCATTCATTCTTTTTAAATTCAATTGATTGATCGCGGCCATCTGGCGTTGAAGCAGGAAAACAACTTATTCCTGCTTAGATTATTTTAACGAATTAAACGAATCTCACGTCCACCCCAAAAAAAATTGTCTATTATACAAATACCAATAAATAACGAGTCTTACGTCCTGCCCCCTCCAACCCCCCCAACCACCCACGCCCACTCAATATCCTTTCTGACGAACTGGTATCAGTTTTTTTTTTGTTTTGTTTTTTTTTGTTAATTCTATTGATAATATGCTGTCACTTGACGGTCCAACGAAGAAAGATGTCAATTGGTCGCAGACTAAATCGGCCGGATAAAGTGCAAACGCTTTTACGACTTCATTAAACTGTTACATTCGTTACTTCGTTTTCGAAGTCTTGAAATACTTTACGTGCAATCGGGTCGGACGCTACGCCGTACGCCGACTAGGGAATATGAATGAATTCTGCTTCCATTCGAAATATCGAAAGCTCCTAGAGTACGTAAACGGAGCCCTCGACTGCGCTCCCCCTCCCCCGCCTCATCCTCCTTCGTGGCCGAGCGTACTTGTGTACACGTAGGCTCGTGCATATGTGGCAGTCTACACAAGCGCGGCTTTCATAAATTTCAAACTTACAATCTCTGAACACTTCACCTACCATAAATTGCATTTTCATGTCAGGTTTCGAATTTTTTTAATAACTGATATATTGCCGCACCGTTTGTTGCCCCCCTCCCATCTTCATCTACTTCGGTGCATCCTTTTTACACGAAACCATATACAAATAGTAAAAGGATGTAACTAATAGGCAAAGGGGCGTGGGGGGGAGGGTGAACAGGGAGGAGAAGCTGAAAGATAGTAAATAACGGTAAACGCAAGACATTAATGTCAAATCGTAAGTGCTTACATCTCGTCATCGTCAATTTTAATACTTTTAATGCTAGCTGGTGCATATGTGCGCGCTTAAATAGACATGGAGCGAGAGAGAGAGAGAGAGAGAGAGAGAGAGAGAGAGAGAGAATGAGTTTAAACACGAGCTGTGGCTTTATATAAAATTTAAAATACCGCCACCTTTGAAAAGAGTACAAAACCTTAAGATTTACGTAACGAATGTAGCATTTAATTATAATAATTATTATTATAGTGGTAAATGGATTAATTAGAAACTTTTAATTCAATGATAAAATTAACGTTCCTAAACAAATACCTTTTAAAAATAAAATATTAGACGTTTATAAAGCTTCTCTATACTGAACTACTCTGTACTTATAAAATTAAAACGAACCCCCATATGCGTTACTCTCATCTCTCATTTATTCTCACCTACATTTCACTCTCTCTCTCTCTCTCTCTCACTCTCTCGCGTCTTTCTCTATCTCTCTTTCTTAATCTAATTCGCTTCTCGATAAGCATCGATACGACCGTTCGTCTTGCGCACACATAATTGATTATTTTCTTTGGTCTGACTATTATTACGAGCAAGCAATCGATCTCGCATCTCTCTCTCTCTCTCTCTCTCTCTCCCTCTCTCTTTCCCCATACAAAACGATTGCGCCACTGTTGAGAAAAGCCAAGAGCCTCTTGGCATCGAATTCTTTTTTATTTGCTACTGTACTTATTTTTTTCCCCGCTTCTTTCTGATTCAGTGATGAATGATGGAATGGAAGTCACGTTTACTTGGTCGAAAAATGTTAAGACTTCGTAATTACATTTCTGATTACTTGTAAATAATAAATAAAATTGCTTTCGACGACTCTTTAAAATGATTAAATTCCCGACAATATTTATTGTAATTAGAAATTTATTAAAGGAAACTGCTGCTACAATCCCCCATCCTTTTAATAATAAGGATAAAAGCAGCAGCAATAGTAGTAACAACAACAATAACAACAACAACAACGATAATAATAGTACTAATGTTTGCATTATTTATCAATCGGGTGGAAGACGCACGCGTTTCTTCAATTCCACTTCTTAAATACGTTATTAATGGTTTTGTAAAATATTTAATGAATTACTAATTACTTATTAGAAAAAGTGTATCTAACTTTTAAGTACACAATTACAAGTTTGTTAAAAGCCCGTTTTTACACTTTCGGTTTTAAAAAAGATTTATAATTCAAGTTTAATGGAAGGGGATTTACGAAGTTTCATACCTATTTACATTATTTGCGCTAATATTTTTAATTTGAAAAGAACTCCGGCGTAATAGTTAATAACTCGCTTAAAGCAGCAGGTATTAATTTATTAATGCCCGGAATATTTTACATGCGCTGAAAATTAAAATCATCATAAGTATTTAGGTAATGGAAATAATATCCGCATAAATAATAGTCATGATAAATAAGAAAATTATTCGACGCAGCGTAATAATATACATATGTGTGTGTGTGTGTGTGTGCGTGTACATATAAATGTATACGTATATATTTTATGTAAATTGAGCAACAATTCTGGAAACGTCCAAACAATATTTATTATCCTTCTTATAGATATAGAATATTTTATGAAAGTAAAATAATTCTATTTTACGTCAGTTTTTTACGTGCATCCGATAACAGCACATATACTGACGACTATAAGTACACACACACACACACACATATATATATATATATATATTATATTTATTTTATCCGCTCAGGTATCAATTATTTGCACTGATAACACGCGCTCTAACGTTTCACGCGCTAATATTTATCATGAAAAACTGGCAAATCAGAGCGACCTGGAATAAATTTTATTTCTAAATTAAGAAGGCAGTGGAAAAACAAATGAAACACTCGTAAATCCCGAGCATGAATGCATTGCTGCGTAATGGACGAGAGTATATAAGGAATGGCCATAAAGATATATCGCCAACGTGTACGAAGATAATAGTAATTCACTCAATTTTACAGAATATCCGTAAATAAAGTAATCCATACCCCTTTCCGTTCTAATCCCGTGAAATCCTTAGCTAAACTATTATCGCAATAAGAACATTGCTGAAATTAAACGACCCCCTCTCCTCCGCTTCGTATATATTTAAAAAATTTATCCATCCGACTTATAATAACAATAATAACAATAATAGCAACGACATCGCTAAGTAGATTGAGGAAGATATGGAAATGACGATAACGTGCACGTGGATTCGGGTTGAAAGACGAAGCAGCAAGCACCACGTGACAGTGACGAAATTGGAATCAGAAGTAAATTTTTAAAAGGATAACTTATTCGCGTCCTAGTCATTCCCCGGCCAAATGTACCGAGAACACCGAGAGTGTAGGGGTTATCGATATGCAGAGCTTAGGAATCGAGCGATTTCATTAATTGCGAAGGGAAAGCCGAATGTCCCATCGATCCAAGGTCTTCAATGGCGTAGACGAGTCCATGCGATGTCTCGTCGATTGTCGTGCGCGACTCCCATCAATCCTCTCCTCGGCATCTCGGCAGGAATTTTTAAGCGCCGGCGATGCTCTACATAGAGCACGGGATAACCCCACCAAGTGGGAGAGTTTACACGTTACCGAGGCGTCACGCTGGAAGTTACTCGCTCTGGCGACGAGGGGAATATGAAGTCAAGGGGAAGGCGCAAAATGTGCTGGACTGCTACTACTACCACTACTGCTACTGCTACTGCTACTGCAACTGCTACTGCTACTGCTACTGCTACTGCTACTGCTACTGCTACCATTACTACTACTACTACTACTACTACTACTAGTACTAGGCTGCGGAACGATGGCCAAGCGAAACGAGCAGTCGAGGAGGTTACGTACGGACGCTTGACCCGACGGCCTCCATCTAGCTCTTCCTCGCTCATTGTTGGCTTTGTAAAGTGTTAATTCTGCACGAGTGCACGCGACGGCTAAACTAGACCCACCCCGATAACATCCCCCTCCCTCTCCCAAAGGCCGACATCGCTCTCCTTCCTCTTCCAGAGGTTTCCTCCTCCGTTGCACCGCACCTCAGATGCCGCTGTCGCTGCCGCTGCTCCTCCTCCTCCTCCTCATCCTCCTCCTCGACCTTTGACCGTCTTATAATAACGACCATAACGACCATAACGACCATAACGACCATAACGTCAATAACGACAATAACAAATAATAGTAACAACAATAATGGAAGGGCGGAGGGGGAGTGGGGGGGGGCGTGCGAGAGCTCTTTAAATGCCGGGAACTCCCTATTTTCACGTTCTATTAATGTCTGGGTGGGCTGAGCCCGGAGCACCTGTGCTCGAGCCCGCTAACGAGATTGCGGTCCGGTAACGAATTCAATCTCAAAAGTGTTCGATTATTTGTTCATTTGAAAAGCTTCTTCCCATGAAGTACCGGCAGCGCATATCCGATGGTAATTCCGCTATTTCCCCGTCTATTCAACGCTACGGACTATGTATCACTAATGGAACTCGCATGTACCAGCTACGCAAATTACAATTTTTTCAGCCTTCATCATCATCATCATATCACGGTCGTTCTTACCGATCATCGGGTATCTCTATTGCCCAGCTATATTGCGTCGAAATAATGCCTAACATAACCTTAAAATAAATACCCTTTTCAATTTAAAGCTCAACGTTATCTCTTGTAGAGTAACCATTTAGACCATCAAAATATAACCCCCCCTTTTTAACCTTTCCTGGCTTTTTAGAGGCATAACTAGCAGCAGGAGCTTCAAACGATTAATAATATTAAATATTTTACGTTGTTTTGTTTTGTTTTACTTTATTTTATTTTATTTTAGTTTTAGTTTTGCGCCTTTCACGCGCCTTTCACGCGCCTTTACTAAGTCAACGTCAGGGAGAAAATCGTAATCGTGGGTGGTTTAGCCAAGATATGAATAAAATAAAGAAAATATGTAGGACTTGATGAAGATGTAAGGAAGTCTGAATGACTGTGAAATAAATTACTTGTGCACGTGGTAGTTGAGAAACGTAAAGAGTATGAAAATTTACGCAGGCGTAAATATTGTAAGGATAATTGAGAAATTTTAGCCGAGAGGAAGAGGTAAAACTTAACTAATAGCCAATTCTCTATTAAGCGTACATTAGTTATGAAAGTCTTCTGTTAGACCATCAAGCCGAAAGTTATGACCTTTAGAGAGAAGAAAAAAGCCCCATCTGCATCAAGTTCTCTTGAATGGCTCCAGCACCTTGGCGCCGTTGTATTTTAAATAAGTGCTACCCGCTCGATTTTGCCGCAGTGTAACCGCAGCTCTTATTTTCTATCCCTCTCTCTCTCTCTCCTCTCTCTCCTCTCTCTCTCTCTCTATATATATATATATACTTCTCCCTCTTCACCCCATCCCCACGGCCCCTCATCGCTTCTCCGCACTTGTTCCTCGGAGTCTGTACCTCCACCTGGCTTTCTCTCTAAATCTTCCTCTATTTCCTCTGGCCTCCACTTTACTTGCCGCAGCCGTAAGCTTCCGCTGACAGTGGGCTCGGTTAGTGTGTGTACATGTAAAAACTCCATACGCCACGTATCCCTTTCGTTCGCTCACAACTTTACTTGGGGGGGAAGAGGCTGAGTAAGGCCGATAGAGGGCATTGCAGAACAATTCTGACCATCGTCCTCATTTTCTATACGTCAACGTCGCCGTCGCACTCTGGCCATCGGCAATAATCGCAAGAACGAGAGAGAGAGAGAGAGAGAGAGGGAGAAGAACGTACTTCGAAATACCTATACGGGGGTACATGTACGTGTACATATTGGAATGGGGGTGGTGGAGAGGAGGAGCTTCTGCCGTCGATTACTCGAGAACAATGGAGCTTTTCTGCGGTTTATCTGACACAGCGAGCCGTGACCGCTACGTCGGCTGCATACGGATTCCCGGCCGACACCGACGAGAACTACCCTGTCGATCTTACAGGACTTTACCCTCCAAGGGAGGAAAGAGGCTGCGCGATATCCACGTAGATGTGCGCGCAGAACGGCCGATCCTTCCTTCCATCCTTCCTTCCTGTGGCTGATGCTGCGATCCCGTTGACCGAGCGATCCAGCCACGAAGATGGAAAGTTGACTCCTAATCATCTCTGCATTTTTATCGGAGCTTCTCCGAGTTACCACTGTCGCCCCCCCTCCCCCCAACGCCACTCACACACATGACTGACGACGAATTGATTCCGAAACACTCGACGTCGGTTGCGACCTTTTAAAATGATTGATATACCTTCGAGAGCTTTCGCTGCAGCTTCCGTTAGCTCTACCTCACCCCCCCCTCCTAGCCCTCCCACTCCAATCCTCGCGTCAGCGCTCGATTGATAAAACACGATCGACTGAAAGTACTTTATTTTCCATTTCCGGTATAAAATGGCCTGGGAAATGTCAGAGCTCGCACTACCTCTCGTCGTCGTCGTCGTCGTCGTCGTCGTCGTCGTCGTCGCTGTTGTTATTAACGGGGCTAACGGCTTCCCTCTTATCCGACGTCTCAATCACGAGGAACTTGGCCTTTGGAGTAACTCCGGCTCTCGCGTCGTTAATAATGTTTAGCCAAGCTCCGACGGCGTAATATTATATGCCGACCGGGCGACGAAATTGCTTAACGAATGCAATAAATTAAAGCTCCGACGGCCTCGAGACAGTCCAGCCAGACAATGGTTATTCATACTCACGGGAGGGGGGGCTGGCTGGCGGGGAGGGTGAACGGTCCCGGGTTCGTGACATTACCCACTTACCTAAAATATAAAGGGAAAATAATCGTCGATAATTGATAATGTCCGAGGGGATGGTTCGAGCGTCGGCAAGCCTGAGGAGAGGAAGCCTTGCCGATATCATCGGTCATTCTTTTACGGATCCGTAGATCGGCCCCACTACTAATTAAATGTCCTCCCCAAGTGTATCCTGGCCCGTAAAAGCTAGTGTAAAGCTAAATTCCGGGCAGAGTAATAATGTCGGGCTGGAGGGACGGGGGCGCGTGGTAACCTAATAAAATAAAGCCCCGACCGGAGACTCGGAGATGCACCGAGAGCTCGAAGGCTGGAATTCACGCATATACCCCCTCCCCCTCCCCCGCCCCTTCGCTGGCCACCGTCGGTCGTGGTGAGTAAGCAATCGATGCTCGCATTGCCGAATTTCAGGGCTCGTAAAGCGTCGGATTCGTTTAGGATGTTCCGCCCCGCCCACTAAAGCATAAGAGGTTCGCGCCCCGTGTCTCCCACTTGACCCCCCCTCCCTCCCTCCCTCCCTGCCTGCCTGCCTCACCACTCAATACCTTTTCACCCGAAGCTCTGCAATCTTGGACGGCTAAAGCAGCCCTGACCGGCATTTATTCCTCGACCATTACCCCGACGAGCTCGTATTTATTTACCTCCGTATGGATTTTCCATCCCGCGCGCGTCGGAAACCGACTCGGTCCTTCCCTTCCTTACCCCATATCCGGCGGAGAGGGCGGTGAGGGCGTCGAGGGAGGCGAGGGAGGCGAGGGAGGGCATTGCACTCTTCCGGATCTCGTCCAACTTGACTCAACTTCGGTCCCATTAGAGCCCACGGTTTGTAAAATTATCCAATTCTACTCTACGAATAACCATAGTCCTCGCGTGGAAAAAGACACCTTCTGCCCTCGGCTTCATGCAAATGAGATTTTACAGGATCCGGACGAGGAAGCCGCGCTCGCGCGCACTCTCTCTCTCTCTCTCTCTCTCCTCCCCCATCGGACCCATTCCTACGACTCTTAGACTTCTGCCGTGCTTTTTCATTAATCCAGCGAGCGTTGGACGGTGTCAAAGGCCTGCTAATTCCATTTATTCTACGTCTATTAATACACGTAATTGGATCCGTCCCTCTGCCATTTCCAGATCATCTCGGCCGACCATTGGAATACGAATGGCAGCCCACGTAGATCATTGATCTCGAAATTCCAGCAAAGATAGGGCGAAGAAAAGGGTCGGTGGCCGGGTGCGGGGGGAGGGGTAGCATTAATCCCTTCGTTCGGCAATAAATTATCATTGGCTTCCGCTGCAGTATCTCCCGGAAGTTTAACAATTAAAGTGAAATTAATCCCGGCAAAGTAGCTCTCCCTCTCTCCCTCTACCTCTCTCTCCCTCTCTCTATCTCTCTATCTCTTTCCTTGGCATCCCGTTCCCACGACTGCTTTACACTCGCAGAGACACGCGGGAGGGGATTGCGTCGAATGTCATATTTCATACGCCGGGGCACGCGGGCAATCAATCGACCGACGTACGTACAAGTATTGGTTGTAAAGTCCATCTTCAGGTTGATATCTATCCTGCCGGATTCCCAGGATTTCTATGCTCTTTTGCCGCCGTTGGTTGCCGGTCACGCGGTGAGTACGTAGACAATGGACACGCGGGACAATGCGTTTCTTACGTAGGAAACAATGTTTTAGTAAAGTGATGGAGGTGAGAACGTCGGCGGTGATTGGCGCTCGGGAATTACTTGGCTATCGGTGCCGACCCCCCATCCCTCCTCCTCGTCAGGGCGGTGGTGGCGAGGTTACGAAGGAGTCCGTGCGCATTGGCAGAGGGACTCGCGGGAGCACGGGAGCCCCGGTGGGATGAAGACGCAAGCAGTGGAGACGGATGATCGCGAGGCCGATAGTGCCGTCATCGTGTCGAGACGAGGAAGGGAAAATCGCCTTTAATGTTCTTCCGCCCGAGCTGCTGCTGCCACTCTTTGGCAGACGGACGCTTCCTGTTAACGGCAACCCGAACGCAAAGGCGCCACATCCGCAGCATAGCCACCACCACCATAGCCTGCGCCTCTATCTACGAGGAATACTCTCTGCCTGTCTCCCTCTCTCTCTCTCTCTCTCCCTCCCTCTCGCCCATCTCTCACTCTCTGTATATATCAACTTATCAACTGCATCTTCAACTTTTCTCGGATTACGTACGAAAGGGGAAACGGGAGGCTGGCTCGCCAAATTCACAACTTCCCCTGCTGAGCTTTCGCTGAAGCTTATATATATATATATATACATATCCGCATCCGCATCCGCATCCACGTCCACGTCCACGTCCACGTCCACGTCGACGTCCACATGCGCAGGTATAACCTCGTTCGCACGGAAGTGACGTGTATTATTGCGAGCCGAATGGCGTTGAGCTACATAAGCAATTCCCTTTTACAGGGAGCTGCCTTGGCGGCGGCTTTATGCTCTTACCATTTCCATTTCTAATGCCTCGTGTCCATCGGCACGAGCTCTCCGCCCCCCCCCACCACCACCACCTCTACCACCTCTCCCCCCTCCTCAAACCACCACCGCGGCCCGTCATTCAGCCCCGAGCGCAGAAATTCATAAATAAAGAATGGAAATGACGCCTCGTAAATTCGCCAAATGTCGCACGTGCACACGCGGACCCTTTAATGCATCGGCTCGGGATTTTTTTTAATCAGAGGCCCGTCCCGAGCCTCGGACTCGGAAATATTCTTCGAGCCGTCACTTTTACTACTACTACCACTGCCACTACCACTGCCACTACCACTACTACTTTATAAAAATGGGGGCCGCTCGAGATATGAGGTATTTACAAATAAAGAGTGCGTCGACGCGACGATTGAAATGAAATGAGTCCGGGGCGCTGCTGGTGCTGGTGGTGGTGGTGGTGGTGGTGGTGGTGGCGATCGCGGTCGGGCGGATGCCAAGGGCCGCTCCCGGCTACTCCCCCGGTTATCTCTCAATGTCGACGGGAGCTTCTCTTCTGCCTCTTTTCAGACTGATTTTAAGCCTCTTTGAGTCTCTTTAGCCGCTTCAGTCGAGGCGCGCTCCATTACCTCCGCAAGATGGATCTCCGACGTCACGTAGAAATTTTATCAGTCTTTAGCCTATGGATGCGCCATTCAAAGCTCCGGCGTCTTTCGGGATACCCCGATAACCTATTGAATTAGAAGCTATTAAGTCCTCGTTGAAATTATGGAGGGCCGATCTGTCCGCGACGGGAGCTCTTATCGGCTCACTCCTATCCGACATAGAAAAACGACCGGCGCAAAAACTGTACTGCGCAAGCCATTGCATTATCTATCTCGTTTTCGTATCTGTAATTAGAAGGGATTTTATCGGCCCGACGCAAAGCTTTTCTAATCAAATATCATCGATCCGATCTTTCCCTCGCTCTTTTACTCCGCCAAGCCGTTTCACCTCTGGTAATTTACATAATAACAATTAATCCCTCCTCCTCCTCGACTCCTTAACTTTCTTCCCCTCTTTTTCTCTCACTCCCCCCCCCTCATACCTCCTTATTATATAAAATTTATTATCTAATGCTTAAAATACTATCGCTTATGTTATATTATTATATTTTATTATTCCGGGCTATTAATACCTCGAAATTATAGCCTAACTCTGGATAATTAATTTATTCCATCCCATAAATTTTAATATCCAATTTCCCATAATGGCAAACGTATCTCTTGAGGCAATAACCATAGGCACTCAATTACACTAAATTATTAATACGAAAATTCATAATGCAATAAATTTCGAAAAATATTCATTACCCTTTTTTTTTTTGTTAGCAGTGGCTAGAAAAAGGTCCAACGACTATTAATTATACGACTCTGTCATAGTTTTATTCAATCTTCGTATATAGGCGTAGGTGAAGGAGTCAACAATGTAGTTAGTAATATGAAATACATCTTATTACACCTTGAGGTTTGTAAGTTTTTTTTCAAACAACTCGAACTCTTGTATTCGACGTATTGGCCATAACGTCTATCATAACATGGCCTCGTGCAAGGTTAAGTTATGATTCCAGTCACATTTTCGTATTTCTAATGTTCTAATATCCTCGATTCAGAAATGTCGATAATAATACAATTAAATTACATAACCTTCCTTTTAGCTTTGATATTTATTATGACTTTATGGTTTGATTACCAGACAATAATACATTATTCCCTTGAATTTAAGAATTATTTATACAAATCGAAATGTGGATGATACAGTGGACAGTATTGATTCGACATTTACAAAACCGGCATTATTACTTATTTTTATCGATACGTATTTGAACTTTACATAAGGAACAATGACGTTTAATGCCGCTAGATTGACGGAATAATTGAGTATCGAATAAACGTGAACAATAATAAATTGTCAATTGAACATGCAGCGTTTAAAATTCCCTGATATTGAAACATCCAAGGGGAAATGAAACTTTTATTACGAAATCATTTCATATTTTTTTTTACATTATAATAAGTAATTTTTGTTCTCCCCGTGTACTTTGAAGCGAAGAATACCACGAGAGTTAAATATCCGATGTGTTTTGTAGCTTTAATGCGGCATTCTGACCGAAAGGACAATTATTATACGGGAATTGGAAAACAGGGAGAGCGGCATTAGTCTTCAAGAAATGCTTCCATCGATGGGGATTAATCGTAAAACCAATCACGCTGTCATACTACTGTCATCACGCGGATGGAATCGAGCACATGCATACAATGGGCCGCAGGGGCGGGCGAGAGGGGGGCAGGGAGATGGAAAATCATGCATAAAATCATATTTCGTACAAACAATCGCGGATTTGAGAATAAAATCAGTAATGGATTCGTATTATCAATTTCAGCGTACCCCGCAACTATCGTATTAATAAATATTTACGGCAAAATAAACGAGCGCGCGCGCGCGCATACTTAATCAATCAAAACGACATGTGGAATAAAATTTATAATTAATACGAAAATTCGTCCGAGGAGATTATAGTTTTCGACGTTCTCGACAATGATATTATTAAATTAAAGTATTAGCTACAGAAGATTTTTCTACGCACATACACAACTACGTGCAGATTCTTCCAATGATAAATAGACTCTCTCTCCGAATATTTTTCATTAATCCATGACTTTGGGCAAGGGCAAAAATTATTTTCCTCGTATCGACGTCATTCGCCATTTACTACAAATTTACTACTATTTCTTTTCAATCCAGGATATTTGTTTCGATTTAAAACGTACCTTTTCATTTTATGAATATTTTATAATAATATTTTATAATAATATTTGATAAAAATAGAATAATTATTATCAGCCTCGTCATTTTTTTTTTCTTTCTTTTTTCTTTTTTTTTTTTTTTTATAGAAATATGCCCTTTAACATCTAGCGTACGCTTTGATCATAAATTTTACGTAGATGGTAAGGAGTCTTTTTATTTTAGCCCAACATTGAAATGTTATAAGTTCTTCGGTATGCCGGATAGTGTATTTAAAAAAATGTTAAGCTTTGAAAGATCGCGGTTAGCATTGAAGTTAGAATTAAATGGAAATATCAAAAATGATATACGTACTCTAGATGATTAAATCGAGATTAAGTTGATTGCATTTTTTTTTTTTTTTGTCTTTTATTTGCTATTTATTGTTCTTTAGAAAATTGTCAAAAGTTTATATAATTTTCGAAGGCTCGAGTGATTTATGAAAATCGAACTTTTCTCACAATGGCTTAATATAAACGCGGAAAATATATAATTTATAATTCATGTCCATAAAAAGTTTGTTTATAAAAATCGAACGCATTTATTTTAAATAAATTGCAATAAACGATGCCGAATAGCGCTCGGTGGATATATAAACTCCGAGCCGCTCTAAGTACTTTTCCCGGGAACTTTTTATTGAGAACTTTATTTATTATGAAAAACAAAAAATAAATATATAAATAAATGAACGAATAAAAATAAAAATTCATTCCGAATAATAATCATTTGAATATCAAAGTTCAGAGTATATTGGGCGTCATTATTTATTTGTTCGATTTAAATGTCACATACACTTTTTGCAATTAATTGTTAAAGTTGAAAAAAGGCATTAATTCATTTGTAATTGTGATTTATTCAAGGATAAAGCAGTCGTAAAGAGAAAAAGTCATAAAATCAAAAGTTATCATAATCATCTGACGAAATTTCTCTCTACCCGCTGAAAGTCCGTTACTGAACCATCACTGACACACAGTTTTTAACTATAGTTGTTAAATAACGAAGGGCTTGAGACTGTCGGGAAATGAGCCAAAATTATATACAGATACGCGACTATGGGGCTTAGTAATAAATAATTTTGTCTCTCTCTCTCTCTCTCGACTTTTTCAAAGCCTCGTATTATAAATTATCAAAACGACTGGAATTTACGAATCATTTTAAAATTTGTTATTTTTAACGAAACCCAATCGAACGAAATCCGTATTGAAATACTTAATAATCTGTATTGTATGGATGCGCGTGAAATTTAGGGGCGAAGTGGGGTCGTGGGTCCGTATGAATAACGCGACTTAGACTTACGATGAAATTATTGCCTTTGAATACGCGGGGCATGAAATACAAACATTTATACATCATCTGCTGTTGATATAGCAATCATCGCTGTATGTATGCACGGTGTGCGCGTGCGAGAACGACCTGAAACTACAAAGGATTTCTATAATTGTGGCATATTGTCGAATTGGTCATTTAATACCCACTTGCTACTTCGTACTCACTCGCCTCTCTGTCGGGGAAAGTCTCCTGGAAAATCACGGGCAATAATAACGAGGGAAATACTCGACTGTCGTCGGTCTCAGATAAAACTACGTACCTACGGAATCGATGATACCTTTCATTAATTATCTTTTACTCAAACATCTGTCCGCGGGATAATATTACTATAAATTATGGAGGGAAACAAAATCGAAACCATTAAAAGAGTAGCCAATCAGAGTTCTGCACTTGGTCTCGGCATTTCCGAACACCTGACAAGCCGTTCAGCGTTATTCCCTCGCCCCCCCCCTCCCCACTCTCTTCTAATACGAAAAACTGTATTATTCAAGCAGATAATTTCGAGGCTTAAGGGACTGAGCTAATCTGCTTATCTATTGATATACTGCGATTTACACGCAATGAGATAATTTAAAAAGGCGATAAATCAATTATTGCCTGTTGGCAATCGACGAGCATGGACAAGAGGAACGGGAAATTTCCACGGGGATAAGACCCCGTGATAAAAAGGAAAAGGGGAATGGGGGGGAGAAAAAAAGAAGAAGAAGAAAAAAAGACCTTGCGAAAAGTAATCTAACTGACGTGCCTTTTCGAAATTCGCATTTAATCTAACTTGATAGAAGATAAGGGAGGGGAAGTTGCGGGCAAAAAGTGACAGAAGACGAAATTTCGGGGTTAAGACGAAGGGCGTCGTGCTCTTGAAGTTCCCATCGGAAGTTTATCATTTTACGTATAAATAAAAAGTGCTGAAAAAGGTTGGAGATTAATCCGTAAAGATCGATGCTCTGGCTCTCGAGACGCGATAATTCCCTTTCCCCGTCGAAAATTACGTAGGCGCGAGCAGCACTCGAGGCTCGCTCAAAGAATTCGTTCAGGGCTCTGCGTCTTAACCGCCCCTTCGTCACCCCCCCTTCGTCACCCCCGTCGTCACCGCCCGTTCGCGAAACATCGGCACTCGCGAGACGTTAATTCTTACGGGTTAAAAAGTGAACGGAGTCCCTGACTTTGACTCTGCCTATCGGAACGGGCTTCCGAACTTTCGACACCTTCACGTGAAAGATGTCGCTTTAAGGACTTTAAGGAACGAATGCGGTTTGAGCTTTTGCGAAATTTTTAAATTACAACTTTAATGAAAATTCGGCACAACTTGACAAGTCGTCAAGACGAATGGCGTGTACAAAAGAAAAAAAAACAACAACAACGACAACGACAACGACAACAACAACAACATGTACACGTATATCGAAATTAAAATCTAAGTGCCTCAATAGTGGCATATAAACACGAACGTAAACGCGCATTTGCATAATATTAAAGCCCGTGCTTGTAAAAAAAATTTTTACTCACCGAGTGTCATTAAATTAAGCAAAAATTATAACTATAAATTTCAATTCCTTTTTTCAGAGCACTTTAAATCCAATTAATCCACGAGTACTTCGAAATACCATAAAGATAATATTATTAATAACATTTATACTCCTCCCTCCCTCTCTCTCTCTCTCTCTAACTATACTCGGGGAGATTACGCGCGGCGTATAAGTGCGAGTGCGCGTTGGCCTCTACGGCATCTTAAATTTTATATAACTTTATGTAAAGGTGTTGCAAATACGCTGCATTAGTTCTAACGAAGTCTTGAATGATGAAGCTAAAAATGGTTAAAGCTGCTTAATTTTTTTTTTTTATTAAGCTCCCCGTTTGTCGGTGGAAGCTGAAACGGCAACTATAAACGTAGATTTTCCCTTGTCCGATCTATTTATTGGGTTGTATCGTAAGTAAGGCTTTTTCATTAGAAGACCGAGCCCGATGAAAGTAAAAATAATTTAATACAAACGAATCGATATCCCGAAGGGAATACGTAAAATGGTATTGGATTTTATTGTATAACGGTTACACGTTAATAAATCGTCGTATAGGCAGGGCGAGGAGGGCCGAGCTCCCGTTTAACAATATATACATGTATATACATCCATATATATATGCATAGGTAAATACACGCACAATGAATATTCTATATTCGTTCAGGAGAATGAAATAATTACGGAATGCAAAATGCTCGTTCCTTTACAAATTCAAACCTGCAGCGAAATAAATAATAAGAGGCCGTTAAAAGCGCTTACAAACGAGCAGAAGAAAAATCCATTCTCGCGAGCCCCGAGAGCCCCGAGAGCCCCGAGCACCCCGAGAGCCCCGAGAACCACACCCAAATCACCGACCGGCAACGTGTACGTGTACGTGTACGTGTACGTGTACGTGCACGCGCACGTTAGCCTGGCTTCGTGACCCTTTCGCTCCCGCCGACCCGCCGACCCGTCCACCCGTCCACCCGTCGACCCCGAAAAAAAGCCGGAAACGAAAATTGCACGTGACCAATAGCCATAAATATTAAAGATGACAAAAGCATTAATTCAATTTAAGCTTCTCTTTGTCTACCGCGTACTTTAATTTGATCGTTGGAAATTTTCCGCTCCCCTCCCGCCGCCCCCAGTAGCTCTCGCGATACCAGCCCCCCCCCCAAGCTCTGGCGATACCAACCCCTTTCGAGATTTATTACTAATACATTCATTAGAGCCGCGACCGCGAATCGTCACTCCCCTTTCATGCACCGACTTTCCTGAGCTCTATCGACTTTTCCGCCCCGTACTTCGACCGTCCATTCCCGTCCATTCCCTATTCCCAGTTCATAATTTGCGCCCTCCTTGAGTCTCGTTTCTTCAAAACTATTTGATCATCCGCCCGCTTGATTATCCTTTATACACGCTCTTCTTACGTAAGAAGGAAGTTGTTCCCTCGATGAGCAATGGTGGAGGGGGGAGGGGACGAAACGAATTCAATTCCAAATAAACGATTAGATTTATTATTTGCAAATGATTTGAAAGCGACATTTCGTTGGCCGCGATGGACAAAATCAATTATTTCGTCCTTTGTCCCCGTGGAGACTTCCTTCATCCTCCGTTCATTTTCACTCGTTACCCTTTCGATCACTGACTCTTTTGCGAAAGACCGTTCGCAGCGTTTCACAGGACTCTCGAAAAAAAATGATAAATCATTGGCCTTTTATAAATGACAGCGAGGCTGCCGTTTCCATAATAACATGCCCGTGTTTAAAAAAGCGTAAGGGAACTCGAAATCTTCGTGGCTGACGAAATTCAGATTTCGATCATTTACGGCCAGGGCCTTCGTCTCTCTCTCTCTCTCTCTCTCAGCGCGTATACGTCCTATATACGCACGCATACGCATACGTG
This sequence comes from Ceratosolen fusciceps, assembly GCA_018883505.1. Taxonomy (NCBI): domain Eukaryota; kingdom Metazoa; phylum Arthropoda; class Insecta; order Hymenoptera; family Agaonidae; genus Ceratosolen; species Ceratosolen fusciceps. The sequence goes on along the minus strand of RCIC01000013.1, from coordinate 1,557,877 downwards.
CGCGCGTATATTCGGACAAACCCAATCCTAAACTCAATTAGCTGTACTATCGATTCGGCTGCTCGCAGTTACTTAATCTAGCGATCAACTCGATTAAAGTATTTTTCACCTCGATTGTTATTTTAATATACTCGTTGATGGAGGCGCACTCGATTGCTTCAATTAACTTTCGCTCCCTTACACATTTATATACGAATGCATATAAATGTGTGAAAGGCGCGGGGGAGTCCGGAGGTCGGGGAATTCATCAAAGTTTCTCGTAAACAAATTATAAAGATCTTAAGAATGTCAGGCCGTCACTCGGAAATCCCGCCTCCGTGAGCGATGGTCATTTTTTACATTCGCAACTTTTGCCAATTTTCGTATTATGCATTCTTCTAAAAAAGTTTCCGAGTCCGTGGCGGGCTGCAGTACACTCGTCAGCACTTAAAAAAATTGTTTTCCACTCCATTCGCGTATTAAAGCTTCGCCACGATACTAAACGCGCGCACACACACGCGTTGAGAGGGGGGGAGGAGAATAAGCCCGCTCGATAACTAGAGAGCGCAGTGTGCGGTCGGAGGGGGGGGGGCGCGGAGGAAGTTATCGAGAATGCGGGCACCGTCAAATTTTCAGTGCCAGAGTATCAGAAAAATAAAATAAAGCAAAATAAAAAGGGACGGGGAGGGGGCGGGGGCGGGTGGGAAGAGAAAAACATAAAAAACAGAAACCGACAATGTAGCTTGTTTTTCTCCGCAGATGCGGTCAGCTCGTTGATTGGTCAACACGAGCGGCGACGAAATGCGCGACACAAAGGCAGTCATCGAGGCCGAAGCCCCGGACCTTGGAAAATGACGTAAAAACCCGCAATATTTTTTTTTTTTTTCATCCACCCGGATATTCCGGAGTACATCCACTCGGCTGCCGTAACTTCGTTTCGGATCCAGAGTTTTTCCTAAAAGCTCCTACGTTATCTATGCCCTATGATCTATGCACATAAGACCGACATTTGAATCAGAATTAACGAAAACATTTCTCTCTTTTTTTTCCATCTTTTTTTTTTTTTAATCCCCCTGCTGCCTCTCACAGGACATGCGCTAATTACCCGGATTAATTAGTTTTCAGCATTTGTAATTGCGACAGCACCATTCCGATGTTGTAAATATAAGAAATATTTTATCAAGCAGCCAAGAACTTTCATTTTTTTTTTTTTATCTATTTTCTTTGAAATACCTGCCTTTCTTAGTCGCTTACGAGTCGTAAATCTTTCCTCTGTGATTATTATGGTGAAATTAATTACGCTTCCAATACAGCTTATTGACATTATAATAAAATCTTTATGCCGCCGTGTATTATTATTTATATCGTGCTTTAATCAAGTCTGTGCATAATAAATTAACAACAACCGTAATTGCATATGTTGGATTACGTAAATTTTAGTTAATACGGCTTTTAGTAAAAGTTATTAGGGGATCACATTATTTAACAAGCGAGTTAACAAAAGGAGTTTTATTTTTTTTTTTTAAGCCAACCTTCTTTTTAATCTTTAATTAAGGGAATCGTGTAACTCAATGTTTAATTAACGCTCTTATCAGTCCAATTTTCTGATAAGAATTTTCATAAAAACATACGGCTTGTATGCAGGAACAATATGTCCAACAATATCTGCAGCATGTGTAGCTACACAATCTCAGGAAGTGTATAATTGGAAAAAAAACAAAAAAAAACAACAAAAAAAACACATTGCCAATCGATACGAGCTAAATTTAAATATTACGAGACGCTAAAATGCTAAAATTTAGCATGCTCTCTTATATTACTGTAAAGCCATGCGCGTACGTAACGATTACATATTTTAAAAAAAAAACCGAAATCAAATATTTTACTTCAATTAAAACGTACATTGAATGAATTTCGTTATTTCATGTAATTTTTTTATTTTTTTTTTTATTTTTTAATTTTCTTTATTTGCACAAAATCGTGTAATGTCAAAAATATGAAGAAAAATATGGAATATCACAGGTAAAGTAATATTATAAATAATCATATTGAAATAATTTATTTGCTTATTTTACCATACGATTATTATTGATTTCTATGAAAAGCGTATTTTATTAATTTTCTACACAAATTCATCGTCCTGATATATTAAACGAAAAATTCGGTATTTCCTGTTCCTTTAAACCACACTATTTTAAATTTCAAATTTATTTATAAATCTATACATGTATTAACAATAAAAATTAATGGAGCTTAATTTTTTTTTTTTTTTTTTTTTTTTTTTTTTTTTTTTTTTTTATTATTTGGACAATACGTAAAATAGCTTCGTAATAAACAAAAGTTTTTTTTTTATTCGGTATTTGGTAGTAATTTCTCTTTGTTCGCACAATAAATATACGGGAAGGCATTTATTATTAAAACAAAAAAGTCCAATAAACGTAGAATAATAATAATAATAATAATAATAACAATAATAACAATAGCAATGATAACAACAATAATAACGTTGATGGTGATGATGATGATGATAATAATAATAATAAATAAAATCGTGAAAATTTATGAAAATAAAATGAAATCTGTTTGGCAATATCCATTACTAATAATTGACGGGATTGTTCGTATAACTAATAAAAGCATAATGGATGACTTCTGCCTCGGTATTGCGTTGGAAATTCGTTTGAAATACGAAAACGCAAAGAAAACGTGGGAAATTGTTAAAATCAATAAAAAGTAATCTGGCAATATTGTGAATCGGTCTCTATAAAATAAGGTGGGCAAGGACGGGGTGGGGTGGGAGGCGGGGCACTAACCACAAAAGAATTTTCTTTACCTAATACATAGGAAGTCATCTGTGGAGCATGAGTCATCTCGTATGATATTTTTCAATGCCATATCCAATATCCCGCGTTCCATTCTCGCGACAAACTTTTATCCTACGACGATAAATAAGAATGAAGAAAAAAGGGGTCGGCGGCGGGGAAACCCCTCTCGTTCATGAAGGCGCATATAAAGGCATCGTTTCTCACGATATCGGGCCATTCGCAAAGACGCGGCTTGCGGATGTATTGAAGAGGGAGTTGGGGAGGGGGTGGGAGCAGGGAGGGATCTGTATCTGGTTGAGCTCCGGCATCCGATGCCTTTCTGCCATTGGTCCTCTGACACATCAACGGGTATCAACAAGTGCATGCGAGGGGTATGGGGGTGGAGGGGGGTGCATGACCAAGCTCCTCACGTGGGCTCGCGCGAACCTCGTTATTCGAGGTGGACGTTCCGGGAGTCGCCATTTCAGCATCGAGCGGAAAATCGTATCGACGGAAGGTCACCGTAACGACGTCTAGCCTCTGCGACAAAGAGATTTCTTTCCCTCACGACCGCCGCCCCCCACGATAATCCCTTCTATTTGTTTTATAATGTAATAAATCACGTCTCGGCGGAGTCTCGGCTCCTTTTTGAAAGACGCGCTCGATAATTACGAAACATGGACTTGGAATGGCACCGGCAAGTATCCCATGCGTGCATGCACACGCATACCAGACGCGCGCGCGTCTCCGTAAAAAGTACATTGTAACATGTAGTTGTACGCGAGGAAAACGTCGATGCGACCAGGCGTGAGTAATATTTACGTAAACAGACCTCGCTAATTACTTTTATTAATAAATCGTCATTCATCAAATGTAAAGGAAATTCGGAGGGGAAGTTTAGGTAACGATCGCGCTTTCTATTATAAAATAACCGAATGAGATTTAAATATGTAAAGCTTGAGAAGTAAATGGAGATGCTCGGCTCGTATTGCGATTACATCGGCTCTGTACCGGTATCGTGTCATACATTCTAATATACTTATACGCGCAGGCGTACACGCAGAACTTTCCGCATAAACCTCCTTATATTTTTCGAGCCGAGGCGAAAATCTACTTAATTAAAAGCATGCGAAATGTATAAAATGTGACGTAAAAACTTACTGCGTAGATCTCCGGGCCGTGCTTTATTACGCTTTATGGATAATCATATAGCAGTTATAAATTATATTAACGTCATTAAGTGGCGTTAAACCTTAGAGCTGCGAAACTTTCTCTAAATTATAATATTACATGTTGATAAAAACGGCGGATTGTTAAAATTATTAATTATATTATTATTATAAACTTTCATATTACTTTTGGAGTTTCGTTGTAAAATGTTCGTTATTTCAATTTCAAGCTAGAGTGCTTTGAATTTTTGAAAACTTTCATTCGTACATTACGATTGTTTGTGTAATTGAAATTTCCGGACACATTGAGTTTGTATGTTGAAAGGCACCGGCCCGACAAATATTTTGACAGTTGTATGAAAACGACAAATTTTTTACTTTGCAATAAGAATCGAGAGAGGCAAAATCCCCTCCGGTCGTGGCATTACCTTCATTTCATTTTACCGGCGTCACAATAAAATAAATAAATAAATAAATAAATAGATAAATGAATGAATGAATGAATGAATGAATAAATCACTGGATATGCGCGTCGGAGGTGAATTTTTTAAAGTTTTTATTTCTCTACAATAAAGAATGATTTTAAAAGCGATATTGCCCCCTGTATTTTTCATGTCTTGATCTGAAAAGCGCATTCGTCTTCCCTGAAATTTAGAAAATAGAACCGAGCGGAGCAATAAAATAGCCGCGATATTATCGGACAAATGCCTCTAAATAAATAATTATCAAAGAGTCGGATCGGAGCGGAGCGAGAGGCCGAAAATCCCTTGTTCTCCGCTCGTTGCTTTCGCGGCCCTCATCCCATTTCCGACCGGGTACGGGGCAACCGAAGAAGGTGTTGGCCTACCCAGTCGCACGAGCAAAGTGTATTACAACCAGCTCGACGATTGCGAATAGTTGATATCCTTGACATAGGCATAGAGAGAGAGAGAGAGAGAGAGAGAGACTTAAATTGCTTGTATATAGCTGAGAGTGACTTTGCCCACGTAATCGTAAAGTTGCTCTCTCGCTATTTTACAATTGATGCAATCCAATAGTTTGCTTAGACCAAGTACCGTATTTGGGCTCTATCCTCACCCTCTCTCTCTCTCTCTCTATCCTCATCCTCCCTCCCTCCCTGCGTTATGAAAATCAGTTAGAGTATCAAACTTGGGAGTATGATCAAGTTAGGGCAACGTTGCACAACACTGAACAAGAATCCAATAGAGAATCAAAAGAATTCATCAAAAAAGCCGATTACCATTCTCCCAGCCGACGGAGGAGGACGTAACCGCTCTTCGAATGCGCAAAGAAAGATAAAGAGAGAGAGAGAGAGAGAGAGAGAGAGACGCTTTACTTTCCCGCGAGCGTATAAGTCAGTTATTGACATCGGCTTTTGGCTAGCAACGCCCCGACTTACACTTTTTCCGCCAGATGTGTCGTGCGCGCCACGGGAGCGAGTGTCGGTGGGGCGAAGTGAGCACACGCGAGACTAAAGGGAGTTGAGTGGCGGCGGGGGTTATTGGGGTAGGGAGGCAAAAGAAAAGCCCGGCTGGTATAAACAAAGTTGGTATGAAAGTCTACACTTGAGACAAAGAAGCGTTAGCGGGCAAAAATTCTTCAGTTCTTCAGTACCTCGGCTGACGGATAAAAACGACATGGTAAAGGAAAAGACGCGGGGGTGGAGAGGGGAGGGGCGGGGGTGGTGAGAATGGGCAAGGTTAGAAAACGTACGAAACCGTATAACGCAAATTACGCGTACACGGGATCGGAGAGTAAACGAGCGATGAAGGAAGACAAAAAAAAGTCTTCCCTCATTCTCCCTTTTGGATTTATGATCATGACCGTGACACGAAGGCTTAATCGTCACTTTTAAAATTCTTTCGTACTTCCAAGGAGGAAGAGGTCGGTAATGACTTTGGCTTCGGAATGTCTCAATCGATAACAGAGTCGAATTAACATGAAGACGCATTACCTTAAAGAAACTTGGGCTCGGGATATCGTCATCGACTAGAAGAATTGTACTTTTCAATGAAATGTCAATGGTATCCGCGTGATCCAAGTGGATAAATATCTACGTTATTGTATAAATAGCGATATCAATAGTCAGGGGCGGATTGAAGTATTCGGCATGAGCGTCAATAATGTAAATACTCGGTGCAACGACAACGACAACGACAACGACAACGACAATGACAACGGCAACGATGATAATAATAATGATCGAACGCATTATTTATTAGATTTCCTTTAGAATTTACGACAAGCATTAGCCTGCTACTTCTTCATAAACGTCAAATTTACTGAATAAGACACGTAAGATGCATGGTCTTTTAGAAAAGAGCTTCCTCTATGACTGATCGACTAGACGACAATTAGAGTACACGCCCATAAGTATATGGTAATAGCGAGGAGGTTATTTTATTCCACTTTAAGGGGAAAGAAGGGAAGGGGAACGGCGCCGTTCCATAATAGCTCGAATAATGGGAATATTAGGACGAGCGGAGGTGCGAAACGCCCATATACGCGCAGATACGCGGCCGTATATAGAGGGACGGAGGGGAGGGCACAATAAATATATATATATGTATGTATGTATGTATAGGAGTAAGGGATGATATAGAATTAGGCGAAAGGGTGGGTGGTGGCGAAAGGAAAGCTCGGCCATGGAAGCTACGCGGATACGACTCCCGGGTATTGTGGATCTAACGGAGCTTCGTGACTAACCGTCCTGGCTAATTTCACAACAGCGCCAGGCTCAGGAGGAGATGTGTCGTCCTGTCATTCAAACTGGATACGTGCGCGAAAAGCATTGTCATGCTTCGGTAGGTAGGGGAGAATTGCCCCCCGAGAGCATCCTCTCTCGCTCGCTCTACGCGCCTACGTCAATTCTCAAGGTAACGGCTGGCCGGGGTGGATATTCGATGGAGGAGTACGAGTAGTAGTAGGAGTAGGAGTAGTAGTAGGAGTAGAGTAGGAGCAGGAGGTGAGGTTATCGGGGTTATTGGGGTTATATTCCAAGGAGACAGTTGCCGGGCACTACTTTTCTGCGCCCTGCTCGCGGGAAAGAAAGCGCTGGCGACGACGTCGACCGGATCGAGATCGTAAGTTCGGAGTTCGAGCCCCCGACTTCTCGGTCCCGAGGAGCGAATTTTAAATTACTCCTAATCCAAAGTCCAGCTCTTCTATTATCCGTTTCAGAATGCCGGGCGCTGGGTCTCGTCTTACCTGTCCAGACGAATCCGAAAGACATTCGTACACGGTAATGGATCGCCTCGGATATACTCTTTTGTCCCTTATTATTCAAACTTCCTCGACTAAGTATCGTTATCGTCATCATCATCATCATCATCATCATTATTATTATTATTATTATTATTATGGAGATTTAGCGATTGTGGCTCCGACTCGTATTGGCATTGGATTAACGAGGGAAGAAGTTTGTCTGCTTCTTTGGCCCGGGCTTCGATATAATAACGCGAGTTCACTCGAGTTTCTTATCCACCTAACTTTATCTGACCCTAACTCCTAATCCATTGGGCTCATTACTCCAACTGGCAACTGGCAACTGGCAACTGGCAACTGGCTCCCGGCCTACACGGGCACGAGCACGTGCGTATCCCATTAGCCGGCTAATGATCTGCGCTAATACATCTCTGCACCTACGTAAGAGCTGTAATTTTTATAAATTGCGCCTTAAACATCTCCTTCGCATAGAGCGTTCGCGGTTCGTAGTCGCGGAGTCAGCGACGACGACCTGGCCGCGGAACGGATCCCTCTCGGAGGAGGAGGAGGAGATCGTTATTACGCCTATTATGTCGGGAATACTGACTGTATCGGTGCTTCGTTTTTAATTGATACGTCGGGTATAACATTATCGGCAGTCTAGCGTCGAGCTCGAATGTAAAATGGAAAACAGAAGAAGCCGCCAGTCAGGTCGGCGACAGCCCCAAAATGTTCTGAAACGTATTGCTCGAGCATTGATAAGGGGCGATAGGAAGGTTGTCGTACCGGGGACATGGACGAGGTGATGGGTGATCTCAATTATATCTCGGTCTCGTCGCCGATAATGACGAAACGGACGTCGCCGCGGAAAATCAATTGGAAACATCTTGGAAGCCGAGGCTTTTGCATATTGGCGAGACGTTTGCCAGGGAGTCGGTGATCAGGGAGTGGTGGCGCGCGCCCTAACCGGTCCATGGAATTGAAAATACCCCGGGACGCCACGAGGTCAGGTTTACGGTATAGGCATTATTAACGGCCCAGCCGAGGTAACGGCGAGAGAATGCCCGCGGTTTGCTGCGTGGATAAAGGGGACCGGCTGTAAGGACGATCTGGACGATCTGGTGAGGCGGAGGGAGGCGGGGGGAGGGAAGGGAGAGGATAAAAGAAGATTGGAAGGAGCAATCGGCTGACGGTATGTGAGCGACCACTCGATTTAATCGATGCAAAGGGGTGGGGGTGGGGGTGGGGACCTAACCTCCGGCCCTTCACCCCACCCCCTCCCCCTTTTCCTGCCGCAATTACATCGTGATTTATCCATCACGTCTCATCTCTGTGATAGCCAAGCTTGCCACAGGAAATATCCCGTTTGTAGAAGAGTAGCGAATCAGGCCAACGAAGAGATGAAAAAAGCATGCGAGGCAGAAAATTGTTGGAAGGAGATCGTAGCGGAGGGGGACGGCGGACTAACCGTCGGTCACGGAGAAATCGAAGAAGAAGAAGAAGAAGAAGAAGAGAAGACAAAGAAGAAGAGTAAGAAGAAGAAGAAGATGAAGAAGAAGAACAGATAGATAGAGAGAGAGAGAGAGAGAGAGAGGGCGAGAGGGAAAGTGGGAGGGAGGACGTAGCCGATCCTTCCCAGTCCACTATTACTTGAGTACTATCGATTGTCGAAGTAATTGACTTCTTGAGTGCCAATACAGAATCGGATAAAAGCGGCCGCAGATATAACGACTTTACTGATGTGTATCGATACTATTTAAAATAGACTTTCGGACTTTGGAGATGGATTGCCAACTTCATTACATTAACTTCAATATAAAAGCAGCTTACAGTTCCAGATGGAGATAATTTCCTAAAACGTCAGTATCTCCTCCCCCCTCCCCCCGTCTCACCCCTCTGCCACTCCACCCACCGTCTTACCGCCCATCGCCGTCTGTACCCACGTAAATTACAAATATCGGAAAACTAGTAATTTTTTCAAACGCACTTCTTCATGCATTTTAATCCTTTAAATTAGAACTTCTGAAGTAAAAAATAAATTAAATGCCGTTCATCCAAGACTTTTCGCTCGTGCATTAACTGCTTAATACGAAGTATAAAAGTAAAAGGTTAAAACGAGGCCTCGCTAATGGGAAATTGATTTCCCGGGCTACAACGCTTTCAATTTGTCTTGTCGGTAGATAAATATTCGCCTCGGCATTCGTTTAAAAATCTTTCTGCGGCTATTCTTATTCTCACGTTCTCCCCGTCACAAAGGCTTGTAATACGCGAAATAAAAATTTACTCTGAAGCCGTGATGTGGGGAAAAACCCGTGACACGTAATCATCGTCGTCGTCGTCGTCGTCGTCGTCGTCATCGTTATTATTGTTGCATAAAGGATCAAAATCTCGTGAGAAAAATAAAAAGCGTCGATCAGCCGGACTCTTTATTATCATCGATTCGCGTAACTGATAAGGAGACCAAGACCCCGGAATAACGACGGATTCCTCCTCTTATACGCCGCGGGGTCGACAAGGGATCGAGATTTATGTCCAGTTTTTCCCGCTCCGGTCCGCATAATCCTTTTCTATGACTGAGAAGCCCCATAGGCGTTGATCCGTCCCTCCTCCGTCCCTCCACCGTCCCTCCTCCGTCCCTCCTCCGTCCCTCCCACCATCCACCACCACCACCAGCTTTTTCTTCTTCCCCCTCGGCTCTCGCCGCTCGCCTCTCGCCCCTCGCCCCGCGCCTCTCGACGCATTTATTAAACTTGCCTCGGCGATATAAATTCAACGATGCGAGCATAATAAAGCATCGATTTATCGTAACTTTATATTGAAATCTTTAGACTTTTCTCTCCTGCCGTATATAAGAAACGCCCGTCCGAGTTGGCCGTAAATCAAACACTGAAAAAGCTACTTTTTTCCCCCGTAACGGTGCTCCCTCCCCCCCTCCCCCGAGGGCCACTCGGCTTCCGTAATTCGATAGTCGCTGGCGATTAGACAGAGAGAGAAGCACGCCGGCGACTCTCGGCTCGCTAAAACTTTCAAATGCCAGCTTCCGCTGGAAGTTTTCGGTTAACGAACGCGCAGAAGCACTTGCGCTCTCGGTCTCCGCTATCGAAGACCCTGAAAAATTTCACGCCGATTATATTGCATAAGTATATTAAGAATCGCAGAGCCGCGTCTATGTACTTCTTATAATTACTGCACAAGGGCTTACGAGGGGATGGGACGACGGTCGCTGTAAGATAATTAGGAATCTCAATTTTTACGACGTGCACGGAAGAATGGTAGACGTGCTACGCTCGACGAATTGATTCTTCTCTCCCTCTCTGTCTCTCCCTCTCTCCCTCCCTCCCTCTCCTCTCACCCTCTCTCTCCCTCTATTGATCTTTTGTACTCCATTTGATAGCATCTATTGTAATACGGCACACTTAACTTGTGTATATAACATCTTTTGTTTCCTCGTTATCCGTTATTTTTCGAGCGGAATTTCGGTGAAACTTAATATTTCATTGAAAAATGAGCCGCACTCGTGCGCTTTATTTATTTAAAAAATAAATGAGGGACCGACGCCGAGTAATTAATAGCGTACAGTGATTAGTAGTAAAAATAGACAAGTACTCGGGTCGGGGTGGTAGGGGTGGTAGGGGTAGGTGGGGATAGGTGGGGGTAGGTGGGACGAACCCGAGGTTATATAATAAGGGATGAAAGCTCTTTGGGTTTTGAAAGGCACGTAGTAGATGGAGCATTGGGAGAAGAAGCTTGTAACACGAGGATGAAAAGAGCGCGGACAAACAAATGAGATAACACTTGCGGAGCTAATTACCGAGAGAATAAATGTTTTTTATTCCGAAGGTGGAAATAAAGCGTAGAAAGACAAAGTAAGTAGCCGCTTCTTTATGCCCCGCTTTTCATTTTGTATACGGATAATAAAAAAAAAAAAATTCTTTTCGCCTTTTTATAAATCGTAAAGTAAGAATAATTTCATCAGCGGAAACGCGTATCCTTTTACCGTGAATTCCAAAGCTGTGAAGGGGTTCGGGATGGGGGATGAGGATTGGAAAAGAGTGTGAGAGATGGGAGGGTGGGGGGAAGGGGAAGGGGAAGGAAAGCGGGAGCAACGATATAGGGATAGAATCGCATTTTATTGAGCACATTGAGGGAGCCGAAGAAAATCTGCAGATCCACCGAAAGTCACAGAAATGTCACAAAAAGTCAGAAAAAGTCACGGGGGGATCCCCCGTCCCGAGCACAATAATTCATCAGAACGCGCAGGCGATTCCATGAGGCGCACGCGACCTCAGGCACGAACAGAGCAATTACATGACTCGGTTCGACTTTAAGGTCGAAGGGCGAACGGGATCACGGGATGTACATTGAAATATTGCAAAACGTATAAAGTAATGGGCGAGGGGGCGGGTAGGGGATAGCGGGGGGAGGTGGTGGGAGAGTGGCCGAGGCTCCGCTCGTGTAAAGAAGTTGTTTGCGCCAAGTGAAATAAAGTTTTGGACACGCACGTGCGGGACTCCGCGTTTTATAATAAGCCCGAGAGCTTAGCCAGGCCCGACGCGTCTCCGTAAGCGATACTTATACAGCAATAAGACAATCTCCGGGCGACAAATGGAACGGGTGGGGGGTGGGGGTGGAAGAGTCGCTCTGGTGACGGTGGGAGGTGGGTGGGTCCGGCTCCCGTGGCTCGGTTTATGGCTTGAGAGGGAGGGCGGCCGAGGTAAAAATCGCGTTAACGAGACGTTATTGGGGTCAGCGGCGTTTAATCGTCTTGACCCCGACTGACCAAATTATTATTGCCCGTGCACGCATGCGTGGCTGTACATGCCACGGTACGTCCCCGTTTCCTAATCTGGCAGGCATCGGTGCTGCTGATGCTGATGCTGATGCTGATGCTGATGCTGATGCTGATGCTGATGCTGACGCTGATGCTGACGCTGATGCTGATGCTGATGACGCCCCCGCCACCGCCCCCGTCGCTGCTACTCCCAGTCGGACAAACGGCTCAACTTGAATAATTAACATTTATGCTCGCGTCATATACAGTGGTCGTGAAACTTAAATCTGTCTCGTTCTCGCTCCCGACCTCGACTTACTCGGCTTTGTTTTTCCTCGATCCCCGTTAGCTCGAATGCCGCGCGTGGACCGCGCGCGCGCGCTTGCATTTGACAGGCTCTTGGCTCAACCAGACGCTCTCTCTCTCTCTCTCTCTCTCCTCCCGCTCTCACTCACTCTTATGGGATGTGGGACGAGGGGACAGGGGAGAGAGGTCAAAAAATCATTAGTAAAGCCCACCGGCTACTTTATATTTTTTAATCCGCGATTCGTCCGCCAGCCCCAATAACTCCCTCCCCCCGCCCACCACCGCCACCTGTGTACTATCACGTTTTCTTCGCTGACTTTTAATTATGATTATTTCAATTAGTAGCGAGGCTGTCGCTGTTGCTGTTGCTGTTGCTGTTGCTGTTGCCGCTTCGCTCTACTACTTCGCCATGAAACTTTCCACCCCAAATTCATTCGTCACGGGATTTCTTATTAACTGGTTAACTTTACCTGTTCTCCTTAATACTAATTTATTCAAGGCTGCCATACTGCGCTCGCCATTATGAAAACGCTTTCGTATCGATTGCTCGTCTCCTTCCCTTTTCCCCTTTCCCCCCCGCGAATCTGCGCGATAGACCGGCTTTTTTCATTACGTCAAAAGGGAAATCCCACAACTTTTCCGGGACTGCCTTTACCCGTATAAATTCTCGGCCGGGAGAGCGAAACCATTTTTTTTTCTTTTTTCTTTTTCTTTTTTTTTTTTTTTTTTTTTTCATTTATTTTCTTCATTCGAACCAAAACTATTTCATTTATCAAAACGAAATGCTGCAAAAACAATTTTCCCTTTAGTTACATGGAAGATAATAATTTTCTCAAATACTTCCCCGTGATTCCACGCAATAATTTTCAATTATTCAATACACTCCCTCGCCATAAATATACAAAAAAATATAAATTTCTTTCCCCTTTTTCCCTTTCTACAAAAAAGTATAAATAAATAAAACATCGAGGATAATTAAGGCGACATCATTGTTACGTAACGATTAATTACGCTGCTTTAACTTATTATTCTTATCATCGCTATCAAATTACTTTTATTGCGAACACGTGTACACTTGATTAAGTTTCCCATGTGACATAATAAACTACTTTTAATGGTATATTTAGATACAAAGGCCGGGCATTAATCAATTTTATAAAATAATTTATTCTGTAATATTATAAAAGAAATAAGAGCGCACTTTAGTATTATTTTTAAACGTATTGAATAACGACGAATTTGTACCGGCAGATAATTTGTTAAATAAATAAATTCCACTGAGGAAGCCTCGTCCGCGCGTGTCTATATGTCTGCGAAAATATGACGGGAGCTTCGAAGAATAATGGTCAGATGATATTTTAAAAATATTAATGCTCCCGCGGTCTTTGTTATTGTTGTTATGTTTATGCCGGATATCTTGTCCTTATATTCGGATATGGAAAGCGAGTTTTCTCACGAGTCCCCGTTCGTCGAAACGAAAATTTTACAAGTCCCGCCTCGAATACTTACGCGCTCAACATCAGCCCACCCCGGATACCTTACCTACACATTCAAGGGTTGAAGTAACTTCCTTTCTTCCTTCCTTTCTTTCTTTCATTCCTTTCTTTCTTACTTTTTCTTTTTCTTTTTTTTTTTTTTTTTTTTTTTTTTGTAAACGCGCATATTGCAAACGTGTATATGTACGAGTAATGCCGATATTGTTAGTATTGAATAACTTGGATTTACTTGGGTTGAGGCAATGTTCTTAGTATTAATGACGTTTCACGAAGGCTTCCGTTGGGGAAACGCCCTTCGCCGACCATCGGACAAGGCACATAATTTTTTTTATTTTTTTTTTTTAAGAGACATAATAATAGTTCGACGTTGAAAAGGAGTAAAAAGTTTTTTGGCGCCTAATTTTTTTCTTATTGAACGGAAAAGCTTTCGGGAAGAGCTCCTCCCGGCTTTTTATCCTCCTGGTTTTATGATTTAATAGAGAATGAGTCTCACTTTCCTTACACAGGTCTTTGGTCTTATTATTCCGTGTCTTCGTTGCCTTCTGAAATCCGGTAATTTTCACTAAAACTGCTCCCGAGCAGGGTATCCATCACTTTTCCAAAGCTCTATTCTAAAGTGAAAAATGTTTCTTACTCGGAAACTTATCGGCTGAAACGTCAAGTCCAAGGTTATTCAGTGGTACTTGAGCAGCTTCCTCCCGCTACCGCTGCTGTTAATACCCCGAGCTAGTTCTAGCTAGGGCACATAATTCCTTTAACTATTCATCAATCATGTTATAAAAGAAGAGAGGGAAAAAAAAAATAAAAAAGAAAGAAAAAAATAAAGGATGAGGAGCTAATAGTGATGAATGCATTGCAGGGCAAGAGTTCGGAAATAAGTCCTACACCCTCGGCTCCCTATCTCCCTATATATAATCTTTCCCCTATAATAATTCCCCCCACGGTAATATCAATGTAATGCGAATTCTTAAAAAGACGGCGCATTCTAAAGTAATTTTATAGGTTAAAGACTTGCAAAGCAGCTCGGCAATGATTTGAATTTATCAAGCTGCTGCTCACCAGAAGCACTATTCACAAGGGCCACAAAATGTAACGTTCACATACAACTATTCCATTCTCCCGTTTCACTCTCTCTCTCTCTCTCTCTCTCTTTGGACCACTTTCATCAGGAGCTGCTTGCTACTCCTGCCATATTTTTTTCGAGAAGAAGCACTTGTAAACTTCATTCGATAGAGCCCCCCCGTCCTTATAATTCCAATTCTTTTTTTTTTTTTTTTTTTCACTATCCATCCCGACTCGAGAGCATCCGCTCGCTCATCATTTACATTTTTATTTATAATAAGATCCTCCAGGAAAGAACCGCATTTTCTCGGGCTTATAATTCTAATTCCAATGACAATACGTTAGCTATTTCGAACATTTCGGCATTGCCGTTATTATTTACAATTTTTATTGCTCCTTTTACAATGCAACGGACTATTCATTTACATCCACTTTTAAGGCATAAAATCTACAAGTGACGGCATAAAAATTATTTTGTATTATAATAAGAAGAAGCAGAAGAAGCAGAAGAAGAAGAAGAGGGAAACGGAAAATAAAGGATCGACGGTATTTCTGCGATTAAGGAGGCGATAAAGTATGAATCGATTTTATGGCATAAAAATAAACGGACTACTAACGGACTGCCTCGGATACATCTTTACATTTCGCTTCAATGTCGCTTAGATGTACGAGCGCCCCGGGTAAATGCACCGAGTTTATTTAAATTACAAATAGACTTACGTAAAAAAATGTCAAAAGGGCTGGCCAGCAATATTCCAAACTCACCTGTAACAAAGAAAACATAAATTACTTACTCGTATTCGGCTACGGAGCTCGGACATATAAATTCTAAGCTCAGATTATCGTCCAACGTTTCACGGTAATTGAATGTTTATTAATATTCAATTCGGCGTCTAATGTAAATGCCAATCCGTAAATTGTCGCTAAAAAATTGCTATGGCATTATTTTCTTAGCCCCAGGCCTGATGAATTCGTCATATTTATATGCTCGTGTAAATATAACGACGTGATTATTTTGAAAAGACGCGGTAGGACGTAAGGGGACGATTACAAATTCATTCGCTCGATATTGTAATTAGGCTCGGCTATTGCAGCATCGCCGCAATATAATAACGCAGTTATTCTGGCAATATTGATCCGCTCCTCTGCAATACACCTCTGATATCTGAAAATAAGCTATTTTCAAATATCTGCTCGCTCGCAATTGAAGGGGAAGTAGTGCGGCTTGCCGGGGCCGAGCTCAATTATCGCCTAAGGAGATGCTTTTGTTTAAAGCCGTGGCTTTAGCGGGGACCGGGGCCCCTACTGACGGGGAGAAAGGGAGGACGTACGGAGAGCGGCGCGAGTAAATACGTTACATCGTAATTAGATGCGAGCGACCATCTTATTATTCTTATTATTCGTGGCAGTAGTGGAACAATCGGTCTCGCGCTGCCCCCGTCCCTCCGAAATCATAATATTACGTCGGCATTACTTGCGAATCGCGGGTGCCGATTAAACACGTATTTCTAAACTAGCCGTAAAATGCTCTGGAGGAAAGAAAACATGAAATAACCTCCCGGGTTTTATTATTATCATTCCGAACGCGATAAAAGTACAAATAAATTGATTAACTCCCGAGTAGCGGGGGGGGGGCTAAGGATGAGATTCGGCCGAGGCGGCGAGAGAATCCGACAATGATAAAACGTTTGCTTCGGGGGGGGGGCGAGGCGGGGCTGCGGGTGGAGAGATAGAGAGAGAGAGAGAGAGAGCAAAGGAGGCGATATCCCGAGAGAAGTTAAATAATACAGTCGGAGAAAGTGCCGACGATAATAGCCCGGAGGATGGGTCCACGGCCGCGTTTTCATCTCATTCCTCGCGCTCGCGTGCGCCTTTTCCCTTTAAATGCCAGGAGGCCGAGCGGGGAAGGGAGCCGGAGAGAGGAATCCGCGGGGAAGGGGGGAGGGGGTGGCGAGCGCAAGGAGAACGTAGGGGTTGTTGGACGGAGGTGGGTAGCCGTGCAAGGCGAGTCGTCCCCGTCTCGAATACTAATTCCCGTCCCGCCTCTTTTCTAAGTATCGTCGTAAAACAAAGGAGGCTGCGGCATTTATCTCTTTGTATTATCCGTCCTTATCCGTCCTTGGCCCTCTCGCTCGCCTCGGCTTTAATGCCCTGGCTCGGAGCCCCCGGTCCTCGACCAACCCCCCACCCCCACCCCCACCCCGCCACGGACGAAGCTTC
This sequence comes from Ceratosolen fusciceps, assembly GCA_018883505.1. Taxonomy (NCBI): domain Eukaryota; kingdom Metazoa; phylum Arthropoda; class Insecta; order Hymenoptera; family Agaonidae; genus Ceratosolen; species Ceratosolen fusciceps. Next base: position 1,540,866 of record RCIC01000013.1, on the reverse strand, counting down.
TTTTGTTACCTAGGACATAGAGCGCCGCGCGATAAGACCCCTCGAGTTTCGCTCTGGATATTTCTTGCGCCGAGACCCGCGAAACCCTATATCCGCCGGCCACCCCCTCACCGCAACCCACCCGCCCAAGAACGAGCCGATATTCGATCGGCCAGATCGGCGCGGTTCTCTTTTTTTTTTTCTTTTTTTTTTCTATTTTTTATCTATTTTATTTATTTCCAGACTCCGCGGGACACTCGCCGCCGAGTCCAAATGATCATTGACGTCCCCGCCCGCGCTTTGGCCACACAACTTTTCCCGACTACACCCCGTCCCCTCCAAACCTTTTTATCCTCATTTGACGCCCCGGTTATTTTTATTACTTAATCGGAAGAAACTCCCTCTTACGGGGCCGCTCGAAGATGCGCACTCGATCTGCTCGAACGAGCGGGCAGGCCCCTCACCGAGCCTCCCCTCCCTCCCTCCACCCGGCCATTGAGCTCCCATTGAGCCTCGAAATTATTGCCCTTATAATTACTCACCGCCTCCGCCTACGAATTGGATAAGGAGGCCGCGACAATCGATAACTCACGAGCGCTTAGAAGCCTTTTTCACGTGATCTCGGCTCCGTATGGAGGATCCGCTTGTGGACCGCGACAGCGGAGCCGAGTAAATTCGTCGAGGGTGAGTAAGGACGGGGGTAACGTAAATTCGATACCGCCCCGGCCTACGAGGAGTCTACGAGTAATTTTACGCAACATATGGCCCAGTCGAGCCCAGTCGAGAGCCCAGTCGAGCCTCGTAGAGACGCCCACCAAAGCCATTGGGGATCGCGCGAGTCCACGCGGATGAAGAGAACCCGATAAATAATTACTGCCTACTATTCCATTAAACCGGCCTGCGTAGAGTTTTTTTTTTTTTTTGACTGACGGCTTTAAAGGAGCTTAGCTCGCGTGCACGGCTCTTATTTATATCTTTGAGTACCGGCCTCGATCGTCCCCCCCCCCCCCAGACTCCAGCACAGGTCTTGTCTTATCTATATGCGCAATTGGTTCGTAATTTAATCGAATTTTCCCGACTCTTTTACTCGGCTCGATTAACAAAGTGCACGCACGTACGGGGAGGGGAAGGGTGCGTCAGTCAATACGCCCGGGCGATGATATCGTCGACCCTGTTCGTAAAGTTTCTTAATTTCGTGGCCATAAAGTTATCGCGGAACTCGATCGGGAAGTGCGCGCCGCGATCCTCAACTCCGATTCGAAAGTGCTGTAAAGAATGTACGGCAAGTTATCGGAGACGTCTGCGCGAGGGAAGGGGGGATGGGGGGAGGGGGGAGGGATGGGGAGAGGCTTCATTAACTCGGTCGCTCCGAGTCCCGATGGATGCAGATACACAAAGCCGCATTCGTACCTGCGCGGCTACTTTTCTGATCGGAGAGACCGGCGCGATGGTCGATGGGCGATTGTGGGGAGGGGGACGGGGTAGTGGGAGGGGGGATTTATCGGCTAAACCTCCTCGGAGCGTAAATCCGAATGGCGCGCGGCGAATCAACGACGAGCGAAACTTGTCTCCTCCTTGGCAATAATCGTCGTACGGTGATACGGTGGTACGTGGGTACGTGGGTACGGGGGTACGGGGATACGGGGACACGGGGGAGAAATTAGAAAAGTAAAGTGTCATTGTAAGGCGAGTAAATGGGAAAGCTCTTGACTCCCCTCCTCCCTCGCACTAAATAATTCAAGTAATCACGAGTGCGTCCCCGGATCATGTGCCTGTCGATGGGCAGGGGCACAAAGGGTTCTTCGGGAGCCGGGGTTACCCATCGAGCGGATTGGCGCCCGCCCTGCTCCCCTGCGTCCCCGCGTCCCTGCGCATCGGTAAGTAGCTACGGGAGTGCGAGACGGGAATGATTGCCCTTAAAGCCGAGCTGCTGGCCTACGCGCCGAGAGTTTTATGAGCGTTCGAGCGTGTGATCGGCTCGGCGACAACGACGGCCGATAGCACATCGAGGCGAGATATCCAAACGACTTTCCGACAGACTCGTGATCGCACGAACATTCCCATCGTCCGTGTGGGTAGAGGGACAAAAAAAAAAGAAAAAAAAACGAGCCCAGCCCCGCCCGCACTTATTTGAGCCCGCGCTCAAATCGTATTCGACTCCGGTTTGCCTCATGGTAATCCCCCCCCCGGGGAATATGCAAAAGAGCCCTCCTCCTCCACCTCCTCCACCTCCTCCGTCTCCTCCGCCACCTCCTACCCCCCCCCCAATAACCCCCTTCCCCCAACCCAAAAATAGCCATCCTATCCTATGAAGCGGAAGGAAAAAATTATAAAAAAACATTTTCGTTGCGCTTCGATGATGTGCAGCGGCACTTCCAAGTGAATCTATGGCCCCGGCAGGTCCATTTACATTTTACAATGCTTGTTTCAGAATCCCTGGCTTTTTCCCTGCTCGGATATTGAAATACCAAGGGAGTATTATTACAAATGGCCTTTTGTGTTGAAAAACACCTTATTACCATAATACTCGAATAATGGCTGCGCTTGCGCGTCTGCGTGCCTGTACGGATGGGGAATTACTCTAGGGATGGGTGTATTATTAATTATGCCGTCGATGATGAGCGCTGGGTCGTATTGTTTTCGGGGCTTGAGGCGTACCGAGGGCTCGGTTTCCTAAATAAACTCGTTAAATAATTTATCGTGGCCCCGCTCCGAGGACCGGACGTAAGAAGAAACTCCGGCGTTCAGATTTAGAAGACAAATGCTGATAAAACAGCGACAGGTTACGAATACCAATGCGAAATACGAAAAAGAAAAGAAAAAGAAGAAAAAGAGGAAAACCTTAGCCTCCGCTTAGCGATCGATTTCAGGTAATACTTTCAAGGCTTTTTTTACCAAGTCACTGGCTATCTCTCTCCCTCTCTCCTCTCTCTCTCTCTCTCTCTCTCTCTAGAGCTGTTGCTGAACGTTTCATAAATAAAAGAGCAAGGGCGTGCTCTTCTAACGGTGGGAGGATGGAAGGGAGGGAGGGGGGGGCGAGAGTATAGCGATGTAATTGGGCCAATTGAACCGGATTCGCGCGGTCACGCGAGCATCGGGAGAAAACTGACGGCAGTAGGGAGGATTTTTAGAGAGTGTTGGGACCTCCTGGACGTTGCAGCGGGGCTCTCCGGGCGGAGGATCTGGTGCTCCGTCGTCCCCGAGTCATCGGAGAGATGCCGTTCTCGGCTCGCGGACCAGATCGTTCGTTACTGACACCGATCGAGACCGAATTCTAGCAAGACGTGCGCACGTGCGATCGGACCGTCATTGGGCCATGCGGTTGAAAGAAAAAGAAAAGGAAAAAACTAAAACAAAAATTATCCAATTATCGATTGCGAATCGAGATTTCCCTCTGTCACAGCGAACCAAATACTTTCCACCTTAGCTTTACGTTTAAAATACTTGTGCGCGTCTCTCTATATATATATATATATGTCTACGTACGTATTTAACGGTGTATATAGACGCTTAGTGTAAATCGCACATTCCACGCGTAAAATAGAGAAAAGTTATTCTTAAGAAAAACAATCGATAATACATGCATTTTTTTCTTCCTCGCCCACTTTGCCAAACGTCATTATTTATTAATTACTGGCTGTTCATACGCTACAGGTCATAAGCGTGTAACATTTGATTAATTGAAAAATTTATTTTCAAATCTTCTACTACTGTTAACATTCTTTAACATTGTTTCTTTTTTTCTTTTTCTGTTTCTTTTCCTTTTTCTTGAAACTTGAATGAAAAACGAATCACTATTATAACGTCTTTACTGAAATAATGCCTGCAAAATTATTATATTGAAAAATCTTATGTTTTTCTAATTATATTCCTTTCTAATTAATAAGGACAATCTTTTGAGATTAAACTATTTTCATAATAATAATTATAATAATCATGATTAATAGAGATTTAATGGGAATCAGGTGTGGCGATACTTAAGGTATTCGGACAACTCGGCATTGTCTGGGATAACTAATTTATTATTTCAGATAATACTGATGATGATGATGATGATGACGACGACGATTACGATAATAAACAATATATGGAATAGATGCAAGTTGGTAGTAAGCTGCTGATAAATGGCTTGCTCGCGGATCCTTTTAGCATAGCATTATTAATTACAAAGCGAGAAAAGACTATCATCGGCGAGGTATCGCCGCGCACTGAAATGCATGGAGTAATAATGGCCTAAATCACTGTAGTATTCAGAGACGTTGCGTGCCGGGGAACAATGAAGGGTCGCGGTACACGTATAAAACGACGGTTCGTGGCCTGGGGACGACGTCGGGTACGGCGAGGTTGACGACGGTGGGGCTGACGACGTCAGGGGGACGACGGGAGGGGTCGGCGCGCGGGGGTGTAGAGGAGCGACGCGCCAGTGGAAATTCCGACGTACGGTCAGACAATCCGAGCACGCAATAATTCCTCATCAACTCCTGGGCACATCACCGCCGCGGCGACATTTCGAGAGCCGGGCCACCGAGGCGGGCCTATTGTCCCTTACCGAACGAAATAACTCGGCTTCCTGGCCGTCTTCGCCCGTCCCTGTCGACCGGCCCGTCCAATCGCACGCACACGTTTGTATTGTCCGGAGCCGAGGGATTCTTTAAGATAAAGGCCCCTCCTCCTCGGAACCGCCGCTCGGAACCGTCGCTCAGAACCCCAAGGAACTCCAAGGATACACAAGGATATCCTAGGAGGACGGAAGCTGCGCCGGATGCGGAACCGCTCCAATCGATTACCCAAGCCCATTTGAATGAATTCGAGTATAGTTTATCTTCCGCCCCGTGTCCTTCGATCTCCGCGACGACAAATTCAGGAGACGCGGACGTATAAATCATTTTACGGAAAACAAATATGTAAAACTTCGGAAGGCTATAATTCTCCGAGTAATGCTCCTAAATAAAGGAGGAGCGAAATTCATTACGACAGCTCACGTCCCTTTTAATACGAATGTTCGAATGCACCTCGGGCTCAAATTATTCCGACTTACAAATTAAACGCTCCCTTCCAACGGCCATTATTAATCCCCAAAAGCTAAAAACTCTTTACGAACGTCAGCTTTTTACCGTTATCGGCACCCGCTACTATTATTACAATTATTATTCTTATTATTACCATTACTGTTTCTATTGTTGCTGTCGTTGTTGTTGTCGTCGTCGTCGTTGTCGTTATCGTTGTTATTTAATTTAATACGAAAAGGGACTTTTTGATTGTTAATACAGTTTGCGTTTTTTCACTCGAGCGCTAAAGTATCCGAAAGATTATCGTACGTACGATGAAGTTGAGTAATACTTCTTCGCCAATTTGCATAATTAATGTTTTATCTAAGATGATATCCCGGGTAGGGACGAGAACGAATTTTTCTTAAACAAAAAAAAAAATAAAGTAGAGTACGGAAGGATGAGGCACGTGTAACTAAATACATCGGAAATCAATATGTGCGCGGAAAGGATCCGAAAGGAACTCAGAAACTGTTGAATTATTGTATATTTAATACTGTAAAAGGCATTCTTCATTTGAATACGGAATCGATCACTCTCGATCTATATAGTAAGAAGTGCTTTTCGCATCAGCCTGTCAGGAAGGAGTGAAAAAGGAGCGAAAGGGGAGCGGAAAGGGGAGCGGAAAGGGGAGCGGAAAGGGAGCGAAAAAGGAGCGAAAAATAATATTATAATATTTATTTAATTCGTTTTTCTTTCTATTTTTAAACTTTCCTTTGCCAAGGACTCTTCCCGAGACAGATGATTACTTTAAAATTTAGAGAGCGCGAAAAGCTATCATTGATAATAAAACTTTTATCTCAGTTCAGGCTCTATTGCGCACACCGGGAGATAAAATATTTTCGAAAGATTTACGTAAGCTGGAAAAATATTTTATTGAAGAAATGGATGGAGGGTGTCTTGCGCGAAGGAAAATAAAAAGAGATAGACTGAGAGAGAGAGAAGGGAGAGAGAGAGAGAAAAAGAAGAAAAGAAAAATAAGCGGCAAACTGATAGGAAGCGGTAATAATCTAATGATCGATATGGAAAGAAGGACGATGAGGTCGGGTGAGGACGAGGTAGGAAGGAGGGATCAGAGGTGGGTCAGTGATCGTCGGGCGGATCAGGGACCAGAGGGGCTTATGGGAGACACGAAGCGGGAAAGTGGGGCGGGGGCGGGGGGAGGCGCCGAGACGGCGTGAGCGAAATAATCCAAGAGCGGTAGCGGGGAAGGGGAGTGGGAGGGGGGAGGGGTATCTCTCCCGCCGTTCCTTGCGGCGACGTCGCGTTCGCGGGTAGGTGGGACGGGGCAGCAGGCAGGGCGCCAGGCTCCATGGGTTCGCCAAGGATAGTAGTCGCGGTCGAAAGGCAGGGTGGGGGGAGGGGTTTGGAGTCGAGGCGGCAATCGATAAGCGCGGCCGTCGGCCTCGAGTGAGCGAGTGAGCGCGCGCGCGCGCGCCTCCCCCCCGTCCCTCTAAGGATGAACTCGTTTGCATGGGCAGCGAGTCTTTTTGGGTGCACGGCAACAGTTTGTCCCGATCGATCCTCTCCTCGATCATCCAGTCAGCCCGTATATCCTGCCGATGATGGCTTCCGCGAAATGAGCGGCTCGACACCGGACCGTCGATTCCCTCCTCGACCGCCGCCGATCGATCTGTCGCTAGGGCTATCCCGAGTTCCGCATTGCAGAACCGAGTCCTTTATATTTCTCTGCGGAACCTCGCGCCTACCACCTCACCCCTCTCCCGACCGCGGTCCTCTACCGTCCTCGTCACCCCCGACAACCTGCCATCGCCTATTGACAGTTCGCCTCAGCCTACCAACCGGCCGTTCCTCTCCTCGTGGGGGCAGGAGGGTGGGAGGGAGGGAGGGAGAAGGGGCGGATGGGGGTGGGGGTGGGAGGGATAATTATTATTTAGATGAATGTACTTGTTGGGGCGGATTCGCTGCTTCTAATAATCCCAATGAGTCGAATGATCTAGGAACCGAACGTAAACTACGCATTTTTCAAACGCTATTGACCTTTGAAGGGACAGGTATTTTAGAAATTTTAATCCATTGAATTGATCGCGAGCTTTATTATTCAACGGGAGCAAAGAGACTCGAGAGCTTTATCTGCCCTTGTATTTCATCGCATTAACGTATAATTCGCAGTCACACGCGCAAACTCATGGACGTGTATTTGCAAAGGTAATTTCCTCATTGGAGTTAATGACTCCTATTTATTTCTTGAGAGGATTGCCGGCTGGGCCCGTGTAGGGCTGTGTAGTGGTGTGTAGGGGGCGGGGGGAGGGGAGAGAGTTGAAAGCGATTCAGCGTACAAGCTCATTAAATATCATGCATAAACCCGTAGTACGTACGTACGTAAGTACGTGCACGTTGCAAAATGATTTTGCAAAATTCTTACCGACCTACCTTGAGCCGTGTTCTTTTCATGTAATACAGTTTCTAGTTACGTTGGAGAAAATTTAAACTGCATTTATTTTCAGGCGAACGGATGTAATGGTAGGGAGAGAAAAACCTCTACGCGACTAAATGGGCAACTGAAAAATTTTCGGGACGCATTAGGGCTCAAATGCTCTGCCACCTCTGTCCCATCTGCGACCCCCCCCCCCATCCAAGAAATTTACAATGCTCGTAATAAAACAAATACGAGGTCTGCGCATGCGTCGGTATAGCGTGACGGTGTAGGGTGGGAAAGAGTGGATTGAAAAATTGAAATTACTCAAGTACTAGTTACATTTTAGAAGGAATATGATCGAGCTGAAGCGTTAGATTTTCTTTGAAGTGCCGGACCGCACTAATGATAAAAAAAAATGATCGTCAGCTTAAAGGATTTCACGCCCATGGAGAACTCGCTCCATTAATTACTTTATTAATTACGGATATTAAACCTACATCGCGGGGAATATCGCGGCTAATTAACAATTATATTCTCTGCGATATGTATATTATTCCCTGTAGATCGGCCGTAGGTTAGCGATGCGCTTTCCCGATTTCCCGAAGATCGTGCTCACCCTCGGGTACGTTAAAAATGTATAAATACACGGGTAGAGAGGGCGTTAATGGAATATCGGTCGATTAAGGAGGCAATCAAGGACGGCCCGAGGATTAGGTAAACAGGCGAGGGTCCGGAGGGGTTATTGGGGTTATTGGGATAGGGGGTGTCACGTAGCGGATAAATAAAGTTGCATAATACGTGGTTCGGAGCTTTATTTTGGCCGCGGGTTATTCCCAGGGCCGAACGCCGACGGCGCTTCCTCGGCGCAGAAACGCAGTCGAGCGTGAGGAGCGCCCTGGGTCCGAGGCTCTTATCGACCAGGGTTTTATTTGCCCGGGTATCGCGGCGCGGGAGGCCATTCCCTCCTGGAAAAGTTAAAAAGTACGAGAATGTCGGCTCGGGATCCGGTAGCGAGAAAGTCGGCGGTGGGGAGGATGCCGGGGACGGAGGAAGCCGAGGGTCGAGGGCCGCGCGCCGATAAGCGACTCAAGAATCGGCCGATCCGCCACGTAACTCCTCCTCTCGTCCCGTCTAGCTACCAAGGCCAGAGGTCCGAGCCGTCGCAATAAAAGCCGACGCGCATATAAAACCAGCCCCTCCCCCTCCCCCGACGCCCGATATCTTTGGCCAGGGCTGCCGCGTACACGAGCGGAAGGAGGCTGAGACATTCGCTCCCACTCGCTCGAGCATTAATTTTATCGTGGCTTTTATAACCTCCCCCTCCCCCCGCTCTCTCTCTCTCTCTCTCTCTCTCTCTCTGCCCCTCATTTTCTCCCCATCGCCCTTCTTTTACGATTTTTCCGACCTTAATTCCACAGAGCCTGGCCCCATGCCTCCCCCGCCGCTGTGACTTGATTTCTGTAAGTGATCTCGTCGGCCTGTTTATAATACCCACCCCCAGCCTCTCGCTCGGCCCCTTCGTTAAGCTCCCATTATCTAATTATAACTTAATTATGCTAATGGATATTAACGGGCAGCGGAGTCTTTGTTGGAGTAGCATGGCAATGATAATCTATGCCGTGTCGACACGATATCCGCCTAACGATCAATTAAACTAATATCAAGTGCTTGCGAATAATAATCGTGAGGGTCATCGTGATCGAATGCAGCCGATGCCATCGATCGACATTCGAGCGAGCCTCTGCGAAGGCGGAGAGCAAATCAGTCCTTCAGAAACAAGTCCTTTTTTTCGATTAAATAAAGAGCATCCACGGCTTTATTCTATTAGTTGGCGGGAGTACAAAGACGACGGCCGGCTCGCTTAATTCGCTCGCAATCTCCGACCAATTCGCCACCTCGCCGCTTCATTCGGAAAAATGTATCATTCTTATTTGGAGCCACTCGCCCCTCAACCCCCCGGGCCTCGGCCCTTGATCTGGCGGTTTAACTACCCTTAATAAGAAGCCGCTTCTTATTAAGAAGAAGAGGAAAAGTCCAAATAATGCCGGATGATTGACCAAGGAATATTAAATAAGGGGCGGGGAGGGGTACTGGGGAGGGGTACGGGGGCAGCGGCAGCAGCACTAGCGGTATCACTAGCGACAGCGGAGCGTAACGGGGGCTTAATTTTCCCCGAATAAAACCGTCTTACTGCTGAATTATCCAAATTTGAATTGTATTCAACCGCGGAGCTCTATCGGTAAGGCATAAAGAATATTTTATGGCGTAATATATAAGGCTTCGCGAGTCGATGTGGTAAATGCCTTCCTTCTTTAGCTCCTAAAGGTCTCGAGACCGTCTAATCCCATTGGAGACGGTAAAACTCTTTTCAGCAAATACCTCCGCAAGTTTGTGCGAGTGCATAACTCTACTCCCTTTCTCTCTCTCTCCCTCTCTCTCTCTCTCTCTCTCTCTCTCTCTGTTACGTATATACCGGCATGGAAGGAAGGAGATCCCGCTGATGGGTGGTGGCATGCATTTCTTGTATGTACATCGTTATTCGTTATTGGCCCCTTAACCAACGCGAGAGCCTGTAATTTCAGACAACTCAGGGCTGACCGTGTATTATTGAAAATGCTTACGCTGGACGACTCGCGTCAATAATTTCTCTATTTACAGTGAACGTTCGCTTTAAAAGAATCTCGTTGGCCTTTTAAAGACAAGAAAAGAAATAAATAAATAAATAAATAAATAAATAAACATAAATACGAAGGTCATTCCTTCCTACGAAAGTGCGGTATTCGATGACAATGACAATTGTTATGGTACGACGCGTGCACGTCGTTGACTGCGATCATCGTAAGAGAATTGACGGGACCCTTAAATAATGCTGTTGCTTATCAACTGAAGTTGAATAATTAATTTCTGTAAGCGAAGGTCGGAATTACGTCCGGCCGATATGCTGCACCATTCGCCACGGTCTCTTGAAGCGCGAAAAAAAAAATATATTCGCACAATAACTTCATCCCCCATCGTGAATCAATTAATTATTCGGGTAATCGATTGATCGATCGATCGATCCGTCCCCCGTGTCATTTTCCCCACCGGCGATCGACTCGAGCTCACGCCTTTTTACGCGCATTTAGTTAGTTATACCCCCACCCCTCTTTGCCGCTCAGCCAGAGTATCACTGTGAATCCGTGTTTGCTCGTACTTTCGGCGAGGGTCGCTCGCTCCCTTCGTCTTAATTTGGCGGCCCGGTAAGAGTAACGATCGAAGACAGTGGGCCTAACGATTCGGAGGGGTCGGGATGGGAGAGGGGGGGTGGGGCGCAAATAGATAGTAAGCACAGCTGGACGGGAAGGCAATATCTTCAGTGTTGAAGAGAGCGCATAGACGGAGCTGGATGGAAGATCGCGAATGTCTCGTCTCTTTCGCCCGTGCTTCTTCACAAAAGGGGGGGGGAAGGGGACGAGGCGGGAGAGCAGAGCAGAGCAGAGATTGCTAACCGCCATGTTTTTACTTATCCCCACCAGCTCGCCCTACGACTCAGGGAATTACGAGCGCGTATATGAGGCCCGGCGGGACGGAGAGCGGATTCATCTACCGTTATTACTCCTACCCCCCACCCCAACCCCACCCCCTCTGCCATTCCCTGCCCTGCCCCGCCCCGCCGCGTCACTGGCTATCTTCTTCTACCTCGTAACAGGGCTAATACATCAGACGTACATTCCGTACGAAGGAGAAATGAAGAAGGGATAGATACACACGGTCCGCACGTGCGCATGAGATAGAGAGATAGAGAGAGAGAGAGAGAGAGAGAGAGAGGGAATGGGTCGGGTGCGGGAGGCAATGGCTCTCGGACTGTCGCGCCCTCAGTCTCTCCAGGCTTTTGACCCCCCGCACGCCCTCGACCGCTCGCCTTCTTTACGACTGCTTCCGAGCATTCGTCCATTTTCTCGTTCTTTCTCCACGTAGATCTCGCCCTTTAATTATCAAGGTGTTGCACGTATCTCCTTTTTATTTCCTCGCTCCCCGACCCGCCGTCCCTCTCCCGCCCCGTATCCTCCACGATCCACCGCGCCTCTTCTCTCCTTCATTCATTGTAATACTTAGTTAGATGAATTCTAAAGGAATTGCGTTTTCAAGAGCAAAGTTCTAGATTTGAAAGATCTTCCATTGAAGATACATATATATATATATATATATATATATACAGAAGGGAGAGAAAGAGAGAGAGAGAGAGAGGATAACGTGGGTCGAGCCAAGCCCCAATCCTCTTATTGCAAATTTTCGTTTTATATTTTTCATTAAAATTTACTGTTTGCCGATATTACCTTATCTTGGAAAATATAGCGGAAATATCAAAATGTACGTACATTTATATAGATCGAAGGCTAAGTAGCGATAGAACTCATTAGTTATCATCGTCTCTTCTCTACCAGAGTTCCTCTTCTTCTTCTTCTTGTTATGATTATTATTATTATTATTGGGTATTACTATTATGACGATGGTATAATTGACGTTTTTCTGCTTTGGGACGTTTCGACTAGTACGCACTTGCCTGCTTTTAATATACCGTTCCTACGGAACGCGTGTACAGAATCGCGCCATAACCAAGGCCAAATAAATCGATTTATCCTTAATAATTCACCGTTACGCAAGAGAGTTTTATTTGAGCCAGCGCTTATTGATACAGAAACGAAGCTATTAATAGTTTTGCGTTACAATAGTTACGATGCGGGGTTATTGGGGATAATGAAAAAGCACAGAGTAAAGACAAGTATGAAAGGGTTGATCCAATCCTTCGTAACATTCGATTGACGTTATCAGCCTTTAATTATCAATACGGATATTGAAAGCACACCTCTTCCCTCTCTTTTTAATAATTAAAAAAAAAAAAAAAAAGGAAATACAGATTTTAAATTAGGATTCCGATAAGTAAAAAATATATACAAGTAAATTTTTCTTACAAAATATTTTTCCTTCCGTATCTCTTTAAACTCATCTTATCGGCCCTTCTTTAAGAAAATTTCTAATAAAATCTCTGAACTCTGATTAGCATTCTTTGATAAGGGATCGAGTCGATTTTCCCCTCTTCATTGTCGTTGAAATAAAAAGAAGAAAAAAAAAAGAGAGTGAAAAGAAGAAAAAATAGAAAATACGCGCGCGCGCGCACCGCTAGGAATTAAATATTATCTAAACTAAACGTATAAGCAAGCGGCCGGGGATCCGTCCATATCTATTGGATATACGAAGCAGGTGCGTCTGGGAGCAGAAGTAACAACTGGATTGGCACGATTGGCAATAATGATACTTTGATTTTAGAAAATCGCCTTTCCCAATAACCTGCTGATGGTCCCGATGGTATCGGGGTCGTCGCCTACAGCCCTTAATTAAAGATTCATTCTCGCGATTAACGAGCCCACGTGATGGGGCATTAATAATAATTACTCTGCCCCGGCACAATGGACGTGTATTGGTTAACGTAACCATTGGCGATGTTAAGAAAAATTTTATAAAAAAAGGAAAGAACGAGAGGCAGAACTTGGACGAAATAGGCAGACGGACGTAGTTTCGGTAATCGGATGTAAGAGGACATTCTATCTCCTCGGTACGGTAATACAGGTAATGCGGATTGGCGCGAGGCGTTATTCGAGGTAATTAAAAAATTTTAACGGAATCCGTGTCGGCGATTGATAATACACAATTTACACGGTTGGATGTAGAAAATGACGGTATCGGGAGAAGAATTTCGGAAAATGTTGCACGGAGCCGTGTACGGGCGGCTCCTTAATTAACTATTCCGTCCGTCCCCCTCCCGTCCCCCGACCCCCGTAGAGACGCGTATGATCAACAACATTAACGAGCTTTGTTTTAATTAACATTAACAGTATACTAATACAATAAATATACTAAACAAGCCTCGTTAATGTACGTAGTAGGCTTTGGCCCACATAGACACGCGTACGACCGGACCGCGACTCCGTTTTCCTCCGCTTTCCTCCATTTTCCTCTGTTTACCTCAGGGCCCGATAGCTAGCTCGAAGGAAAGCCAGCGCCGCTGCGCCTTCAGGACCGAACAGCCTCTCTTCGTAAACATTATTTCTTCCTCTGCATATCTCGTTGAGATGCATTAACGCGCTCGGCCATGTCTTCCCCCTCCCCCTCCCCATCCTCCACCACCACCTCCACCACCTCCTCCTCCTCCTCCTGCTCCTTCATATTCTTCCTCTCCAAGGGCTTTCCTTTAACCGGTTGTCATTCCTCGCCCGTATCTTTCATCCTCTCCACCCCCACCCCCCCCCGCCACTTATTATTATTGTCTCGACTGGCCTATAATCTTCTGCATCTCCTTCGTTTTATTTGCTTTTTAGTCACGGCCCCTCCGTCGCTCGCTCTCTTTTCCGCGTCAGGCTCGTCTTTAGCGCGGCCTAAACAAGAGGGCGTTTAAGTGTGCGAGATGCACACACGAGTATCACGTTTAATCTCCGTGGCGGTGTAAAAATTTCAAAGGTAATGCGAGCTACTCGTTTTTCTTTTGCCCTTACATTTTTATTTGCGTATAATGTTTGTCCCTACATTTTTTTTTTTTTTTTTTTCGAATGATTTATGACTGAAAGTACGGGAGAGTTTATTTTTACCTCCGTTTATTCTCCCTCTCCTTTTTTTTTTTTACTTCCGTTGCGCTTATCGCGACGCTTTTATCTGGATTATGTATTTGTAATCGCATCGGGGAGGACGAAATTACTCCGCGCCACGAGCCTCGTACTTAAATATTTTCTACAGCTTCTCGCTCATTTTACGTATTCCGCCGCCCTCCGCAGCGCATGCCCCCCTCCCGCCCTAATTCATTCCTCTTATTTTAATACGAGCGCGCGCTCGCGGCCGCGGAGGAATTACCCTTTCTTTTTCTTTTATTAATAGAAGAAAATATATTTTTTTACAAGCTACACGCCCCGTAAATTTCATTCCCGGAATAGTGCAAGTTTTTTCTTTTTTCTTTTTTTTTTTAACAAGGACTTTAACCGAGCGGCATTTGACGTTTGTAGCTGCTAATGTGCACGTAACGCGCCACCTTTACGCGTCGATTTTTTCCTCAAGGATAATAAATAAGATAGCTTATCGGCCTCCTCTCGCGATACGCAAGGAGCCCTGGAATGTTCTATCCCGTAAATTTCTTATCGATCCATTGGTAGGCAAACGTAAAAAATATATACATTCGAGGCTGAGGCTTATTGGGGTTATTGGGGTTATTGGGGTTATTGGGGTTATTCTAGCCGCTAACTTTTCTTTTTGACAATGTAGGCCGTTTTGGCGTCCATTTTACCGTCTATCCTAAACTCCCTTTCAGCGCGAGCTATTATTATTTTATATAATGGAAGAAAAATAAAATCAATTTATTAGGAGAGGAATATTTATGAAAGCAGAGCCGAATGTTTACTCGAGCTGAATGTTAATTGTATTTCTAAGAGTACTCCATTAATTTATTGCGCGCTGCCGAGTACCGTTGCCGAGTACCGAGTACCGAGTACCGAGTACCGAGTACCGAGTGCCGAGTGCCGAGTGCCGTTGCCGTTGCCGTTCCCAGCAGTCCCATCCCCTACCCGCCTACCTCCCTACCCCCACCCCAACCTTCCACCGCACCAGACTCATAACGGCATTACTAAAATTACATTTATTACGAAAACAAATAATAAAGGCACGTTTTCTTTGATTAAGAGCCGGGCTTTCTTCGTAATAAGGGACTGCTTAGTCCCCTCCCCCTCTATTCTTCAAATCTTTCCTCCAACGTAAACATTGGAAAAGCTATTTAGATAATACGCACCCTTGAGCCGACGTTTGCCCCGTATGAGGGAAACGCTATTAAAGAAAAATAGTTGGCTTATATCCCTTGGTCGTGGAAAACTTTCTCCTCGACTTAATAATTTCATTATCCCGAGAAGAAAACTAAACTGGCCTTATTCTTAGGCTAATGAATACGTTTATATTGTCGGCTCGAGTCCGCGGCTCAATAAAACTCCCTCCAATAATACGAGTGCAATTAATTACCTTTTATACGTAATGGCAATAGAGAGAGAGAGAGAGAGAGAGAGAAAGAGCGTCGTTGAATTTACGGAAATGGAGAGACAAAACGTTGTACTTAGTTTCTATAAAATTGCTTATCCGTTGAAAAAAAATGATTTTATCTGCAGTTGTTGTATTGCGCTAAGCGAAGCGCAAAGTTACATGGGTGAGAGAGATAGAGAGAGAGAGAGTGAGAGAGAGAGAGAGCTCGACGGATAATATATTGTATAAAGCCAGCAAAGTTACTTAAGACTCTTTAATATTGAGGGGCTAATTTAGGTGGGGAATTCCAGGAGCCGTAAAACGTATCCGAGCTAAAGGATAATGCATAGGGTGGGGGAAGGTCCGGCGCTAAAGTCAAAAAGAGCAAGCGGGACAGGTGCCGCCGGCCCTTTTAACTAGATGAATAAGGAAGACCGAGCCGGAGAAGTAAAAATAAGTTGGAAATTTATTCAAGTGCTCGACGCCGGCGAGACAATCATTCAGCAAAAGTGAAAGCAGTAGCGCTTTCCGTCATAACCACTAAGAGCTTAAGCACAATAACGAGTATTTGAAAGCTCGTTGAAATTGAATATCGTCGCGCGGAAGGACGAAAGGGCGGCTCGGGTCGGGTGTACGGAGGACTGACGAGGAGGGAGGATGGAGGAGGAGGGCAGGAGGGAGGCGGGAGCTGCGAGCCCAGCCGAAGAATAATAGTTGCCGTATCTCAACGTTTTGGCAATTTCGTAGGACTCGCGGTGATTGCCAGGTCTGCCCCCCGCCGCCCTTGCTACTCCTGGCTATTTAGATAATCCTCCGAGTCGGCCTCCTCCGGCACCCACGCACACGGGCAAAAATGTGCCTCCGCCGAGCGCGACGGGGAGGGGGCGCACTTGGTTAGAGGGACCGCCGGCGCTCCCTCGACCGGCTCGCATTCATAATCTGTCCGCGCTGACGTGGTTCAGCGTCTCTCGGCTCTCGGGTGGTTGCGCCGGTGAGGGGCTGCGGGAGGGGGAGGCTGCGAGACTCTCTATGTTTTCCCAACGAGCCGCCGAGAATCCATCCCCCCGTCCCCTTCGCCCCGCCGCCGCAACTACGACTGTCGATAGGCGGTCCCTCGGCTCGCGGGCCATTTTTCTCTTTCCCCTCCTCTCTCTCTCTCTCTCTCTCTCTGTTCGTACGCGGACACGTACGTGTAGGCGCGTTGTAGCTAAGGGCGCTGCTGGCTGCAGTCTACCGAATTCTCCCGGAGCCAGAGGAAAATAGTCATTTTCACGAAGCACTGTAAGCGTTATTTATGTTTGAGCCCGCTCGATTCAGTCCTGCTTAACTCGGCTCTTTTATTCTTTTAATGCCGGCTCTTCGACCTATTGATCTCCTCGGCCCACGCCCCAACCCCAGAAACGACAACGCTCTCAGACTCGGCGAGGGAATTTCGAATTTACTGATTAATACCGACCCGTATTGGGCCTCTTTTATACCTCCCTCTCCCCGCCTCCATACCTCCCGCCCCCCGCCTCCCTCGTTCGAGCACCCCGATTATTATTATTGGCTGCGAAAGGGTGTCAATTGATTTCGCAGTCTCGAAGGAAATCGATCGACTATTCTCCATTGGATTTCTTTCAAGCAATCGTGGCTTTCTTCTTACTTCGTCCCTCGGCTAATCCACGAGTCGCCTATGACCTGTGCTTTACGTAACTTGACGGGCACCGTTACCGCCCACCGAGTCAAGGACGACTTGCTTACTGAACTAATAACGACTCACGTTCGGGCGCGTTACGTTACCTCATGCGAAAAGATGCATTCGCAGACGACTCTGTCGATACAAAGGGGCTAAAGAGGACGCGGAGTTGGGCTTTTTTTTTTCTTTTTTCTTTTTTTTTTTGCTGCTTATCGTAGCTGGGAGGAGAGAGGTAACGGGATAATTATTATCTCCCCTTCCGTCCCTCGACCCCGTACGCGCTAATACATTCGCGCCAATGCGCGCTTTTCACCTCCTCCTTCTCCCCCCGTCACCTAGACAAGATAGAGAGAGAGGGAGAGAGAGAGAGAGATAAAAGAATAACTAATTTTGATGCACGTTTTCACGAGCCGTTCGAAAAGAGAAATTAAATTCTTTATTTAAATTTAATTTTGGCCTTTTACCTTTGAAGGAAATTCAGGTGAATACAAATTTAAACCCCATTGGTCATAATAATATCACCCACTGGCAAACAACAGCTTTAATGCCATAAAGTTTTTATGTTTTTATTATCACTGAAAAGGGAATAATAATAAACAATGACGATAACAGTAGTTGTGATAAAAAAAAATTATAATTTTGCGAAAACCTCACGCGATAGGCTAAGCAGATCATTCGACGTATCTCTTATAAATTTTTCTAAATAATTTATTCGCTATTTTTAATAAAGAAATCGTCGGAGCTCTCTCTCTCTCTCTCTCTCTCTCCCTCTCTCTTTCTATCTATCCGTCACTCAGGCCGATGCACCCAAAACATCACCTGCAGAAGCGAAATAAAGATCCGATCCACTTTTTATGAAACAAGTTAATTTTTATTTCTCGAGCAGTAGAATAAAAGTTAGATCGTGATTGGCCTCAATAATATAAATATATCAGATCTCATTTGGACATGGATTTGAAGACTATATACTACAGCCTTAAACATTAAGTATGAATAAATATTTGAAATGCGTATAGAGGGAGGAAATCATTAACGGGACTTTTATTCTAATAATAAAATACTTAATGATTTTCATAAAAGTGCAGGTTTATGCGTAATAATAAATTGTCTATTCGGCGAAAAGGGAAAAATGGGATTTATTGTACGAGAGGATGGAACGGCAATGTTATTATAACAAAGAACGAAGGAAAGGAGGACGTAAAATTTGATTTTACCTCAGTTTCCTCTTTAATAATATATATATATATATATATATATATATGTATGTATGTATTAAATAATTTTAAATAAGCATAATAACGGTAATAGAATATCGTCATTAGAGCAGTTATTATTATTATTAGACTCATCTGACAGTTGAGGTGTCCCCGGCCGCCGAGTCCTCCTATTTTCCGACTGCCGTCCGTGCCATTAGCAGAAAAAAACACCCATTCATCAGGCTTAAAATTTTTTTAAAAAGCAGCATCTCCTCGAGGTTATACATCATTTGCGCATAAAGCATCTGTTTCAATTAATTTTGCCATTTTGCCATTTTGCCATTTTGCCACTTTGCCATTTAGCCATTTTTCCGTGATGGTGACATTCGGCGGGCATTCAATTTAAAGGGTACAAATTTATTATGATTCGGGGGAGAATTTGCATTTAATTAGAAATGCCGGATAGATTTAACGTGGGACTCGAGCGGCACTCGCTCTTCCGTTCATTCGCCGCTTAAATGCCGTTTCAATAAGGCCGAGGATAAGATCTAAACATTTTAAACGAAATAAAAATAAGAGAATCTCGCTTGGGGACATAATGGCGGGGGAATCAATTTTATGGAGACATTTTCCTCGTCACCTTATCGACGGCCGACGACGATTCCTCGCTCGGTCAATTTCTCCACCTCGGCGGGCACGTAAGAGAATAAACCCATCAACTTGAGCGAGACAGAGAGGCAGAGCGTGAGTGGGTGGGTGGGATGGTATAATATACCTCATTGTTCAGCTGCCTCCGGAGTGCACTTTCTATATTTAAAGAGCCCATATATAACGATGATTTACTCGAAGGAATATATGCGCGCGAGAGGGGCAAGGAATTTTTCGTTTAAGCCTTCCTTGGGATTACTTGCCCTCCCCCCTCCCAAACCCCATCCCCCAACCGCCCCGTCGCCCTTAAATAATAAGGCGATAATTTTGAGAGGAGCCAGGAAATCGATGGGATCGATGGATCGATAAAGAGTAATGGAGCGGTGACGGTCAGGGCTGACGGTCAGATCAGAACCGACCGACAAGTAAGACGACGACGACGACGACGATGACGACGACAATTACCCAGCACTTGAAAATTCCATCGAGTCGAGTCGGAACATTTATTCGTAGCCGTTATCCCCGTTATCCCGTTAAATTTAAGAAAAGAAGGAAAAAGAAAAAAGAAAAAAAAGCGAGAGGGCAGCCGAGTTTCACTTCGCCGCATTAATTTTACTGCCGCGTAAAAATCATGGCCGTCGATCTTGATTCGGCCTTATTCAGCTTCAGCGCGCAATAAGAAAGGAGTCGTCGGACGGGAGGGAAGGGGGGGGGGAGCCCCCGGGAAAATTATCACTCGTTCCAGAAGCCGCTCCCCCCCCCTCCGACCTTACTCCAACGAGTACTAGATACTTGGGTAGGACGACGACGAGGACGACGACGACGACGACGACGAAGGCTTTACGAGACAGAGGCCACCCCTGCTGCTGCTCCTGCTGTTGCCACCACCACCACCATCCACCACCACCACCACCACCGCCTACTGCACCGAGCTTACGGTTAAGCGGCGGGCTTGGCTTGGAGGGGCCGACGGGGGGAGGGGGTCGCAGCCGCGCATCCACGCCGATTTACGCTCGTTTACGATGTCCCGATTCGTCTCGAGTTATCCTAGCCGACTCTACCGCGACAACTCTCCTCGGAGCTGCTGGAGACTTGATCGTCGTCGTCGAGGCCCAGCATAGAGTCGCGGGGTAGACATCGCCGATATTTACGTTCTCTAAAGATTCTGAAGGCATTGTAAAAGATCGGCAGGGGGAGGGGGCGAGGGTGTTCCCAGGCGAATAAATTGAAAAGAGGCTTTGTTATTAGCTTAAGCTGCGTAATAATAGCCCTCGAGACTCGGGGTAATTGATACCTCGAGTTGTTACAGATGGGACGCGACGACGCGTTTTACCCTGGGGCAAATTATCCTTCCTGGCCCTATCTCGATCCTGCTTGATAGCGGGCCTAGACGCTCCGACCCTCGAATACTCTCGATGCCCTCGCCATCGGCCAAGCGGCACAAGGGAATCCCAGCAGAGCGAGTACGCGACTAATGTGCTTATTTCGATAAATCGATCGGAAGCTGCTCGAGCAAGCCCCACGTTTCGGTAATAATACGTCTTTATCGGCCGTCTTTCGGTCGGTAATTGCCGCGTGTACGTAAGACGAAGACTTTTTACCTCTCAGCGCTTGTTTATCCATTAAGAAGAGCGTGCGTTATTACGTAAATCATCGGGATCGTTAGATTACGATCGTGTGGTCGTGTAAGCTCCGAGGAAAGTAATAGAACGGACGTGGGCCGATACATACGGGTAATAATTCTAATTCAATTGTATTTAATGTGCTCGCGAGCGGATTTGCTCGTAGTCACGAATTCGTGGACGTCGGCCGTCTACGTAATTTTCTTCATGTCCCACGGTACCGAGGCCCGTAGTAGTGACTCGCACGCAAACAGGAAGCTTATACGGAGACGATGATGGATAAATGACGTGGAACTCTAACTGCGTACGCAATCCAGTGTACGCGGCAAGTCGCCGGCCTGCTACTTATCCCTTCTACTTATCCCTTTTACTTATCACTTACGAACGCTTTTAATGTACAAGCAGCGCTGCTTACGATTTATTCCTACCGGCGCGGCTCTGCTCGTAAACGATCCACGGCCTACGCACTTTACTCGCTTTCATTATTTTCATTAGAATTCTTACTTGTTACTGCTATTGTTATTTATTATTTATTATTATTGATAATAATAATGATGATGATGATGATGATGATGACCGAGGTAGGACAAATTGATAATCCTCGATCGAGTGCATAAAGATATTTTCATCAAGTTTTCAAGGGTACGTTTAAAAGATCATCGGACTCCGTGGCAATTATCAATTACTGGCCAATTTGAATTTTCATAAATAAGGCGGCGCGTTGTAATTTCAATAATTTCGGGCTTTCGTGAACATCGCCAGCGGAAGACATTTCTAATCCGATCGAAGGCAAATCGATAAGCGCACAACTTCATCCGAATGGCCAAGTACGTTACATCAATAACGCAATGATCGATGAAAAGCGCTCGCGCGCATTAAAATTACTGCATTTATTTTACTTTTCAGATATTCTAGACTGTTTGAGGGAGAGAGAGAGAGAGAGAGAGAGTGAGTGATTGAGGAGAAGGGGGAGCTTGGCGCTCGACTCGGGAATGGACCAAGAGAAATATTTAAATTTAAACATAAGCCTGGGCGTAATTTAAAAAAAAAAAAATATGTAAATTTGTTGATGAGTTTGTGGAAAAGAAGTGAGTAACCTGCTCGGCTGCTGCTTCCAGGGCTAATGCAAATTTTCCCTCGAGTATGTTAATGGAGGACGAATGTAATATAAGATAATAAAGTACGTGGAAAGAAGTTGATCGATTAGAATGTCCTCCGCGGCCTCCTCTTTTATTCTTCGCGAACGCCGCCTTAGCCGCTAAATTATTTCAAATTAATTAAGCGTGTTGCCTGCGAGGAGAGGTAAGGAGAGGTAAGGAGAGAGAGAGAGAGAGAGAGAGAGATGACGCTCGAGCTTCTGAATTTGTTTAAAAGGTTAACTGCTTAAACTGATGAAACTGTAATTATCCGTCATCTAAAGTACAGATGTAGACGGGCCGGGGGTGAGATAGAGATAGAGACAGAGCGAGAGAGAGAGAGAGAGAGAGAGAGGGAGAGATAGCGAGTGATGGGGCGGGGAGGGGGAGAATTATCTTTTATTTAAAAGGAGGGAATCTCGAATCTGGAAAGTTTGCCAGAATGCTGGACATATTCCCTCAACCTTATACTGCACTTTCAATCTGTTTAAGCTCTCCAGAGCAGCAACTTCAATTTACTTCATTCGGGGATAAAGGAGTACCGTCCAAGCCCCACTTAAATCCCTTTCTGCCTTCTTAGCTACTTTGTATGTGCACATATAGTTCACTCCTCCAACCTTCACCCCCCCCCCCCCACCCCACCCTACGCTATATATTTTTAATTCTTCATTTGTCCTTGGTCCCCCCCTCTCTCTCTCTCGCTCACCGCCGCCCGGCTCACCGTTTACCGGGGACTACCTCCTTCCTGTCTTCTATCCTTGCCCCTCCCCCTACCGCCCTCCCAGCCCCGACTCTTTCCATTTCCGCTCACTCTTCCTCTTTAGGTTTAAGTAAACATTAGAGCGCGCGGATTCATCGCGTAGCCCATTGTATTACTTAGCCCCTGATGTTGCTTTGAGCTCTGCTCTGCATAATTAACTTTACTTTGGAACTGGCTGCGCCTCCACGGCCGAACGCGACTCGGCTTCCATTTTTCCCTCCAGACTTGAGTAAAGATTGTTTACCCTCTCCCTCGATCCGCCCCCCCCCCCCCACTACGGCGAGTTTAGCTACTTATGATAAAGCGAGTCGCGTGCGTCTTTATGCGTCAGTGGAGCCTTTCACAGCCATAGGGTCATCAAATATTTCGCAGCTCTATCTCTCTCTCTCTCTCTCTCTCTCTCTCTCTCTCTCTCTTCCTCAGCCCTCCGCTGTCCCGCGACTTTACGAATTCATGCGCACATGCGTGCGAGCGATCTCCCTTCGTGCCTCCCAGCCACCCGGCCGCCCCCAACCCGTCTCGTCGAATTCCAGGGGGAGATTCGGCAACGCGAGATCGCCTTCTTGGCGGAGCTGCATCTTATTGAACCGAAGCGAGGGCGACCGAAGAGAGATGTCGGGAAATGCTGAAGTAACGAGAGAGAGAGAGAGAGAGAGGCATCTGGAAATTTACATTTCCGAGCCGTGTACGTGCGCGAGCTGAAAATTTGAGACCCGCGCTCTCGGCTTCTTCTCTTTCTCTTCCACTTCTTTCTTGCTTCAAGATGGAATCACCTCTCCCGCCCGCTCGCTCGCTCGCTCGATCCACGCTCCCTGTATCAGAAAACCCCGAGGATTCGATTAGTCATGAGATAAGATTTACTTGTTTACAGAAGGAAATTATTTTGAGCCACTCGAGGATTTGTTTTTCACGCCGACATCCTATATAACATCGAACCCCTTCCCCTTACATTTTCCCACCTTTTCCTCTCACTCTCTTATTTTTTCTTCTTTTTTTTTCTTTCTTTCTTTTTCTTTCATTCTATTTATTTAATTAAGTAAAAAGTCAGGGGTTCAAGTTGCAATTACCTTCGATTTACTTTGCTGCTCTGACTGACAAATAACCGAGAGGCATTTTTCCTTTTACCACACGAATAACCGTCGAACGTATTTCTTGATATTTCCTCAAAGCGCAGGAGCCTCGATTCAGCCATAAGCTCCTCAATGTATATTATTAAACTTTAAGGCTTTTCCCTTAATCTTTGAAATAATTTTTATTTTCTCGAGTTTAAGAAGAATATTCTGCTTGAATGCGGTGGAATTTTCGCGACAAGACGTTGTATGAATTCAGTTGAAACTTTGTATCCTCTTCTGGAATCGTATTCAATACCTTTATATGCTAGAAAATTAAAAGAAAGAAGGAAAGAGAGAAAGAAAGAAAAAAAAATCAGAGGAAAAATTCGTTAAAGCTAAATGCCGGCAAAACTTGATGAAATGAAAAAAAAAAAAAAAGAAAGAAAAAAGAAAAAAGAAAAAAAGATTATTAAGAATATTTAATTATGTAAGATTAATAATTCGATTTATCTAACGAAGTGTACGGGATAACCAAGTTCTTATAATAAAATTCCAAGTTTCAAAATTTTCTATAGGATGAGTTAAAATAATTACATTTCTTGCGCGTATATTCTAACGATACTTGATTCCGCCCATAATAAATATATATATTTTCTAACTCAATTCTAACTTAATTGTCCTCGGCACTCATGACGATAAGCTTTATAATAATAAGCGATATCGGAGCGCGGTTGCAAATTTCAAATTCCCGTAATCACGAATGAAACATTTCTATCGACTTTTTTTCCCATTCGATTGAAATGAAGTTTCACGTAGTAGTTGTAAATTCTGATTGACTTAAATAAAATATTGATTTTATTTTTATACTTTAATCTTCTTTTAAACGTAAAAAAGTATCGGGTCCATTGGCTCCTTTCGAGAGTCGGTAGTCGACGTACCTTTTTACAAATAATCTTGTCCATAATTTTCAGCTTTTTCCAAAGCGAGTAGCCTCTATTGAACATTGCTCCGGTATATAATGCTTGTCTATGTGAAACTACCCGCACCCGCACCCGCACCCGCACCCGTACCCTCGCCTTCCCCTTCACCTACCCGCCCTTCTGCCCTTCCCCACCCTCCCTCTCTCTCTCTCTCTCTCTCTCTCTCGCTCTATCCACTTCTACCAAATATCCTATCTGTACATTTATCTCGCGCACACGCGCACACGCGCACACGCATACCTGAACAATTAAGGACGAACGTACATAAGAGCAGTGCAAACGTCCGTGCACCACTACGCCTCTGCTGCTGTTAATTTGACGATCTCTTAAATAACGTACGATCTTCTGTTAATCAAGCTTTGTATGTACGGTCTCTAATATTGAAAAATACGTTGAACAAGTTCAATGTAAACGAATGTATCGAAGAAGAGAAAAAAATCGAACATACATGTACAGACAGAGCCGGAGAAGAAAAAAAAATACATATATATATATAGTTATATATATACAGCGAGAGAATAATAAAGAGAAATAATGAATATATATGTATATATATATATATTTATTTTTATAGTATTTAGTAGCAAGTAAAGTGTACGTAGAGAAAAGGTAGTAAAGGCTTACACGTATTTCTAAAGACTATTGTGATTACAGTGGCGCTAATATAAAAATGGCAAAAACAAACATTATTATATGTAGAAATTAAAGATAAATATGGAAATGTATTTGTAAAGTAGGTGATATATAGGACGATATTCCTGGATTTTTCTCTACACTTAGGAAACTTCGACTTTTTAAAAAGTCTATTATGTAAAGTAAGGGAAATTACGATTTTTACATATAAATTCTAATATACTTTGCAGGCTTCTCCTGCATAAGTATACGCTCACAAGTTTTACTAAATCGCGGCTATACAATATTCATTGCCCCAACTAAATTTTCTTTAGTTTATTTGATAAGGGTAATTAATACTTTATAATAAATGTACTATAAGGAATAAAAAAAAAAAAACAATAAGGATAAACTAAAAAATATCAGTTTAATTCGAAAGGGTGTATAAATAACAATATAATATTTTATGCATATAAAATGGCGACGGACCTTAAAATCGAAATGTAAACGTTATGTGGAAAGAAGAAAATTTCGCAATATCACTTTACGAGCAGTATTATTAAAAATATCAGAAAACTTAAAATTGTTTCAATTTAATAATACTTCTTTTATTTCCTTCCACGATGGACTTTATAATGGAACAAAAAAAAACAAAACAAAAAAATACAGGAATCCAAAATAAATATCGTTAACTTGTTATAAACTAGTTAGAAAACATTAATTTTTGAATAATCATCGTCGTACAGATAAAATGATTTGTCATTGTATACAAGTTTTGATGCCTTTGAATTTCACCATTAAAATTTATTATTTATTATAAGATGTCACTCGGCAGAGAATTTAGTAATTACGTAAATTCTTGGATAGCGAGTTTATGTGTAAATAAACAGCTTTACTTAATTAGAAGCGCGTAACAATAGTCAAACATTTAGCCAAGCAACATTCATTTCTTACGTAAACTTTTAAATGAACCAAAAAGCTTAGCAAAATAACTTTTTCAATATAATGCTCTTAAATAAAGAATTTATGCGCTATATTATTATTTTGATCAAATAGAGCTTTAAGAGTCTTTGTTTTTTTTTCTTCTTTCTTTTATTACGAATGAATAATAATTCCTTGGCGATGCTGAATAAACATAAAAAATAGAGACTATGAAGGCGTAGACGTAATAAAGTGTCCGGTAAGGAAGGGAAATAATGTAAACGTTGACGTGTAAAAACTCCATTGGACAAGAATGAAATTCTTTTAGCTGAACCGTAGATGGAATACGTAAGTATTGAAAAGTGTCGATAAGTTTTTTTTTTTTTTGTTTTTTTTTTCCCTTGACAAGTAAAACCATTTATATTAACTAATAATATTGAATGTACGACTTCTTTGGCAGAGAGGGAGGGAGGAAAAAGAAAAAGTATCCCTTAACTCGTGTTAAACTTATTCTGTAACTGTAATATATATTGAATTTAAATTAACAAATGCTTCCGAATCATTATTATATTTATAAATCTAAATGAAATGGAGATAAATACACACACGTATGCGTACGGCCATTTTATACAGTTTCGCAATTCCTTCGTTTACATTTTTCCTACGCATGTATGCACAGGCAGATTTATCTGGAAAAGTGCCTTAATACCGGAATGACGCAGCAGTGCAAACTTTCGTTCGATTCGAATCCCTTGAAAAGAATGAAAAAAAAAAAAAAAAAAAAAAAAAAGACTTGGTTTCCGTTAGAGCTAATCTACTCTTGTACTCCTGTTCTATTTTTACTTTTCCCCAGCCGGAAGACATAGAGAATTAAATAGATAAATTAAATTTCCCTATATATATATATATATATTCTTCCGTAGCAGCGTTAGAGCGAAGGAGATGAGGCTGCGGCGCAACAAAGGCCTCGGCGGCGCTCAGCTTTTACTCAGAATCGTATGAAAATATGTACAGACGATAACGAGGTCGAAGTAGCGGAGCTTTAAAGGCGAACAGCGAGAACGAATAGGAATTTAATTTTGTATAAATGTTTAAAAAAACGGGGGAGCGCGCGATTGAGCCCGAAGAATCGGAAAATGGAGGCGAAGAAAGCCGGGGAACGAAGCCTGGGAAAATTAGAAGAGAGCGCGGAAGGAGGAAAAACACGGGGCTGGAAATTATTGGTGAAAGGAGGGGAGAGAAGAGAGAGAGAGAGAGAGAGAGAGAGCGGGGAGGGGGCGAGGGAGCTTTCGAATGCAGCTTTGGAACGCGACTCGAGCTCCCGTCCCGTCCCGTCGCTCGGCATCGCGTGGCATCGCGTGACTCACTCAAATGATCGTCTCGCTCCGTAAATTAAACCTATATTAGAGGGAATTTCGATTGCCCGTCGTGTACCCCGAGGGCCATCTTCGAGTGGCACGCCGAAGGTCGAGCCAGTCGATTTCCCGAGGTATAGGAAGCCACGGGAAAGAGGAGAGAGAGAGAGAGAGAGAGAGAGAGAGAGAGAGAGGCGACGAAGGAGCGCAAAGGAGCGCAAAGGAGCGCGAAGGGGGCGGGCGGGTGAGCGGGTGAGCGGCCGCCGACTGAATACGGTTCGCGGAAAGGGTGGGGTGGGTAGGGGGAGGTCGGACAGGGGTTGCGCGGGTGGCAGAAGCATGAAAAGGAGAAAGGGAGTGAGGTGTAAATTTCGGATTTGAAATCACTGGAATTAGGAAACTCAAGACTTACCATTACGCTCTTTGATTACGCTGAATAAAAGTCTACACAAAATGGGGAAATCCTCCCCCGACTGCCATTCTTTTTTCTACGTTTATTTTTATTTTTCTTACATTCCATGGTGTAAAAGTTGAAACATCGCATCGCAACGAAAATAACATTATAATAATTACTTTCAAAATTATCAATTCAAGCTCTTGGCTCGTTATTTTTAAAATTCCAAATTATCAAACTCTTCCTCCTCTCCCCCTCCCTCATCCCTCCCACCCAGGCTGAGCCTTTTCAAATTTAAAAAGAAAATGAAAAATTATTTTTCAAGTCAACCTCGTACAACCTCCCAACGTAAAGACAACTCGAAATATAAAAAATTTGTATTCGAAAGGAAATCGCTTCTTAAATATATACATACACGCACACACACACACACATATATATATATATATATTTTTTTAGTCCTACGATAATGTTGGAATGTCTTCTTTCTGCGTAAATAATTTTTACAAGCAGCTCCTATTGACAAAATAAAGGAACTTTTAAGTCTTTGAGCTCTCAAACTAATACTTTAAATGAGCTTAAAATTCATGATATTTATGTACTTTTATAAGTAAGTCTTGTATATCATAGCTTTACACTCTAAGTGAAAAATTTACACTCGGCTAAAGCTAATTACTAAAAGTTCTTATATTTATGTGACGATCTCCAAGTTCGGCAAACATATTTCATATTTACAAAGTTTCAAAATGTCGGTGTTTGCTTCGAGATATTCGAAACATATAAAGTTTTATATTTCTTGGATATACAGATTTTAGATGGTGTATTCGTGCATTTACAGCAAATGGACTGTAACCCATGCATAAAGAGAAAAGGAAAGAAGGTAAGAAGGAAAGAAGGAAAGAAGGAAAGAAGGAAAGACGGAAAGCAAGAAAGGAAGAAAGGAAGAAAGAAATAAAGAAAGAAAAGATCTTAAAATTTCGTTTTACAAAATTTAAAACTCTTACAGAAAAAGGTTTTATGTGGGGAAAGGAGAAAGTATCATGTAGACATGTATATTTTATAATTTGATACGTCTCTTCCATTTTAATTCAACGCGTTCCGTTAAAATGACGTGCATTCGGCTCAGCTTTTTCAGAAATCTTATGCACATCTATCCGCATCTGTGTGCAACAAAGCAATTTGGAAAAAAAATTACATTCCAAAGATCTAGGTAGGTGGTGTGGGTGAGCGGGTGCGTCGAAAGCGACATCCGCCTCCTGTAATATTTTACTAATTTAATGATTTTATGCATAGAAACTTCAATACTTGAATTATTCGCGCATATTTTACGGAATGAAAAAGAACGCACTCGATATTGTATTGCATAAATCGTGTACGGAATTTACGTGCGTAAAAAAAATAAGAGAAGCCGAGAGCGCGTGAGTTTAGCGAGTCGCGTAATATGTTCGATGTATGATTTTCAATAAATACGCCAAGAGATAAATTATATGCGCGCGTGAGCGAGCGAGGCATTTCAATACCGTTAGTTAATCGTAGATGTCGTCTCGCCAACTAATGAGACTCGAGTGCCAAAGTTAATATTGCATCGCGCGCATGCGTGGACCGTTCACGCGCTCGCATTACTAACAATGTTAGAATGGCGTCAAGAAACGGCGTTGGAAATTTCGCGGGACTAAAATTACTAAAATTAGTGAGACCGCAAGCCATACTGGAACAGTTAATTCAAATAAACACAAAGGGTTATATACTTTATACAGCGAATACTGCAATGATTCAGGGGCTAAGAGCTTAATAATATCCCCTAATTGTATAACTTACAGCGTCTGCGACGTTCTCACTTGTGCGCGAGCTCACAAAATTCGCACAAGAATTTTGTGCTTCCGACCTCTTCACAAAGTCTTATTTATTTGAGACCTTATTTATTGACATTTTGAGGTTATAATTACAAAGAGGCCCAATTTAAATGCCAAGCGTTTCGAAGATTTGCGAAAAACGATTTCCCCGTCATTAATAAACGTGTACGTTAAAGCTCTTGCCAAGCATTGTCAGGATATTATTTTGTTGCGATATATCGAGAGAGCGAGTCCGCGTCACAATGGACGAGGGATGATTTTCGGTGAAGGAAAAGGCCGAGCGAAGCAGCCGTAGCTTATTGGGGTACTTTTTGCCAACGTTTAAGGGAGAAATTACAGATTTTAACTCAGGATCCATCGAGTGCTTGCTCGCTGCTTCTAGCCAATGCGCTACCGACCTTACGTGGACTACGGTGGGAAGACCTACGTGTGGGAGGACGCGGGAGCGGGGGGGAGGTGACCGCAAACCGAAAACATTGAAATAGAAGAAGAAAAGGAGATAATATAGACAAAAGGGACGAGGAGGGAAGATGGAATCGAGTGAGAGGAGCAGTAGCGGCTGGAGCGGTTGGAGCGGTTGGAGCGGCTCGAGCGGCGCCGCGGGGTTGCGGATCGTTCCGCAGAGGGGGTTCGCAGGGGGTGCATGCCCCTCCGGCCGTGAGTAAGACAGAGAAAGAACGAGGGAGTGAGGCAGCGGTGCATGGAGAGTCGATCAATAGTACGCCGCGGAGTGGCGCTGCAGGCGCGTCGCCACTAGTGTTTTCCACCCACCCACACCCACCCACCCCCCTTCGCGAACCCCTCACGAGATACCGCCGCCCCGCATTTACCGTCTCTCAGCGCATTCTGCATTTTTATTTGCCTTTTCTTTCCTTTTACCGACGTTTCCTTGCGCCGACGTGGCACGACGACAACAACAAGAACAACAGGACGACGACGACGACGACGACGACACTTTTGTTCCTAAGGAGAAGTAAAGAAATCCGCCGAACATTAGACGGCCAGCCGGCGGGGAATTAAAGGGGGGGGGGGGGTGCTGGAGGGGGAGCTGGAAGGGCGGGAGGGTGTGGAAATTAAAATAAAGACTCGCGTAAGAATACGTGGAAAATGCTTGTTGTTGTTGTTGTTGCTGTTGTTGTTGTAGTTGTTGTTGTTGTTGTTGGAATGTCGTGGCCCGCGGTGGACGACGATGAGCAGCGAGCACCACGTGCTTCCGACCGCCCCGTACGAGAAGGGTACGAGAAGGGGACCGAGAGAGCGGCAGAGCGAGATGCAAGATGCGTCATAGGATATCGAAGAGCGGGGGAAGCGTATAAGAGCGAGAGAGGGGGATAACCGCGCGCGCGGAGCTTGAAAATCAATAAAACGCTCTCTCGCGACAACCCACCACCACCATTTTCATTCTACGCTCTTTCCTCGTGGTCTATCTCCCACCTTCCTCCCCCGACCCCGACCCCACCACCCCCCGTATCCCTAACCGCCCCCCCTCTCTCTCTCTCTCTCCCTCCCACGCTCTCTCTCTCTCTCACACGCTCTCTCTCTCACACACCACAGACCCAAGGCTCGCCTTGTCTCCGTCATCTTGCGAACGGTGAAGGTATATATTTACTTTTTCTTCTCTGCCCTTAAATATGAACGTTAAAACGAACCGCCGGGCTCGCTTTTTTTTTTTTTTTTCGTCGCCGGATCGGACGTTTTGCAAACGAGCCGAGTCGAATTATTTGCCAATATGTATTCGGTATACCCGAAGACTAAGGTTAATATGAGCACGCTAATTGCATATAATTCGATACACCGTTAATAATTTTATTGCACACAAACGCACGACGCGCGTCTACCTGTACCTTAACAAAGTACATGATATACTCGTAATTGTGCACTATCATTTATCAGGATATTAGAGCCATCGATGCATTCGGTGTATTACTTTAATTAACAAACTTACACGCGCACGCGCTCGCATAATGATCAAGAATAAAAAATATATTGAAATCATTTATTTATTAAGAATTTTATTAAACGTCAGCTGAATAAATAATCGGCCGGAGACTATTTAAACAGGGTATTCATTTACTTATTCATTTACTTATTTATTTATTTATTTATTTATTTATTCATTAATAACTATTTATTTGTTTGTTTGCATAGTATACACATTTTGCTTGAAAGTGGGATGGGCGCGGAGGAAGCGATTTACTTTTCCGATGCCGCTTTTCCAAAATTCAAATAGAGAAAGCACACGTGAAAGTAAAATCCAAAGGCCATTTTCAACGTTTCCGGTTTCTCTACGAATGGGCCTACGAATCTCTGTATACGCGTGTACACGTGTGCGCGCGAACGCATTTGCCCTTTGTTGGCCTCGGGAAACTTAATGAAATCACGAGTCGCGGCAAAAATGCCGAGGAAATCCTCCAAGGAGGTCGTTGTCGGTGAATGGGTGGATGGGGTGAATGGGAGGATGGGGCGAGGGGCGAGGGGGGTAGATAAATCATAAATTGTCGATATTTTTTTCGGAACGCCAACAAATCGAACAACTCACTTTTAAAACTCAGTCGGACTTGAATTGCTTCTTTGTTCAGGTGGGCTATTAATTTTATCGGGGACGTAAATTGGATTTGGTGAAACACAAATTTGTTTATCGAATCCAATTATCTCGTCGCATAAAGTATAGAAGAAATGTAGTTTATGAAAATCAGACTCCCCCCCCCACCCACCCACCCACCCGCATACTCTGTCCCGTGCTAATGAGGCTTTTTAGGCTCGGCGAATTTCCATGGTTCATCGAAGCTGCATTAATTCAACATTTCGGCACACGCCTACAACTAATTAAGGCTCGAGGCAGACAATCTCATTAATTACATGAATTCGTCCTCTCCCCCTCCCCTCCCCTGCCCCTCCCTCCCACACGTCCCTACGGTCCCGACCCGGGCCACGGCACCGGTCCCGGCCCCGGCCACGGCCCAGGTAATTGCAAACCCGTTGCGAGATGTAAAAATCGTCACGAGAAAATGTCGTCTTGCGATACCCCAATAACCCCAATAACCCCAATAACCCCTCCCGTCTTTTTTTTTCTTTTTTTTTTGATTGAATGTACATTCCCGGCCGGTCGATCGCGTTATTGGAGTTACTTTTTCAACGAACGGACGAGAGAACGTTCGCAATTGTCTAATACGAGGCAATATTTATAATCGACAGCCGGCTGAGCTCTTCGGTAGCAATAACCTCGGGGTTATGAAAGAATTTACATTAGAAAAACTGGTACAAAAAGGTCCTTATAAGTGGACTGGTCCGGTGTCGCAGAATAACGGGAAAACGAAATTTTAATTAAAATAAGCGAAAAGTTGGATCGTTTTTAGTCTACACCCTCCCTCCCCCCAACCCAACCCCCACCTCTCTCTCTCTCTCTCTCTCTCTCACGCTCTCTCGCTCTCTCGCTCTCTCTCTCGCTCTCTCACGCTCTCGGTCTTTGTTTTCTTGTTTTCCTTGCTGGCCGAGGGTAAAAAGAGCTTATAAAGTGTCAGATAATCGTGCTTTCAGCTGCTCCAAAAAAAAAGTTAGTACGTTTGTTAAGTGCTCTCTTGCAAAGTAACGTTTCCGGAATTAAGAGCAACACGGTATCCGAGAATAAAAAAGAAAAAAGAAAAAAGAAAAAAGTGCATTCGGTGGGAAGAAAATTTGCTCTTCCAAAAGTACGAGAAGGACGAGGACCTTCCATTTTCATATCAGATTTCCCACACTCGCGAGTGCGCGGGGGGTGGGGACGAGCGAGCGGGGACAGGGGAAGCGTTGTTCCATTACCGGAACAATACCGTTCTATCCATTTACTTAGCCGAATACATAAACGGACGAGCGTTTGGATAATAAATGACAGGAGACTAGCCGAAAGTATCTATAAATGTGATCGTATTACGACGGGGTCAGAGTCTCTCTCTCTCTCTCTCGATTTATTTAACTATTAACGGCATTCGGGGTAATTGTTGTAGCCTCCGACGTTAAAGATTCCAGTCACTGACGGCGAGGAAGAGGAAAACTCGCCGAGGCCCATTATTTCAGCCCTTAATCTACTCGTCGCTCGCGGTTCCGGCTTGCGGTCTCGATTTTCCGGATCCGAACTTTGATCCGCAGCGGCGGTTACCCCCCTTACCCCCACCCGGACGAACTCGGCGGCCCTCCGGAGACTGTCTGTCGCTCATATTTCGTGGATTCTCGTTGCCGGGGCTCGGAATAAAGGCAAGAGGCGGAAGAAGGAGTAGAAGAAAAGAAAAGAAAAAAAGGAGGGAAAGGAGAAAAAATCCGAGAGCCGCATTATCCTGTCGCGAGACCCTCGAGCGTAAGGGTGCGACCGCCGGGACCCCGCAATCGCCGCTAGACGTTGTTGCCGCCTCCGCCCACCGCTACCCCCTCCTCCTCCTCCTCCTCCTCCTCCTCGTCCTCGTCCTGCTCCTCCTCCACCGCCGCTACCCCGTTGCTCTCTCGACCGTAAGTCGTCATTAGCGATTTACCGCTAAAGCCAGATTTCCCTCCCTCGGCTCGTTAATCCGAATAGATCATTCGAGCTTTCTCTTGCCTATTCTCTCGCCTATTCTACCTACCTACCTACCTACCTACCTACCTACCTCCCCCCGTCCCCCGACCTCCGCCGCCGCTAACCCCTCTAGCGCCAAACGAGGCCCGCTTTTTCTCATTTCTCTCATTAATTCCTTTTATTTTCCTCATTACCTCGGCGATTCATCTTCAATCCGCTCTTGCCATTTTGCATGGGATAAAGGGAGGGGGGGCGGGCGGGCGGGCGAGCGGACGGGGGCTTTTTTAGAAGCAGAAGCACCGCCAGCACCACCAACACCGCCACCGCCAGCACCACCACCGCCACCGCCACCAACACCGCCACAGCCAGCACCAGCCGTTATCCAAGGCAGATTACGTCATTGTGCGGATCCGTATTATTCCGCTATTTTTAAATAACTTAAAATTATTTTCTTATACACTTACGGAGAAAATGTCTCGCTCTCGGTCCCGCGGCCCCCGTTCCGCCGTTCCGCCGTTCCCGTGAATTATCATCTCGGGATTTAATGCCGAAGGGAAGCATGAAAAGTCAGAGCATTGACTATTCATATGATTTTATGGATTAACAATAAAGAAGGAGACACTTTAAAATTTTGAAGAAGAACTTTACTCGACATTTCATGTATTAGATTTGACAATTTTTATGCTTCATTAATATCTCTGGCAGTAACCTTCATTTTTTACTGGCCCACTCGTATTGGGGAGTTAATCTTGGAAATATACGGACTTTTAAAAATACTTTTCACGATTATATTATAGGAGCATTTAATTTATTGGGCAGTATGAAATTCTCCAAGGTAGTGACTTGAAAAATATATCGATCGCACGTCAAAATATTCCCCATAAATGAAATCTTAATGCGAGACTCCGACAATATAGTAGTCATCGGTGCCAATAAAAATATTAAATTAACAATATTCTACGGCGGGTAGGGGGGGGGAGAGATAAGCGATTTCCATCGTCAGCTTTTAAAGGTTTAATGTCTTTATGGTTGAAAGGATGGGAAAGCTCGTCACTCGGAGCGAATCCGCACTTTCCCCCATAATTCGCCAAGTACTCGGCTTTAAACAATTCATCGAATTTCTATGTGGGAGCGGTTAGAGCACCGTTGGATCAACGACGAGGAGGACGAGGACGAAAAACGACAAGCAGCGTCCGGCCGAGATGAATCAGTGCTTTATAGCAGCCAAGGCCATTGTCGATGCGATCTCCCGGAGGTTTTAACGTTGATCCGGTATCTCAAGCGCGTACGAGCCCAATACATATTTATGCCCTGTCGGAAGAAACTCGCGAGCGCCTCCCACGCACGGGGAGCCCGAGTACAATGAGCCACGTAACTAACATGTTGCCATGTTGAATAGTCTCCTCGGCTGTATCTCGAGCCTATTCGTATGCATCAGCTGGGAGAGATCTTAATCCCAATCTCCAAGTCGTCTGTCTCTCTCCCCCACCCCCAACCGCGCTCTCTCTCTCTCTCTCTCCCTCTCCCTCTCTCAGAGTCCATTAGGATCCATTGAGATACGGAGCGTGTCCGTAGGCCAAGGCCGGTATTTTTGTCGTCCTCGGCTACGGCGACCACGGGCAATTTAGCCTGGCCGGGTAGGTAGGTAGCCATGATCCGGCCGGCCGACGTCAGCGGATCACGGGCCGCTCTCGGTATTTTTACCGAGGAAAATGCGAGCGAGGAGGGAATGTCCGATGAGGAAATTATGGCTCGAACGACCCCGGTCGATCCTGACGACCATTGGATTATAAGCTTACTCGATTCCGGAGAAATAAGATTACCGCCCGGGTGGCTCGACTGCCGCTGGAGCGAGAAATAAAAATAGCTGG
This sequence comes from Ceratosolen fusciceps, assembly GCA_018883505.1. Classification (NCBI taxonomy): domain Eukaryota; kingdom Metazoa; phylum Arthropoda; class Insecta; order Hymenoptera; family Agaonidae; genus Ceratosolen; species Ceratosolen fusciceps. The sequence goes on along the minus strand of RCIC01000013.1, from coordinate 1,504,828 downwards.
AGCTCCGCCTCGGTGGCATGATGGCTTCGTATAGAGAGAGAGACAGAGTAGAGAGAGAGAGAGAGAGAGAGAGAGATAACGTCCTGGAGGGAAATGGGCCTCGGTCTAGGCGCGCGACCTACGCTAACAACGAGGATTATCTTTCCTCGAGCTCGGCACTCTATACCTCGATCTCACCGTTCTTTCGATACATACCCCTTTCCTCCCTACCACCCCCACCCCCGCCGCCACCCTCACCGCTGGTTTATAATTAACTTCAAAGCCGCCTTTTTACCGCACGCTGTGCCATACGTTTATTCTGTCACCCCCTCCCCGGCCCCTTCGCTAACCCGACGGCTGTCGCTATCGCCGCGACTCTTACACGCCGATAGTTTTAGGTATAAAACTCGTCGTGGTTCGTCCGATCGATAACGGAGACGTCGTTCCGACCGCGTTCCATTTGCACTCGCAGCTCCGCATAATCCGGCCAAAGGCATTCCTTCTTAAACAATTTTCAGCAACGAATACATTTAACATTCAAATACCTCACCTCCCTCGAAAGCTACAATATTGACGAGCAGCTTACGAGTTTTAACGTCAAGTCGTCCGTCCCGTGCTTTCGTCATTAGACGCTAATGGAAAACAATGCAGCGCCTCACCTTTCCCTGCTTATTCACATTAATTATAGTTTTGATCGCATCAGTCCCGATGATTCTTTGAATAAGAAATTCATCCTCCACGGAGTATTATTTATCGGTACTCTGCTGAACCGTAACCCATATTGTATATCGAGGCTGCCGTCCATGTCTTCCTCAAGTTCCTTGAATTACGTTGGCGCTAATGGATTTTTATGATTTTTTTTTTTTTTTTTTTTTTTTAGGGATAATCGTTGGGAATTATGAAAAAAAGGCTGAAATAAGCAATGGCGCTTACGCGAAAGAATCGAAAGCTCGAGCCTCCTCCCTCCCCCTTTCTCCGCTCCAAGGAATTAGTATTTTCAAAGTTTAATAAACTATTAGGGCGAAGAGGGGGGGTTATTGGGGTGGGGCTGACGGTGACTCTCAACGTTAGAAGAACTTTGTACGCAAGCGGAATGATCGCATTAGCTATACAAAGAAGAAGTTTACGCCTCTCTATTTACCCGCGACAAGTAGTACGGCTTGTTATTCCTCCTCCTCCTCCACCTCCTCCTCCTCAATCACCCTCAATCACACTCAATCCCCCCGCGCGCGCGCGCATCTGCCCATCTGCCCATCGCGGTAGGAGGAGTAAATCCTGGGTCGATTTAAAAGATCAAATGGCACGTATTATCATCGGGGGTAAAGGAAGCTCGCCGGCGCGGCAGACACGGGGCGTCGGAGACGGGGACGAGGAGCCAGGCGAGGGCGTCGATAAATAAATACGGCTGCCGATGCCCAATTGCATAACCTTGGGGAATTCCGGCGATACTTGACATGCCGAGTGAGCAGCGAATGGCCGACGGATGCCCAGCGAAGGGACGAACGAGCGAGCGAAGCGACACTCCATTACGTATGCGCCAGGGGCGATATTCTCGATTCTTTCGACGCCTCGTACGAGAGGAGCGGGGAGACTCCAGAGTGACTTTTTCTCAACTGGGAGGCGAAACACGAGACCGCCGGCTGTGCGCTAATGAGATTGGAGGCGATTTAGGCGGACGTGACGGCGGCGGGGGGAGTGGATAGGAACCGTATCGTTAGGTAAAGGAGGCATGTATCGTGCAAGTGACGCTGCGGGAGGGGCAAAGAAGCTCCCTCGGTGGATTTAATTATTTTTACACACAAGCAGGACATTTATTTCTGAGACTCGGACGATCCTCTCGGAGATCGGAGATCGGAGATCGGGGATCGGGTGGATTAAGCGCGACGCCTCTTATTACCTGTCGCGCCGCTCTTCTATTTCACTATTCTCGCGAATAGACAAACACATCGCCGCGACCGCTCTTATTATCATCATTTATATTAACATTACAAGTACAGGACCCCGTTGGCCTTGTAACGAGCCCCCGTAATGAGGGCAAAAATCGAGGAATACGGGGAAATAATGTAAATAAGCTAAACGGAGCGGGACTCGGTCGCTCGAATTCTTTGTCTGAAAAATTACCTGCAATCTAATAGGCAGCCGGCACATCTATTATAAATATAAATAGACTTGTTATTATTGGCTTGGGATGATTGTTTAAAACGTCATCTGGCTTCTCAGGCTCTTCAAACTCTGCCCATTTACTGGGAAGCTAAGGTCGCGAAGGCCTTACTCAATATCTCAAGCAATAACAAGACGCGATACGTGTTCGATACGATAAGCTTTATTTCATAAAATCGTCGCTAGGTGTCTACGCGATCGCTCAACGGCCCCGTCGTCCTTACTTATTAATCAGTACGGCTGGATCGGTATACGTGCTCCTCCTCCCGAGCAGCGAAGGCCGATTATCGTTCTTTCGAATCGCGGAGAAGGAAAGAATCTGGAACCACGGCTCCGTGATAATATAAAGAGCTTCGGAGGACAAAGGACAGGAAGCAGAGAGAGAGAGAGAGAGAGAGAGATGGGAAATTTATCTAAGTAATATAGCTGAGGAGTAAAAAGAACTGGTTACGGATGAGGATGCAAAGCGAATGGAAGAGACAAGGGTGACTCCCTCCGTCCACTAGAGGATGACGAGACGTCTCTCTAACCTGACGCTTTATCGATGAAACGAGCTTTTAGCTGAAGAAGGGATTTCAAAAGTGAGCCCCGATGGATGGATGCCCAGATGAATTGATATAAATGAAGCGACGGACGTTGCGACTACGTTTTTTTTTTTTTTTTTTTTTTTTGTTTTTGTTTTCCTTTCACGCTGAGGAAAAGCCGCTCGATACGTTATTAATGTTGGCTATTTAAAAAAAAAAACAAAAAGAAGAAAAAAAGAAGAAAAAAAGGAGAAAAAAAGGAGAGCTCCAATGAAAAGCTCGATCTTCTAAATGCCTTCTCCCCGCGATCTTTCGACAATATAAATACGGGCAAACCTTCTATACAAATACGTCAGGCTTAATTTCAATATATAATTGCACTAAATAGTTACAAAGCAAAAGAATTAAAAAGGGCTAAAGGGGGGAGGGGGAAAGAAAGCGATAGAATGGGGTAACACTCCCACAATTACAAAATTACATTGTTCACGAAATTGACGAGCAGATCAATTGTATCCTCTTAATTATCTTGAACTGATTCTCCTATTTTCTTAATATTTACTATTTTACTTTGTATCACTGTCCAAGATTATGGGAATTTAATGCTCTTTAAATAGAAAACACGTTTTAATTATCAACTTACTTTCTTACCAAGCATCTTTCCATTCTTGTATAATTATTCAACGGCTTACCTGCAATAAAAAGAAGATCATTTATGATGAATAATGAATATTTACGAGCTGAATGTACACGTATATGTGTAATATAGGGATATTTATACGGATATTCGCAGAGAGAGAGAGAGAGTGTCCGTGAATAAAACAACGAATGCTCGTGTAGTATAACGATGGCCTCGTTGCCTTATTAAAATTATAATATCCAATTATTGGAATATATATATATATATATGTATGTGTGTGCGTGTATAAATAAATCAATAGGAAGCGTAATTATAAATCCTTATATAAATAACTTGTGCAGTCTATGAAAATGTGTTTAACAAAGTCGAGCAGGCATATTCGGGCGGACAATAAATGACCGGCCGTACAAAGCATCAAGCGGAGCAATTAATACTAAAAGTGCTTCAAACTAAACTAAAATTCTCACGGTATCAAAGCGCGCGTTTATCTGTAGTTCTCTCCTGAAACGCATAATCATGTTTAATTGCCCATTACGGGGGAAGCACCGTTAAACCATCGACAAATCAAAGGTTGACCAATTTTATAGATCAATTGATTAAAAAGAAAAGAAAAAACAAAACAAAAGAAATAATTACAAAGCAATGAAGTAAAATAAATAAATAAACAGATAGAGAGAGAGGGGGGAGGGGGAGGGAACTCTAATAAAAGTCTGTGCTCTGTGTGCGTTTCTCTGGTTTACCACACGGACAGGCTTAATGAAGCACAAGTTCAATCATATCGATAACGTATAAAATTGTAATTAAAAGAGAGCCTCGTACTTTATATAATTAATTCATTGTGATTGTAATTATATTCCGTTATCTAGATCTGATTTATGTACATTGACGCGAAATCGCAGATAGCTCGTACACATTTACTTTATTATAACTACAATGTGATCTTATTTTTCATATCTTCCTTTTAAACTTCGCTTTATCAAAAGCAATGAAAAAAAAAAAAAGAAAAAGAAAAAAGCTCAATATACGCGATAACAAGTTTTTTCAATTCCAGTCCATTAATAATAAAAACAATAACAATAACAACAACAACAACAACAACAACAACAAAAATAACGATAATGCAAATAATGATAATAATATGTGCAATTAGGGTTAACGAAACGAATTCAGATTTTATTTCAACGTTTTATTAATATATTTAATTAAAAATTAACGTCAATACAATTTTAATAGATTATAAAACGTTCAAATAAATACATTAAATTGAAATAAGTTCTCCGGCATTAAAACGAATATCGTGGATTCCATGCACGAGGCAAGCTCTCATTGTTTTTACTAGAAATCGTACGCGAGCGTTTATGCGAACATTTTATAAAACAAGGGATAGGCTTACGGAATGGAAGGTTTCGCCGACGATACTCCACTGCCGGCGCTAATAATTATAATGCGCGTTAAAAGAAAAGCAAAACGCAATTGCTTATTCGGACGAATCTTTCAATTATAAGCTGATCGATACCAAAATAAACGAAAGATGGACAGTTTGTCTATCGATGAAAGACAAGGTATAGAAAATTTTCAGTGCACGATTGCTGTCCAGTGATTCCGAAAACTTCCATATCCCTCCCCCCCTCCCAACCCTCGACTATATTCCTCACCGTCGGCCATTTTTTTTTTGGTTTTGTTTCGTTTCGTTTCGTTTATATTAACGGAAGTTCGGGCAACGCTGTAATTTTCAGCTGCTCCTTCTTTTCCTTTTCTTTTTTTCTTTTTTTCTTTTTTTTTTTTTTAATGGTCTATTACAATAATTGCGAAAGCTCGGCGTCAAAGCGTATTCGTGATTTTTATAATTATCTTTGGGGCTGTACTTTTATCGGGGAAGTCGAGCTTCGGTCGGGAACGAAGCACGGAAATGAAATAGAAAATCAGAAACTGCCCCCTTATCCGATGCCTCGTACTCCCATCCCCATTGTTTCTAACAATGGGAATATATTGTAAAAGTTTTCCAATTGTAATTGTATTTAAATATTTGAAAAGCGTTTTAATAAATTGCGATTTCCATTACCTGCCAGGATTCGTGTTTCCGACTTACTTACAGAGTCGCCGGTGAGTATATTTTACCGACACGCACGTTTCCTTCGAGCGATTCCTCATAATTTTGCAACAACAAATACGATTTTCATGCCCCGTCCGGCTCTCACTCTTTACTACGGAATCGTTGTTAAATTACATCTTTCCCTATAGATTCGGTGAGATACAGAGAGAGAGAGAGAGAGAGAGAGAACTTGATTAAACAATAATCGAAAGCATTCAAATAGAGGAGTAATAAATTCTAATAAATTCCTTGATTAGATGAATTAAATAAAACAAACTCTGGCTCTGGTAGAAAAATGCTCGAACGCCTTTTCAGGAGCTAATTATTCATAATAGCGAAGGAGACGTTTTTCCAAATGAAATTTCCACTGACACCCGCACAGTCGAGCGTAAATCAATAAAATCATTAACTCCCCGGAGTTAATGACATTAGTTTTACTTTACAAAACTAAAGATTGGCTTTATTAATAAGAGAATTGTAAATGAGTATCGTGGGAGGGAGAAAGAAAATATAAAGGTAAAATAAAGGCATATGTGAAACTATAAATTATTATTGGCTCGAGGAAGTATTAGTAGAGTAGTAATAACGACAGAGACAAATAGTCATAATGAAATTCTCCGTTTTCGCGGGGCAAGTGCTCACGGTTTCAGAATTCAACGACTCGCGAAATCCTCGCGTTGCGCTCACTTTTGAATTAATGCATCGCGCTTACACACGCCAGCCAATCCTTCCTATTATTACTCATCCTGCACGCGGACTCGTGAATTTATTTAATTATTATTAAGATTCGAGGAAGACCACGAGGCGCAGCACAATACACACACAAAACCGCCTACCTTTTTACGTTATTTACCCTCTCTCTCTCTCTCTCTCTCTCTCTCTCTCTACAAGAACGGCATAAAATGCGCCACAGAAATAAAAGGAAGCACCTTTGGAAGTTGAAAATGTGAGGAGCGTAGTATGAATGCTTACATATTGAATAATGGAATACGTATAGCCAGCTGCTAGTGTCGTTAAATCAAAAGTATCATATATCAAATGACAAGTACAAAGCTTTACATTTTTATTTAAACAATGTTTCCTATGAATGTTTAATATCGATCTACAATACGCGTATCGAATCGTAGATCACGTTTTTATTTATTTATTCTTCAGGCCATACTCGAAATATACGTTTCAATTTCTAAGCTTCGTTTTTTTTGAATTTCGGTTTTCTTCGTATAGCCAAGATTGCCTTCATATAAACATATAAATTAATTAATATCATGAAAAGACGTGCTTTTCGCTATGTACGTATAAATATATATATATATGTATATATATATACTTTTTTTTTGTTTAATTATTTGAGTTATCAACTAATAAAATGCAATTATTATTATGCGCCCTGAATATTTTTCAGAGGAAAGAAAGAGTTCGATATTTTCAATCGCAATTAACGTCGAGATAAAAATTCTCGTTCTGTATAAAATTATGATGATTACAATGTATAATATACTGTAGCCAGTGTACAATTATATCGTATATTGTGTTCTCAATTACGAAATAAGAACATGGTAGATACGAGAAACTTTATATTGCGTCGTAATTAGTGGAAAATCGTTGCTTCATACACAGATGCACGAAAGTATATTCGAAGAGTACAATACGGCTTTTCTTACGATAATACAATATTATTCTAGACAGCACACCAACACCAATTAAAATTAAAAGCAAGAATCGTATAAGGAAATGAAAAAAATGTTGAAATTTCTACTTTTTTTTTTCATTTGGTTATAGACGCAATCGAGAATGTGATAAAAAAATATTGATTCATCGGCTTATTAAAACGTTCAAATAGAAACGAAACCCATTAGAAGTCAATTTACAGATGATAAATAAGTTAATCTATTTCTAAAAAGACTTTTCAAAATGTACAATCACCGACATTCTGTGGTTTTTAATAAAATTACGGAAAAATAAAGGGAAATTCCCTTAATAGAATATTTAAAAAAAAAAATCTCATTTCCAAAACATTAAATTTGAAAAATTTCCAATATGAATTTTTTTTTCTTATATTAAAGAATTTAAATTACGCGCAAAGAATAATATTTCAGGTAAAAATGTCCATTTGGTTTTATAAATAGCAATTTCTTTACTTGAAAGCGACAATTTTCTTGAATCGGAAATGTATATTTAATTAAAAAGAAAAGAAAATAAGAATTAATTTAACGAAAATATTTTAAGGCATAAAAACGATGTACTCGCGGGGATGAATTGAAAACCCGTTAGTTATTGATAAATTATAAAAGATTCATTGTTATTTGAATGTCTTGTGAAAGAGTAATATTTTGAAAGATAAAAATTAATTTACGACTTGAAGCTTTTACGGCATAAGAAATGGAAATAAAGTGTGTAAAATTGATAAGTTTTTTATTTTTTTATTCTGTCGCACACACAATTTGATTATTATTATCATTATTGTTGTTGTTGTTGTTGTTGTTGTTGTTATTAAGTATTTAGGTATAAATAGTATAATGTTTATCAGAGTATAATAAAGGATGCGTAACGATAAGTCTGATTAAAAGTGAAGAAGGAATGTATTATAAAATTTGAGAATCCCAGCCAATGACGATGTGACATAGAATATAAATGTGACGCAAGCGATGACGTGGGAGATTAAACGTGGAAAATTATGGTTCGTTCGTTGAGGGACTTTAAATCCGCATAATACGCTCACGGGAAGATTCGCAGCAGTTATTACGAAGATCTTAGCCTAAGCCTCGGATTTTATAAAAATCAATCGAAGATTGAAGCGGTCGTGGTGGGGGGGGAGGTGGGGGGATGTTTCGGGTACGCTATGGAACGTAATTCCATCGTTAGTCCCGACACTTTGCGCGGGGATTATTAGGGAAGTACGTAGGCAGCGAGTCGCGAGAGCATTGGATCTTATGTCTTCGGAGGCAGAGATTCCATATTAAAATCGGTGAGCTGCGGACGAAACTTGGGTTTTCGCGCGTACGCAAGCCTCGGTGTTAGTCGAAACGCGGGCAAATCGTCTCCCGGGACAGGGATTCAAAGACCACTGATAATAATAACGTTGATGATGATGACGACGATGACAGTTGTGGATAAATAATTGACCTTTGCGCTTTCGTACAATACGTAATACGAATTTTTCAACAGCAACGCCCGAGCGTATTCATTCCGTTCGTATGACGTGGCATTAATAAAGTTGCCGGCTTAGGGGCAAAGGGGCAAAGGGGCAAAGGGGTAACTAACAAAGGACAAGTAATTCATGCGCTACTTTGCTTTGCTTAAAGTAGTATTGCAAAGTAGCGCGACGACTCTCAGCCACGGTAAATGTACACGGGGCTTTTATTCGGGAGGCTTTAAGGGCGAGAGAATTCCCCGTGACAATGTAGACCAAATAAACTGGCGCGCTGAACGTCTTGAAATCTAATAAATTATACATTCACAAATTTACCAACTCATTGTCTCGAACTCTCTGACCTCTGGGGCTTAATGCTCACCTCGACGACCGACTGCCGCTTGTATGTATCTCCTAATTCCTATTCACCTAATCTCGCGTCCCTCATCCAAATCCGGGCAACGAGTTACTGCATTGCCTTTTTAAGGTCCCTAATAACCTTACCTTGAACCGCCACCCCCCCACTCCCTCCTCGCCCCTCCGCCGACCAGGTAATGAAGCGCTAAACGACCGCGCGGATTTCCATAAGAACCGACCGAGTAGTCGCTCGCTCGCTCGCTGCCGAGAGATAAGATTTTTGAGAGGACTCGGTGAGGAAGGACTCCAAACGATTCGGTGGATCGCTTCGAGGGGGGGGGTCGACTCCTCATCTTGGCTCGCGACAATACGGAGAACCGATCCCCGGATCCATGGTGAACCGGACCGAATGGGTGGGGGGGGGGAGAACGATGGCCAAACGACAATAAGCTATATAGGGATTCGCGGACAGGAGCTGGGGGACGTAAAAGTTCCCGATATAATAATGAAAACGACTTGTAAGCCGCGTATGCTACGTGTGGCGTGTCGTTATCTACGGCCGCAGTCGGAAGCTCAAAGACGAGCGAAACGACGGGGGTTGTGGTTCCGGTTAGCTGGAAGCCGAACTCCAGCGGGAACCCGGAGCGGCAACAAGTCGAATGACCCAGGTATATAAGCGAAAGGATAGGGTTAGAAGTGAGGGGGGAAAAAAAAATCCTGCCTCTAGCAGCTATATGAAAGGGGCGGGGATTCGTAGTCTAGTAGATGGCTTTGGAATCTAATCTTAATTGTACGCTCGCGCTAGGCAAAAGAAAAAAGAAAAAAAGAACGACAACGACAACGACAACGACAACGACGACAACGACAACGACAATATTCAGCGTCGATAAAACGGGCCGCGATTAATTGAATTAATTAGAATTCAATTAGGAGGCCGTGGCTTCTTGTTCGGCTTTCGTTGCGCAAATGACGTTTTAGAATTTCAAATGGGAAATAAATTGAATGATTAATCCGTGAGCGGCGGCTAATTAAAATAGCTCGTAATCGATATATACTTAATACGGATAAACGATTGATGATAAAAGCGACGATAAATGACAAATGAAAGGATCACGTGCTCGGTTGGAGGCTCGTGACAGATCGAGCGCGACGGGCTGCCGGCTACGCTAATTTACGCGAGATCCTCGCTCGTTGGGGTGGGGTGGGGGGTCGAGTAGGGGATGGAAGCCCCGGGTAAGAAGGTTGTCGGGGTTTTTTTGTATACGGGGGATCGCGTAGGGAAGGAGGGAGCGTGCGCGGCCATAAAGGACGTTGTCGAGTAGCATAGATCTTCTCGTTTATTGTCTTGGGCGTTGTATGGGACGGGAGGCCGACGTATAGAAAGTACTTTTCAATATGTCGGTAAATTGATTGCATGCCGTATAAATCCATAGGAGCAAATTGTTCAAATACAAAAGATCATACGAAAGACAAGAAGCATTTACGTCAATTATTTTACGACTTGCCCTCCTAACTTTTCAATACTATCGCTGCACTTTCCTGGCATAAAGATCAAATCTAAACACGTAGCCGGTTTTATCTGCATGGACCCCCCCCCACCACCTTATAACACACATTTTATGGATTCCACTGGCATTCGTGGAGATCCGCCCCAACTTAATCGCAGATCCACATAAAGTCCGTCGCCGCCGCCACTGCCGCCACTGCCGCCACTGCTGCTGAAATTTCACCTTCTGACATTCTTTGGAATTTTCGTAAAGTGAAGGTGCATCGTATATCGTATATCGTGTACATTGGCCCTCGATATTATCCTTATTCAGCGACTATCATTCGTTCCCCCCACGCACGCTCTTCAATATCATTATTTATTATTTTCCGCGCCTCCATTTCTTTTTTCTCCCTCGTAAAATATAAAAATTGCCGGAATTAAGCATGGACCCTTATTTATTTGTTATTTGTTTTTATTTAACTTTTACAACTATTACGCATCCTTGATAAATAACGGGAACATTTAATCCTTCAGAATGTAAATCACTGCGGGAGCGCGGATTGTAGGAAGAAAAAAAAAAAACGTAATATTTTATATGAAAATATAAAAATGAAAAGGATCTGTGGAAGGTGAATACCACATTTCTTTCAGATTTGCCAATAGCGCCAGGGAAGTTAAAAAGACTCGCAAGATCAAACGGGAGTTATTCGAGCGAGATTCGCCTAGAATTTTATAACAGTTGATGAAATATGGATCCATTATCAATCCGACGGAAAATCAGATGGTACGGGACGGGGGAGAAGAAGAAAAAAAGTTTGCCCAAAGGACGTGCAAATACTTGGGCTTTTTCAACTCTATTTGTTTAATTTTCGCAATTCATAGTATTTGCGCGCGCGAGGGCGGGGCGGTAAGTGGCAGCGTGAAGGGCTTGAGGGCTTGAGGGCTTGAGGGCTGGACGGCTGGACGGCTGGACGGCTGGACGGCTGGAGTGACGGAGGGACGGAGGGGTTGGTGTAAATGGAGGGAGGGACGGATGGGAGGGGAGGGAGGGGGTGTCGTTCTCCTTGTAATCCAGTCGGATTACGTAAAACAATTCGGGTAATGTACGGATGCCGGAGTTTTGGTTAAAGTATTAGTTTTAACGCTCTCGAGGAGTCATTCGTTCGGCAAAACTTTTCTCTTAACGAGGGTACTACGCTTTGCAATTAAATTCGCAAAACAGTGGGCAAAGGAGTCCGGATTGGCGTACTCGAGCCGTAGTCGTTGGGCTAATCATCGGGAGTCCAAGTCCTTAGTCCCGGGCGAGTCGAACGGGCTGATTCATCGGAGCCAATAGCTTAAAAGGCGTCAGCTCCAAGCAGATTGTTAAAGGGCGCGGTCGGGTGGTTATTGCGGCCGGGAGGGAGGCAGGGGCTGGGAGATGTTCGCATGGGCCGAGGAGGCGTGCAGGGTGCGTGCGTGCGTGCGTGCGTGCGTGCGTGTACGATTGAGGGGTGGGCTCGGGACGGGGGAGGACGCATGACTGTCAAGCGCTTAGAGGGTCGTAGCCGGCGAGGAGGTGTCTCGACTAATGGGAAAATCGCGGCGCGATGGTGTGGGAGGGGGGAGGAGGAGGAGGGGCAGGTAAAACGTGGTAATCACGGTAAAGTGCCGGCGTAAACAGAATCTTGCGGTCTCGTAAATACCGCCTCCACTGATGCCACTGAATAATCAGCTTTCTCGCGGGGCTCGGCTCGGCTCGGCTAAGCGACCCGTTTCTCTCCCTGTCCGCGATCTAAACTCTCCTTCCCCCCCCCCACAGCCACAGCCGTCACTGTACCGTCCCGCCGGGGCCCGTTACCCAACAACTCTATTATAATTACCCACCCTCGGTGCGTCAAACTCGCGCTTCGATTCCCGCGGATTTTCCGCTAAACTTGCTCCCGGCCCCTTGTAACGCAGAAAGCCTCGCCACCGCCCTCACCCCGCCACCGACACTGCTCCCGCTCATCTAGGCTCGCCTTTTCCACAAGACACGTGTTCCTCTTTTGCATCCTGCCGCGCTTTATCGCTTCCCCTGCTCCCGACGATTTCACGGCTCCTTAATTGAAATTACTTATGCTACTTCCTCCTCTCCTGCCCCTCTCCTGCCCCTCTCCTGCCCCTCTCCGGCCCCGCCGCAATTCTACTCCCAAAGCATTAATAATTTATTATACATTACGCTTTCTCTGACATATTCGCGATCTAGGTACAATCCCCCTCGAGCCTCCGTGGAACCTAAACCACTTCCGCCACAGGCACACGGGTATAACATTTTCCAGAGCGCGTCGCTAATTCCTGCAATAATTCCAGGCTCGATGTACAAAGTAATTTATCCGCGGATGCGAGATCTCTAATGAAATTGGAAAGAATCCACCTAAAGTCCTGCTTACGCTACACGAATAAAACTAATATTCACGACGTATACTTGTCACGATCAAAAGATCGTCGTTTTTTTTTTCAAGCTTTTTTTACCTGAAAAAAAAATAAATAAATAAATAAAAACCGTTTCAAATTTATAGCCCATTGACAAACATTATTATAAATAGTTCGCGCTTCATTATTCTCGGTAAGAATAATGTTTTATTCACGGTACACGAAACAAAAATACAGAAGAAAAAAGAAAGAAAGAAAGAAAAATAAGAAGAAGAAGAAGAAGAAGGAGAAGAAGAAGAAGAGGAAGAGGAAGAGAAAAAGCCCATTATTTCCTAGCGCTTTTCGTTCGACGAGACGCGTATAAAAATAAAATTCCAATACTTTGAATAATTAGAGGAATATATTTGCACAGAGTCAGTCTTCTTACGATGGTATAATAAATACCGATAAAAGAAACGAGAAAAAGAGAGAAACAAACAAGAAGAAATTTTAATTTACGACGAAACGAATGATTTAGCGATAAATTATGTTATTGAAATACGACTCATTAAAAGCAGTATTTGCGACGGCTACGAGATAAATCTTATTATAGTGGGATAATACGCGTGTACTACCTCGTAATTATGAAATACCTTTATCTAATTCCTTCGGAAATAATTCCCATCAGCAGCTTTATCGTAACCTTTAAATCTTCATAATACGCCACTAAATTATTTTACCTTTACTTTGCCATTAATCATTTATAAATCTTTAAAGGATTGGTCGTTGCATTTATCAAGTTTCACGTGCATTTAAATGGAAAACTTTGTCCATTTGTTCGGTAAGTATAATAAAATACCGCGGAGACGTTTATTTTTACATGTTTATGGGGAAGAATGGTAAAGGCAATAGTTACGAGCTCCTGAAAAATATTGTCTGCGCCGACTGAAACAACGATGATAAATGTTAAATGCCGGCGGTATGGGAGGGGGCGAAGGAAGCGTGGAAGGGCTCGCTTCGAGATATCGATAAGATTATGGGTCGAGGTCGGGTCCGGATCGGATGAGTAAGGAACGAGTGGAAACCGATCGAGGAGCGTTCGTGGAGCTAAAAACCCTCTCTCCCCCCCCCCCCCGCCGTGGGCGCACAGACTCCCTCGGAACGACTCGGTGATTGACTAATAGACGCGCGTGTACCGGCTAATAAATACAGCCCGACGTGGGACTGTCCCGATTATTATCTGGAATATCGGCAACGCCTCGCTCTTACGCTATAGATATTACGCTATAGAACCCCTTACCTCTCTCCCGAAACCCCCCAAAACCCACCACGATTCAAATCACATCCCAACGGGATTTCATTGTCTCCGCGTATTGGCGTAATTACGTCTCCTTCTTTCTTCAAACAGAATCGTAAATTAATCTTGAGACGTTAAATATCCGTTATACCCGCGCTAAAAGCATCCCTTATTATTTTATATTATATTTAGATAGATGTATATACATATATATATATAGGCTATATACTCATATACCTATGTATGCAGAGATATAGGGTACAGTAGTAGGTGCGTGGGCAGGGGGTAATTAGGAAGGCAAACAGAGGTGTGGGTGGGTCGGTAGAGGTAAGGTAGCGTTAGCGAGGAGAGGAGGAGGAGGCGGTGGTGGTGGTGGCGGCCCGTTTGCTCAGGTAGAGCAGCGGAATCGCGATGACGGGTGTTCTCGTCTTAATGATAAATATACACGTAGGCTAAAGGGAAGATAAAGAGTCGTCGATTTATTTATATAAAGACGCGGCGGGGCGGATGTGCTCTCTCTCTCTCTCTCTCTCTCTCGCCCCCCTCCCCATTGCATCGGGCATTGAGAAAACGGTAAGAGCGGACGAGGAGTCCGAGCCATTTGCTGCCGAATTAGAAACGCCCCGTTTGATTTCCGCTATGGGCATTCCTCCTCCTCGAAAGCTGCTTCCGGTTCGCCGACTCGACCGCCGGATTACTTCTTTATTTCATTATTCTTTCTATAATACAGTTTCGAGCGAGCGTGCCCCCGTCGTCGTATCTGCAATATTTCATTAGCGGCTCTTCCTTTCCAAATCTTCATTTCGGCTCGATTCTTTATGGGCCAATTTAATTAATGTCCGATCACTTCGCTTCGTCCGACGCTATCGCCATATAAATATAGTTGTCCACTCTTTCGGAAGAAGTTTTCTTCTTTTTCTTTTTTTTTTCCCCCCACTCTTCTACCTACTTTATCTTCCAGCCCGTTATTTACGGCGCTCGCTATTTTTATAAGCGACCGAGAATAATGTCTTACTCGTTGTAAAGTATAAATAATAAAGTATTGATACGCGCGCGTACGTACCATCATCTGCCTATGTATATATATATAAATTGTTGTATATACAGCGGCGGCAATAAAAATAATGCATTAGATTTCATATAGATTATAACCGATAGAATTATTAAAATTTTTACCGTCATTACTCGTTGTAATTAAATGTAAACGAACGAAAACCAACAAGGACTTGCGTATTTAAAATCAACAAATGAAAATGTTTACTAGTTCTAGGCAAAAGACCGATTGATTATGACTCCAATAGTCTTAATTACTCACGATATTATAATTACGTGTAAAGCAATTTATCTCCCGTCTTTTAAATTGCGTTATTATCAATGCTGTGTGTGTAGATCTTTCTTTACAACGAGTAAATTGTCGGCACTGGGTGTAATACAATTTTTTAATAAAGCGTTTGAAGAAAAAGAAATTTTAATAGGGAATAAGTACTCGACCGTCGCCTTCCACGTGCAATTTTACTAATGTTCCACTGACTCAATTATGCGACGTAAGACGTATAACGTACGATGGCATTTTAAAATAAATCTATAATAAATGTAGATTACGTATCGGTTGCGAACGAGGCTTACCGGGGATGGGATTACCATTAACTTACCCGCGCCCTAAATAATTCAATGATCGCAGAAGCTCGTGAGCTGCACGGAATATTATATTATACCCGGGGCATGTAAAATTGAAATCGACCAGTCATTTCGGTAAAGAAGTGAAAACATCGATTTGTCCTTACATTCAATCGTACGTGTGGAAATAATTATTATTACGCATTGTTGTTTTTATTTTGTTTTTTTTTTGTGTGCGTGTGTGTTTTTCTATTTTTGTTTTGTTTTTTTTTTTTCGTATACCTGCCAGTCGATGGAGACGATCCCAATTCCCGTTTGCTCCTAAAGCGTCTTTAAAATCAAGAAATGAATTAGAAGAATGACGCGGGGTGGGTACTATTGTCTGGAATAGCTAAAGTGGCAAGGGAATCTATAAATAAGCGAGTCGATTAGAAAACTACGCCCCGGTACAGCTTATTTCCCCGCTAATAAATACGAGATAAATATTTATTTCCGTTATAGTATTAAGATTATCCGGGAAATGGTAGCAATTATAATTACAGTTGAGTTGCGGGTGAGGGGTGGGGGTGGGGGGGAGAAATAGTTGCAAAAAGATAACGTAATGATCTCGGGTTTCGAGTTAACTTCCAGTCGCGTTAATGAACTATTTATATTACGGCGTAAATCGTAATGGATCGATCTCTGGCAGCAGAGTACGAGGTTAATGGAATAAAAGGCCGGCTATCGGTTGGCCATTTTTAAACTAATTATCCGCTGGCTTAATGGACGAGAAGAAAAGCGCAAGCGCGTACTTGCTACAAGGGCAGACGAAAAATTCGGAAAATGGCTGGGGAAGAGCCAATTTCGTTAGTCAAAGACGGCCGGAGCGTTAGATTTGAGAAAATAATTATAAGGGGGAGTTAAACCATCAGTCCGCAGCTTTGGTAATTGAAAGTGTAGGCTGTGGCGGTGGCGGTGGCGGCGGCAGTGGCGGCGGCAGTGGCGGAGACGGCAGTGGCGGAGACGGCAGTGGCGGAGTGGGGAGGGGCTCGATAATTACGTCGCAGTCTAAAATCAAAAGATGAGGAGAAAAGAGCGAGGGGGTGTCGGGCGACCAACACCACCGGCGGCAAAATATAATAATATAATATAGCACAAGCCCAGTGGGGGAGGCGCGGGGGATCTCCGACCCTGGCGACGTTATCCCTCGCGGATTTATGTCCTCGGTTATACGGGGTCCGGGGGCGGGAGGAGTCGGGAGGCGGGGCAGTGTCGCCATGTCACTTTCGGTTCCTTCACATCTGGACGGCTAATAAAAACTTCGGATCGCCGGTTATGTTTGCTCAGTTATTGCACGGTCCAGGGCCGCTTTGTGCGTGGCCGAGCCCTCTACCTCGACGTCACCACCACCACCGTCGTCGTCGTCGTCGTCGTAGTCGTAGTCGTCGGCCCGCGCGAAACGTATCAAAAGGAAGGAAAGTTTTTGTATCGACGGGTTACGACGAGCTTGGCCTTTTAAGTTATACGACCTCCCGTCGTCGTAATTGACAAAGTACGGGGCGCACGTACTCGAGGAGGCGAGTTTTCGGGCATCGCGGCAAAGGGAAAAACTTTGGGATGATTAATTTCGAATGTGAGGACGGCGTTGGCCTTTGACCGGCTAATATCCACCTCCGTCTCCGCCTCCTCCCCTCACTTCGTCCTAATTATTTTACTCCTTCGCGATTTCCGATCCGCTCTGCCGAGGGGTCGCTCCTAACTTTACTGTATCGATAGATCAGCCCTCGCCACCCCCCCCCCCACTTTGCCCCGATTGCCTTCCCCGTCCATCCCCCGACCGCATTCCCATGACCCCCTCCCTTCCCCGTCCATCCCCCGACGGTGGGATTAATATTAAAACTTTTATCGCTCGAGAGATAAAGACCTTACGGCCTTCGTAATAATAAATCAGCTTTAATCAGCTGTCGATTCCCACGGAGTCACGGCCACTTCGCTTTCACTTACAAGAGCCGCTGATTTCAATTAACCAAATAATCTCCGTCGCGCTGTGTTTACTTTCAAACTCAATCGGCCCGCCTTCGCCCAATACAACGTCAAATCATTTAAATCTAACGGCAAGACTCGCTCAACCAAAACTCCTTATCAGCTCGTCCTCGTTTAGATTTTCAGTTTTTAAGTTTTTTTTTTTTTAAGCACGTATTTCGAAAAGCAAGAAATCGCCAAATAGAAATACAGGAACTGAGGAATGTTTATCTCTTACTCTGTAAGTATTCGTCCGTAGGCCATTCTAATACAAACATTCATTCGATATTTCGTTTTCAGCTCTTTTTCTTTCGCAACTAAAGAATATTCTTAATCTACAAGATCTTTTTCCTCTTCCTCTTCCTCTTGCTCTTCTCCTTTTTCATCAAAACCAGGGCACATTGTAATATTACCTTACCTTACATAATATTATATTATATTATTGCGAATTGACTTTTGATTCTTACGCAAGAATTAGATACTGCGGTATTGTCTGAATTTCTTTGTATTTATTTATGTATTGTTTCACTGCTTATAAATTCATTACTCGAGTTATACAACGTTTTCTTTAATTAAACGTCTAGTCTACGTAACTCGAAAAATTCAATCGAATTATGAAACATAAAAATAAGCAGCTCTACGTAGCAATTACAGGTGAGTTGTTAAAAAGAAATGTAATTAATGTACAAATAAGGTATTTCTCATTAGATTGATACGCAACGTATTATTATTGCGCCTTGTTCTACAAATAACCTTTGAGTCCAGATTACAGAAATTTATTATTCCTCATCGATATAAACGTAAAACGTTAGAGCTACGAAGAACGCAGTCATTGGTCATATATTCCGTGGAACAGAAGCGTCAATGTCTATATTTAACCTCAGTAAAATAGGAAGAACGAATCCGTAGAAAAACATCTCTCTGACAATGAAGTAGTACTTGACAACGTTTTAAGCACAGTAATTTTAAAAATACAAACATTTTCTAATGCCAGATACGAACGGTCGGTCATAAAAAGCCTCTGATTCTTTGAATGAGGAGCTGAAGTCAAACTGCTTTATATTATAATTTCGCAGCTATGATTCGATAAAGATAACTTTACGAGGATTGGGGCTAATTTAGAAGATAATGTTATAATATATTTTTATTAATAAATTATTTTGTCGGTACGTGCAGTATAATTAAGTACTTGGGTTTACGTATTAAAGTTTTAAACATTCGAGTGGATTATGAATTTCCTATAAATCAGTAGGAAATAACACAGGAAGCAGACATAGATGCTTATTAAACGGGCATATTCGTTCAAGCGTTTATCTAAACATGTAATTACAATGTTTTGCGTACTGCGCGAGGTCTCGAGGGGAATGGAAAATATTCTCGAGCAAAAGGGATTAAAAACAAAATGCCTGGAATAAGTTTGCCGTAAAATGTAAAGAGGGCAGCTAAGAATACATGAAATTTCATATTTATCAGTATACTTTTCATAGGACAGTATAAAATAATTAAACAATAAAGATTTAAGGTGGGCGTGGCATGTAAGGTATGCGGGGCGCATACGGGTACACGGAGTCAGAAATTAAAATACTTTTGGGTAGATCAAGGTAAAGATGGAAGGATAACATTAAATTTGAGTTAAGGAACGGGGTATGAGCAGATGACTCGCATAAATTGAGCAGGTAAGAGGGAAGAGGTAAAATGTTTTTCATAACTAATGATGGAACTTTTAATAATAATAACAACAATAACAACAAATAGCAATAACAATCTTCCCGTATAAAGTATGGCGCAAAAAATTAAATAAATAAATGAATAAATGAATAAATGAATAGATGAGTAAATAAAAGAAGAGGAAGACCAACAAGAAAAGATCGATTCTGATTAAAGCTCGACGATTAATAGCCGATGCTTTGTATTAGTCACTTAGCAGCTTACTCGCAAGCAAAAGCTTTGATGTAATTAAATGTAAAGCGAAGCATGAAAAGAGGAGGAGTTGGTGGCGGAAGGAGGGAGACGAAGAGGTTGAGAAATTGATTCGTGTAAAAGGATATCGGAATGTCAAGAGAGCGAGGAAAAATTCGCCATTGGGAGGACGACTCGAGAGCGAGGAAATTTCTCGAGAGAGTGAGAGAGAGAGAGAGAGAGAGAGAGAGAGAGAGAGAGAGAGAGAGAGAGAGAGAGAGAGAAAGAGTTGAGAAAAATCTAGAAAAATTCAGACGATAATCGAGCCGCTGCTACGTCTTATCATTATGAAATCCGGCGGGGTACGGGGGGGGGGAGAGGAAAAAGAGACTCTTAGGGCGTATCCATGCGACCAAGGAAGAATGTTTGAGACAAGCGATCCCGCGGTCCGGAGTTTAAAATTGAGTTTAAGTAAGCTCTGCGCTTAGGGCTCGAGGCCGAGCTGCTGCATTACGCGCTAGAAATACCCAATCAGCTGCCGGGATTTCGGAGTTAAGCGCAGCTTATCTCAATAAGCTCCTCGCGCGCGGTTTCACTCGCCTCGGCACCGTCCCCGTCCCCGTCCCCGTCCCCGTCCCCGACCCGCCCGCCAACGACTCTCCCAATAACCCTCGTCGCTTTCTTCATCGCCAAGAGCGATGAAATCACCAGTTAATTATAGGGAGCGTCGCACCCCCAAACCCCACCCCCAACCCCCACCCCAACCCCAACCCCAATAACCTCCCGGAGACCTACCACCTAGCACCTACGTATCGAAGAAGCGTAAGGAGCGCGGCCTTCGATTTAAACGCCTTCGATCCCTTTCTCCGAAACAAGATTCACCTAATTCTATGGGGAACGGAGCAAGTGACTCGGAGGGGTCGGAAGCTGGTAACGCGATTACGATTCTTAAATTCCGGGCATTTCGCTACTACGGGACGGCGACTGCTCACTCGACTCCTGCCCTCGACGCCGGACGCGAACGAGACGCGGCCCATTTGCTTAAACGTATATATATATACAAAGAATAAAATTAATTTAACTGCGAGTGAGACGGGAGCTGCTGGAGGTTAAAAAAATAATAACTCTCAATACGTATAAATGAGCACGTATAAAGAAATTCTTTCTCTAATTAAAAGTTTTGGGAAGGTAAGCCGGTTGCCGGATAGTTTTGAGCAGTTCTCATTCCTGCGGTCGGCCTCTCAAAGTAAATTTGTCTTTACCGAGATCGGTATTCGTAACCGCTGACAAGATTAACTTCCCCGCCGCGTCCTCTTCTACATAATTATCAATGTCTGCCGTTACGCGCAACGAGTCCCTCTTTCGAGAGGGACGACGAATTTCATTAGCGACTATCTACGGCTATTCGTGTAATTACTAACCGATACTAACTCGCTTCCACCCCAACGACCGACCGACCAACCGATGCAGATCATCGTCCGCGATTCCTAGATCCTAGATCGCGGCACGCTGCGGAATAACAACGAGCGATCGATGCCCCCGATAAATCTCTGTCCCTACGAAGATTCACGAAAAGCGCTCGTTGGATTTTTCATTTACGCGTGCAATTCGCGATCGCGCCGACATTCGAATAACGATGATGATGGAGGCGGGGGGGGGAGGGGGAGAGGATGATAACGGAGTTGTCTATCGAGGAGGAAGCTCCATTTCTTACACGGGAATACGAAGATCTGGACGGATATTTTCAATGGGAACGGATCTGAAAGAGTTCTCAGTCGCTCGCGAACTGTGATTCGTCAAGATCGAGAGAAGATGAAGGAACATGAAGGAAGATGAAGGAAGATGAAGGACTTTGCATACGCGCAGTATCTTTTGCAATCTAAATGATAAAGATATGAGGGGGAGGGGGGACAGAGAGACAGGGAAACAGAGAGACAGAGAGAGAGAGTGAATTTCTATTCGGTCCTTGAATTGCAAACCAAATAGCGGATGCCTTCGCATTTGGACTTTTATCTCTTATTCATTGTATTCAAGCTCCAAATTACCTCATGCGTATTATATTTTCCTACTCTTGCATTAAAAATTATAATGATAATAATAATAATAATAATAATAATAATAATTCTGTCTCGCGGTGCAGATAAAGGGGAAATATAATGAATAAGTTGAGCGGTCAGTCGAGGAAAATGAAAGACGTTTGTAATAAAGGAAGGAAATCGGCATAAGCTCGATACGAATATATATACATATATATATATAGATACATATAACTCACGCACGCATATATACATACATATAAAGCTTTTATGCTAATGGAGGGAATTTTTTATTTAAATCATTTATTTAAAATTCAAAAGACAAAAAGGGTAAAGATATAGAGGATAAATACCCAAAGTCCCGCCACCCCCCTCCCCCCTCTTAAAGAGAATGAGAAGCAAAGAAAGTGTTCTACTTTCGCCATCCCCCCGCCATTTTCCTTTTCCTCCCTTGCCGTTGTTCTCCTTTACGTTATATCTTACATTTTCGTCCCGAAGTCACCACTTAGGTTTTCGTTTTGACGAGTCTCTCTCGAGTCTCCGAAGCATCGTCGTGAGCAGACTCCGAGAGAAAAAGTACGCGGCGCGAGTCTTCGACTAATTAAAAAAAACTCGAGCTATTGGAAGGGAAATACTCGAAACCGGCGTCTTTTTAGATCTCGAGAATTCTAAAGATAATATCTCCTACGCTACTCTTTGCGAAAATTAATGACGAAAGTCAATGTAATAATAATATTTCTCCTCGGAAAGTCTCCACTACATATAAATATAAACGTCCTTGGTCGCCAAAGTCGACAAAATAACCAATACCTACCTACACACGCACACACACATGTATATATATATAGAAGAGCTCTCTCTCTCTCTCTCTCTCTCTATCTATCTATCTATCTATCTATCTATCTATCTATCTATCTATCTCCCTCTATCTGCCGCTGTATACAGCGCGTGTTTATACATACATACATGTAAAGGCCAAATGAAACGTCGTAGATGCTTTTTTCCCTTCAATGCGGCTCTCGAGAATTTCGACTAGAATAACCCTTACACGTGCCTTTCGTTTGGTGAACCGTAGCTAAATATTTCATCAACGCGAACGACTTCATTTATTTTTTATACAGAAAGCGACAAATGCATACGAAACGGTTAACAATGCCGTTCTCCGAATAGACTGCGCCAGGGCCGGGAAAATAAAGGAGAAAGGAATATCCTCTCTCTCTCTCCTTCTTTAAAAGAGTGCTAAGAAAAAGGAGAAGAAAGACAACGGGTGGGATTTATTTAAAAATACGCGCCCTTTCATTCTCTAGCTAACTGCCATTTACTTAAAAAATGTACAACCGCCAAACAACTAACTGCGACCCTCGACAGAGCGCGCGCGCGCGCGCGAGAGAGAGAGAGAGAGAGAGAGAGTGTGTGTGTGTCTAAAGGTATTTCGTAGGTTTTAGCTGGAAAAGAATGCGCGTAACGTTTATACGAAAGTTTGGCGGGGCGAAAGCCGAAAAAAAGAAATAAAGAGGAAAGGGCAAAGAGGAAAGGGAAAAGAGGAAAGGGAAGAGAGCGAGGGGGGGTGAGGGAGGAAGGTCTAACGGGCGACTACCACCGGCCGAAGCCTTGAACTTGCATTTCCGGTAAT
This sequence comes from Ceratosolen fusciceps, assembly GCA_018883505.1. Classification (NCBI taxonomy): domain Eukaryota; kingdom Metazoa; phylum Arthropoda; class Insecta; order Hymenoptera; family Agaonidae; genus Ceratosolen; species Ceratosolen fusciceps. The sequence goes on along the minus strand of RCIC01000013.1, from coordinate 1,481,604 downwards.
TAAGTTTAAAATTGCGCGCGTCGCTTCTCCTTCCGCTTTTACCTTAATTCTCTTTTTCTCTTCACGCGGCCATTTGTTTCCTCACCGCGGCGAGTCCTGTTTCTTCTCCTCCTCCTCCTCCCTTCAACCCCTCCGTCCAACCGCCCCTCGCTACGCTTTAGATTTAGCAGATAAAGATAAATTTTTAAATTTCAAACTATGCTCGCCTTTTGCCGTCCCGGGAAAGTTCTTATAACTTTGGACTTGGCCGAGTGTCGGGCAGCTTTTTATTCTTCTTCCTCTTCTTCCTCTTCCTTCTTCTTCTTCTTCTTCTTCTTCTTCTTGCTTCTTCTTCTTTCCTTATTCTTCATTTTTCTGGAGAAACGGCTGGCTCCGCGGCAGCGAGATTATACTCCCTAAGAATCTCCCACGAAAGGCTAAAGACTTTTCAATTTTGCAGAAAATAAAATTTGTTTCCACGACTGACTTCTTCATCCTTGGACAGGACAACGTTAAGCCAATTATATTTCGTAATAAAGAATTTCCCTAAGAATGTAGTCCGACGCTCTCGACGACGCTCTCGACGGTTGCCTTTTCCTTTAATTTACCGCTCCATTTCTTATGCCAACAATGCACTATAGATCATAAACGTAGCCTTTCTTAATCATTTAGTCGTACGTTCCCCCCTACCCCTACCCCTACCACTACCCGACCCCATCAGCTCACAAGTCGAGGCCTCGCGACGAAGTGAGGAGATCGAGTTGCACACGTACAAGGTCAGAATTTAAGTATCGGCGATTAAACGTCATTGGCCCAGCATTGAATCGAGCGTATGGGGATATATATGCGAGGTTAAGCGAGGTTAAGCGAGGTTAAGCGAGGAGGAGAGTCTCTTTAATGGAAAACGTGGACAAATAGATCCGGGGGACACGGCGTCGAATAAAATAGCGCGAGAGCGCTGATATTATTCATCAGGACGGCGCGACCCAAAGGCGGAATAGCCTCGTTAATCTTAAGTGAGAGCCTCCCACACCCCTCCCCCCATCACCCCCATCTCCCCCTGCCCTACGGCCCCTCCCTATGATAATAAACTAAATTAAAAAACTTTTCTCGAGTCCGCGCTTAATTCGGGACGTAAATAACCGCATCATCTTGGTAACTGCGCTCGGTGTGTCTCTCACACCAGCGGCTCGCTCCACCCACTCGCCGGGCGCGCTTCACCCGCCGCGGCGACCGCCACCGCCACCGCCACCGCTGGCAGCACCGCGGGCACAAAGTCCCTTTGTCGTCCTTTAGCCGACCCCGCTTTGGGCGCCTCCGAGTTTAGAAGATTTAGAGTTAACGAAGGTCAAGTGACGAAGCCGGGCTCGCGCGAAATTGTAATAAAGCTTCGTTAGCCGATCGCGTGACTGCTTGTCGGGCCGAGCGCGGTGGGGGGGGGGGGCGCATGCGCCCGGCCGCCCGAGACGACTAATCGCTCTGCTCCCGAGCTCGCCGCGTCCTGCCGCGAACATCCTCGACTCGGGAATTTATCGATAAGTCCGCGGCTAGAACGCGATTCGCCAAATGCCATTCGCATCGCTTTCGCGCCCATCCCCCCGCCCGCCTATCCCTCCCTACTACTCCCTTCCTTATCATTTGTCGCCGAGCTAACTTAATTGGGCCCCCCAGCCCCTGACACTCGGTCTCGACCGGCCACGCTAATTGAATTACTATCATCGCTTTCACGTGGTCACGGCTACACCTCAGGATTCCATACTTTCTTCTTCTTCTTCTTCTTCTTCTTCTTCGTTATTATTATTATTATTATTATTGTTGTTGTTGTTGTCGTTGTTGTAATTATTATTAGCATATATTATTGTTACTGTTATTGTTATATCGTCGCTGTAATTATAACGACGACGGTACTCACTCTCATACTGCGGAGCGGGGGTATTAGTGTACGAAAGCCAAACTCACCTGCAATGCAGAGAAGAGCATTAATTAATGATTTATATATAAGCCAGGAGAGTAATGTCGGGCTATAAAAATAATATTGTCGAGAGGGCAGGAGATTTATACGGTGAACTGTTCTCACGATAGATGAAAAATTATAAATACCGATTCGCTAAGATGGCTTTTTTCTCCACAAAGTCAATTTCACCCTCGTTCCCCCCTTACCCCTTACCCCCACCCTCAACCCATCCCATCCCATCCATCTCGGCGGTTAGGCGCTTTGCGTTGTTTTGCTTTCCTCGAGTCGACACTCTTTTTCAGAGCTTTTTCTGCGTCCCCGTATCTCCGAGCGGCTCGTTTTCAGTCCACCGGTCGACCACCAGACAACGAAAAAACCACACAGAAGGCAATCCAATGTCTTAAAAGCGTCTCTGTTTATAGAGGAAGCGAGAGCGGACAAGCAATCATCCGGAGCTACGTAAATAAGAGAAAAAAGGGCGGACACGGGCGCTGCGGGGAGGAGGGGCGGAGTGGTGGGGAGGGCATCGGCTTTAAAAGAAGGAGATCCGAGCTCGCCGTGCCCGAACTCCTAGTAGTGGCAATGCCTCCAACCAGGATCCCCTCCGCTGCCCCCTCACCCACCCACCCACCAGACTGGCCCGAGAGCACTTTAATAATTTGATACTGAGTGAAAAACTTAATAAACAACGAGTCAGGAGGACGATTACTTTAACGACTTTTTGCGGGACATCGGGCCGAGTGGCAGAGGGTGGCGGATCGGAGTGTGGGGGTACGCGACACCTTTTACGTCATCTGGCGTAAGAAGCTCGAAGGAGATAAATGACGACGTTTCGGATCCATCTTTGAATCCATCTTTGCCGTGTGCGTGTAACGTTATTTAACGTTAGGGCACCTTAGGCCAACAGTTCCAGAGGGCTGAAATAACGTAATCCCGGAGATAATGAAATTTCTTATTGGAAGTAACGTGTGCCCTCCGTCTCTGTCGAGTTCTGTCCCCTCCCCTCCCCCCCTGCCGACCTTACCCAAGAATATTATTACTTATGCCAGTCGAACGGGATCATGTAAATGACGGGCGGGCGTAGGCGCACGTTAACAGTCACGGAATCGATATAAAGATCCGTGAAAACAGCCACCCACCACCACCCACACCCGCGTTTATCCTTTATCTAATCGAAACGTTCTTTCAACGTGTCTTTTATGAAACGCCAACTTCCCTCCTGCCCCTACCCTCCCCCCTCACAATGCTCTTAATAACTGCTCGTAAAACGGTCGGCCTTTTGACAAATAAATAGATGAATTTAATGGACGAGTATCTCCCGTGGCCCCCCCGCCCCCTCCAAACGGCTTCTCGCCAAACGGTGCCGGGGACTACTTTCTTCAAAAGCAAATAAAAAGCCCGAAAGAAATAACATATAAATTACAAAGATAATTTAATTACGAGAGCGATTAACTTGGTTTTATTAAAATGCTCCGGTGCGCGGTTGTACTTAGAATTAAATAAATGCACATAGAGCTTTGTCATTTAAATGAGAGACATCTGACTTGTCTCCCCTTTTTTCGTTACGACGTAAAGCTCGCATTAAAGGAATATTCCAAACGATTAAAATGCCTCCCTCTCAACTATCCGATCGTTAGAATTAATTCACCCCCCCCCCGTAAACGCGCGTTTTCCTCGTAATCGCTTACAATTTTCGCGTAAGTCGAATGCTCGATAGTAAAATATCGATCGGCGTTCGATCAATAAATCCCTCGCGTATACACGATGATATTCGATATCGCATATATATATATATATATATTACTTTAAGCACACGCAAGCCACATTGTTATTAAGCGCAAAATCCAAACTCTCGATCTAAATCTCAAGTATTTTTACTATTATTAAAATTTAATTATAACAATTAAATGAGGCGCTTTTTAAATGCGGAAATGCCGCTGCCAAAGCATTGGGTTCAGTACTTAATCGCGTTGCCATTGCAAGGAATTGGATTTAGGCGCCTCTTTAATACCAAAACTGCATTGGAGAAATGTTAAAGTTGGTACTTTGAGAGCAGCGGCCTTTTTAATCTTCCTTTTATAAATGGCTTTGTGTACATAATTATAAGAACTTTAAATTAATTTTTCCTCACAGTCGAATTCTCGGGAGATCCCCGTACCAGCGACAGGAGGCGCTATTTTCATTTTTCTCAGAAATTTTTTAATTATGGACGTCTTTTCGGTATAATATATATATATATATATATGTATACATTTCACTAAATGGCCTCGAATTAAAAAATATCTTGTTTTTTTTTTGTAAAAAAAAAAAAAATACCTCAGAAAGATACGACGGCGCATATAAATACTTGATGGTAGAAATAATATAAAAAGTTGTTACTTCCATTAGCAGTCATTAGAACTTTATACATTGCAATAATAAACATAGTTATAAAACTGGAATTACGTACAAATTGCTGTGAGTGCACACGCGCATGATAATAATAACAACTCGATTATTCGGCATTTACAATGCCGTAAATAGACATGGTTATGCAACATTTAAAAGTCTTCTCGTCTCAATAAATAGTGAATGTACGTTGATGTATTTGCAATTATGAAACGAGTATGAGGACGGGTCATGCGCAAGACGTATACGGTACACGGAACGAGTACACGCTACGTAACGAGTCCAATAGCCTTTAAAAGGTTTCGCGAACAAGTTCACAGTCGCGCGCAGCAGTCTAATGATTATTATTCCATCGACCTCACAAACCTATAAATGCATTTGTGCACACGATGCAACGACGAAGACATATCAATCCGATGCTTAAATGTTATACGAAGTCGAGATGATCCACGCACGTTGCGCACGCTTTACGCTCAATGACGCTCAATCGGTAAATGAATTTTTATTCGCATGTATCCGTTGATCGAGTGGGCGCCATTAGAGTGACCACCCCCTACTCTCTCGAGTAATACGAATAAATAAATAAATAAATAAGTAAATAAAGGAGTAGAGGGAGGAAGCAGATTGAAAGGGTGCTTGTAAACAATCACGTGCTCGGGCAGTAATTGAATTTTCTAGTCATGAGAATAAGTCATGAGAATTTTTAAGGTCCAATTACAGGAGGATTTATCAAGTTGACGCGCAGAAGCCGCGTTTCGTAGTAAAACTCGATTATTCGATAAAATCATCTATTTGGCGAGCAATTTGGGCACACCCGTAAGAGAAAACAACCTCCCGCTCGTCAAACAATGCGCGCGGGAGGTGGATGGGGGGAGGGAGGGAGCGCTCAGAGGCGTGTGTGCGTAGAGGGTGGTGCGGCCTCGGCCAGTCTCGGCCCAATAATCCCAATAACCTACGTAGGATTGTAATATTTATAAAAAAAAAAAAATCGCCACAACTTCTCTCTTCGTCTCGCGGCGGAGAATCGCGGCTAAAGGTTCGATATCGAAGGGGGCGAAGATCGCAGTACTTCCCGAGTGCCAGTGTCAATAGCTCCGATAAGGTCGATCCCGACCGCCCCGCCCCGCCCCCCCCCCTCCTTCAACCCGCCGCACACGCGCACCGGCCCTCTTCGCGCCTCAGTCCCTCGAAGAAGTAAGAAGGAGCTGAGAAAGCATAGGAAGAACTAATTGCCACTCGTGGCCACTACTACCCGTGCTTTCCTCCGCTTTCCACTCTTTTTGCCCCCTTTTTGCCCCCTTTTCTTTTCTCTTTCCACTTTCTTTGTTTCCCTTACGGCGCGGAGAATTGATTTCCGGAGAACGGAACTTCTCCCCGGCAGTTGTGCAACTCACGACTCTTTCCTTCTTTCTTATGGCACTGTTTTTCAGGCGCTTTCTACCAAAAACAAAAACAAACAAAAAAACAAAAACAAAAAAAAAAAAAATACCCAATATATTACGGAAATTGATTTTTTTGTCCTCCGGGAGTTCGGATCATTTTCTTCTTAATTCTAACGGGGGCTTATTAGAACATTATTTTCATATTGCCTGTGGACAACGGAGTCTAAAATATCCGGCGCAGCCTTCGCTGTCGATGCCACCGATCGATTAAATTGACTAAAACAAAAACAAAACAAAAACAAAACAAACAAAACTATACGAACTACACGGGGATCTCGCTTTCGTATAAAGTGAGTGATTCCAAGCATAGCCCGGATAATACGTCCTCATAATTTTCTTTCGTTCGATAATCCGATAATCCTGCTCCATCATAATCGTATTTTCTTCACTCTTATCCCGAGGTATAATAATCTACATTGCTTACACTACGTTTCTTCTGGGAAAGAAATTCGAATCCTTTGGCAGGACAGATAAACTCACTGCGAGTGCGCCACGCAAAACTTTCAACTTTCGACGTCCGCGTAAGCTGCGCTTATTATTATTATTATTTCGTTAAAGCATTGGTTAGGCCGAGATGTAGTCCATAAAATCTCCGGGACGGGAAGTTAACCGTGAATTGTTAATAAACATCAGGGCATTGAAAATATTCCGTAATATGGGAAGCTTTGATACACGGACTAATTATGTTAATGCGGAATATGAATAATTAATGAGCACATCTCTCGAGGAGCTGAAGTTTAAGTTGGCCTTGCTCTTGCTCGGGGCTTAGCGAACGGATAGCAATAGGACTCGACATAACTGGCACGATTAACTTTCTAATAATCAATGAGAGATTCTTCAAAGAAAAAAAAAAAAAAAGAAAGGCTAAAACGTCAAGGTCGAAATTACAAATACAAGTAGATGCGCGGGAAGGAAGATTGGCGAAAAGAGTCGAACTCGACTAGCCAACAAAGTTCGGGCGGATGTGCCTTGATAAATGTGAAACTTCTAAATCTTCGTAAGACTTGGCTCGCCAGGATTTTTTTTATGAACTTATAGGGTGTGGCGGTGACCATACATAAAACGCCCGTGCATACGGTAAAATATTTAAACAATCATTGCTTGCATAATTAGTTTAATAAGAGGTTAAAGGCGCATTAGCCGTTTGAGATGTTTCGAGAACTTTTTTGCTCCGTAGGTGCAACACATGTAACGAGATTAATGGATTTTAAATACGCGGCTCACCTAATTTAACTAAAATCCCTCGCTGTAATAGACAATGCCGGAAACTTTACATCTACATTATCACTGCTATACTACTGACGCGGGAAATAACAAAGTTCGTTCCTCGGGGCTCTCAGGATATTATTGTAGCTAAGACGAGGGAGGGAGGAGAGAGAGAGAGAGACAATGACGATGATTCGTCGGCTGAAAGGGTAATTGGTATTATTATTCACCAATACAGAGAGGAAACGAGCAGATTTTTTTTTTTTTTTTTTATAATTTTGTATTATAAAAGTCGTGAAATTACGGGGACAAAAAGAAACAGGAACGCGCCAATAAAATAAGTCTTTTGTAATGCACTTTATGTTCCGAATGCTTATGTAAGCATTGATTTTATTGAAGCAGAAGGAAGAAAAATTCTACGACCTTTTACGTCCTTCCCTTGTATGAAAAGCAATAAAAAGGAGAAGGAAAAAAGGCACTGCTTTTATCAGACTTCTGTACACATTACAGTCATTACAAAGCTTTCATATTTCTAAGGCTCTGCGCTGTAGATGTAATACCAGATAGTTATGTGTACTTAAAGAACTTCCCCGTCTACATGAATACAATTAATTATACTTTGAAATACCCTTTACTCGTGTTAGGGTGGGTGTGCGCGTGTGACTGTGCGTGCGTGCTCACTTATTTCTAATCGCGCATGATCGAATAAGTATACTGGCGAGCTATTAAAGCCTTTCGCGTTTAATTTATTCAATTTAATTTCTCAACGCGTTGCTCTTACGTAATCGGATTGAAATTATAAGAGAAATAATGCTCGGCTGGATAAAAGCTGGATACTTGTGAAAGGGAGCCGTTCGCTGATTTGCTGAAAAATCGATCAACGAAGTCGCATTCGTAGGCACATGTGCACGAAATCTGAACTAAGGGAGATCGAGGCGCGCGCGCGTGTATGTGTGCGCAAATCGATATTGATAACGAAACGCGTGGATCAGTCTGATTAAAGAAATGACGGAGCAATCGAGCTGGTGGGAATGTAGCGAAGAGGGGAGAAAAGAATAAAATTTCCAACAACAATAAATTGAGAGCATTGCTTAAAGCGCCGAAAAAGTTACCCCCCCCCCTCCTCCCCAGCATCGGATCCATTAAGAAAGTTTCAAGTACCGTGGGAGAAAGAAAAACTAATGGCTCTGACGAAAAAAAATTGAAAATTCATCAAAATCCGGGCGACCAACCAAGTCCCGCGTGTGCAGCTCAAAGAGAGATAGAGAGAGAGAGAGAGAGAGAGAGAGAGAGAGGCATGAAAGCGCTCGCTCTGTTTATCTCCTTTCGTTTCTTCTCGTCGATAAATCTCTCACATCTTCACGCGTGCAGAGGGGGTGAGAGGGTGGGGTGGGAATCTTCCGTTACAAGATCTGCCGATGCTCTAACTCTTCTTATAACGCCCGAATAAATATTTTCTAATCTAAAAAAAAGAAAAAAAAAGGTTAAACAAAAAAAAAACAAAAAAAAAAAAGACTGCCTCGAGGATGATGCTGAGAATTAATCAATATCCAGAACGCGGAGAGATTCCTTTGGATAAGCGATTTAAAATACTTGTCGTGGCAGTCATGGTACGTACTTTTGCGTAATTTCGCGGATTATGAGCCACGCCGATCCGTAAAAACGGATTAATTAACGGGCAATTAACGGTATGTAGTATAAATTTTAATGGAATAAATTTAACGTGTATTATGATTAAGTTGAGTAATATCGGCCATCGGTAGTGCATGCCTGGGACTCTGGAACACTTCTTCATCAAGCTTTTTACTGAAAGCAAAGTTTTATTTGAAGGTCACGTGATAAATTGATCTTGAAACTTTTCTTTCAGCCCCTGATAATATTGTTTACGGGAGCTGAAATTTGTAATTTTTTTCTTCTACGCCGAGGCCTCTTTGGGGGGGGGGGAGTGGGAGTAGAGCCTGTCCGCAACAAAGCAAAACAAAAACGAGTAGCCCCCCTTATATTAATTCCCATTAGCGTTAGTCAAGAGCGTTAGGCGTTTGTCTGAGAAAAAGCAAACGTAACGGAGAAGGATGGATGCGTAGGCAGCGGTTAGAGAGAGAGAGAGAGAGAGAGAGAGATGAAGAAAAGAAGGACGAATAAAGAAAAACGGGGAGACGAGGACAAAGAAAAAAAAAAAAAAGAGGAAGAAAAATTAAGAACGCGAGCAAGTTTTAACGTTAAAGGGAAATGTCGTAAAGCTCGTTCGCGCTTAAATTGGCCTAAAAGAATTGCCGGGGCAATGGAATAGATGATGTATCGGTGACCCGAATCTCGCTGGCATTACGGGCTCATAAAATACTGCGCAACTATTCCTCCGGAGTTTTTTAGTGCGCTTACTGTCCGAAAACATAACTTCCGAGAGGGAAAAAATATTAAGTTTTATCGGTCCAACTTCTTGGGGGAGAAGAAAGACGTGTCGAGGAGAAGGCGAGCTCTGTAACTCCCGCCTGAATTAGCCATTCGAATCTGTATGCAGGCGATGGAGATGCAGGACACAACTAACCACGAGATCCTGGCTATCCATCACCGTTCCCTCAATACGTACATATTTCATTACGGCTTTATAATTACTCTGCGACTCTGTCTCTCTATCTCGAATTCGGCTAGATTCAATCAGAGCACGCGGGAGGTGCCACCTACCGGGCGTATCCAAGTGGCGTAATCTCGAGCCCGCGGGCCTAATTACGGCCTCGTTGCTCATTCTCGGGATCGAATAAAATTTAGATAAGAGAGAAGGATAAGGGTTAGGGGGGTGGGGGTGAATGTCGTATTAAACGCGAAGAAAGATGGCGCGAATGATGGCTGGGTGGGACAGGGGGACGGGGGAGACAGACACGGCTACGGGTGACTAGTCTAACCCCGAGTACCCGTGTAACCCACCCGCCCCACAGAAACCGTGTGTGCGTGTGGGTGTGTCGGGAGAAACACTCGCGGAATCGCGGAAGCCTCGACAAAGAGGTAATTTACTTGGCTCTAATGGAATTATAGAGCGGCGCGGCAGCGGGAGCAGGAGTCGAAACGTTTCGCGGTACACGTGAAATTGCCGCGCAGACGGCCGGGGCGACGGAGCCAGATACCGAGGAATTGCGTATATGGATAACGGCGGCGACCGAGGATGCGGGACGAAAGGGCCTGCGACAAGGCAAGAAGACCGCGTGAGCCCGATAGAGATACAGGGGTTATTGGGGTTCGAGGGGGAGACGTTGCAAAAGGAGCGCGATTGTGCGCTACTCGGAACAATGGGCGCGCGCGCGCACGCGCACACTCACACGCTCACTAATGTACTAGTATAATAAGATTCGGATGCGGAGAATCGCAATTTCTCCATCCGCGTTATAAGAATACTTGGTGCGACCTGGTGGGATTAGAATATATCCATAGGTATTTACGAAGAGGATGCGATACTGACGAAGTTGTGAAAAAAGGTGCGGCAGAGGACCGAGGAGGACTGGCTGGTTGGCTGTGTAAGAAGTAGCGAGCGGTGAGACAGTGTGGCGCACTGTCATAATAATGCCGGTGATGAGCTTGGGGGGTATAGGATCGCTCTTCTAGGCAACGCATCTCGATATTCCCGGTGGTTCTCGGGGGATATCCCCGTGGCTCGGATAACCTTGGGGAGGATCCGATAATTTCATAAGATACAATTAATTAGATATATATAGGGGTAGAGAAATTGTCAAAACATTGTTATTACTTGGGAAACTGCATTGAAAGCCCCCCTCCCTTCCCTTCCTACTCGGGAAGCTTATAGAGAAGCATCTACGAAGTGAAAATAATAATAAAAAAAAAAAAAAAAAAAATCATTACGCCCCGACTTCACTTAGGCGACACCTCGAGCATATCGAGTTCACTTCATCCTATCGCTCCTCCGCCGCTGCAATAAAGCGTATATAAGCATTCGACGAGGAGAAGTAAGGGAAGGGAAGTCTATTTGTTTGGTATACTGGCGAGTACTTTAACGTACTCGCTTGAGTTTGTTAGGGGAATCTTTGAAATTCAATCCATTAGGGGCATTTTTATCCGACGGCGGCTCAAAAGATGCTTAATTTAAAATACTTTATACCTTTCTCGAGGGTTCGATCAAATTACTCAGTAGACTCCCGCTGGCTCACGGAACTTTAATTTTACGAATAGCTCTGGCGGGAGGGGAGGGGCGGCGGGGAGGCTTTATCTACCGCAGCGGTATATCGGATAAAGAAATAACCTGTGCGGGTGGTGCAGTTGCCGCTTCCGAACAGAAGATCCTGGTGCACCACCACCGTCACCATCGTCATCAGCATCAGCGTCGTCGTCGTCGTCGTCGTCGTCGTCGTCGGGGCAAAAGGTGCACTGAACGTGATGGATATCCTTCCTTCGAGGGCGAGACTTTATACGGTGACAAGGATTTTCGTTTCGGCCGGTTTTTGGAATTAAACGAACACGGTAGTCGGTTTATTGGGAGGGTGTGGGGGGAGGGTGAGGGCGGTTGATAGGAAGAAGAGAGGCCGCGGTGGGAACAATGGGCCGGCGAGAGGAACGGGGAGGCTTTTAATAAATTCGCATAACTTGCAGGCATATTTTGCGAACGCGAATGCGAGGCTACAGTGCGAGTCAAATGCGAGCCATTGTTTATAAAGGCTTCAATAGCTGCCGCTCGCACCCCTCGTCCCCCCCTAACCCAGCCCCGGCCCCGGCCCCGGTCCCACCCGCTTGTTGCGCGAGACATTAATTGCCCGAATCTGAGGCTCATTCACGGGGACGCTTTGATTTTGTCGGCAGCAAGTCGCGCGATCGACGACTGCTTGCCCTCTTCCTCATCCTCATCCTCATCCTCCTCCTATTCCTCCTCCTCCACGTCCACCTCGCGCCACTTAACCCTATATACCGTAAATAATTAATCTTACCCTTTCCCATTTTCGACCTCCTTCGACCGATGGCCTTTAATCGATGACGATTGTACGCTCTTCTACCTCTCTCTCCTCCTCCTCCTCCTACTCCTACTCCTACTCCTCCTCCTCCTCCTTCTGTGCCACTGCCTCCCGCACTCTATCCTATCCGTTGAACGATCTCTCGACGCTCTCGACGCTCTCGACGCTTTCGACGCTCCCCGCCCCTAAACCGAACCAAGCCCAAAGTTTATTTATTCGCCGGCTAAATTAGAAAATGAACTCGGTACTTTTCGAATACTCCCGACTGACATTTAGTGAATTGCAGCCGAAAGAAAATTAATTTGAAAAGTTTGCTACCGACAGATATCTACATGCCGTTTAGATCGCGCCCCCGCGCACCTCCCCCACCGCCGACCCGTCCTCCTCTCGCAGCCTTTTTTTATCTTTACTTTTCTTTGTTTAGGAATTTCGCTGGCATAGAAGCTAAGGCCGACTCCGCGAGTCCCCTCCCGCCCCGCCCCTCCCCCGTAGAGCATTCTTTATGCAGGAATTCTTATACGTAATCTCGATTATATTATTGAAGAGCGTGGCTCGGGTGCAAAATAGAATAGCCCGAGAATGCTTAATATGTAATGTAAAGGCATTTATTATTGCAATACCGATTACGGGAATAGAATAATCATAAAAAAAAAAAAAAAAAGGAAAAAGGAAAAAGTACTCGTTAACGCAAAAGCGCGAGTATCGAAAGTATTTTAATGGCAGGATCAATAAGCTCGGTGCCGATAAATTATTAAGCAACGACTGTGGCCCTGGCAGATTAATATCGATTTCCCCGTTTTTACTTTTTAATTAAATACCAAATAACCGAAGATTAAAATTGCTTTTATAATTAAGAAGTGCAGCTCGAATTATCAATAAGGAAGTCGGGAGATTAAAATTCTCCCCTCCTTTATTCTTTTTTTTTTTTTTTTTTTTTTTTTTTTTTGTTGCTTTTCATCCTTTATTTCATCGACGCTAATTCTAATAAGCGTTTTAGTGCAGATTAATTTTAGACTCGCTCGCTCCGGACTCGCGGACGACAATGGCTGACGAGATTCTAATGCATACTAATTAGTAGCCGCGCGACGGGGTGCGGGGGGCCGCCCCGGGAGCCATGCCAATATTTTCCATATAGCTGGCCGCCATTGTAATTCAATTTCCCGCGTGGACGTGCGATAATAATTGAACGGGGCTCGCAAACAGGGCGTGAAAGCGAATATACTCTCGTTTCACCTGGAAATAGAAGTGAGCGCGTCGGGCTGATTTCACGGCATTCCCGTTCCAGGGGATTTCTTCTTCGGGGGGGGGGCCGAGCAGGCCGCGCCGTAACCTCGTCCCTTTACGCGTAATTATACGATGACGCGCAGGGGAGCGAGGAGTCAGCCGATCACCGGGGATAGATATAATCGACTCGCGTCTTATCGCGGTCCGATATAAGCCCGATGTCGGCATCGTCGCGAGTCTTAGCTCCCGGCCAATGGAGGGAATCGAGGAAAGGAATGGGGGGGGGGGGTTGAAGAAAAATTTTCCTATGCCCGATGACGAGTCGATGTCGTTGCGCGGCGGCCACGCTTTGTATCGAGCTGGACAACTCGAGGTGAATAATTTTAAACGATTACGAAATAAATGACGAGGATACGGGGGGTCGGGACGAGGCATTTTCCCTCGGAATCCATTATGGAATTCTGTCAGTCGGTTGAAGAGGAGCAACGGCCGGCAATAATCAGGATTCGGTAGCGGCGATAATATCCTCGTGCGGCGTAGGCATCGCACTTGACCGGGTTATACGCTTCCCCGCCTATATTCGAGCCAACGGTGCTAGCTGGGGGAGGGGGCCTGGTCGGAGGGCGGGCGGGTGGGGAGGGGGGGCACGATAAGAGCGGATTCCGGCCCGCGCGTGAGATACTCAAATTAAATTATAAAATCATGGGGAGTTCGGAAATTGGAGGAGCCCCATTTGTATTCGTTACGTCGCGTGGTGGGGAGGGAGGTAGGGGGGGCATGGCTGGTGGTGCGGAGGGATTCTCGTCGGCCGAATTATTAATTGTCGCGCGGGATCGCGAGTGCGGCGCAGGACTCGTGGGGCTTACAATGGCGCTGCCAATGATATCTGGGGCGTAAAATATTTAGTGGCCTGCCTCGGACGGACGGGGGTGGGGGGTCGAGGTGCGAATAAAAAGTTGACGATTTCCTCTCTCTCTCTCTCTCTCTCTCTCTATCCTCCTCCTCACCATCCCTCCCTCCCTCTCCCCCCAGCCCCTTGCAGAGTTGAATTACTGGGTCGGACATTGATGCGACCCTCGCAATTCGGACGTAAATAATTTTTACCCTCAAAGGACACGCCAAACTTCAACTTACTTCCTCAGCGAAATTATTTACTGGCCTTTATTCCGGATCGTTTGACTCTGGACGTCATCCTTGGCCATTCCGCAGACACCGCAGCCTTCGCCATTCACCTTACCTTTCGCCACCGCCATTACCCCACGCCCCCCGCGCCCCCGCTCCACCCACATTCGCCCTTCTTCATCACTCGCTCGGCTTATAAATTTTCCAACTTTCGTAATATAAATCGACGCCGCTCTTGCTATCGTCTCTCCTACTCACTACTAATACAAATGCACTTTCGACCTCAGCTCTATTCAATTAATACATATTTCTCTAAGGGCATTACCGATTTTCCGGTCGATAATCTAGGACGGTAATTCGAGGCCGCTAACGATCGTCAATTGAAGAAAGAAGCTACCTACCTTGCTCGTTTCTACCTTGCTACTTTGACTCTTCTCTACTCTGCGCTCATTATACCAATATCACTTAGATCATTAAGTTGGCATTCCTTCTTAGTTCATCAACTTTCCTTCCGGGACTTATTTCAATCTGTCAACTGCTCATCAACCTAATCTAATCGTCTCCCGGTTCTCCAACTCTACTTTAACGGAATATGGATCTATGACAGTCCAATTGGATCCCTACGATTTTTCGGCACGATTTCTTTATATCTAGATCGCTTGTGTATTCCAGGGCTTGATTATTTATTCCATCTTACTGGCATCCTCGCGTCACTAACCCCCTCTAATCAGCCATGCAATACCTTCAGAAAGTTCATCCTTTATAGCGTGACGATTAACTTTAATCCACAATAAATCATGATCTAAACTGATACGTCACACCCGAGTGCTTTCACTCCTCGCCTTATGATATCGTCTCGAGAACGCGTTCACAAATTATTCATCAAAATAGAATTAGACATGCTTTATATGCATTGCCAACAATATACACACACCCATATATATATATATATATATATATTTGGATTAAAGTTACGAGCCATGAAAGTAATGTTAATTTGTGAAAACTCTTAGTCACGTCCCCCTCGCCCCCGGCTAGCTTCGAGTATTTATGGGCTCGAATAATATTTTCAAAATATTAAATGAATTATTTATTCCAACTGTCGGGATTAGCATTTTCATCCGGTACAGTGACATTCAAAATATTTCCTAATCTATTTAACGTCAATATTAGCTCAGCCAATACATTCTTTCATCCATTTTCATCCGAAGCAATTTGAATAGTAGATTTTGGAACATTTAAAAAATTTAAATAACGAAGCTTCTATCCTGCTCCCTATTTATATTCCCACGTATAAGCTATCCCGTAACTTCCTCTACGCTACATCTTCTGTTTACATCTTCCATTCGCTACTTTATTTACCTTTCTTCCTTATTGCATTACTATTCGCGCCAAAGATTTGCCTGAATTCGGATTTCCCTTGGAATTTACTTACGCATTATTTATCGCTAATAAGATCCTCCTTCGATTTATCAGTAATCTCGGAAGGGTAATTAAGCCCTTCCTCCTTCATCTTACATCCGCATGGAGATAGTATTGAGAAGATGCTGCGTGGCAACGTTGACGATTGCAATGAATTTTCTTATCCATAGGTTTCCCAATGCTGTTCCCAAATGTAAAAATACCGTTTAAATTATTTGTGTATAAAGTGAACTGGGCCGGCGTCGAGCTATTATTGCCCCTCCCTTTACTACTCGTCTAATTTCCCGAATTGATGTTACGAATGCGCTCGGTTACGCCAAGACCTTTTCCGCCTCGCTTACAACCACGTCAACTGCACACGCTATAGACATACCGTGAATAGTACTACACGTGTAGTCTACACAATCGCATATCCAGCCCGTGCTCCATCACGAATATTACCAGGCCAGGACAGATTTATGATGTAATTAATGGTAACGTCTTGGTTACAATTACCCATACACTTCCTACTCTTGAGCCCTCTCAACCTCCCCCCCCCCGCCCTTCTTCGCTAAACCCCGACTATTTACTCGTAAACTAACAGGAAAACAAAAAAAAAAAACAAGAAATAATAGAGTCTTTGTAATAGCGGTGAAAAGTTACTGTTCCGTGTAATGATAAAGTTTTTTTTTTGCACGCCAATGAGCTTTTAAATTGCAAACAAAATGCATTTGAAAATAACGTAATCGAAGGGCCGAGGGGGAGCGGGAGGGAGGGAGAGAGGGTAGGGGGGGTTAGCGCGTTTTATTCCGAAACCTGACAACAGAATTTCTTTTGTGCACATTTTCATAATTCTAGCAATATTTCATTCCAAGATTACGAAACGTAAATTTAAATTCAAATTCTTGATGTAGCAACAACATGAGTGATATACGTTTTATCATTTAAATTCTCCGCATAAAAATAAATATAAAAGAAAATTGAACTATGATTTAAAATATGGGATTTTCAAAATTTCATGCAATTCCAGTGTAATACAAAGGGGAGGGGAGGGGGGGTGGAATGAGAGAAAGAAAATGGGACGAAAGGATTTATTTATTCAGGACTAATTTACCAAAAATCTTCCGTCTTCCAACGCAAAAAAAAAAGAAAAAAGAAAAGTATAAGATGTAATCTTGTTATGGGATAAATTAATAGTATTAGTAATGTAAGTTGAGTATCCGGAGCTTTATTTTATAATGCAGCGGTATTATTATTAATCATACTAATTGCGATAATGACACTGACGTTGAGCAAAATTAGTTGCTGTAAATTTGTAGATCACTAGTCAACGACGGATCGCAAGACAAAGATCTTATTAGATTTATGTACACTCGTTAAATAAGGAATATTTAAAATTGAGATTTCGTACTCCGACTGTTCTCGAGCATCAAAGTAAAGTTGAGGAGGAGGAGGCGGAGGAGGCGGAGGAGGAGGAGGGGGAGGAGGAGGCGGCAGCAGCGTACACGAAGGTTTTTGTTTATTTAAACTGTCAGGTCGTGAGGAGGTTCGAAAGATTGTTAAATTATTTCAGACTATAAAGTAAATAAATAATCCAGTAAGCGGCTGAGCTAATCCGATTATAAAGTAGCGGGGGGGGGGTTGAAGCGTATCGGGCGAATACGTACAAAATGTTTCTAAGCCGGCAAATACGGAAGCCGGAGCGGAGCTTCTTGGGAGATCCTCCTATGGGATGACCACCAAATAATTAGAATAAAATAATGAGTAAAAAGTTCTCGACTTACAAACTTTGCTCACTTTTCCTTGTAATGACCTCCGCCCCCAACCCCCACCTCACCCTCTCACTCTCTCTCTCTCTCTCTCTCTCTCTCTCTCTCTCTCTCCCCCTCGCCCTCTCGCCCGCCATCTGCAAACGCGTGCATAGGCACAGGGTAGAAAAATAGGTAATAAATATATAATGTGGGCTCGACTAGGCTTGACGAAGAATCGCGTTTGGTAACGCGTGTGATTTAAAAATTGCTTTGAAAGCCTGGGCTTTATTAAGCGGCTTACGATTAATCGATGTGACTTGAAAAAAAACTAATCGACCGCTGCTTTACAATGAAATCGATACGATACGTGGAAATGGGGAATTAATAATTTAACGGGACGCTAATGGACGAGGGGGACGCGGAGGGGAGGGCTAGCTAAAGCAGACTCCCCAGGTATATATTAACAATAACAATAACAATAGCAATAACAATAGAAATAACAATAGCGATAACAGCAACAACAATAATAATGATAATGATAATAATGATAATGATAATGATAGTAAGAGGTGCGGGGGGAGGGTGGAAATAATAAGCCTCGTTGATAAATTTCATTTGAAATAAACGTAAAGGGCGCGGGGTGCGGGTGCGGGTGCGGGTGAGGGTGCGGGTGAGGGCGGGGGGAGGCTATAATAAATATTTCATAAAGCCGAGCCGGCGGGGCTTAAAGTGAGTTGGCCGTGAGGAATTTCCCGAAGCAGCTCCCGCTGACTTGGTATCGTCTATTATAAAGAGTCGGTAAAGCAGCAGCGGGAGCGGGGGCAGGGGCAGGGGCGGCACTCCATAGAATATTCGGGGAGATAACGAGGTGCGGCTCAATTTAAGAAGAAACGACGCAGAAAATTCCTAGAGTAACAACTATTCATCTTGAAATTGCGGTCCGCGCCGTTGGCGGTTCCGTTGCAAAGGGTGGCCGTGGCGGTGGGGCGGGAAGGGGGGTACGGAGAGGGGGGGTAGGGAGGAGGGGGGAGGCTGAGCGAAAGGTGACTTTGGCTGGTGCGCTCGGTGTCCCGGCCGTTTCACTCCCCCGGTGAAAATAAAATTCTTATAACACGAATCTCCGGTTAAATCCGTCGCCCATCTTCATCAGGATCTACCCCCTCCCCTCCCCACCCAACCCCCCGAACCGTCCATTTATCCCGTGGCTTCGGGAAGATAAAGGAGAGTCCCGTCGTGGCCGCGCCAGCCGTTGCGATCTGAATTTCCAAGAGAGGCGGTGGCGGGCGGTCGTGGCGGCGGTGCCGTGGGTGCCGTCGGCTCCACCCGGACGCGTTTTTCATTGAAACGATGATACCCCGTCGTCGGGCCGAGGCTGCTCTCTCGGATTTCATTCGGATATATATTCATTGAGCGTTGGCGCGCGAGAATAAAGAAACGCCAGCCTGAGAATCTTGCCGCCCCCCCCCCGCCCCCGCCCGGCAAGAATGAGATTTTACGAGAGCGAGTCTACGAGTCGTCGTAGTCGTCGTCGTCGTCGTCGTCGTAGTCGTCCTATATGGGATAGGATTCGAGATACCTTCGAATAGGTACGAGCCCTCTACCCACCTCCCTACCTCTTGCCGGCCTACTCTTCCACCATACCGGAATACCACTTAAAGGCGGTATTACATTTCGTAAATTGAAGGAGTGCTCCTATTGCAGCGAGTCTCGCGGAAGTAATTGTCGAATCGGGAATGTGTTGGGGGAAGGGGGTGGGGAGGGGGGGGGGAATAAGCCGAGACCTGTAAGACGTGCGATTATCTTTTACTTTCCACGTCCCTCCCCCGCCCTTCCGCGCTACGCTTTATCCTCCCCGAGTCACTTTTCTTTACTTTTCTTTTCTTTTCTTTTACCTTCACTGATGTCACCTCGATGGATGTTTCGGAGCCGTTGCGTCGACGCTGCCCGAGTTTCGTCCTGGCCAACAACAATCCAAGCGCACTAGTTGCCCTACGAGAGCCGTAGGAGAGCCTATTACGTATTTTAGGCCAATTTTCTTCCCAATTACCCTGACGCCATTAATTGAGAGCCTGCATTTACTACTCTTGTCCTTTTTTTTTCCCTTTAAAAACGAACGCCGAGCCTTTATTATTTTCTTCTTCTACTTCTTCTTCTTCTACTTCTTCTACTTCGTCTTCTTCTTCTACTTCTACTTCTTTTATCATCGCGTTTACAATTTTCTCAACTTTTTTGCCGAGTTTCGAGGGAAAGTAAGTGTCCTTGGCGGCAGAAAACGCTCGATATCCCTCGTGGATAACATGCAACGCGGTGATAATAATCCATACTGTACACGTTTATATCCGTAATAATGCGCAGCTGCAGCCTCAATAATAAAAGCCCGTTTTTGCGATTTTAAGAATTCCGTGTAAGCGGCTTTCGCAGATATCGTAGGACGAATAACGAAAGTCCGATAATGGATTGAATTATCGGCAGGATTCACTGAGATTTAGACAGATTTATGCTCGATACGACTAATTATAAAGCACGTAAGGCCCGCACGGATAATGCGTCGGCCACGGCCAATATCGGGATCAATAAATCACTGATCCACTGAGCGTCCGATTCGCTTTTGCGGAAAAATTTAAGAACTCCGGGCAATTTCCAAGGGATATTAAACATTATCTTTCTGGGTATTATATCGGCTACGACGGGTAAATATTCGCATAAGCGCTCGCTCGCCTCCATTGCATCGTACATTTCAGCAAACTCGTTGTACAAACATCGTAGAGGATAAGAGGCCTTTTTGATCTCCCGATCGTCGTGCAGACTCTCCCTCTCTCTCTCTCTCTCTGGGTATAAAAACAGTTGTTACTCATTTGCCAGTTGTTCCTCCCTTATGCTGTGCGGCCGTATGAGCATAGATGCCGGGGCAGGGACGACGATGAAGAATAAATATCGAAATTTCATTGAAAAGCCGAAGTTGCTTTAGGACGGGCTTCGAGCTCCCTCCCTCCGTCCCCCCTACCCCTCCCCCACCGTAGAAGTGGCCGTAGGCGCGGCGGGGAGGACGAGACGGATGAGGAGGATGTAGGGCGAGTAGGGAAAGGAGGCGCGTATCGGATAAAAGAAAGCTGCGAAGGGTCGACTTGGAGCGGCCCTCGTCCTTTTCCAGCTGAAGACGTTACAGCAAACATCTAGTCCGCTTAGAGGTCCGCTCGAGGGCCGCCGATGAATGAGGGCGGGGCAGGGGACAGGGACCAACATCCGAGCTACGCTGCAACGACACGCGGTTAATGCACTCGGTCAAGTGGCCTTTAAACGAGCATCGCCTAGCACACGCACACGCACACGCCGACGAAACTCTTTACGAAAAGACGAGGGCGGCTGCGTCGGCGGCGCGCTTTGACCCGGCGCGCGGGGGGAAGCGGCTATGATGCTCCCGGCACGGATGCCGTCCTCGTCTTTTCCACGCCGACGCCAAGGACCGAGAAAAATGAGAGCTGCACAAGCACGCAAATACAATTACGATCTGGATCGCGCGTTACTACGAAAGAAGCTCGCGCCTAGCCGAGCTGATCCCGCCTCGTTCTTACCCACCGATCGTTTAATAAATCCCTCGGTAAAGTCCAGTCCGAGGCGAGGGATAGCGGTAACGAACAGCCGTTGGAGCCGTTGGAGCCGTTGACAGAGCCTCGACTCCACGCACACCAGTCCGTAGAAAATACAGCTCCGGCTAAATGAGCAGGATGCGCGACACGAGCCGCGCTCTACTCTCTTAAACAATAGATCATTACGCGGATTCGAAGAGACAGGCATTTTGCAGGGTGACGAGGGGCAAGCAAGTGACGAAGCTCTCTCTCCCTCCACCCTTCCACCCTTCCACCATCTCTCACTCTCTGCCTCTCTGCCTCTCCGCCTCCCCGCCTCCCCGCCTCTCTGCCGCTGTGGCGGACCCGCATGGCCAAGTAGAGAGAAGGGCACTTTGGCGGCACACGCACATTACACAGGGACGGAAAATATAGAAAAATTCGCCCCCGCAATGGAGGACGCTACCGGCAGTGACAGTAAAGCTCCGGCTCTTCCTTATGTAGGGTTGCGGAGGATGAGGGCCGAGCGTGAGGGTAAAGGGTTGTGTCGAGGGCGCCAATGGCATTCCGGCCTCGTAAAATGCGACGGCGCGATCGGTCCGCGAATTCATTGCAGCGGCACTCGGGGCCATAAAATTGCCCGTTAGCGTTTGAGCCGTTGACGAGGTCGTTTAGTTTCGCATATTCCCTCTTTTACTTTTACGAAAATACCTCCGACAAGCCAAAAACACAATGTGCATAAGCACTCGATAACGAACATCCACGGCGGGAGCTTTTTTTTTTTTTTGTACCATTGATCGATCGATGCGAGGGGACGAGAGGGGTTAGGGAGGGGTAGGGAGGGGAAGGAGTTGGGGGCGGAGGCCTCTCGACTCTATGGCGCTCGCCCGTCCGGCTGCTCTTGCCCCTTAATCCTGACACTATTATTCGCAATATAAAATAAAATAAAATACATAAAAAAAAAAAAAAAAAAAAAAAAAAAAAGCCGATGGAGGAGTAAAAAAAAAAAAAAAAAAAAAAAAAAAAAAAAAAAAGAAAAAAGAAAGAGAGAGAGAGAGAAAGAAAAAGTAAAAAGAAAATGTTATTGTTATAGTTTTCTCTTTGAAATTCGATTCCGATTCTAGCGATAGCTTTATTTTTATTAACAATGACCGTTCGTTACCTTCCCATCACTCGAATATATCATCAAGGCAACATAATTTCAAAATTCAACGCGATTGTTTGGCTAAAAATGAGGAGGAGGAGGAGGAGAAAAAGAATTGTATCGACGCCATTTTTAACGAGGATTAATTGTTTAAATGGACGATGACCCGCTCAGGTTAGGCCCAATACGTGCGGCCCAGTACAGGGGCAGAGGTGGGAGAAGATGAGGATATCTCGAGGAATTTATATATAGATCCTCGGTTATGGAGCATTCGCATAATTGAGATCGTAAAGAAAACTTGAAGTTCAAGCTCGCATCGCATGCGTGTGCGTATGTAAGCATTGGGAAGGCGAGACGGAGCTTCGTGGGGGAGCTCGAAGCGTAGAAATCGCCCGGCCGCGCGATATACAACTCGCGCTGACGAAATCGCGCCCCTCTCCTCCTCCCCGTTCACATCCAGCCTCGTGGAACGCCGATGAATTCCAATGGGGTGGCGATAAACCATCGTTTGGCAAACTTCCGCCCGAGTCGTCGTCGCTGCCCGTACGACTCGGCCGGGGGGAGGTGGGGGTTGGGGGTCAAAAGCTAAAAAGCAATGACCAAGACAGTGGAGGTAAGCCGAGAATGGTCGAGGAAAGCAGAGGGATCGACAAAACTCGCCGATTGATCAAAGGAGAAATGCGGCGGCCGACTCGAGACCTCCCTGAGCCGTCGTCGTCATCCTTCGTTGGCCGCCGCAAGCCCGGGAATCCTCAGATCTTAACCTTAAGTTTGGGGTTATTGAGGGCTCCGCGAGCCATAAAGAGAGACGAAGCCGAGCCTCGCGGTCCTCAGCCCCGCTCTCCTCCAGGATAAACAAGAGCCCGCTCGATCACGCGGACGAAACGGTCTCGCTCGCCAACCTTCTTCCCCCTGCCCAAAGGACAAAGTGATCCGCTTGATCATTCAATGACTTCCTCCCCTCCGTGCACTATCTCCGAGCCCCCCTCACCCTCCCCTCGTTCCCCGGAAGTCCCGCTCCCTCGTACGAAAGACGCCGGGGAACGGGGGAGGGGGGCCGTAAAATTATTAACGACCCTCTTCGCTCGAATGAAGACAAAGTGGCGGAGCGAGGGGTGGGACGCGAGGGCGAGAGAGAGCCGAGCGAAAGGGCGAAGCGTTCGCAAAAAGGATGGCGGAAGGAAGGAGATAATATTAGCTACTTAATGCTCCGAGGGGGTGGGGAGGGAGTTTTAGGAAAACTTTTATCGCGTTTTAACTCGTTGGCGCGTAGTCGGTAAACGCGGTCGCGCACACTGAGCCGCGAGCACGCCTACTACGCGTACTTGGGCCTGCGAACTAATACACACGAGCCCGCCGGATTCCCGATACACTTGTAGCTTATTATACCCGTCGAGCTCGACGCGCTGCCCCAACAAACATCTTCGCTTTAATAATTTCACCCCTAAGGGTCTCTCTGCAATAAACGCTCGTAGCGCCGGGCTCTTATATTTATAAAGCTTAGGGCCGGGGGTGGGGGAGGGGGTGGGGCAGGAGGGGTCCCCAATCCATCAATGAGCCCGTAATCGGGATAATGGGGCGTATCGATCTTGGAGCCGACTGTATCGTCCTAAGGGATAAGAGCGATATAATAATGCTCCGTTGGTCTAAGCGACGGGGTAACGTTGCGCGGCCCTCCCGCGAAGGCTCGCTCCCTCGCACTCACCGCTTCCCTTCGACCCATTGCTTACGCCAAGTTCTTACGGCGCTACACGACCTTATAAGGAGCGAGCTTTCTTTTTTTTTTAAGAATTAGATACACATCGAGAGCGCTATTAATGCCTAAAAATCCAACGACGATCCCAAAAAGTTTCATTGGGCTACAACAAAGCCTGCGGGTCAATTACCATTGAAAATATTCCCTTTCCCAACGGTTATTCACGAAATTCCGCACTTTTTACAATCCCGTTACGTCTCCCCTTTCATTATTAAATCGAATCCGCAATAATAATAGCCTTATCGTTATTAAAAAATAAAAAAAGACCCGTATGTTTTGCAAATTTCAGGCGCACGTTCGATTACAGATTTAAAAATTAAAGCCAACAACTACTCGTTAATTTTTAAAAAAAAAAAAAAGGAAGAAAAAAATGTTTGTTATTTAATATACTTTTGTAAAATTCATAAAATTTATTGTAAAGCTAAAATGAGAGATTACAATATCGTCGTAATCGTGCTGCTCAGTCATGCCAATATGTAGTAACGTTATTATCCTTATCACCGAGTCAATACCAATGCCCGTTTCATTTATTATCATAAAAATATAGTTGCTTTGTGTCTGCGCTCGCAATCTTTATGTATTCAATGTATACTACTACATTAGCCGAAAGCTGTATTTCACATTCACGCATAAATTCAATCATAAGTTCAAGTATAATAACTTTGCGAAAAATGATTGAGTGCAAACTGTTGTTTTGCAAGCATTTCACTTATACTTATTACGTAAAGTACTATCTAGAAATTATTTATAATTAGAATTTTATTTCATTAATTAATTTTTATTATAATATATACATTATTTAGGCTTTTAATTTTAAGTAAAGCATTATACTGCGTTTATAAATCCATTAAATTGGCCTTATATAAGCATAATAATTTAAGAGTCTAAGTAAATTATCAGAATAACATATCAAAACGACTTATTTCATCATAAAATTATTCCACATCTTAATACTTATTATAATATGGTCTACTAAGATAATTATTTTCTAGTTTACATAATTTAACTTAGAATTAGCATTTAAATCAGCACTTGTGTACTTACTAAATGTTGAATAAATTTTTTGATGCTAAGAATTTATAAGAAATTAATATTAAATTCGAATTGTTTTTTTTTTGTTTTGTTTTGTTTTGTTTTTTATCATTTTTATAAAAATAATTGTAATTTACGAAACTTTTACTCACTAAATTCTTGAAGATAATAATGAAAGGCTTCATCATCTTACCTGAAACGAAATGTATTAAAATTATAAATAAATCGATTGTCCGCTATAGGTGACAAGTTAATATAAATTTAACATATATTCCAATAAAATTTGCCCAATGAATGCAAAATGCAATTAGATATGATTGGTAGCTGTAAATGTATGAATATTGTATTATACGTAATACGTATGTATATACATATACGTTTGCACGACAGTTACCAATACCGTACTATCGACTGGTAAATTTACATTTTATTAGAAATTCAATTCAAGTACACGAATGTCTTTGAAAAAGAAAAACTTTTAATAACTTATTTAAGAATCTTAATTAAAGTGTGTTCCATTTTGAAAAAAAAAAAAAATTTGAATAAATGGAAGTTCCGAGGCGGGTGTTTGAAATAATAAAATATCTTTTGAAAAACTTGTATAAGTAAATTCAATAATAGCATTCCGGCTTGTACGAAGCTCATAAAATGTTTATAAAAAAACAAAAAAAAAAAAAAAAAAAAAAAAAATGGAGCGTTTATTAAATGCTTTAAGCCTTTGAGCTTTTATCAAAAATCTTTATTAAATGTGTTTTCAGGGAATTTGAAAAAAACGCTCTTCTTAAAAACAGCAGTGGGTCAGCAAAGTCTAGAATGGAAATTTTTTGTTTAAACTAGTCCACTCTA
Organism: Ceratosolen fusciceps; assembly: GCA_018883505.1. Taxonomy (NCBI): domain Eukaryota; kingdom Metazoa; phylum Arthropoda; class Insecta; order Hymenoptera; family Agaonidae; genus Ceratosolen; species Ceratosolen fusciceps. Next base: position 1,455,844 of record RCIC01000013.1, on the reverse strand, counting down.
TTCATATTAAAATGTTTGTTTATTCAAGTCAGACGGTAATAAAAATAAAAGCCGTACTCGTCAGTACTTGTTGTATCGGTATCAATAATAACTAGTGAGAAATGTTTCTGACACATAATCGCTACATTCGAAGCGCACGGCTGCGAGAAAGAGAGAAGCGATGACGTTTTAATAGAAATCCTCGGTCGATAAGTAAGTACCGGGTAAATTGACGGCTAAGGGAAAAAGGGGGAGAGTGGCGAGGCGATGGTACAGGCGTCTTAACAAGCGATCAAATTTACGAGAAAACTAAAGCAAAATAGTAATTTGAGAGGTATTATTGAACAGCTGCGTCGGTACCAACAAATAAAACTCCTAATACGTAACATTAGTACGCCCAAGGAATTTACTACAATGCGTTTTACGGTAGAAACGAATGAAGAGTCGAAAGAAAAATAGTCTAATGCAGCTAAGAATATTTTGTTGACGTTATTCGACGTCTGTGTATTTAAGCAAAAACGATATCCAAGCATCGCTTATGTTCTATAAATCAATCACCATTTAAAAATCATACAGCCATGAATGTTGTTGTCATGAATAGGTTAGGTTGTAATTACATATACGTAAAGTAAGATCTATCGTAAGCTCTTGATAAAAAAAAGAAAGAAAGATATCTTGGATTGTTAGATAACGATACTACTATTGATAAATTCCATAGAATTTTATTTGAGAACTGATACCGCGCAAACACAAGTTATAAAAAGCAGTAAATACGTACATATATCTGTACTATGTATGTATGTATATATATATATGATTGGAAGAATTATTCGAAACAGGATTGTACAAAGTTATTTAAGCACTTGGGAACGCGACTTTCCAAAGTAACTACACTATTCGTGCGCATAATAATCTTAATAATATTATAAATTTCGATTTCAATATCTAATTCGCCGGAGAGTTAAAGTCCTGTCGCATTTCTGCTTTACGATCGCTTACTTATTAATACAAAAACAATAAAAAGAAGAGAAATAAAGAGGAAGAAAAAACACAACAATAAAAAAAACGAACGGAATATAAAGTTTCGAAGTTGTATAATGAATCCGTCGAATATGATCCTCCGAGGCTTTTCCTATTTAATTTAGCATGTATAATGTGTTCTAAAACTCATGAATAGTAAATATCATTTTCTTAAATAATTGAAACAGCAAGAACAGCGGAATGTATGAAAAATATTGATCCGCTGGGACAGAACGAATATCGTGAAGCTGAAAATTCAGAGAAAAGTTTATTAATAGATCAAGAGAGAAAAGTTTCGAACCGATGAAGGAATAATAACACGTTTCATCAATGTAGATTATGAATAAAGTTTCTTTTTCTAGAAATAAAGGAAAAGCTTTTACGCTTTTATGAAATGCACAAGTAACGAATTACAAGAAACAACAGCTGTGACGTAAAACAACTTCATTACATTATATTGCTTAAATGAAGTTATGACTACGGTATGACTGAAATACACAATACACAATGTACTATTATTACATGTATAGCTTTTAAAATGCGAATGGTACATACATCTAGTACATAAAAAATGCACGCGCGCGTAATGTGTGTGTGTGTGCGGTGAGTGAGGAGTTTGCGGAAAAATAGAGAAAATGTAGTAAAATATCGCGTGATAATAAGATGGGAAGCTTATACTTTATCCATTACTGTAAGCATTATTGAATCACGTCATTAGGATAGACGAAGTATATTACCGGAGGAGAAAAATACTAAGAAAATAGAAGGAAGGTCTACTTATCTTACGTGTATACCCTGTTGAAAATTCAATAGAATCGAATCGAATTGAATTTAAACCGAACAAACAATACAGAGACATCGATTGTTGCTCCTATCAAGATTACTTTTATAATAATAATAATAATAAATAATAATGAATAATAATGAATAATTATAGCAATAATCGATTAATAATTATTTGCCGTACGTTGTCGAACGAAATAAATTATTAAAACCGTAATCAAATACTCTAAATATAATTATTCTCGTTATTATAGTAATGATCGTATAATAATATTGTTATTTAATGAATTCCATTTACGCAAACTTGCAGCGCGGAAGCAAATTCTCTTGAAAGCAGAGAAATTACCCTCGATATCTGACGATTCTTAAATAACGCAAAATTTTCGGTTATTAAAGCCAAACAATTTCTACAGTGCAAATAATAATGCAACGATATTCGTTTTGAAAAAAAAAAAAAAAAATGGGAATTTTCAACGTGACCCGGACTCGCCGGTCATAAATAATAATCGCCTTCGGGATTACGTAATTACGGATTCTTAAAGGAGATGATTTATTCGTTAAACCCCTTCGTCGTTGTTTAACAATATCGATGATCCCGTAAGTCTTACTTCCTAGGCATTTATTTAATAAACAATGTGATGCGTCATGTGATGAAATGAATTTCACGCTTTTAGTGTAAAAAAAAACAAAAAAACAAAAACAAACAAAGAAGAGCAAGTTAATGCAATAACATTTGAGATAATGAAAGCTTCGAGTATTTAATTGTATAAAATAATATATACGGAATAATGGTGAACGAAAGGAAAGAGAATTTTTCATCAATACCTTTACTGATATTAAATAAAATAAAATCCTGATGGGTTATCGGGGGGTTATTGGAGGGGGAGGGGGATTAACGGAAGAAGGAATATCGTTCGCTGGCTTTATTAGACTAAAGTTTTAATAAAAAAAAAAAAAAAATAAGGGAGTATAACAAGCGGAGTATTTAATTAAAGGTATTTTATAGTTATTTAGCCTGAGCCGGGAAAGTTTTATTTAAATTCGCAATGTTTAAATGCGCATCGGCGGGAGCTTCACTCGGACTTTCTTCCCTAAACTTAACTGCTTCGTACGATTAATTATTAATATAAAGAACGCATGGAAAAATTATGCGGCCGAGGTGAGGGCAACGATAAGCGCTATGATAAAAGCCAATTGGTGAAAGTCTACACACGGCTGTACGTGGCGTCGCGTATGTGTCACGTATGGCTTTGAAATTGTAAAAACGTGAATTCGGAATAACGGGGGAGCCGCGAGAAATTAAAGCCTCGAGGAATCATAAGCTTTTATTTCCCACGAGCTGCGGGGAAGCGTATTTTTTACCAATTTGATAAATTGACTGCGGTTTACGTGGTCGGTGACTTGGCCGGGAAGCGGTAGGAGGAGGAGGAGGAGGAGGAGGACAAACTCCCATGTCCCCCCCGCCCCACGCCCCGGAGACTCGGAAAATCTTATTAGAGCGGTCGGGAACGCGAGTGAGGCAATATTTGTGAAAGAAGATGAGGCCGGAGCGTTAAATTAAGTAGAGGAGGAGGACTTAATTTAAGCCTTTCGCGATTTGTACGAAATTTGTCCAACAAGGAGGGAGGACCCTGGATGCTGGGAGCGACCATCGCCAAACCGAAGAGCTAAAACAGCTACGCGTCTGGCAGTGTCCTCCGAGCCCTGGTTCTGGATGGTGGGAGGGAGGGATGGAGGGAGGGGGGATTACGGGGTCGGAGCGGAGCGTAAAGTTTCCTCGTTAAACATTCCCGGAGATCTTGATTTCCCGATGCTCACCCGCTCGCCCGAGAGTTCCGTAAGGAAGCCAATCTAAGCCGCCAAGGCTTCCGGCTTTTTTTTCTTTCTTTCTTTCCTTTTTTTTTCTTTTTTTTTTTTTTTTTTTTCTTTACCACCCACTCGCCCACGGACGAGGGACCAGAATGGCGTAACCCCTCCCCGAAATCCGCTCGACTGCCAAAGCTCCCTTGCCCCGCCGACGAATGAATAATTACCCGACGAGGAAGTATGAAGTGGCGCTGCTTCTCGGATGGCTGAACCGAGCCGAGCCGATCCGATCCGATCCGATCCGATCGGCAATAAATTCACCTGCGCCGGCTGCGAGGGGAGGGGGATGGGGGAGGCCGAGAACGGGGAGTAACTAACTCGGGAGGGCGACGAACGAATTTCATTATCCTCGCATTTTGTAAATCATTCCCATTCGATTCGCCATTCCGTTTAATTGGAATAAAATATAAATTGCAATACTTGGCGCTCCCGAGCTTTTACGAAAGAAAGGCTCCGTCCTCCTTCGTTGTCAAAGAGGATCTCGACGACGTCCCCCCCCCACCCCCGAATAACCCGCCACCGCTCGGCTAATCACCGACTCGCCGATAATTGAGGATCAATGTTCCCGTGAAGCTTCAATCGGCGAGGACGAAAGCTTTGTGCGTCGCTATGCGCGATCCGTCTCTAGCGCAACGAAATCAATGTCTTAAGGGAACACGGAGATCCTTTAATATCCATAAGGGAATAAATACTTTAACGCTCGGCTACCAAGCGACGTACCCGATTGGCCCTTCGTTAGAAGTCAGCTTCGAATACCCGAAACTATAGCCGTAACGTAAGGCTTTGACGATCGAAAGCCTCGTGGTATCGCGGATCATCATCATCGCGGTGAGAAAGGTCTCTCTCGAACGCGGTCGGCTCCTCCCTCTACGGTTACGGGAAAATTCTAAACCGATTGGACGAAAGGAAGGAAAGGAAGGAAAGGAATAATTGAGCGACTCCGGCCTTATAGATTATTTATTGGCTACAGAGCCAGGATCCGCGGGAAATTCCCCCGTTATTCGGCAACGCGACGTCCTTTGCCGATCGAGCGTTTTAAGAACAATTTAAGCGAGTGTCGAGCCTACGACGCATTACGACGATTGTTCGGCAAAATTCTTTAATAAAGCGATAATAAGGCCGCCACCGCCACCGCCACCGCCACCGCCACCGCCACCACCGCCACCACCACCGCCACCACCGCCACGGACACCGCCACCACCACCGCCAGACCGGCGAGAGCACATTGTCTTTGAATGGCATTTGAAAAGCAGGACTCGAAATAAAAATGCTCGCATGGAAATTCATTAAAATAGAGACAAAGAGAGGAGTCCGGAGCCCGAGTCCATGGAGTTGGCACCTGACAGCCTTTTCCAGAGTCTCAGAACGGCATGTCAAAAGTAATGTAAAGTACCCATGCGGAAAATGTGAAATCCGGGGCCGCGGTGCAGGTGGAGCCCGGGGGTAACTCGGGGGCAATAAATATCATATTTATTTTCCGAGAAAGAAATAAAAAGGGACAGCGGAGTTTCCTCGCTTGGGAATGGATTAATTAAAAGCGTAGTTCCGCCTGCCGACCCGAGCCCCGTAATGATATTTTATTAATAATGCATAAGCAAGGGGTAACGTGAAAATAATGGGGCCGGGGGAGGGGGGGAGAGAGAGACCGAGAGAGTCGTTTATCAGAAATGGCTATTTAATCACTTAATTGAGAGGAGAAAGAAGTTCGCGGAGAGTAATCAAGATTTGTAGGTGATGATTTTGAAGGCAGACCGCGTCCTTTCCAATCTGCAAGCATTTCAAAACGTGAACGAACTTACAAACGAGCATTCCTTCCCCCCGCCCGCCCCTCCCCCTTTACCCCCGGGCCCGGAGGGCTGAAAATGTAGAAGAGGAAAAGAGAGAGACGCCGGGGAGTAACGAGAAGTTAAAGCGCGAGAGCCTGCACCTCGAGCTCTATGGCGGGTGCGGGGGACGAGGGGCGGGGGCGGGGGATTATTAAAAAGGAAGAGCGATAAATACACGGATTGAAAATATTTGTCCGTGTGCAGGTGCTCATTTATCCAGGAAAAATGTGAACATCTCCGAGGGACTGGCGAGGGGCTCTCCTCCTCCTCCTCCTCCTCCTCCTCCTCATTCCCTCCTTCCCCCCGCCGCGCCACGTTCACCGTATGTTTCTGTTCAGTTGGCTAGACGTCGGCAAATGAAAAAGCAGGACCGAAGCGAAGAACGAAAATGGAAAATATGGAAAATACGGGAAATGGGGGAAAAGGGTTGTGGCTGGCAGATCGCGTCGGTGTGCGTGAGAGAGTTGCCGTGATCGAAGGCCCCGCGCGAGGCTGCTACGGCGTACTCCCGGTGAATAAACCTAGCCGTGATGAATACCTGACTCCGCCGTTAGTAATAAGTCGACGCGGCTCGGACAAGCATTGATTATGTTAATAAATACCCCGTGAGCACCTGAAGGGACCTTCCTCGACGACGCGTCAATCAATTAATTGTCTGCCTGGGAGTAATAGGCTATCCTACCTCGACCCTCTCCTGGAATAAACAGGACTCTCCTGGGACAGAGCCTAATTCGGGCCCGAACTCTTATTACCGAGCGAGCCGTGACTTGGCGCACCCGCCGGCCTACGACGAACCATCCGGGATTCGATCCTCGAAGCCGACCGCCACCGACACCTACCTTCCTCCCACACCAGCTTCCCCTTCGCTTCGGCCTTTAATAGCCTCGGAATTACATTTTTACAGGACACCCTCATCTTGCGATGCGTGCTAGACATTTTTAAATATATTATTTACTTTCCCCGAGGCTGCAAAGACATTGGCTCTCTCTCGCTCTCTCATATCGTGTATATATATAAGCCCACACGCCCACATGAGCGTACGTAAAAGCTCGAATTTCAAAAGCCCCCTTAGAGACAGCGAGAGAGAGAGAGAGAGAGGTACGGAGCGTCGTATTGTGCATCCTGAGATAAGAGCATTGGCGATTGGCGATAAGGCGGAGCTGGGTTGACGTATAAGGACATGGTCGACAAGGAGAGGCAAAGCATCCTGGGCGCAAAGGTACGAAGATGGGAAAAGGCTTGGATCGAGCGCTAAAGAGAATCATCCCATAAGAAGTGAGCTGCTTGCTCGTTTGGTCGAATGTTGGCGGCGGAGGGTGAATGGTCGAAGGGGTGACGGTGAAGGGGGGTGGTGGTGAAGGGGGTGTGGAGAAGCCGGGATATAGTTGGAAGAGGCGCATTGATTATAGCGAATTAGGCACCTCGGATGCACGTAGGAATCGCGTCTATAGGGGTCGCATCGGGATAATTGAGGTGATTCTGACAGTCGAGCTTTAGGTGCAGTGGGAGCACAGGATGCAGGGGGTGCAGAGGGAGCAAAGGGACCGAGTGCAGCAGCGGTGCGCTACGTGAATGCATTCTAAACAGGTCCTCCTCTTGATGTCCCATGTGGTACCACCAGCAGTAAAACCAGCGCCGTCTGCATTATCCCTCCGCCCCTTCTTCCCGATCTTCCCCGACCCCGTCACTCCGGCACCGCTGTCGCAGCGACGACGTCCCGATTCACCGAGCCCCACTTATGTTTGCCCTGGAATAGACACCTTTGCTGCATAACTCGCGCATAACCTCGTTTCGCCTCCCGAATCCCTTAGTCAAGCCTGAATATCTGCCTGTAGAGGGCTGCACGTGCGCCCGAGCCCTCTCGCACTGCCTATGCGGGGGAATTGAGTTTCCGAGCCTCCCCCGAGCCTCACCCGACCCTCACCCGACCCTCACCCTACCCTCACCCTACCCTCACCCGAGCCTCACCCGACCGTCCCGCGCACCGCTTCAAAACTCTCCTATTGACGAGCCGTGCCGTCCCTCCTCACACCCCTCGTCCTTAACCCTATTATTTCATGCGCGATCCCGGATCCATCCACGTGCCCTCCACCGTCCGCGTCCATTCGATACTTTAACTCGGGACCGCCGCTTTTTATTTCGCCCCGACAATGCCCGACAATACGCAACAGCCCTTCCACCGCTCGCTTCCCGAATTTTCCCCGGCCGCCCTTTGACAAAGTAAATCAAGGCCAGTGTCAGGTTACTCTCCCAGCCGCCCCTGTCCCCGGCTCGCTTACGAGAATTAAGCCACTTTCCGAGAGCGCTCGCTAAAGATTCATCTCCTCGTTTTATCGGATTACGGCGCCTCCGCCCCCCACCCCACCCCAATAACCTCCCGCCAATGGATCACCGATGCTATTTACGCTGGGTGCAGGTGACCGATAAGAAGGTTATTGGAAATCGTCGGTGGCGGAGCTCCTCCGAGTCTCGGGGCTTCGTTCGGAGGCTCGGTTGTTCTCGAGCTACGCGTGGGTGAGGGGTGAGGGGTGTGGTGGAGGTGATGGAGCGGAGGGATAAGAAGGTATAGGGGGGAGGGGGAGTGGCAGCCGAGATCGGAAAGGTTAATGGCGCTCGGGGCCGGAGGCTGGGGCACCGGGCGAGCGAGTAATTCGCGAACGCGAGACCTTCATCAAGAATACATAGCACGAGCAATTAGGCACCGTGTGCCGTACAAATATTCCGGCCGCGCGTTCGCAATATAATTCGAGCAACGCGCTATCGCAATTAATTGTCAGCATCCTCTGATTGCGCGCGCGCGCGCGCGCGAGCCGGCTCACCTCGACGAGTACCATCGGTGCACAGTGCGCTTCTTCCCCGGCCGCGCCGTGCGCGCATTTTATATAAGCCGCTCGCTCGGGGCTCCCGTTCGAAGAGAAGGGGAACGAGGGGACGTACGCACTCACCGTGGCCGGGGCGGAGGGGACGACAACAGCATTTCGGATGATAATTCCGGGAGGCAAAGGTAAGCCACTAGTGCTGTTAATGAGGTTTAATAAACCAGATGCACGCACGCATGCACGCACGCACACGTATAGGGGATAGGAGGGTATAGGAAGGGGGGATGTGATCTCATTGCCAGGTAGGTATATGCACAGGGGAAATGCATAAAAGGCATCAGCTCAATTAGCTCGGCTAAAGCTATTGAATAAACTTTCGATTACGAGCTCCTGGCTCTCCTGGCTCTCCTGGCTCTCCTGGCTCTCCCACCACGACGATTCGTCCTCCTTACTCGAGCCACGCCAGCCGTGCACTAATCAGCCAACGAGGCTAAATAATGTGCCACTCGAGCTTATTAAATTTAACTTAATAGACCCCGAACGCAAATCGACAACGCGATCCCTGCTCCGTTACCACCTTCTTACAATTACTGATTAATGCCTTTTCATTCCCTGCTTGCCACGCTTACCTTGTCCCTCCTCCCTCCTCCTCCTCCTCCTCCCTCTCCTCCTTCACCCCCAATAACCCCGGCCAAGTCCATACGTCCATACGTCTAGAATGACGGTTATTGGGGTGCGTTCTCGGACGTTGTGTCGAGTTGACAACCGCTGACGATTCGCTGTTACGCGTGAGAATAAATGAAACAAGCCGTTGGTCCTGAGGAGCCGAGCCGAAGAGAGAGAGAGAAACGACGCGGAGCCAATAGCGTTTCGTCATCCGTTCCATAAATATCTGCGACTGCTTGAATTATCTTTGCCGTTCAAAAGTCTTTGAATCCAACGTCCGACGCTTACGACGACGACGACGAGGAGGAGGAGGAGGAGGAGGAGGAGGAGGAGGAGTAGCCACTGTAATCACACCTATAATCACACAGAGCGAGCCCCTCGACGACCCACGTGTATCTATAGTGCCAGAAAAATGGGTATCGCCGCTCAATGTCCTATACGATATAAGGAATACGAAAATTACTCTCATGTAAATTAGCCAGTTGTTATAAATTAGTTTTTACGAGCTACCCGGGCACCAAACGCTTCCTCGGCTAAGGTAAAAGCTCCTGCGTTTCCTTGAATTAAAAAAATTATATTTAAGACGCGGTATCTTGGACGAAGACCCTGAATAAGCCCAATAACAAAAGCAACTCATTTACATGTGGTACGTTAATACGTGAATTCAAACAATTCTAATTGTCGGAATTAAAGTACAACAAAAGCTTGTGTGAATTTTCATGTGGCGGCCACGTTAATTCTTTTCATCGCTAAACACTGTGGCTCCTGGTGCACCGAGTACCCGACAATGACGAAGGTGGCCGAGGGCTCGGTAAATAAATATCCCCGACTGGCCGACATCGTATTTTAACGGGTCGATCAATATTTATCGGACAATAATTACTTTGCGAGGACTCGGGCCGACTCGGGCCGACTCGGGACGACTCGGGACGACTCGGGCACCCTATGCATACGCACGGATTGATAAGTCGACAGGGTATCGGGTACCGTTCGGATTCGGCATGGGAATACGGATAAGCGGGGAGGGAAAGTTATTTTATGAAATTGTAGCGGAATAAAAGGCGAATCTTCGATAATACGCAACTTCTTGGAGCAATAGACGGCTCAATGGGTACCGTTATATCAGCAGTTGGTATTTCATAACTTGAATATTTGTATGAAGTAGAAGGGGGGGGAAGCCGGAAGGTGGAAGAAACAAACGCGAGGGATAAAGGAGTCGTCGAGTCCTTTATTTATTGGAAAAAGTGAGTCATAAAAGTATTGGCCCAAGTTTTAAGGATCGGCTCGTGTTATCGAACTCGTAAGAGAGAGAGAGCGAGAGTGTCGAGGAGCACGTGTCTACTTCTTCATCTGTGAACCGATAGACATGGGGATAGAGTGTGGGAGAGACTGTGGGAGAGAGTATGGGAGAGCGGGATAGGCGGGGGTGCGAGCGCACCTGTTCTACTTAGTAATGACTTTCGTAAGTTCTATTAGCCACATAATAGGGCGTCTTGAAATAAAGGAAGAATATTTCTGCGCGAGTCCGAGCCTTCGTCCCCTTCTTCACATAAAGAGCTTGATTAGGAAAGTTGAGCTTGCGAGGCCGACCGAGTTAGCGAGGTATTACCTACCTGCAATAATTAACCGCGATGCATAATAATCAGTCGGGGCGCTGATTCCAAGCCCTGGCTCATCTCTCCCGGGGTCATTAACGTGCACGGGGATACGAGCTTTTGGCTACCGACGGAACCCCCAACTCACCCCGACCCATCCCCAATAACCCCACCACACCCATGTTGTACCGAACCAGCGAACTTTCGCGTCTGCCAAACGTAGCTAATTTCCAGAGTCCAAGTCCCGCGATTATTATCACGTGAGATCGCATCTCCGGGTGCATTATCCTCCCGCGCTTAAGGGTAACTGCTCCCCCCCCCTCCGCAGAGCATCCCGAGCCATCGGATTAAGTTACCCCCCCCCCACGCCCAGCCCCCCCCATCGGGTAGACGATTGTTTCTATCGGCGCTCCCACGAACGAAGCGGAACTGAAGAGGCTCGCGACTCCCTCGGTATTTCCAGTCTATTGCCAAGGGGGAATATTTGTTGCCGTTAAACTACATACATGTTACGTGTACGTATTACGTAGCGTATTACGTACATACGCTTCTCCTATCCAGAGGTTGTGTAAAGAGGGACAGAGAGAGAGAGAGAGAGAGAGAGTGGTCCCCTCCCTCGGAAATTCAACTATCCCTACAATTCGCAAATATAACCTATCGCATCGGTATCTCCCCCCGCACCCGCCATTTCCCCTACTTATTAATCCAGTCTTATGCTCTCGAGCGGTTCGGCCTCGCGCTCGTTTCGACAAGTCCCATGGCCTCGAGGATCCCGGAAATTTACCCAAAAAAATTGCACGCCCAGCGCTTCCAATAATCTCTTCTGGCTTTAGCCGGAGGGGAAGCTTTAAAATACGTACGATAAATTGTTCATCCCCGGGATACTCGGCGTCTCAACCATATACACTACTACTACTACTGCAAACTCAATAGCCACGACTTGCTTGCAATTATCATAACCCCCGCCCCGCCTCCCACCTCACTACCGCCACCTACCACCCTGAGTCTAATATATTCCTATAGATTCCCGTAATAATATCACTGTTACTTAATCTAGCGAATGGAGTAAAAAGGAAGGCGATTATTCATGGGAGTTTGGGAAGACTAATGATCACTCGGAGCAAACAATCGGTGTTAATGAACTAACTTTAAAAATAATCCCCTCCGTCTCGGCTCGCTCCCCCACCCGAATGCCCGCGCTTTCCCAAACAATGCCGGAGCTTTTCAATGTAATAATTGCCTTTTAAATGCCCGGATTTTGTCATCGGCCTAACCGCCCCCCCCCCCGCCCCCGCCCAAGGTAGATCTGCGCAATAACTGCCGACTATTTTTATGACTATGAGGCTCGCGCCTCGTTCGCGCCAAGATAAATGAAACAGCGGCGCGCGCGGGGCGGAGGGCGGCCGGTAAGGACGGGGCCGTGAGGTGTACGGCCCCGAGAGTTGCCGTGGGGCGGAGGGGGGGTAGGGGCGGTTGGAAAAACAGGAGGAGGAAGAAGAAGAAGAAGAAGAGGACGCGCGCCCCGTCGAGGGAAAAATAATGTCAAATACGCAGGTAGGTGGCTCTCGCCGGGGCCAAGTGTTTTTCGTTGCAGCGACGATGGGGCCGACTCTTTGAAAAGAAAGCCACCCACCCACTTGTCCTCTTAACAAAGGTAAAAGAAAGAAGGAAAAAAAAAGAAGAAGAAAAAAATAAACGTAAAGAAGAGAAGGAAAAATTAATTTCATCGCGTCGCGAGATCCGAGCTGCGAAGGCGAGTTTCGAGGCAAGAGGAGGCCTCCCCTCCTCCTCCTCCTCCTCCTCCTCCTCCTCCCGCCGACTTCACCGCCACCACCGCCACCACCGCCACCGCACCACCGCCACCGCCGTCGCCGTCGCCGATCCCTCGGCGAAAGGGGAGTCGTAAACGCTGTTTTCATTGTCGACGCCGTAAACTAACCCGTCTGTCTTCCCTGCACGAGAGAGTCCAGGGAAAATAAAAGTCTCTCTCACTTGTCTCCCTCCGAGGCCAGCCACCCTCCTCTTACCGTCGGCTTTTTTTCCACAAGAGCCGTGAGAAATGTGCCCCGGCCAGTCGATTTCTTCCTCCACCCTTCCACTCCAGCACCCCCCCCCCACTAAACCCTCCATCCCAGCCCACCCTCATTTTCCGTCGGAGACTTTTGGGAAACTTTAAATTTCCTGAGACGTCTCTCCGCCCATCGGGAGGCCAATAAATTAATATCCAGCCCCCGGGCCGTAATTTCTAAACCCATCAATGGCGATGATTTATCAATGATCGCGTGTTATCCTTGGTTGGACTCGGTGGCGAATCCGCGTCACGCGGCTACGCGTACGCAATACCAGATCTAACTCGCGTCTCTCTCTCTCTCTCTCTCTCTCTCTGTCTGTCTCTCGTGCCATCACTAGTACGAGGAACGATGCTAATTTTCATAATCCAAGGCGATTGGATTGTGGCAGCGACTCCGAGCGACTCGGGGATTACCGTAGGGCCGTAAAAGTGGCGTTAAACGCCGTCCTCTTACATTCTTCCGTTCATATATTTAAAGCGCGGAACCGCGCGGATCAGAATGAAATCTATAATTCAGGAATTTCATAGCCGACACAGCCAAAGTAGCGCTCGTATAAATCTTTAAGGGCGATAAATAAGCGGAGAATTATTCGGGCGCGGCGTTGACCGAAATGAGCGATATTTACGGTCTCTCTCTCTCTCTCTCTCTCTCTCCCGAGGCAATAAAGCCCGTTATTATTTGATTATTTGGCCGGGCCGAGTCGAGCCGAGCCGAGCCGAGCCGATCGCTAATTCGGCTCGTGGGCGAACGATGGAAACGAGGAAAACTGGATGGCCAAGGGAGGATAATCGAAGCACTCGCGATCTGGGCCAGTGAGGGGAATGAAAAAAGTGGGAATGAAACCGTTTCGAAGCCCAATAACCCCCCCCCCCAGCCAACGAAAATTGCGAAGCACGCGGCGCGTGGGCTTTAAAAGCAATAACCGTAATCGGTAGCCGGGAGCACGAAACGATATTTGGCGCTGCGGCGATTCCACTGTGACTTTTCAGCTCGCGGGAGAATGGAAATTCTTTGTTTGGACGAAAACAAATCTCCGCTCGATCGTTATACCAGCAGCTCCGTTCTCCCGACGCCCTGGCTCATGGGGGACGACCGGGGTTATTCGGGTTATTCGGGTTATTGGGGTTATTGGGGTTATTGGGGTTATTGGGGGCTGAGGCGTGGCGGGGGTGGGGGTGGGGGTGGGGGGTAGAGGACCAGAGGATAAGGGGTCCAAGCGATTGGATGGGCGTATGGGGCGGCCGGATGAGCACGACGGCGGGGCTCGGGGAAGTCTAGTGAAAACATTTTTAAGAGAAATGGTGTCGAAAATTTAAGTTGGAAAATCGCTGGACCGTAAAACCCCTCCAGTAGTCGACGCGACTACTAGACAACATCGACCAAGCTCCCCCCACCCCCCACGCCAACAATTATTCTATAAACTATTTTATATGTTACGCAATCATTGTGCAGAGACAGCGCGATAAATATTTTATAAGCGATCGTAGGATCCTAACGGTTTCGCGTCTAATGAAAACGAATGACGAATCAAATGTCCATCGAGCCCAATAACTAATCCATTCAACCATACGTACACTCGTATGTAAATGTAGGCCAACCTCGATTACTTTATCACTTGGATTAATCATAAATGCCGACTTGGAAATACCTTAGTAACTTAGACGTAATTACGGAAATACCGTCAAAGGGAATTAATTTAATGAAATGCTGCCGCGTTCGCTTCTGCTTGCTTTGACGCCGTTTCGTTAAAAAAAAAAAAACTTGCAACGTTAATTACCTTGTTCATGCTCAAATATACATTTCTTTTATATAGTTTATATTGGGAATATACGTAAGCGAGTGTGCGAGTACGCGTATGCCTGGATGCTTGGTTGGAATACGATAAAGCGCCATTGACTTCACTTTTCCAACTGAGCACGGCCACGCGTACTCGCACACGTATTTGCCATACGTATGTATGTATATATATAAAAAAAGTTGTTGTAAATAACGAAGGATAAATTATCGTCATTATAAGGGAAAGAAGTTCTGCTAAAAGTAGATGTAAAATTACTGGATAAGCTATAAGTTAAGGGGACGTAGTGAATTATATAAGAATGATAATACAATTACACTTAGTTTATTGCTGTAGATGCGGACCGATAACTCGAATATACAACAATTTGTACGCGTCATTGTCAGTGACAGTGACTTTACAAGTACAATTAAATTTTTTCGCTCCCACAGATATTAAGCTAGACTTACAAGATATTTACGACTGCGCGGTAAGCGATAGGGAAATTTACGTCGACAATACATGGGAGGATTCTGTGCGTTTTGTAAAAACGTTGTTACCTTAACTAGCTCGACCTCGTCATTCCTATTACCGCAATTATTATCGAAATTATTATTTCAATCGTTATTTCTACGAATTACTGTTACTCTTATTGTAGTTATTGATATTAGTATTGTTATTACTATTAGCGCGGGGAAAGCAATTTTTACATTCAATAAGCTGCTGTATGGTGGTGGTAATAATTTTATGGTTTCAGTAATAATGTATTGATTATTTGGATTATAAGAATTTTCTTCATTTTCAATTCCCGGGGAATTTTCTATTTTTCTTTCGCTCGACCTCTAAGCACCATGTCAGGGCCTTTACAAAGCGTTTTTTAAGATTTATTGATTTTACGTTCTGTTGTTATACTCCCGTTAGAGAATCGCTTGAGTTTGGCAAATTGGCAGGGCGATAACATTTTACGTTCAAACATTACTTTATACCACGAATGCCCGAGAATTTAAAATAACTTTAATTAAAGCTGCACAATGGCCAGCGGATAAAATGATATTTATCGAGCATTGTGCGTACTCTGCTCGATTCCCCTGTATTTATTATTTATAGGCCAGCCGAACGCGTTCCCATTTACAATTAATAGCTAATTAATTATGTAAAAATTGTAATGTATGGGTTCGATTGGGATGGGGTGGGGGGGGGGGACATTAAGTAATAATCGAGGAAAGGCATTGTGCCTCGTAAGGGAAAACGGATTCACAATTTATTCAAAATATTTATCCGACGTACGGCCAATCGATGGATAAAGTTAATTAACTTATTATAAAGGAGATAAAATACGACAGAACTTATGTCCACAAGCGCACAAGTTACAAGCGGCTTTTTTGTCCTTCCTTTTTCTTTTTTTTTTTGCATCTACTTGACTCGAGGCACACGAGAGCATTGGTATTTTAGTATATGCTGCTTGGCCAGTACAATCCCTTAGAGTGTGTAATCATTCTAAACGGAATAGCCAACGGTCGCGACGACAGCTTTCGGAAAATTGGAAAAGCTGATAACAGAGCAAGGCGAGATCTGTCGCTACGCCACCTCCTCCACCTTCCCACCCCCCTTCCACCCTCCGACCCTCGCACCGCCGACCACTCGAAACAACGATTGCGGCTCTTTTGAATTCGGCATACGATTTCCTCAGAATTTTCTCGTCACCTCGCTCGCGCGCTCAACGTTTCCAAACAATTAGGACAAACGGTAAAAGTAATTGTTCCGCGATGATCGGCTTACTTGCATTGCGTCGCGCTAAGGGAGCACCGAGCGCTAATAGACTTTTGGATAAAGTGCCAATTTAATAAGATTTTTTTTTAGCCCTCTTTACCGACTGCTCGCCCCCCCCCCCCGCGGAGCCTGTAATTTAAAGGTCGACGGAGGCGTCGGAGAATGCGGGGGTGGATAATTATTATAACAACAACAGCAACGACCAACGACGACGACGACGACGACGACGACGACGAGGATGACGACGACGATGACGAGAAGGTATGGAATTCAAATGTGCGGCATCCGTGACGAGCACAAAGGCAGCAGAGACCGACTCCGCAGATCAAACGCACTCATTCTTTGTCTCCGACCGCAAGTAATTTCACGCGAGCTTTTCCGTCCGCGGGTGTTTCCAGCCGGGAGGCAGAGGGGGAGTCGACGAGAGGCAGCAGACAGAGGGCTGCGACGCATCCGCACGGACCCCGATGCCGGGCGCCAGTGTCACCGGCCTCTCCGAGAGCCTCCTATTCCAGGAAGCGAATAGGCCCGCGAGGCTAGGTATTCCCGGGTTTCCGGATATTGCTGGGGATGGGATGCGATGCGGTGGGATGCGGTGGGATGCGGTGGGATGCGATGGTGGGGTGAGAGGGACGATAGGATGGCGGGAGGGAGGAAGGGGTAGTGGGGGCTCGCGGCTCGTGTGCGTGCAAGTCTCGGATGGGGGTGCGAGACTGAAATAGACGGCGTAGGTGATACGGGGGAGGTACCAAAGGGAAAATGGCTTTGGGGGATGAAGCGACGAGGGACGGGTTATGGATTGCTCGGCCGAATCCGCTCGGCTTCTGTAACCCGAATACCTTACCGAACGAGGAATGAACCCGGTGCTGAAGCTGCCGCGACGGTGGCGAAGGCGGTGGCGGACGCGGTTGCGGTCGTGGCAGCAGCAGTAGCAGAAGCAGGAGGAGTCGGAGAACGGAGGAGCACGACGAGGACGGAGATACATTGGAAGTTACTTGCCAAGTGTCTCTCTCTCTCTCTCTCTCTCTCTCTCTCTCTCTCTCTCTCTCTCTCTCACTCTCTCTCACACACACACGCGCGCACACAGAGAGTCTCTCTCTTACTCTCTGTTTCAGGATTAAAGGAAAGGTTTTCCTTTCAATTCTTTTTCAGCCAATCCCCCCACCACCCCCTCGCCCCTATCTCTTACGCTTATTTCATCTATCTTAGCCGGATGCCATCTATCCGGCTTTTTTTTTTACTTTTATATGACCATTCCGCTCGTTTTTACCCCGAAATTCGGACCTCTTTCCACCGGGGAATTTCAAAGTCTACGTCAAGTTCATCATTCCGGCGATTAAGGCAGGTTTACAGCGCCGAGCTTTCGTATCCATAAACCTGCCCAGCCGTCGCAATCCTTCCCTTTAATAAACATCCGATCTGACATTCGACTTGAATAATAATCGCCAGCCAAGCCATTGAATTAGAGCGGCTCAAGTTTAAAATAAACCTGCACGAAAGGAAGACAAATAATGATCGCCCTGGACGCTCAAAGGTTTATTATGTCAGCGACCTGACTCTCGGAATCGTCAATCCCCCCCAATCGCTGATAAGAACGAGCCGGTTCTTAATATAGGCATCCGCTGATAAAAGCGTCACCGCGAGCCCAAGGATTCCGTGCGTCGTCGTTCTCGAGATCCCGGCGACTCGTGCCTCCCTCACTCTCTCTCTCTCTCTCTCTCTCTCTCACTGTCTCTCTCACTGTCTGTCTGTCTGTCTGTCTGGCTGGCTGGCTGGCTGTGCACGACCCGACGCACCGTACAAAGTAACGCGATCGAGAGGCTGCAATCAGCCGAGCAGGCTTTCCAAGCGTAACCGTCGGCTAGAGAAAAGCTCAGACTACCACCCTCCTCGTGCCCGCACACTCCCCCCGTACGCGTGTACGTATCGACCTACGACCACCTATGTGGCACCTCCGCCTCCGACCCAAGCTTACATTCCACGAGACGATCAATAGCAGTCCGCATTTCACCTCGGCCCACCCGCGCCTACGTGTACGCGTGGAGGGATTTCCTTTGCGCTCGCCCCTCCCCCGCCCCCGCCCCCGTCCCCGTAGAGCCCACGCCAACAGAATCTATTGCATCGTCCGCGGTGAATTTCAAGTCCCGCTCCCGCCACTGGCAGACACCGGGCTTCCGGGCCAAGGCTTTATTTCCATTGCCGACTCGAAGGTGAACCCTTGACGAATTGACCCGGCGACACCGGCCACGACTTCTCCCTGCCATCTGTGAAAATTTACTGCCACGGCTCGTGCACGAGATCCATCCCTCGGTGGGAGGAAATTTTGTGCGGCTCGCGGGCTCGAACAAGGATTTATGGAAGCTAGTAAGAGATGTCCACAGGGCTCCTCCCCCTCTCATATTCTCCCATACTCCGGGTTATCTAGGTCACTTTAAATGGATGTGCCGACGAGCCAAATGTTTTTATCTCTCTCACCCCCCCCCTTCCCCGCCTCATTCATTTCCTTAGACTAACGCAGGCCATACTCCCGCTTCCTTGCCGATTATTCCTAATAATAATTTATAGAAAAACGAATGGAACAAAAGCAGTTGGCAGTTACCGATCGAAGCTTACTTAACGAATGCCTCTAAAATCCTTACGAGCCCTACACCGCCCAAGACTGTCGCAAATAACCGCAAACACTATCTTTTACAAACTTATCGAATGTCATTCGTCCCAAAAATGCTAATCAATAAACTTAGGAATGGCTTTACAAAGGCCTGTTTGCTTATTATTGTTATGGGGAAGCGGCGCGATAAAGCCCCGGCGACAATAAAGCGATGGAATGTGAATAAAAAGGCCGGTTCAAAGGTAAAAATAATAATAAAAATAATAATAATAAAAAAAAAACGAAAAAGAAAAAGAAAGAGTGTGATTCGTTAATTTTGATAGGTTGACTCTTAAAATAAAAAAGTGGAAAAATTTCCTTATACGTTATTTTAGGATAGCCGTGAGGGAAAATGTGAGGGAAAATCTTTTTTATCGGCTGAGTCGAAAAAGGCGAGAGCCCAACGGACATTGGCAAAAAAGGATATGGGAAAGCAGGACGTCAGCTTTTTTGTGCTGTTAATTGCCAAGAATCGATACGCGGACTCTGACCAGAAATATCGCCCGAGTGGTTAACAAAAGCCCAATCGCTTTGAGGGTCGCGTGAAAATTTCTACCTGAAAAATTGGTATCTTGCATCATCTCGTTCATTTCCACCCAGCGATCTGCGGCCTCGCCTATCCTCCTTTTCATTTTTCCTCTCTCCCTTGACTTTCCTACTTTTTCTTTTTTCTCATCCTCCTCCGCCGCCATCCCATAGCTACAGTATGGACTACAACAATAGCCAATCATGTCACCCCCTACCACCCACCCCCTACCCCGCGCCCCACGCCACTACAAACGCAAGATACTTTGGCTAAGAACTTTTCCAGCAGCCTTTCATTATCTCTGTGTAAATTTGCTTCCGCGCAGGGAAATTGTATAATTATGATAACGCGTACGTTGTCGCGATATATAACGGACAAATAAATAAACAAACGGAATGAAAAATGGAGAGAGAGAGAGGGAGAGAGAGAGAGAGGGAGGGAGCTGTAAATAAATGGCAAGAATGAGCTGATTCCCATGTACTTTAGCCTAATTTAAATTTCAAAACGCGAGCAATCGCAGACTTAAAAAAGTAATTACTCTTCAGCATTAATTTATTGCTTTGCGAACGAAAACTCGTAATTGAAAAATTAAAAAGTAATTATTTAACTCGTAAGGGGAGTAGGTTATAAAAATGATAACTAAAAAAGAAAAGAAAAGAAAAAAGAAAAAACAGAAGAGGACGAAGAAGTGAGGGCGTGGGGTCGGGGTCGGGGTCGGGGTCGGGGGAGGCCGAGGGGGGAGAGAAGGCTGAAAAATCCCTGTATATGAGCCGAAAGTGTGAAAAACGTGGGACTTTCATGTGCAGAGGTGAAAAATCTGTATGACATTAAAAAATAAAAAAACTTCTTAGGGAAAACTGACATACACGAAAATCTTTTTATCGTG
The DNA here is from genome assembly GCA_018883505.1 of Ceratosolen fusciceps. Classification (NCBI taxonomy): domain Eukaryota; kingdom Metazoa; phylum Arthropoda; class Insecta; order Hymenoptera; family Agaonidae; genus Ceratosolen; species Ceratosolen fusciceps. The sequence goes on along the minus strand of RCIC01000013.1, from coordinate 1,435,615 downwards.
TGAACGCCAGGCCGACAGAAAAAAGTAGCGAAGTAGAAAAGGAGAGGGAAAGCTACGTGACGGGAAGTTGTATAAAGGTTTATACTAGAATAATGGCGAATGTTGCGTTACAGCAATTTCATCTGCATACAAAAACTAAAAAGGCAGAGATAGTGACAGTGGAGTTTGTGGGGCATGGGGGAGGGGGAGAGGACGGAGGTATGCAGGGTCGGAGGGTCGGGGGAGGGAAGCAGAAAATATGAAGGACAGGAATTTTGAAAGGCTAATAAATATTGATAAGTATATTTTAATCTGCTTTAACGAACGCTGGCGTTGTTTTTTTTTGTTTTTTTTTGTTTTTTGTTTTATTCCCTCTCCTCTACTCTTTTCTTTTTAAAGTCCGACCTCAATGAATATCATAAATTTATAGAGAGTATCGGAGCTATCGGAGCCCATGAATGAAGGGATACTTTTTAACTGGGAGAGAAATACGTTAGATAACGAGGTTTATAAGGAGGAAGAGGCAGGGAGATTAAAAAGAAAAGAAAAGCAAAGAAAAGAAGTCTATAAAAACAAAAAGGTTATTGGTGGGGGGGAAGGGGAGTTGAAGGGACGGGAAGGAATGAGGGACAGGGAGGGGCAGAGAGATGAAAACCGAGCTGCGGGAAAAGCATCGGATCAACGGAAGCTCGGGCGAGAAAATAAGTAAGATCAAAGGACGCCGATGTTGCGTAAAGCCGCCACGGGTCCGTGATAAGTAGGCAAAGGACGCGGAACGGTGCTGCGAAAATAAAATAAAAAAACTAAATAAATAAATAAATAAATAAATAAAAAATAATAAAATAAAGAAAGTAGAGGGAGCCGCGTTTTCGTTAATGCAAGCAAATAATGGCGAATAAGTGCCATTTAAGAAGGGGTCAGCTATCGAACTGTCGAAAGCCGAGATGAGATCGCGCGAACGCCGAATGATAATTAGGATAATTCAACGACGAAGGAGGAAATTATTCCTTTGCATAAATCCGATGAGAGATAAGGGACAAGTAGGCGCGAGGTCGTGCCCTTTGAGCGAAGCGGACCGAGTGCGAACGGAGTGCGGACGGAGTGAGCGCGTCTCTCCGGTTAAGCTCCCGGAGCTTTCACGATTTGACGAGCTTTAGGACAGGGGGAACAGAAAGAAGCCCCGGAATAAATAGCGCTCAGCGATGGAAGAGTGGGAGAATGGGCGCGCGGGGTGAGGAGGAGGAGGAGGAGGAGGAGGAGGAGATGTGCTTCACAAATGGACTTCAAAGGGCTCGGGGCGAGCGAGCGGCCGCGTCGAGTCTTCCGAGGCTGCCAGGGCGCCAGGGGCACTAATGTAATAAAGCGGAAAATCGGAGGGTTCGGGTCCCGGGCGAGGTCCGGACCCCTGTACCGGCAATAGTGCAGGAATCGTCGTAGCCGGCCCCGGCTCGCTCCCCGACCCTTTAGACGCCCAATCCGGGCTCAAATCGAGTTGCGCCTAACCCTTATCGCGCGTAACGTTTTTACCTCGGACACGCCGGCATTTATACCGAAGCAGGGCTCTCATGTTTAATGCATCAGCAGCGACGGCAGCGACGGCAGCGACGGCAGCCTCCCCCCCTGCCACGTCTTTCGCTTACTTTACATATTGTTTGTCGTCCAGTCTGTCTGACAACTGATTTTTACACGACCCGGCTTCGGCAAACAAGGGCTTCCTCGGCGCGAGCGACATTGCCTCGCTCAATCACTTCGTACGTGTGCGCGTGTGAAAAAAAACGACGGCTCCGACTTTTAATAAATAAGCATGTCTGCGAGCATGCCACCGCCGCCTCCCTTTATTTAAACATCTTGTTTTACATTTAGCGGAATCATCATCGGTAACAAAGGGCTCGAGGGCTTGAAAGGCAGGCAGACATTGCGCATTCTCGTATGCCGTAAAACCTAAGAACATCCCGTTTCCACAAAGCTTTTAAGAAGCTACTTTTAAGACCCTACCTATTGCTCTTATATATTTATGACAAAGGTAAAAAAAGTTTAGTGGCTGAGAGCGTCGTTGGGGGGGGGGGGGTGATAGGGCTATGCCCAATTGAGGAAAAATCGATTCTTTAATTTCGTTCGAACTAGGAGGATAACAATCGACAGCGCGGAAACGCAACGGATAACTGAAACTCGGATAGAATAGAATAGAGAGAGAGAGGGGGGAGAGAGAGAGAGAGAGAGAGAGAGAGCCGAGCTGAGTAGCGGCAGCAGCTCCATCGCATAAACCACGAGAACTGCGGCCAAATACCCCGACGGCATATTTGCACAGTCGGATTGAAAAGCGCCTGACCTCATCCTCCTCCTCCTCCTCCTCCTCCTCCTCCTCCTCCTCATCCGACGGCCTGCAGCTCGAAAAGTTTGCCGAGACGTCGCCGACTATGACGCGGACATATCGCCGTATCGCTCGCTGGCAATGCACTTAATGCTTAATTGCGTCCCCCCCCCCCCTTTAGAGGCACTCGGTGATGACCGCGGCGACGTGAGACCGGGAAGACGAAGACTTCAACGTCGGGGATAACTGATTGCGCAGAATATCATAATTCAATGAGGAAAGGGATCTGAATTCAAGCGACTTTCCTTTTTTCCTCCTCCCGCTCCGACGAACTTAAAAGTCAAAATGGACGCAAAAGAACTGCGAACTCCAGTTTATACAATTGTGAATGATGGCCCCCCGTTTTATCGTTTTATTAGTTAAAAGCTTATTTCTCTCTGCGGTATAGCTCACGTACACAGAGAGGCAGAGAGAGAGAGAGAGAGAGAGAGAGAGAGAGAGAGAGAGAGAGAGGGGGGGCGGAGAGGAGCGATGGAAAATAAAATAGTGGCGAAAAAGGGGAAGAGGAGGAGGGGAAGAACAATAACCATTTCGGCCTTCGCGATTAATGTAAGTTAAGAAGCAGTAGAAATATATCGCTTAGCTTCGAGGCTAAACAGCAACCAATAAATTATGGACCGCCTTATCATCGACTACTTTATCTAACGTCAGCAAAAAAAAGAAAAAAAAAAATGAAAAAATTTCACGCCCACGTACAGGCTAATTAATAACGGCTACAATTCGATCCCAGATCATAAATACTACTACTACTACTACTACTACTACTACTACTATTGATTATATAGCCATTAATTGTGCCTGTTTTCTTAAGTAGTACTCTTCGTTAATTTAATACAAATGCTTGCTTTGAATGTACATCGCGAGTAAATTTACAATATAACGTTTAAATAATAAATTGTAAAAGATTCGTCTGCTCAGCAAGAAGTACGTAATATACAATTACAAGATAATAATAATAATAATAACAATAATAACAATAATACGAAGAAGAAGGAGAAGAAGAAGAAGAAGAAGAAGATATAAAATAAAATAAAATAAAATAAAACAAAACAAAATAAATGAAATAAAATAAAATTGAATGAACTTGACAAAGTCTATTACAACTTGGAGGTAATTTGAATTTGAATTCAGAAATTTCCAAGTTGGTAACTGACGTGTTCGCGATACGCTATTAGAAAAGGGAGCTCAAAGACATGATTCAATTACAAGGAGAAATATGTAATTTACTTTGCGCTTAAATCCTATAATATTATCTATTTAAATTCACGCATGTTTGGCTTTCTATACGAATCCAATTAATTGCGATTCTTTTGCGGTTCAAGAATGGAGGAAAAATTCAATACAAACGAGCCTACGTAACGGTGACGTAATAACATCGCCTAATCCCATAATACCTAATGCTTGAGAAATGAAGATCTGAGGATAAAAATGTCGGGATTGGACTTGTAACTCAGACATAACGAACTACAAACACGTGTTTATCGCCTGCGCTCGCCCTCGCCCTCGCCCCTCCACCCCCACCCCCACCGACCCCCTATCACGCTCGGTCGCACACGAATGAAATGAAAATTTATATTCTACGAAATATTATTAAGAATGAAAATCGATGTCCTCGGAGATGGTAAAAAACATAGAAAATAATACACGTTGATTTATTCGTTTGTTACATTTTTTATTATGCAATTCAACTGATGTCGATTGAAAGCAAAATAAACAATATTCCATTAACGTGCTGCAGGCATTTCTAATTAAATAGAAGATGCACTGTTGTCGTAATTATCGCCCGATGGGCGGGTTAAGTATAAAAATTTTATTCCCTCAACTTCATTGGCATGGTATTGCAACTAATTACAAAAGCCGTACGTACCGGTACTTTCTTATAAAAGTACCGACTTGCTACACAAAGTGATTAATAAAAGGCAATATGCACGGGTAGAACAACAAATGCGAAAAGCCAATGGTTAGCAGGTGAGCGTAAAAATGTCTTTCGACCTCTCTACATCGCCGTCCCACTCCGTCCCACTCCGTCCCGCTCCGTCCCGCTCCGTCCCTCAGACAAAAACCCGATAGTAAAGGCGATGTATTCGGTTTTCCATTACCGAGTCGAATGAAATGTGAGATAACAAAATCTAACGAAGCCGCAGCTCATTAGAAAATAAAAATCCTCGGCTCTATCTATTTCTGGGGGCGGCGTCTTAATCGGGCTAATTAATTCTTCGTCCTCTCCGATCTAGCGCGGATATTAATCAAGACACGTCGATCGGGAGGCCAATGAAAAGAAGATAAAGAAGGAGGATTAACGATATTTCAAAGGACCGCTTTACGTTTAAGTTGCGCATAGATAATCCCGGCGAATTGGCTCCCGGTGAAATTAGAAAAATAGCCACCGACCCCCAATAACCCCCAATAACCCCAATAACCCCACCGGCACGTGGGGGCACGTCGCTGGCCCAAGGCCGCCCAACTGCAATTTGTTTTTCCTACCTTTTCTTTTTCTTCTTTTCCTTTTTCTTCCTTGTTACTCCTCTTCCCTCCTCCTCCTCCTCCTCCTCCTTCTGCTCCTCGTCTCCTCTACTTTTATCCGAGAGAAAAGATAGAGTGCGCCGGTATATATGCCCCCCCCCACCCAGCCGGCGCGTACCCGTAATAGCGTTGGACGCGTATCCTCGGTGGAATCGTAGAGCTCTCTCTCTCTCTCTCTAATTCTCTCTTCCTCCCTCTCGCCACTGAAGGGAAAAAGAAGAGACGAGAGAGGGAGGGAGAGAGAGAGAGAGAAAGCGAGAAAGGGTCAGAGCTCGGCGTCAGATGTCTACGCGCGTAATTACATTTTCGATGATTATCAATTTTATTGCGCGCCAGAAGCAACGTACAGCGACTCTACACAACTGTTCCAACGAACCGGGGACGGACTGCAACCGAGGAGTGAGATAGACAGAGACAGAGACAGAGACAGAGAGAGGGATGGGGTGGGAGGGAGGGGGGAGGAGAGACTGGCTGAGTACACAATAGTAAAAGCACCTTCACAAAGAAATTTCTCTTTGATCGGATTAAATATTACTTACAAGAGGCAAAAAGTGTTTGTCAAGCAGTTTTATTTTCTGGTTAAGCTAAAATAATAAATGACAAAGACTCCTATACGTTTACTCTCTTTTTCCAAATTAAGATTTTTCAGGGACAATTTTCAATTTCAATATCAATTTTCAATTCAATGTTAGCATTAACAAAGCTTTGATGCTGCTTTTTTTTTTTTTTTTTTTTTTAACCTTTATCAACAATATCCATTATTCGGTTTTAATTTCTCATTAAAAATGATAATTTAACAATTTTCTAATCTACAAAGGAAATCTACGAATGAAAATGTATTAATTTTTGTAAAATACAATCAAATACAATCAAATATCCTATTTACTCTGAAAAGTACCGAGATCGGGTCTTTTTATTGCACGGCTAATACAAACTTTTCTTGTAAAAATCGTTATTAATGGCATTGCTGCTGCGCGTTCCCCTACTTCTTTCTTTTTTTTTTTTTTTTTTTTTTTTTTTAAATAAAAAAAAAAAAAAAAAAAAAAAAAAAAAAAAAAAAAAAAAAAAAAAAAAAAAAAAAAAAAAAAAAAAAAAAAAAGAAAAGGAAAAATAAAAAGAAAACTTAATATCTCGTGGCGAGAATGTCATTGTAGTTGGCCGGCTAAAGTTTTCCACATAAAACACTAATTTCAGTATTATCAGCAATAATTCATCTTGTCGCAATCAGAAACAAATTAAAATTAAAGGCTATAAATTCACGGGTAACGAGCCTTCATTACTTCAAATTAATGTCACTCGCAAATTTACTGTTTTACATCAGCCGTATCTCTTCTTAGAGCCGAGCCAACAGGATATTATTATAAATAAGTTGCTGAGAAAGCCATCGGCGAATTAAAATATTAAATACGTAATAATACTCACAGTACTCGAATATAGCCAAAGTGGCCAAGAATAATCCGGTAATACTCACCTGAAAAGAAAGGAGATGAAATTATTAAGATCCGAGATGATGATCGTAACGGATCGAGCATAAAAATTCTCTTTAAACATAATTATCTGTAAAATTTTGCCACGTCCTTTTCGTGTCGGGCGGGGGGAGGGGAGGGGGAGGGACGGTGAGTTTTATTTATTTTCTTTTGTTTTTTTTTGATTTCACGAAAAGAGTAATTGCCGAGTTAGATAGAATTGATAGCTTGAAAAACGTGAAAAACGTAATGTTTATGAATTTTCATGCGCTAGAGGAGAGGATAAAAAAATAATGTAAATGCAGCATTTGTCTAGCGCTAATTTTTTTTTTATGGGGGTAGTGTAGCCGGCACACGTGATCAATTATTCAGAGTCCAAATTCAATTGGACCCACTCACTGTTGGTTAGAGTCTGCGTAATAGGGATAAAGGGTGGGAGCGGGGGGAGCGGGGGGATGTTATTACTTGTAAAAAAAAAGAAGAAGAAGAAGAAAAGAAAAAATGTCCTCCTCATTCGGTGCATTAGAATTGATTCGTCGAAATAATTGCATGCTCGGGTGAAAAAGCGGAAAGCCGATGGAAAGTGCGAAGCTCCCAGAGAGAGAGAGAGAGAGAGAGAGAGAGAGAGAGAAGACTTTTTTCCCACATAGCGCATAATAATTTCGCACTCTTTGGCTTAGCCTTTCTTCTATACGGCACCGTACGCGTATAAAAGAGAGATCAATTACATTAGAGGCGCACGTGAAGAAGGAGCGGCCGAAAGAAAGACGGAGAACGGGGGCGGATAGAGGAAATTTGACTTTCAGATTATCCGAGGGGTGTTGTTGCCGCCGTCTGCCGTCGCCGCTGCTGCCGTCGCCGCTGCTGCAGACCGACCCGCAAAAATACGCATATATATATATATATATAGATGCTTTTGGCTAGTGGAACGTCAGCGAGAAGAGTGGAGGGGCAACGGAGAGTCTGATTCAACGGGCGAGGGGGTGGAAAGGAGAAAAAGTAGGGGTTGAGCTGACAAGAAGAAGAAGGTGGTGGTGGAGGAGGAGGAGGAGGAGGACGTTGGAGTCGGGTCGTTAGAGCTCCTAATGAGAGTCTCCGGACTTTCCCCGCCCACCGCAACTCTCTCTCTCTCTCTCTCTCTCTCTCACACACACACAACACACACACTCTCTCTCTACTCTACTCTATCTCTCGCTTCAGTGACGGGGACGACGGGGACGACGAGGACGACGAGGACGACGAGGACGAGAGCCCTTGAGAAGCCTTAGCGTCCCACGAGAGTGCATCCTCTCTTTTTCTCGCGCTCGTCCAGTCCTGGGAAGGAAGCCCCGACGCTCAGGCCATTTACCGTCATTTCCTTGCGCCGGGATTAGAAAAACCTTTTGAAGAGAGCGCGCGCGCGTCCAGCCCGATAATTGTCCAAGAAACAAGAAAGGGTACCCTCACCGTTCCATCCCCCCACCCACCCGCCACCCCCACCTATGCCTCGACCCTTCTAATTATCGGGCCGTGTATTAATAAAAGCAATAGTTCCATAAGGCCTCGGGCCCGATGCGCAGCCGAGCTTCCCCGCGTAGCCGGACGGCTTGTACGGAGCCCCGTGCCAGGGGTCGGTCGACGTCTACGAATTCCTGCGGTCCACCCACGCCGAGGGAGGCCCGCACCAGCTCCGGACTAATATTTAAATTAAGACTCAACTGCCTATTATTCTCTCGAAGACGGAACGGCGAAGAATTCAGGGGAAAGGACGCGTAGAGGCTGCGATAATCATTTATCGTAATCGCGCGGACTTTCTAAAGATCCTCCGCCCCCGGGCCCGCTCACGAAAATCTCCGTGAAAGAGAGAGAGAGAGAGAGCGGGCGCGTCCCTCCGAGGAAACAAAAGTAATCTCTGGGCCAATTTTCATAATCAAAGGACTGAACGTGAGGGATGGGGAGGGGAGTGGACGTATCCTCGGGGTAGTCGGGTCGGTCTTGTCTTGGAAAAATAAAATGTTCCGTATGACAAATCGATCGATCGACCAATTGATTGATTTATCTGAAAATACTTTGGAAGCCTCGAGATTAAAGGAACTTTGGCTGATTATAAATTATTTAATCAGCAGGGAGTTTATTTGTTTCCAGCCGTAGCTGCTCCATAGCCGTCCCCCCGACTTCTTTGTCAATTTCAGTCCTCCGCGTACTCGGAGGATTCGGCAACTTTATAAATAATCTGATTAGCCAATGAAATATTCATCGGTAAAATTTATTCGATCCGGATCGTCCGTTGATCTATTGACTGGCTAATGCCTGTAATGTACTTTATCATAAAGAGAGCGGAGACCGGCCCCGCTTCATTATAACATTATAAATTTCGCTACGTAATTAAAGATCCCCTTCTTATCCGTGGCAATTCTATTTTATTTTATTATTAATTATTATTAATTATTATTATTATTTTTTTTTTATTTTTTTTTTTTTTTTTTTATTTATTATATAAAATTCATTTGCGTGAAGGGAAGTGCCGTCGCGGTGCCGTATAACTTTTGATCAAATATTAAACAGCAGGCAGGCGTAATTATGTATTTAAGTATTTATTTACTTTTAGCTCTCCCGGGCTCTCAAAGTTATATTTATTATTACGTATTCAGTAGCTCTAAAAGGCTTCCTCGGCTCTATTTCTCAAGTTAAAATTACCCGGACCAACATGACAATATTAAAGTCCGATGAAAGTATTTAATGCTATTATTAAAAGCTCCGAATTAAATAAAGGATATTAAACGGGCTTGAGTCCCGTCTAAGGCGAATATAAGATTAAATGGATCGGGAATACTAATTTATTTTGAGAAAATAATATGCTTCCGAATTCCGCTATTGTTTCGAATTCAATTTCAATGCAAATACTGATGATATGAATTTCGATTAAATTATATATATATATATATAGATTGGGGGTGCAGAGGGGAGGGAGAGAAAGAGAGATACGAGTCCGTACATATCTATATCCATATATATATATATATTAGTTTAGAATCGACATTTCTGCAGAACAAACCACAAATTCCTGTAGCATCTTTGGATGGATTCCGTTCCGTCCGAATGCAACAGATGCCCTGACCGACGCTTATGAATATAATTTGATAGTGGGAGAGGCATTGATGGATAGAGAAACGTCGTTAAAGAGTTTGGGATTGGAAATATAAGTTGGCGTTATGGGTAAAGGATCGATAGGCGAGCGAGTACTGGTCGGCCTAAGATTTATCCGGGAAGCTCGGCTGCTGCTGGAATAAGAATGGGGATACAAGTTGAGGATAAATAGCCGCGAAGAAAGGATTTTACGATCGCGAGGATGCGCCGTTAAAGAGGAGACTTTACGATCGCCGATGCAGATGCGAGCCGTGTGGCCGTGTCCTCGGTGCCGCTCCTGCTTCTGCTCCCGCTTCCGCGGGAGCTAACGAACCGAGAAATGAACCCCCAAAAGAAAGAAAGAAAGAAAGAAAGAAAGAAATCCACCGATTGGAAAATATTTATCAATTAATTGATAAATGGCCAATTGTCGTCGTCGTCGTCGTCGTCGTCGTCGTCGTCGTCGTCGTAGTCCCGTCCCCCGTCCCCCCGAATTTCTTAGCGCCAACGATCCAAGGAACGTTACGACGACCCCGTGACTCGGACTTTGTTGACGTTACTATCGATCCTCCATTACTTTGCTTGATTGAAACGGCAAAGAGAATCGCCAACCGAACAAACTTGTGCTTCGCATTATTTATCAAATATACGCGCGGATCTGGTGTACATGTGACGCCCGATGAAATCCATTTTCCCTCCATTTGGTCGGATCAAGGAAAATCTTTCGCTCTTTACTCTCCCCACTGCTCAATTATTTGCCGCCACCCTGCCCTGCCAAAGTACGTGCTCGATTGAAGTTTTTTTTTTTTATTATTATTATTATTTTATCTGGGCCGCACTCCCTATTGGATTACGAATCTACCGAATTCTCTTAAATAAGCGCAATGGAAAATCATATTCCTTCTGCCGAGCATTAGCTCCTCCTCCTCCTCCTCCTTCCTCCCTACCTGCCTGCCCTCCCCGCTCCACCCCGCCCCCTTTGTACGAGTCTAATTCGGCGTTTGAAAATTAAAGGTAATGGGGGGAGTTGGGTGGGGGAGGGGGGCTGGAAGCGGTTTGGTTTGTGGAGGGGGGTGGAAGCGGTTGGGGGAGGGGGGTAGCGTCAACGTGCAGACAGGCTTCGATTCCGAGAGTTATATCTATCGCTTCTTGTTCCCGACTCTCTACGGCCACAACAAGGAGTCCCACCACTCGTATTAATTCAAGGAACTTTTTTTCCACGCCTAACTGAATTCGAACTAGCAGCAGCCGTTGCCATTTTTAATTGAATCGTGTCAACTTTTGATGTTTATAAATACTTGGAAAAATTCCTCCTTAACAAAACTCCCATCCTCCTCTGCCACTATCTATCTCCGTTTTTAACGTTTTTCTTTCTTCTTCTTCTTTTTCTTCTTTTTTTTTTTAACGTTTTTAACTCTTTCTCTCTCTCTCTCTCTTCTCTCTCTCTCTCTCTCTCTCCCCCTTGAATTTGAGCTCCCGTGGGCTAATGTCTAATCAAAAAACCAGATCCACGTTCAGATTATTGATCATTGAGGGTATTATTTCTGGCCGACGGGCTTAATAGGCGGGCGAACGTTCGTCGAGCTAATGTTGCAGCAGTGGTTGAAAAACGAGTGAAGGTAAAAGCCTTTAAATGGAGCGACGCAGTAAATTAATGTAAATTTCTCTCTCTCTCTCTCTCTCTCAATCTATCTATCTATCTATCTCTATCCCTCTCGGTAGAGCTCGAGTATTGCGACGTAAGTAATCTCGAGGATCTTATTATATTATTAAAATTATAACAACGGAAAAATGCACGTTGCGCATAATAATCAATTTAGCGAATGAGCTTATATAATTTAAAGAACCTAATTACTTTAATGATCCTTAAATTTATTTTTAATGGAGCTCAACTTTTCATTATCATTTTTCTTTCTTTCTTTCTTTCTTTCTTCATATATATATATATATATATACGTATATTTACGTGAAACTTGAGCTTACGATTTACATTAGAGCGGCTCTTTTACATCCACATGGTATTTATACGCACACGCGAATCCGTGCGCTAGCGAGAGTTACACGCGAAAACGGTCTAGAGACGCGGTCTTGGGAACGTGTGGGGAGGTCGTGTGCGGGAGCTCGCACACGAGTACACCCGTGGTCGTTTATTTAATTCGTTAGGAAAGACAGGGAGGCCCGATATAGGAAACAATTACGGTCTCGGCTAATGGCCTAAGCCAAGAATGTGCACTTTCCCGCAAAAATTAAATTAACTCGTAAAATTTTTCTGCCAATCTTTATTACTTACTAGCCATTACTCGAGTCGGTTCTTTATTTGAGCAGAAAATTCAAATATTAAAATTAATGAAATTCAAGGAAATATTCGTTTCCAGATTATAGACGAAAGTGCGCGCCGGCTTGCGGATCGGTGAAAATTTATATATATATAAAAAAAAAAAAAAAATATATATATATACATATATTGAAACTTCGTTAGAGAAAGTAGGGACATTAATTTTTACTGTTTGTATGAGAAAATGGTGATTTACGTAGCTGTGCGACCGGAGGCACGTGGAAGCGGCCGTAAGAAATAAAAGAAAAAGAAAAAAAGAAAGAAAAAAAAGAAGAAGACAAAGCGTCGTCTGTCTCTGGGTCACACAATTGACTTTGTGTTAAATGCGAGAATAAATGTGCGGAGGGATAATCTACAATAACGCTTTAATTCCTAAAGGGAGTAAAGGAAAAGAGCGATATGGTGGGGCGAGGGGCGAGGGGCAAGTTTAGTCCCCCGAATTTGAGAAAAGTGAGGGAGTTAAGTTCTTAGAGCCGATCGGCGCGACGCTGCCGGGCTTAGTTCGTAATTAAAATTAACGAGAAGTAAATAAAATAACCCGTTCAAGGCCGAATTGGCCCGAAGTTCCGGCAATATTTTTAAAAGTTCTCCGCTCATCATTGGCCGAGTACTAATCCAAGCTAATCCGCGTGCTCGTATCCGGTAAATAATCTACAAGATGAAATTGGCCGACAGGAGCGGGCAGATCGCAGCTCGACCTTTGCCGGGTCCGCGCCAGCCTCGATAAATTAATTACGGCAGCTGAGGCGTCGCGGCGGCGCTCGAGGCTATGCTAATAATACCACCGCTACACGTGCATTTATTAAGAAATGACAATTATCGTAGGCGTAGGCGATAGATACCACGGGGTCTGCGGGCGGAGGAGCCCCGTCGGTTCCAATGACAATTGGAACCACCCCCTCCCCCCATCTCAGCGTCTCTCGCTCCAAGATCTCGTTTTTGGATACTCGGCGAGCTCGGCTGCTGGTCGGCTAATCCTCCCTCCTCGCCCCCAATAACCTCCAACCCCCAACCCCCCAACCCCCGCCAGACGCTTCGTCGTCGTCGTCGTCGTCGTCGTCGTAGTCGTCGTCGTAGTCGTAGTCGTAGTCGTAGTCGTAGTCGTTGTCGTCCTGAAGGGGATAACGATAGGCGGGAGCAATTAGTAAAGGGAACGGACAACAGGTCGACGTGGGGAAGCAGCCGAGACGCGTGCTTATTCGTCCAGTGGTTCGCGGATGCCCCGTGGGCACCCACCCTCGTCGTCCCTACTCCCATTGTGCACGCGATCACGGCCTGTACGCTTGGACGGGGATTTTTCTTATTCTCCTTGGCCGTCGTCCGCCACACGGCAGCTGTTCCTCTACACGACCTTCTGTCCACGTAAAGAAGCCACACGGAGGACGCACTGTATTATTGCGTCGAGGACGCGGAACGAGGACGCGGAACGAGGACTTTGGGTGAATGGGGGCCGGGATTAATTACGTAAGGGGACCGCGCGGGTGGTTTTCCCGCAGGTGGTGGTGGTGGTGGTGGTAAATTGCCGAGACGTCGGCTCGAGCCCTGGAGGTGATGTGCTCGGTTACGCGAGGGCTTTGATAATTATTTTTAAATGCGGGCGTAAGCGTAAGCTTTTGTCATTGAGCCGGGACGCGGTGCGCGCAATTATATCGCTCTTTTCGCCTCGTAATCCTTTTTCGAATAAAACCGGACGACCTGCACGCACCGTCCTCGCGATCTTTCAAGCAAACAGACAGCGTCGGTTTCATTTTATTACGGGACTGATGCGGTCGCCCCCAGTTCGATTAATTTCAATAATTTCTAACTCATCGTTAAACGCTCCTCGGGCGCATCTGCCCCGGCATACCTGCCCCCGGGGGTCTAATTAAAATAAACTTATTATTACTTTAATAATTCCTCGCTCGTTCTCTTTTCCTCGCTAATTCGTTGTGTGGCGGTCTTGTTCCGCCCAGACTCGTCCCCGTCGCTTCCTTATTATTATAATACGTCAACGGCGCAACTGGGATTTCCTTCTCCATCTTCTTCTTCTTCCTCTTCCTCTTCTTCTTCATCTTCCTCTTGAATAGCTTGACGATGATATTTCCTCGGGTGCTTGCGCGCCAAGCGATACGCTCCTTTTTAATTTATGATTATCGCACGATACGCGTTGCCGTTCGCCAATGTAGTATCCTAATAAAGTTTACTTGATATTACAATGTTTACAAGGCCCCCGGCCAACTAATTACAGTGCCCAGCACCGCCCACATAATTAATGGTAATCGTTAATTAAGATTATTATTACGTTTAATGAGCAGGAGCGCCGGGGTTTTTCCTTCTTTTCATTTAAAGGAAAGAGGACGTGAACGATAAAGTGATAGGAAAAATCGGGAGAACGGGGAGGTTTTATTAAGGGGTAATTGACGCTGTATAAATACTGGCGAAAACATTTTATAGCCCGTGGTTACATGGGTTCGATAAGGTTTGGTGGGTTAGAAGGAGCCTCGGTACGGACGGACGTAGAGGAAGGCCAGCTCAGTCGAGGTAGGGTCGGAAAGAGCTTCGGAAAGTTGGCTACTCGCAGCGGGGAGACTCTGTGCCATTGAAAGGAGAATGGAGGGAGTCGAGGAGTCGTGGAGTCGAGGAGACGAGGTGGGGAGCGGGCAGCTCAACGTCTTTGCGGCTTTTGCGAAAAGTTACGTATCCGCGGCAAAAACGGCTAACCAAGACGCCCTTCAACGTGGCCGAATAAACGGCCGGGTAAGCCGAGATCACCAGGAGAGACGTGGATCCTCCAAGACGAGGAGTTTCGAGACGAGTTGCCGAGAGAGAGAGAGAGAGAGAGAGAGAGGGAGAGAGTTGAGAGCCGAGGCTGATGAGTTTGAGCCTCGCGTCCAGAATGCCTGGGAAGCTTCGAATACCGAAAGGATCGCGAGTTTTCCAGACAGTTGGCCGTTAGAAGCCAAAGAGCAAAGAGCTCTCGGCTATTACCGTCCTAATCCATAAAGCAACGGCCTCGCCTCCGTTTGTCCATCCTCCTCCGTCCACGATGATGGCCCGATGCTCTCGGACTTTCGAATCCTAATGCCTAATGGCAAACGAATGTAGGGCAAAATCTTGCTCGGATCCTAAATCATCGGGCCTAGGGCATCGGGCCTAGGGCATCGGAGCCCGCCTGCCTCTCCAATCCCTCCTCCCGACGGCCTTGTCGCGCCATCGCGGACATGTGACAGGCATTGGAAAGCCCCGGATCAGCAGAAGAGCACTGCCGAAGGGAGAGAGAGAGAGAGAGAGAGTATCAGAGTATCAGTGCCGGGGATAACGGAAAAATCGAGAGAAAGCAAGAGGGTTATTTATTTCAATGAAGGATCTCTCGCAAGCCCGTAGATCAGGTTAAGCGATCGGTCCGTAACGTCTCACGATGTCACTTGGGACAGCCGGGCTCGGTCAGGGCCGGATCGATGCGCTTGACTCGGCAGCAGCAGCGGCAGCTCGACTACGTCCGCCTCGTGGATCCCGTGGAATTCAGAAAGTTTCCGCACGAGAAGAAAAAAAGAATTAATCAAGGGACCGCGCGTTTCTGCCTCTCTGCTGGTCGGCCCGAAACTCTGGTTATTAAAGGGGGCTTTAATGCAAGGACGGGAAGGGAATGGGGGGAGGAGGAAAGAGGAGAACGTCGGCGGGACGGGCGCATGTGCAGCGGCCAACAATTGACGGCGGCTCGCGAGCCTATGCGCGGTCGAGGGGCGGGAGATGGGAGCAGAGGGGGCGACAGGACCAAGGGCGAGTTAGGACGGCGGGGAGGAGAGCGCGCGCCGGAAGCACTTTCGTCGGTACGAATGCGGAATGCCCGAAATTAAAATGCCGTTAGTGTCCCGGTGGCGCTGCGACGAATACTAACGAGCCTCGGCTAACTTGGCAAATACTATTTGCAAAATAAAAGCGGTGGCAGCGGCTGGGGGTCGGGGAGGGGAGGGGGTCGTCCGAGGTGGGGGAGCTCTAGGCAGTGTGTGCGAACGATAAGAGTCGCCGATAAAAGGGCAGCGGGGTGAGGAGGAGCCCGGAAACGTCGGCGACAGCGGCCCTTCTTCTTCTTCTTTTTATTCTTCTTCTTCTTCTTCTTCTTCTTCTTCGTCTTCTTCCGACACCCTCCCATGCCCCTCTCCCACTCCCTCGTTCAACATATCGACCTTTTGCACATAGAAATAGACGAAATCTCCTCATTTATTCCCCGAGTAAAAAAATCCGCCTCGTCTTAGCTTGCTGTAGTTAAAATAATCTTCTCTATGTCTGGCTCGGCTGAAAGATTCGTTCTGCAAGTCCAACTCTCTCTCTCTCTCTCTCTCTCTCTCTCTCTCTCTCTCTCTCTCTCTCTCTCTCTCTCTCTCTCTCAACCCACTGTAAAAGGGCACTTATCAAACCGACCAATTAAATTCCTCCATAAATATGTTCATTTATTTGACAATATAAACTTGTCAAATCTCGACTACTTCTTTAAATATACTTTGTATATACTTAATATATGTATATATATATATACACTATATAGATTGTTTCGGGAATTTCTTAGCCGGCTAAGAAGTAATGCATGGTCATCAAGTCATCGTTTAATCGATCGAGCCCGTATATTTATTCCATTTAATAGATAGTCAATGATTTTTAATTAAACTCTGTCTTCGTAGGGCTAAAGGTTGCCTCGATATGTATGACGAAGGGCTGGTGGCGCGAGTTAGCCGCTGTCCTCGTGCAGACGCCATCGCCGTCGCCGTCGCCGTCGCCAGCGCTGACAAAGAGTCGTGCAAACCGATCCCGCCGCGTAATTATAGCCAGCGCAAACTCCGGCTCTAACCTCCGATTTCCGGAACACGTCAGTTTCTTCCAGTTTCGACGAATGATATATTTTTAATCCAGCCCGTGGATTCTCAGGATCCGTCGGCTGACGAGACTTCAACGAGGTCTAGTATCCCTTTAAACGAGAGGGGTACTGCGGGAGGAGGGGAAGCGGAGACGAAGGCGGAATGAAAGGAAACAAGCAGGGTCGGGGGTGGAGGAAGGAGAAAATAACAAGAAACGCCCCAGGGTGTACGGGATCGAGGGGATGACGTCAGACAAGTGTCATGAATTGCAAGCGTGCCGTCGTGGCTGGTCCTTTTTACAGATCCGTCGCTCTTCTCTTTCTTTTCTTACTTCTGGCATCAGACCTTTGCCACTCGGTCCTATTAATGACGTCACAATGCCGTATCTCACTCACTCTCTCCGTCTCTCTCTCTCTCGCGCGCGCGCTCGCGCAGGCGCGCGTACACGAACGCGTAGACGCGTTACGTTAAAAGAACACGCGGCGGGAGTTGCTGTCCCGACTAATTAGTAGACCCTAATCACAAAAGAACCGGTAGCTCGAATTATGGCGATTATATTCCGAGATAAGGAGAGAGGAGAGGCTGAGCTCGAGAGATGCTGGCGCAGCTTGTATCACGGGATTTAATAGAAGAGACTCCGTGCACCGAGATAAGGCTTTTCCCCTACATCGGCTCCTCACTTCGACCCACGAGCCGCTATCTTCTCTACGTGAGGGCCCTACGAAAGTCTTTTAATAAACTAAACAATTCAACCATGTTTGGTCAGTGAAATGGCGCCGAGTCAACAATAGGTCTCCTTCCCCCCCATCCCGCCCCATCGCGCTATTGTTAATAAATCCATGTATGTAAATGGACGGACTTGCTTGGTCGGTGTTATCGCTTGTGTTGGGCGACCTTGGACTTTTATGCATGCACTATTAGTCCTCCACGGGATGGAAATAACCTCTTGTTCTCGGTACGTTGGAGCAAGGTCATTAGATGCCGGTTAGAGGGACGGAAAAAACTAGCCGTATAGCGTTTATAAACAATTGTTCGATTTTTCCGAACTCGTTCTACTGTTGATTGCCTTTGTTTTTTCGAACGCGACCCGAGCTACACGGAAAGGGACGTACTTGGAACTCAAAGTGTACGCGCGCGTGTGTGCGCGTGTGTGTGTGTGTGTGAGTGCGCGCGCTCGCGCAGGCCCCGTTTACGCCCAGTCGATTCAATCCACGGGCTTCCATCCTCGGGGTGGGGAAAAAAAAAAAAAAAAAAAAAAATTCCCGGCGCGCCTTCGCACTCGGAGCCGAAAATTAAGCAACTGTTATAAAGTATAAAATAGTCGAAAAGGGCGGGAAATGCTCGACGAAGCGCAAAGTTGTCGGGAGTAACTGGTACTTTAAAAGCGGAATCCTTTGTGGAAATGCCTCGGGGAGCTTTCCGCGCGTCGTCGCCGTCGCCGCCCCGGCATCGGTTAAACCAATAATTGATCGAATATTCGCCACACGCGCGTGAAAACTCGTCTCAGCTGCTGCTCGTCGGCATATCGGAGCTCGCGATTCGAAACCTGAAAAATCGGCAACTGTAATATCCCTATTCACACAGATATATATATATATATATATAGGGTTCGGGGTGCATTGACGGCGTGTCTGTGTGATGGGGGAAAAATCGGGGCGAAAGGAGCAGCGGAGCTCGACTCACCAGGGCTAATAATAAATACCCAGGACCCTTTTCGCTAAGCGGCTCTCCTTTAAAGGGAAATTTTTTTAAATAGATTTTAACCCCCCGCCCCGCCCCTGTCTCTATCTCTCTCTCTCTCTCTCTCTCTCTCTCTCACTCTCTGTCACTCGCTGGATATTTCTCTTCCTTCTCGACCCTACGCTCCGTCACTACGTTCCCGGACAAGTCAAACGAAAACATCGCGTGTGATTTAGTAGTTGAAAAGTTAGTTGGCCGGGATGCGAAGAGGACTTTTTCAGGAACCCTGATTCACTTAACGATGGGATTTTTCTGGCTTTCTTTTGGAGACTACAAGTAAAGTTAAAGTTTCTGACTTTGTTTCGATAGCGAGCGAAGGGCACCGCCGACCTCGCCTTTTTATTTTTTAAAATCATACGTTCTTATCCACGAGCACCGGGACATCATATTCATTTTTACGTCTTTACGAAACTCTTTCGGAGACGGACGAATTACCCTTTCTCGACCAAAGAAATACAAATTCGGGGATTTCTCCTCCACCCGAACCCCGTACCCCGTACCCCCGACCGCTGTACCCATGCTTACTTTCCCCTTCATAATTGGAAGGATTCGTGCCCCAATCGACGCGCCTGCGTAAGTGGATAAAAAAATCATACTACAAATTGGATTCGAAGATAAAATTCGCACAGAACCCCACCGAAGTAGGAAATTATTTTATTTAAATATACGCACGGGCTCTCGTGTAATTGCTTGCTCTCAATTGATCGAGTACTTTTTATAATCTGCAACTTCCGCAACCTGGAGAGGAAACTACTTTGCCGACGTTACGTAGGAATAATAATAATAATAATAATAATAATAGCAGGTGGACTGAAGGGAACGGAAAACGAAAAATCGACCTTGATTTAAGAAATACCGCAGTTAGTCTTCGTAATACAACGCTTAATTGCCCATTAAAGCCATTCCTATATAAAAGAGTTTTATAATAATAATAATTCGCTAAGATTTAGCGATCTGTATTAATCAGAGAACAAGAGATAAGTCTCAGAAAAAGAGTGCGTGAATATATTCATGTATTCGGTGCCGTTACGACGGATTGAATTCTGCAAGCTCCATAGTCAGTTGATAGAGTCAAACAATATATTATTAAGAGTCAAAACGTAGATCAATATCTTGGTAAAAAAAAAAAAAAATAAATTAAATTAAATTAAATTAAAAAAATAAAAAAAAATAAATAAATAATAATAATGATAATAATTCTGTAAAGTCCGAAAGAGTGTAAGAAAGTATGTTGTTTAAGTTTTTTGAAATTCCATTATTTGTTGAAAAGTTATTAATCTTTTGATTGAATCGGTTAACTTTTCACTTCGAGATCAATAACTTGACCTTATTTTCCTTTTATTTCTTTTATCAATTATGTACTTTATTCGCGTAATAAATTACGAAATCTTATGATACCCATGCCCGGACTAACTGTTATAATTAATCTATATTGTTAAGTAAATTCAATAAGAATCAGCGAAGAAAGTTCTTGCAGTCTTTGGCAGTCTTGCGTATTGAATCCCGAAACTTGTTGAATTATTATTAGACGATACTGTACTTTGACCTGTGCTTCGAGGATCTTAATGTACCGTTTAAAACAAGCGATGCCAAGTCGAATAAATAAATAAGTACATAAATAAATAAGTAAATAAATAAGTAAATAAATAACAATACGGCCTTTGATTATTTGTGAGAGGAAAGTATTGGAAAGCCAGACTTGACTGCATTTGCAAATTACGAATGGATTAATTGTAATATGTATTAACGTGCCGAGGAAAAGAAATGGCAGAGGGTGCGAGTGATTGTCGGACGGTTTCAGATGGAATTAATAACGATAAGGACGGTGAAAGGTGGGGGTGTTGACGAGGGGGATAATGAGATTGGATGGGAACGCAAGGGGGTATGAAAATAAGCGGATAAATAAGGATTCGTCGTTAATCATAATCGAGCGTTAACAATTGAACTGGTGTAGCATTAAAAAGTTTTAGAGAGTAAGAGTCGATGAGGCGCGTAGAGGAGGAGGAGGAGGAGGAGGAGGAGGAGGATCTATTCCCCTTTGGTATTAATCCTGACTAAAGCGGGTCATTGTTCGTCGTAATACCCTAAAATCCAGGGGGTGCAATAACTCGTAAAAGAAAATTACGTCGATCTTTTGCGGGTGTGATTATCCGGGTCAGGCTCGGTGTCAGGGAAGAGGTGATCTTTATGGGATCGGAGATTCGAGACTCTCGTTAAAACTTGACCGCGAGCTACAAGAGACGAGTCGGGTTCGGAGCTGGGTTCGGTCGGGTCGGGTCGGGTTGGGTGGGGTGGGCGGCGGGGGGACGTACGAAAGTTCCACGGAAGAGTTTAAATAAACAGTAAGTTCCGAGTTGTTGGGCAGGGAGTGTAAGAGAGGAGGCGGCGGTGGTGTCAACGTAAAGATCCCCACCCCACCCCACCCCTCCCGCACCGTCCCTGACCCTCCGGCGCGACGAAAGTGAAAAGTCAGGAAACCGAGGCCGAGGCCGAGGAAGGCCTCGATTGAAGCCTCGAGCTCTTCTGGGCCAGCGTCCCGGAACGGCCCCCGAGTCAAGGAATCGATTCCCCCAGCTCCGGTACCGATCCACTAATCACAAATTCATAATTGAAGTAGCCGTCGAGCGTCGCGGGAGTCACGGAAATTCCGTGAAACGACGCCAACTAACGCCGCTCCCGACACGCTTGGTCTACACGACCGGCAGCGAGGGGCGGGAGAGGCTCTGCCAGCTCGCCTCTCGCGATCCGGGGCATCGAGAGTCGGCCTCCGCCCTCGCCTAATTAATTAAGCCGGCGGATCGACGGGTTAATCGCGCGAGTGCACCGGCCCGTCGAGACTCGGAGGCTCCTGTCCGAGAGGAGCGGAGGAGAGCCCTCGAGAGAAGTCGGCCGAATGCCGCCCCGACGCCGCCGATCCCATTGGAGACTCCGGACCGGCTAATGATGGACTGTCCGTGACGCGTAACGAGGTGCACCGAGGCCGAGAGAGATCGATTAATAGCTCTCGAGGTCTCCCAACCCCGTCCACCCGACTACGCTTTTTTGACCCTCGAGCCGATCAATGATTCCTCCTGGAGCCGAGTGCCGCTGACTCTGTCCTGCTTGCCACCCCATCGCACCCCACATCCCCCCCTGTCCCCCTGACCCCGTCCCCGTCCACCTCGTCATCCTCGTCCTCATCGCCGAATCTAGACAATTCAATTGTTACTTAAGGTCGCCTAACGTCGGGCGACGTTAGGCGTTTCCATAAGCTGAACTTTCTTTACGAAGCCGGATATCCGCACGGACTATGAGCTACGAGCTCCTTTATAAGGATAAAGAGGAGTTTAAAAAAAAAATGCCCCTCCATTGTTTACCATCAAAGGTTAATTAAGGGGAAGAAGACTCGTGTCGGGGAAAACGTGCAATTTTTATGGCGGTACGGGGATGCGGCCGCGCGCTCGGCTGTGTGGCAATACGCCCACGCGAATTCTGTTAATAAATTAAAGGATATGCCTGTGTGGGAGCATTGTGCGGGAGAGATTTACGCGCCGAATGGCTAAGAACTCGCGGGAACATAAATCGCGGGGCCATAATACTCGGGGGCCAAAAGTGCTCCCGCCGCACGTGGTACGTATTTATTTATATAAATTACAAAGCGCCCCGTAACCGCTCTGCTTGGTGGTATGCCTTGGTCGCAGATGCGAATCCTTGACACCGGAGGAGGCGGAAATTTCGCTCGATCGGCGCTGATTCAAACTACGCATCCAAAACCTTAGATCGGGATTAAAAGACAAAAAAAAAAGAAAAAAAAGAAAAAAAAAAAGAAATCTTACCCCTAAGAGGCGATAAGTTCCTGTCGGCCGGCTACGCGTTCCAATGCGTAAATCCCAGGTCTCGGTGATATTTGCATAGAGTGCGCGCGCGCGCGCGCAAGGGGAATTTATGAGGGACGTGTCCGAGGCGAGGCGCTCGGCGCTCGGCTCTCGGCTCTCGGCGCCTCCCTGGACTACGGAATTCCCAAAGTTGCGCCCAGGAGGAGGAGTGCATCCTCCGGTATATTCCGCAGCTCGGACTCGCGAGGCGATAATAAATTATGCCGCGACCTGAAATTCTCCTCCTCGTAATTCTCAACCTCCTCGTCCCTTTACGCCGCCCTTGACACTTCCATCCGTTTACCCACGCCGTGTGAGATTTACTCTCGCGTTATCCGGGATTCACCTGGCGTTCCCGAGCCCCTTTTTTACCGTCTCGGCTCCAGCGGTCCAGCCACCAAATTTTACTATTACCCACCCTGCCCCACCCCGCCTTCGCCGAATCTTAAGCTAACCATCGGCTCGTTTCTATTAATAACCTTGCGTCGCTTGCGCCGCTTAGATGCACCACATTTTTGCACCAGCCTCCTCCTCTACGTACAGCCCCCCCTCTCTCACTGACTGTCCCTCTTCTCGTATCATAATTATTACTGCAATCACCATTATTGTTGCTGCCGTTATTACCGTTAACGTTCACGGTTACTCTTAATACGGGCCGGGCTCTTCCTTCAGGAAAAATAAGCTCTTTTAAAGTCCTAAAGTCTAATTTCGACGATAACGTGTACCATTAATTCTTACGTGATACCACATACATATTTATAAAGGCTTGCAAATAACTTGCCCGAGTCATTTGCCACGGAACTCCCGCCCGCCTCCCTCCTCTCCCCTCACCGCCCCTCCCGCCCACCCCAACCCCGCACCACCACCCGGTCGCCCGGTCGCCCTTTATTTTTATCGCCGTACTCGTCTCCCGATTAAATTAATCATAACTTATTAGGGTAAACATGAATTCGCATTTATTTACAACTTTCGCGAGGACGATGTTATTGCCGAGAACAAGTTCTTCAACTTTCATTAAAGAGCAATTTAGCGTAGAATTTTAATACGCCGTAAAATAAAATTCCCACGGGCTGAATTCCTTGAATTGTTATACGGATAAGAAGTTTTGCGGAGGGGCCGGGGAGGCCGATTTTTGTAGAGAGGCTCGAATCACACCCACACGCCTGGCTGTTTGCACGCCTGTCTTCATTATCAAGTCGTATTTTAGCTTTTTACGATAGCCTTAAGCTGAAATATTCGAGCGTTAGATGCGCGAGCGAGAGAGAGAGAGAGAGAGAGAGAGAGAGAGCGTCGTACCGCTTGAGATAATGAGACACGTAATTTGAATAAATTAAGAAAAACGTAATTTACGGGGTTGAATGGGACGGTGAGTGCATGATTCGGCGATACGTAATCTTAATAGCGCCGATAAATGATAGGGAATTTCGGTTCGTTAAGGTTTTATGGTCGAGGTCGCGGCGTGAGGTTTTCCCAGACTAATTTGCCGACTCCTTGTCCGACTCCTTTGCCCTTTAACGTTAATCGTCATTAAGTATCAATTTACCAGCTAATTAATGCCATAGCTTACGAACAGTCATTGATTCGCGGATCGGGCGGGAAATAACGCCATGGGAATTACCTGGATTTTGTAACCTTAGCGCATCCTCGCTCTCGTCCACGCGATAACTCTGGCGCCCGTTCGGTAAATTTTTCTCACGGACGCGCGTGAATCGCTCGCCCTTTACATATTCCCGATGCAGACGCGGACATAATTCACGGCGGAGCGCTTTGCGCGCGGCCTCTTCCTCCCTACAAAAAAAAAAAAAAAAAAAAAAACACGTATTATCCCGACGTGCTCCGACTGCGCGTCGCGCTCTCGGCCGGTGTCGGTGCGGCTGCGGCTGCGGGTGCCGGTGCGGGTGCCGGTGCCGGTGCCGGTGCCGGTGCACAGGGAAAAAC
The DNA here is from genome assembly GCA_018883505.1 of Ceratosolen fusciceps. NCBI lineage: Eukaryota > Metazoa > Arthropoda > Insecta > Hymenoptera > Agaonidae > Ceratosolen > Ceratosolen fusciceps. The sequence goes on along the minus strand of RCIC01000013.1, from coordinate 1,411,472 downwards.
AAAAGCTCCGGGAGGGAAAAAAACACGGAAAACGAAGGGATATACGTGACGCGCACGGGCACATTAAAGACGGAGAGCGAAGCGAGTAGTTAAGGGAACACGTGTCGCAGGCATGGAGGATGAAATTTTTATGGCTTGTATGGGGAGCATGTGAGAGTCATATCGGGAGAGTGAAATGTGGATAAAAACCTTAGCCCCGCATCCCTCCCTCCCTCCCTCCCTCCCTCCCTCATCCCCGCTCCTCCTCGCTGCCGTTGCGAGCGAGTGAAAGCAACGGGGCTCGATCATCGCCTCGACGATGCAGCAGATGCCCATCTCGAACCCATCTCCACCATGACTGTCACGATAATCAAAAGGTAGCGACCTCCTGATTGGTCAAACGAAGAATTGAGGAGGCTGGGGGGCGAGGGTGAGGGTGGGAGGGGGTGGAGGAAGGCCGACGCCGTCGTTATCGAAGATTAAGTTCGCGGCTCCACTTCCGGGACAATCTTCTTTTCGGATCGCCATTCGGTCCACGTACGTAGGAGGGGCGCGTATACGTTACGATCGCATTAGTGACGCTATGAACGCGCCTTAATTTCCAACGGGCCGCGTTACAAAGGGAAAACGTAAATATACAAGCTAGAAATTTGAAACGAGGCAGCTCGGGCGTCGTATGGCACGGCGTTGGGTACCGTTGGGTAGGGGATAGGGGCGAGGAGCGAGGGGCGGGGGGAAGAGCTACTAACTCGCCGCGGGTGGTAGGGTGTCGAGAGGACCGGAGGAAAAGCCACTGTCTGCGGCGCTTACATTTTCCGAGCAACAGACGTTCCCGACATCACCGCGTTTCCCTCCTCCCTCCCACTCATCCCTCTCCGCCCTCTGCGTTTAATTTCGTCGTCGTCCCCGTCCCCCGCCGACGAAAAATTTATACCCCACACATGGGCAATACGCGGCCTTAGCAAAAAGTCCTTACGATGCAACGAGTCGCAATTGCAGTTACGAGTCCCATTGAATTTCCCGAACTCTTGGCCTTTTTTTCATACCGAGCCGGATACGTCGCTCCTCCCAACCCCCTTTTGTTTTCTTCGTAGTTCAGACAAGTTTAGAGAATTTTATATCTCCGAGCGCGTCAGTCCTCAAACTTTATAATACATTTATGTTAGGCAAAGTCGCGCGCTCGACTATAAATCACTCTATAAATAAAAATTCTAAATCTCTCGAAAGAAGAGTCCAAGTTCACGCTTTTAAAATACAACCGAGCGATGAGCCCCAATAACCCTCTATACGAAATCTATATGAAATAGGCCAAGGAGTGTCTTGACGGTGCCCTTGGCTTCCTCTCAGCTCGATCCTCTCGACTCCTCACTCGACTCCTCCCCCGACTCCTCCCCCCGACTCGCGATCATTTTTACTACGTAGCCCATTATAATGCGTAATTGCACGCGTTATCTATAATCCTATCTGCGGCAGCTACCTCCTCATAAAAATCCAGATGCGCCTTTGAACTTTTTCCAATACCATTACACGTCCTATATTGTATACGGGAATGATAAAAATATATATAGGACGAGGCCGCTTCTGCTGTATCTTATATAGGTCGATTTCCCTGGCATCTCATCGGAAAGTTAACGTCGCGCTCGAAATCAATACCAATGCGTCCCATGAAAACGGGATAATGGACACGACGCGACGAGTGTAAGCGGATACTTGGCCACCATTTGCAATGGCAAAGTCGGTGTACCAATCGTGGTGATTTAAAAGAAAAAAACCCCTGGGCCTCCGACAACCAGCCGCGGGTTACTCATTAAACGAGCGACTCGCTCTTTAATTCATCCAGCTCATTAAATCATTCGAACGATAAGCGTCAAAGGCTCTTTAAAACTCCCGGTAACTTCTACCCCTTCTTGGAGGCACGTGTTTTTACCAAGGTTATGCAATGGACGCGCATGCTCCATTCGCACTCGCTCGCCGGATAAGGGATATCTCGAGGTAAGATATACCGTGCGTGCGTGCGTGCGTGCGTGCGTGCGTGCGTGCGTGAGTGCGCCTTCCTTACGTTTACCCTCTGCCTCGTACCCCAGAAGGCAAAATCGATGCGCACGAGGACGAATTTTCCGAAAATCCTGGCGAGCAAAACTGTTTTCTCGAGTCTTGACTTTCATTTCTACCCCGGTAGATCGAACCGCCGCTTCTCGACCCCCTTTGACAAAAATTTATAACTCCATGTCATCGTAGCGAATTTCATCTTTATCCGGAGCTCGCTTTCAACACGGTATTACCATAGCCTCGTCATATAGATAGGGTCAGAGCCCTATATAAAAATCAAACAAAAGGTAATTTTTTATAAATATTTGAAAAACGGTGAAAAGTCATTTTATCGGTTTCGAAATGGAAAAAACAAAAAACAAAATTTCTACATTATATCAAGAGCCGGATAACGGATAAATATTTGCACAAGCTCGCAAAAAGAGTTTTATTTTATTATTGTTATCATAGCCATGATTATTATTGTCGTCGTCGTTGTCGTTGTCGTTGTCGTTGTCGTTGTCGTTGTCGTTGTTGTTTTGCAGGGGCGCGCGTATTGATTTAATGGCCCAATGTCGGAGTTTATTTAATATAACTTATCGGACCGTTTGTTAATTAAAAGTCATGAAAATTATAAAAATACTCCGAGGCTGAAATTAAATTAATTTTAAAAATTACGTTTTAACCGCAATGACCGAAGTAATCCGATCATACTCGAATACTGCCCATCGCTGGTGATTTATTACAATAATTAATTATTCTCCAGTATTTACATTGTTATAAAATATTATTCCAAAATATCGAGAACGTTGTTAATCAATCGCTTATGCAATTATTTAAATTAGTAAAGTAAATTTTGAATTTAATTGTAGATACATCGTTTTTTTGACGTACAAGACAGAGAGACTGAGTGAGAGAGACTGAGTGAGAGAGTGGGGGGGGGGGAAGGTATAATATTTGACCGGGTGATAATTATCAGAACTTGGACTAGCAAGTATTTGGAATTTATTAGAATTTAGTAGCCTCATTATAATATACAACGAGCCCCAAATTGCCGCAAGATAACATAAGAATCAGAGTATACGAAACGATGATTATAAACAGGAGCTAAGCGGCCATATTCAGTTTTATTTAGTAGAAAAAGCAGTGCCGAAATGGCATATCAAGCCACTTGATAATGGAAATAAAATCTTATTGACATAAGAATTCGGGAATAATTGCTGGAAATGAATGTTGACCGATGTAGGTTAGCGAGCAGTTCTTGTGACCGTCATTTTTCTTTTCATTAGTCCCGCTGGCTATTTGCCCGGAATTAGGGTAGATTCGCGTACATTCAAGTACAAAGGCAGTCTCGAGGCTCGTGCGCCTTCTTATCCCATGTCAATTACATGCTGCATGTGGGATCACGTGCACCGCTCTCGATTGGATCAGCAGCGGCCGCGCAATGGTAAAATATTCACCAAAAGTATAAATATCGCGTAATAATAATCTTGTTAGGAAATCCTTGCGGCCCTCGGGCTTATTCACGAGCACGCACGCACACGATAAAAGGTAATTGAACGCAAAACACAATCCTTAGAGATTAATTAAGGTAGATGTAATTCTTCATTATGGCCGCTGACGATTTTCGTGTAGATGGGGGCGGGGGGGGGGAGGGGGGGGAGCTTATCGACGAGAGTGGCTCGCGAGTTCAAATGAGTTTCGAATGAGTTATCAATGAACGAATCGGCGAATCGAATTGGATTCGAAGCCGGCGACGCCGATGTCCAAATAATCTAATGGCAAGGGATATTTGACCTTTTTTTTTCTTTTTGTTTTAAAAAAATACAAGAGCAGACGGGCTGTCCGTGTGCTGGACCAAATTATTAATTAATGCCTTCGAAGGACAAATCGAATGGTATAAGCGACAACAACAACGGGAATAAAAAAAAAAAAAAATAGTTTTTCCCTAGTACGATTGAGGAAACTTTTCAATTAGTCTTTACAAGCAGCATGTTGATTTTAATCGGCTGATAAAAAGGCAGAGAGAGTGAGAGAGAGAGAGATAGAGAGCGTCGACGTCCCTCCCTCCTTCTCCTCCCTCCCTCCTCATCATCCTCCTCATTCCGCAATCCGATTTATTAGGCCGTTCCGCGCGTTCCTCCCCCCCCTCCACCCGACCCACCCGACCCGACCCTTCCCCCCATCTATCTCATCAACCCTCGAGACAATACAATTCCGCCAATTTACAAGCTATTATTTTTGCTATTTTACGATGCTCCCCGGTCGTGAGGGGGACCCCTCCTTTTTACCTCTTTATCAAAGAAATGGAGCGCGCGGGAGAAGAGCATCGATTCCCATTACTATGTACGCGATAATTAAACTCCGGAGCTTCGTGTTATTCTGTAATAGAGTTTGCCAATTCCATGCCTCCTCTAATACAACGTCGCCGCTGCTTTCCATATGGTGAGCCATAAATAGCACGACGGAGCACACGATCAAGTTTGTCACACTTTACGTATCGAGTTTTATTAGAAAATTGCTTACGTTGCAATTTACAGTTCTTCAAGTCCATTCGTTGAGCGTAAACGATTTATGATTGTGGCTGTGTGGTGGAGGGATAGGTGGGTGGAGGGATAGGTGGGTGGGTGGAGGGAGGGATCGGATCGATCGTCTCGATTCTCGACGGCCACGGCCCACACGATTAATATTATTAATTACTCGAGTGTATCGATGTACCGTAATGGAGGCTAATTTTTTGATGGCATGCGCGCGTGTACTGTAACTGCATATGACTACATCAAGTGTAACCACTTGTGTATGATTAAATTATCTAGCGCGAATGAATGCTTCTTCACGCTTGTCAAATGGCCATACAAGGATGAGACAAAGAGCCAAGCGAACCGATAGGAATAGGAAATTTGTAATAATTCATTCGGGCGCCGCTGAGGATTTGATATTTTTGTTATGCAAGCTGTTATCTTACTAATTTGAATTCCACGTGATAATGTGATTATCGGAACGTGATAAAGAGTGAGTGAGAGGGAGTGAGAGGGGCTGGTATATCGTTGTCACGCTGCTCTGCATAAATGGACCGAGCGCTTCCTTCATTCATTCATTTGAGATCGATGATTTTTCGAAAATCCCTCCTCGCTCGTGCATTATCAAAAATTCCGACACTTGATTAGCAAGAGATGCTGGAACATCGCCTGAAAATATATCACGCGAGCCCGGTATCAAAGTGCAGCGGGGTGGCTAGTTGGGGAAACGGGACGGGACGGGGGCAGGTGGGTGGGAGAGAGACGAGGAGATCGCGAGGCAGGAATTACGGGGACTAATAATTTCGATTGGTCAAAGCAGCCGCGGCCCCGGCTCCTAAAAGTCATCCGACCGAGCTGCAATAATAGCGGGAAATCAGAGCCATCCGAACGATGATAATGAGATTGTACTGTACGCGGTCCGGTGATGCAGGTGTGTCCGAGCCAAGTGGCACGTGCGACCCGAGGAAAAGCCGAGGAATCGCGTGCGCGGCTCAGTCGTCCGTCGTCCGGGATCCTTTGACCGCGCGCGACTAGTCCCCTCCGCCAGGATAATGACCTCCTGCGCTCCGACCGACTATATCGACATTCTTCCCGACTACGACGACTACGACGACGACGACGACGACGACGACGACGACGACGACGACGGACTAATTATCTTATACGTTTCTTTACTGATTATCCGCTCGATCGGATCTCGTCGCCACGACGAGACACATTTTATAATCCTCGAACGATTTCACTCGAGCTTCACCACCGCCCTCACCCCTCCCCTCGCCCTATTCCAGCTTCCCCCGCTGCGACAACACCCTCTTGCTCATCTCTTGAAAAAAAAAAAAAAAAAATAAATAAAAATACCATACTCGCCTGGAGGTATTCGGTTAGAGCGAGTTTTATTTCATAAGCTAATGAAATTATCGCCTATTTTACGTATGCGCGCACTTTCGCCTCTCAAAAATTCGCCCACGTAGTGTTCTTCATACATACCTGGAACAAAAAGAAATATTAAACGTAAAGTAGTTGTAAAAGGCAAGGCCGATGAGAGGAAGATTATAATCGCTAATTGTTCAAATACGTAATACGAATTGCCGCCGAGTCGGATCGTCATTAGTTGTCGAGCTAAACAATAATTTTTGTAAAGCAGTGGTACAACGCTCGAATATTTTTTGTACAACGTAAGGTCGTCGTGCCACGTGACTTCCTCGACAGGGCGAGTCGGCTGAGTCGAGTGAGTCGGGCATTCGCAAATTATAATGCGATATAATGTGATTGTGGGAGGCGGGGCGGGTCAGGGGGTGTCAAGTGGTCCCATCCGAGGATGTTTGGAGTCTCAAAAATTCGTGCGGTCACGAAGTAGTAGCGCTCGAGCAAGTGGGGGATAATACGTCGTATATAAACGGGCCCGTAAAGCCGAGCGATAATAAAGTTTTAATACAACCAACCCCAATAGCCGGCGTATGAATAAAATAGCAAATGCTTTTACCACGCGTGCTTTGCAATGTAAATCCCTGCTCGATTTACAAGTTAGCCAGGGCGCACTTGAATTCTTTACCTGCCGAGAATGCCTGTATTTTCGACGAGCGGTAGTAGCGCCCCGGTCAAGGCGCCTCTAACGAAACGGGCATACGAACAAAGAGAAGCGAGTCCGTCTGGGCGGGCAAGGGGGGGGATGGCTGGACGGAGGGCGGGCGGTGTGGAAGGATCCCGCAATCTATCGGACCTGGCAGAGTAGCCAGAGAGGAGGGCGCGAACGTCCCGTCCCGTCCCGTCTATTCTCTAATAGTGTAAATAACGGCTGTAGCGTTACTGGGGCGTGAAATAAAAGTTGCCGGTTCCCCGGTCGTCTAGGTGGAGATAAGCCTGCCCGGGTCGGAGGCGCGAGCGAAGGGAGAGTCACCTGACTCAGAAACTAAATTGAATTGAGTTGATGAATAAGTATGGGCCCCGCGGTCCTCCTTTCCTTCGTCGCCCGTTGAGTCACGTCCATTCGAAAATTAGTAGTTTTGCGACGGGGAGGGGAGTGGGCGAAGTGAGCCCAGCCCCGGGGGCGGTGCGGAAGGTCGAAAAATTTTAAAAATGACATTCGACGACCAGGTAAACTCGCGCGGCTCGAGAGAGAGAGAGAGAGAGAGAGAGAGAGAGAGTGATGCTTCAGAAAATCTCGAATTGCGGGGGGAGAGCGGTGAGAGAAATGGAGGTAGGCCCTGGTGACCGTGGGGGGGCGGTTATTGGGGTTATTCGCGCGAAAGGGCGTTTTTAGGACACCAGGAAGTCGCGGTAGCGGCAGCCGTGGTCGCCAGCGCATGGTTGGCTAGCCGGCCTCTGCTCACGTCAAACGTGATTCCGCCTTGAGGGAAGATCGAAAGTTCCCGTAGCGGCGGCTTTGTTCCCTCGTCCGCACTATAGATCTCCCGGGCTTGGTCTCGGGCCGGCCTCCCTCTCGAGCCGCAGCGCAGCCGGGGCGTTGATTAACCCGAGGCAGTTATTTCGGACATGTTCCCTTTCAGCGGCGGTCTATGCAATTAGCGGTACGTGCTTGGGTGACTGATAATTATGTCGAGGTCAGGGGACACGGGTCTCGCGCATCTAAGCCCCCGGGGACAGGGAGTGCACCGCTCCACTCGGGCACTAACGGGTTACTGCGCTGTAACTACGTTGCGATCAAGAGGCGCCGGACAGCCGCGGGCTCGGCTAGGGTTTAGAGATCGGCACATCTCTCCCCCTATCTCCCCACCACTCCTCCCCGATAACGCTTCGGCAGCCGGATGACTTCGATTATCTCTGCTCGGGTGCGTGCGTGCTAGAGGGGGGTGGTGGTGGTGGTGGTGGTGGTGGTGGTGGAAGGGCACGGAATTACGAACACACCGGCAGCCAAGGTATTCTTGTGCATAACTGGTGTTGGTGGGGGGGGGGCGCCGATCGAGCGAGGCGATTCCCGGTGACGAGGAGCCCAGGAACGCGTCGCATTCCATCGGTCGATCGGTCGGTCGGTCGGTCGGTCGGTCAGTCGCTCGGTCAGTCGCTCGGTCCGAAGCCCGCCTCGACGCGGTCCTCCGAGCGTCGACGAGGAAATGCTGTTAACGTCGACAATCTTTACGGCTCGCGGGTCAAAATCGTCGCGTGCGTCATTACGGTCGAGACACGGGACACGAGACATGGGAACAACGACGCTACCCTTCGTCCGGACTTGCCCTATATATATATATATATATATAAGGTAATAGGTAGTGCCGGGGATGAGGGGGCGGGGGCGGGGGCGGGGAGGTATTGCAGTGACCGGTGCGATTCCGAGGCCGCGGCTGGAGAAAAAGTGCTCGGCGGAAAAGGTTATTAACTCGGGAAGGGGTAGGGAGAAGCGAAGAACCGGGAGCATAAAATACAATGAAGAAGGCAATTTCGGAGGAAATAATAAAATTTTCTCCATCTCCGGGCAGTCGCCGGAGACAATAGCAACTACTAGTATTTGATTTTATATCCGAGTCTCGCGGCACGGAGGCCCAGCTCCAGGAGGTGCCGAAGCCAGAAGAGAAGCCAGCCTCCTCCCTCCCTCACGCAGCTCGAGGAAGTCGCCTTCTCGCTTCTTATGTCCCGGTTATCAACAGACCGCTCGGCAGCCCCGATCACGGATCGCCATCTCGATAAAAGCCCGCTCGTACGTTGTCTTTAAGCAACCTCGTTAACCCGGTAAATGCCGGACGGGACCGCGGCAGGGGTGGGGGGGGGAGAGGTTAGGTAAAGCCTTGGGCGTTCGTCCGTTACAGCCGGGGCTCCGGTAATACAATAGCGCGAACGTAGTGGAATCGATGCAGAATGCGACAACGAATAGAAGAAGGCGTGGACTCGGGTCGGGGGGACGGGGGATCCGGGAACCGGCAGCGTACATTGTTTTAGAAGCGGCGCAACCTCGTAACGAATAAACAGAGTCTTTAGTGGTTTTATTCTCACGGCTGCGAATTGGCGTGGAGAATCGCTGGGAAAATAAGAAGCAAAGCCTGTTATGAAATTTGTTTATCCGCGTCGGGGGCAAAAGTAGTGCATAACAAGGAGAAAGAAGAAGAAGAAGAAGAAGAAGAAGAAGAATCTTCTGGATTTCATGAAAAACACTGTTTCTTTTTTGCTCAAGTCCCAAAACTATTCGAATCCCGGAGAAAATTCTCCTAGAAATCTCCGAGGGTTCGGTGTTTGGCGTACGGGTCGGGGTGAGGGGGCGGGGGGTGAGATAGAGAAGAAGAAGAAGAAGAAGCTCTTAACTCATTCTCGCTCACTTTATTTTTCCTCGGGAGTTTCGACCGCTTCGACCGCTTCGACCGCTTCGACCACTTCAATCGCTTCAACTCCGACCAGCAGCAACAGGAGCATCGGTTGAAAAGTCGCAGAGCCCAAAAACTTTGGCTCTCGGGGGTTGCGCGCGGCCTCCCCCCCCCCTCAATCCCCGCTGACGCCGCCGATCGATATGTTTCGACTCGGCAAAATTCATTTCTCCGCGAATCTTTTACTATCTTATCTGTACGATCCGCCTCCGTCCCCCCCCGCACGTCCCCGTCCCCGTGTCATCTTCGCTTAACGCCCTGACGCCGGTAGTCCGGTACTCCGAGTCGCGCACTGGCCTCGTCCGAGCTCCGCTGCCCTGCCGCCACCGCCGCCGCCACCGCAAACTTTTTACGGATCCGGCCTACGTCCACGGGAGATTTTATCGGAGCTGACTGACTACTCGAACCTTCCGACTCCCGGTATCCTCTCCGACGTCCCCAAAACGACGGAGATTATTAATAAAATCCTCAGACCCTCGTCCCTCCGGACGATGCTTATGCCGAGCCAAAGAACGCGCGCATCCGTCAATGTTGCAGGTTCCGAAAAGCAGACGGCCCTCACCCTCCCCCCTCGCCGCCCGCAGAATAAACGGAGTTAAACGTCCGAGTTCGGATTCGTTCGGCGTCATTCCCCCATTTCCCCGATAACCCCGCGCCCCGTCAAAATAGATTGTTTCTACAAATCTGTTTTAATTCAGGAAAAAGCCTAGTCCCGCTCCGTTCCCCCAAGCACCGCACCGCCCCGCACCGCCCCGCCCCGCGCGCATATACATATTCTCGTGACATTGATATAAAAATAACTTTATCAGAATTCAATTCGGCAATAAAAATACAGAGTCGGATAAATAGCTCTTCAAAAAATCAATATGACAATATACGTTATTGACTATTCGACCAAACTCTAGCTTTACCTCCTTCCACTGCTCTGTTTTTATTCCCCGCCCTCCACCCTCCGTCTGTCTCTCTATCTCTGAAAAAGGTATTTTGTTTCCCTCGGAATTACAATTTAACGCGTAAAGTGTAAGGAAAGCAGTAGTAGTAGTAGTAGTAGTAGTAGTAGTAGTAGTAGTAGTAGTAGTAGTAGTAGTAGTAGTAGAAGTAGAAGTAGAAGTAGAAGAAGAATAAGAAGAAGAAGAAGAAGGAAGAAACAATTACGAAATTACATGTAAAGTGAAATTTTATACAAAATTATCTAGCAAGTTTCATGTATAGACTACATAGTCTTATAAACTTTTGTCTAAAATTGCAGTAATATTTCTTATGATGTTCCAGTGCTGCTGTAACATCTGGACAAACTTCCTTCAAGTATATACCGAAACTCGAAGGGAAATTCTACATTATTCACATCGTCCCGTCAACTAATTAATTCCATTCCTTTCGAATTGTTTAGCCTCCCCCTGTCCGTGGCTTCCTTCCCATTAAATATTCCTCCTAATTGATGGGACGCAGAAAAATAATGGCAACCTCGCGGAAGCTTCGGTGACGATGATACGGTTCCATGATCCGCGACGGTACGATTCGAAGTAACGTTTGTAATTGGTTTCCATCTTAGCTATCGCTTCTAATTCAACCCCCCCCCCCCCACCACCACCCACCACTACTACGTCTGCCTACTACGATTCCCGGTCGCACAGAATGCGCTTTTAAAGTAATCTAATTAAAGGCGAGGGTTTTCTAAGGTTTTTACGGTTGTCCGGTTACATATCAGCCGAGCCTGACGCTGACGAACCTAAATGAAATTCATCGAGGGCCTCGTATTAAAATGAAAAAAAAAGGGGAGGGCGGGGGAGAAAGGAGAAAAGAGCAAAGAAAGCCACGTACTCTTATGTGCGCAGAGTAAATCTAAGGGCGAGAAGACGTGTAATTACACCAAATAACGTCCATTATACTCATTAGCGAGCACATCTTCTTCCTCGGGGCATAATTGCAGCCGAAGAAATAGAGAGGAAAAATTAATTGCACGTAATTTAATGGGAAAGTAATGGTGGTGGTGGTGGTAGCGGTAGAGGGAAAATGCCATGCCACGGTAAAATGCCCCGGTAAAATTGAAAGGAAAAAGTTGTTTCGTGCCGGCCGTGGATGATAAAGGAACGGGTTGAAGAATCCGGGTACGTAAGTTTACGATTAGTTTATAATTTCACGAAACAAACAAATGTTGTGAAATGATTGTTGTACGAGTAATGTACGGGTATTTGCTGGAAATACCGGATCGGCCGGTATCCGAGCAAGATAAACAAACGCCGGACGTTACGAAGTATTCAACTGTTTCGCGGGAAGTCGGGGTGGGGGCGGGGCGGGGTTATAGGGGAGGCGAGACGGGAGAAAGTTTTCAAAAACGTCGGACAATCGGTATAAATAAATATCGGGATACGGGGCCATCGGCTTGAATAAATTGTTGGCATTATTGTTAAAGGACAGTGGGACGGCGATTGGGAGTGGCGGTAGCGCGGGTCGTCGTCGCCGGGGCTTTAGAAATAAAATAGTCTAGTCAAGGAATAATAAATGTCCGGCTCAATATTGCAGGATTTCCGAGATAATACGGAGGATCGGAGGATGCTCAGTGGACTGGTGGCCAGGTCATTTCAAATCGGCAAAAAGCCTTAGGATGGGGGTTTTACGTTGTCGGAGCAGAGCCAGAGAAAACCAAGGAAAGGAGAACCAAGCAAAGTAGTTATGCAGGTAACTGCATGAGTTGCGGGGGGTTATTGGGGGGCGGGAAGGGGTTCGGGCAAAAACAACTTAATACGCGAGTTAAATTGTTGTTGCGACCAATGCCGGAAGACGGGGGCTGACGGGGGGCGGGACAGAGAACTTTTTGCGAATACGGGATAAGCCAAGATTGTTAGGAATATGAAATGGGCAATTTTCCGCACATGCCCTCGCGATCGTTCACGCTCTCATTCGCTTTCGGAAAAGCGGGAAAGCCGTCGGGGGCTGGGGGAGAGGGAGGAGGGAGGGGAGGAGGGCGCACGAATAAAAAAGTCGGCCAAGACAAAGTTTTCCGCCTGAGCAGAGTCGCAAGGGCCGCGAATCAAGAGCCGCGCACTTGTTCCAATTGCATATCGAATGGACTTTTCCACGCATGTCCCACGTATGAAAACAGCGAACGTTATTCTAAAAGTGGTAGGCACGGCGGGGGAGGGGGGAGTAGCTAAAAAAACCCAACCGAGAAATAATGCGGCGGCGTACCTTTATTTCCATTGGACGCAGAATGTGCGTAATGAATTTTCCAGGCCGACGGTCGAGCCGCTGCTTTTCCGGGCGACCCTTCGACTTCACTTCACAGCTCCGAATGCACGAGTGGACAACCCGCGCGAGCACTCCTTTGTAAAAATTTTGCCGAGCAGCCCGGAGACCAAGGCGATCCCCACGTGGGATATTAATAAATAAGCAAAACAAACGTGGCCCGCGTAATCGTCTCTTTTTCGGTCACGTGTACGTATGTATATATATATATATATGATATGATATGATACGATACGATACGATATGATGTGATATAAATTAAATAGTCAGCACGCGAAACGTGCAGAAGATAAAAAGAAGGCGATTAAAAGCGAAATTTCATTCTGAAAATGGCTATTTAACGAATTCTAAGGAGAAGGGGTTACTTTATTTAATTTAAGCGGATTAACTTTTCTCTTGCTCATCGGCGGAAGCTGCGGCGCAGTATCACTACTGCTGAGCTATACTACTTTTTGAAATATTCCAATAATCCACAAAGTAATCCGGTCATTAATTTTAAAACCAAAAATGGAATGGTTAGATTAACGGCTCCTTTAAGAAATTCTAAATATCTCCTCTTTATACATTCTAGTCATTTTTCAACTTTCAACATTATTAAATACTAAAATAAAAATCTGGCCAATAGTTGGCCCACTGGAATTCCTCTTTCCCCCAAAATTCTTTAATTAAATATTCCCAAGTCCAAAAAATAAAATATCCTTCTTAAAAAAAAAAAGCGATATTTTTAAGGATTTTCCAAACAGATATCAGACAATTTATAATTTTGTCCATTAAAATGACAATCGATGTAATAAGAGAATTAGCGTCGCTTATGATTGTAAAAATCTTTACGCCTCCACCTGACGATCGATAAAAACTTTTGTCGGGATATCGACCGAAAACGAATGGATTCGTCGCTCGCGATTTCTATTACATTAGCAGTATTATCGGCTAAGCGTGTTTTTATGCTTAAGGAAGACGAAGAGAAAGAAAATAAATCCTAAAATTATCCAGTAAAAGGGTCGAGAGAGAGAGAGAGAGAGAGGAGAGAGTTGCAACGTTGAGATAATGATTCTATTTCTGTTGGTAATAACGAGTAAGAAGTAATTACGTTTTAATAAAGTTTTGTCTGGGACAAAGTGAACTTTAATAACTGCACAGCTTTGGTATTAAACAAGCTGTGTGCGTGTGCCTAAGCTCCTTACATATTAAATTGAAATTAGAAAATGATGGAAAGTGGGGCTGCGGTTTGCTTTTAACCGGAACGATGTCGCCTCGAACGGATACATCGACAGCGGCGCGATAAAATCATTGGCCGGAGAGGGAGGGAGGGGGGGAGACATGGAGGGACTAACCGAGCGAAAATAAAACAAGCCAATCAAAATAGAATAAGTCGAACGCCTCGAGGGAGAATGTCCGTCTCGGTGGCAGCTTCGGCATATTATCTCCCCCCCTCGCCCCAGTCCACACTGTCGACGCGATCATTCTCACATTAGCGCGGCTCCTCCACGAGCTACCCACCCTCCTCCCCCGACACTTCGAGCCTGACCGAACGTGAAAATGCATAATAAATGTTGGACGGGGCCAAGTCATCGGGACCGATAAGAAAGAGCACAGTAAAAGTGAGGGAGGAGAGAGAGAGAGAGAGATGCACGTATAAAGGAAGAAGAAACGCTGACAGACGAGAATTTCCTATATATATATATATATATGCCGCGTAATGACGCGGGAGCTTCTAAGAGAAGGAAAGAAGAATGAAGCTTATCCAAGAGACGCGGAGTTTTATATTCCGTAAAACTCAATCGGCAAACATCGTCGTCGTCGTCGTCGTCGTCGTCGTCGACTCGAGCCAACCACCCGCGCGCAAATACCTCTTCTTAAGAGAATAAGAGAGAGTTTCCGCTGCCGTGTGCCGTCGGTTTTTCCGCCGATGACAAGTTCCGGTTCCCGCGATTAAAACAACCTGGGCCGATCGTCCTGACGCCGACGAGGGCATTGAGGCGACGTTGGCGAGACAAACGAAGAGTCGAATGCGGATGGGCACGTGACTCCGTTGTTGTTAACCCTGTTGTTAGAAATACGAAAACCTCGGCTCGGTTCGGCGGCGATTCGTCACCGGAGAGTCCGCGAACCAATCAAATTTACAATAACCCCAATGACCTCCGCAACTTATCCGCTAATGAGTTTTTCATTACGTAAACGACCCTACTACGCCCCCTCCCTCCTTCCGGCACCCCACCGGCACCCCACCGGCACCCCGCCAGTCCCCGCCCGTTCCTCAATCACGATTAAACGAAGAATTTTCAATTGGAATTTCTCCCGTCTTCCTTTAACCGTCAACATCAATTTTATATGCCTGCTATTATAATATCAGCGCTGCCCCACCCCCCCCGCCGCCCTTATTATTATGGGACATCATAATACGGTTAGAGCTTAAAATAATGTGATGCAAAGCCGGGAGAAGGAAATCTGGATTTAAATATTACATTACAGTTTTTACAAGTAATAATTGTAACATGAATTTATATTGTCGGGATGATCTTACGAGCAATTTATATTAAATAAGTTTTAACTGCGAGCCGACCCTTTTTATAAGCTTCGTCCCTCCCACCCCCAACCCATACCCCAACCACCCGCCAACCTTCCTAGGGGTTAAAGTAAAGGTAGCATTAAGTAACTTAATAATGCATTAACGACGTGTACGGGGAATCTTTTTTTTTTTTTTGTTTCTTTTTTCTTTCCCCCCTTACGGCAATTTTCTCTGGGAACGAAGTAACGCGTGTTCGGCGCACCGAATGACTGTAATTCACTGCGTTGGCGTGAGGATGAGGCTGACCTTTAGCCTTCGTATCAATGACCCGTCGGAGTCCAATGACGAGCGAGACGCCGAAAGCCCGGAAAACTGATCTCTGACGTAAATAAATTTAAAGTCCGTGATTTAATGTCGCTTGAATCGTCGTAATTTCAATAGTCTCGGCGCGGAGTTGGATTGTATCGAAATCTGGTAGACGGTGACACGTTTCCGGCGACGTACGGGAGTTCCAGATTCACTGGCCGATGAACCGACGTCGACCGACGTCGACCGACGTCGACCAATATCGCCCAACGAGCTGGAAGCTTTTAGAGAGATCACGAAGGAGTGGCGAATGACGGGTGAAGGGTGGTGGCGGGGGTGGGGGAGACTTTGGCAAATTATTCGCGCATTTGCACCGCGCTAGGCCAATGTTTTCCTCCCCCTACTTTTTTCTCTCCCCCACCCTCTTTGTTTATACTTTTTTTCGTTTTTTTAAATAATTTATCGTCCCTGCCCGGTAATATTGCGAGGCAGGCATTAGCATTAATCGAGCGATAGGGGAGGATGTGCATGCATACGCGAGCCCGTTATTTATGAGTAATCGGAGCTCGCGGCCTCATTTGCATCCACGGTATCCAGCCATTACGCGATTATCCCTTCGTCCTAAATAATAACGCTCGGGACCGTTCCCCGAGAGCTCTCCAGAGATGAGAGATTTTTTTTTTTTTTTTTCTTGGCTAGCTGACAGGAGTGGCGGGGGGGGGGGGGTGCGAAGAGAGTTTGTCGTACGAGTGACTGGACGACTCGTCCAAACGTTGCACTCGAGAGAGAATGAGAGAGAGAGAGAGTGTGTGTGTGTGTGTGAGAGAGATAATGAGGAAGGAGATTGATTAATTTTCCTTTCCTTCCTTCCTTCCTTCCTTCCAAACCCTCTCCCCCGACCCGTCGCGCGATTTTTCATTCAATTGAATGGCGAGCGATGAGGGGGGGGGGAGAGCGCGTGTGAGTGTCGAGGGCGAATGCAAACACAGAAGGAGAGATTCAATCATTGGAGAAAGCCGATGCGCGAATAAAGAAGCCGTTCGATTAACGACTCAATCTTCAGGCGGTTGGGGGAAGGGGAGAGGCCCCTTCAACCCGCCCGAAATAAGCTTTTTATTCTATCAACGCGCCACGGGTTCGCTTCCCCTAAGGCTCTTCTTCTTCTTCTTCTTCTTCTTCTTCTTCTTTTTCTACTTCTTCTACTTCTTCTCCTCCAAAGTTTCCTAAACGCATGGAGCAGCTCTGGCTCTGGAGAGCGTCAGACCGAATTGCCTCGACTCGACACTCGAGTTTCAACGTCGCGGGAGGAAGGGGGGATGGGGCAGGCGGGCGAGGGAGCGGGCGGGTAGGAGGTTATTGGGGGGGGGGGAGAAAGGGAGCAAGTGCAAAGATTCCCAGCGAGATACGAAATCGGACCCGTCTAAAGCCCATTGCCCCTCCCTCCTCCTCCCTGCCTCGACGCGGATGTTCTCCAGGGCCGAGGTTCCGGGGGCGCCCAGCCTCCGCATCCATCAGCCGTGGCAGGGCGACAGGGACTAAAGCCTCCGCTCGAGGATGCGTGATTGCACTCGACTCCTGGAGAGCCGCTGCCAGGCACCCGGTGTAACGAGCGTCGAACATTATTCGTCCTCGATCGAAGAATCCGGGAGGGCTCGTCGAGTGTCGAGGGCCGAGAAAAACTCTGCGAGGCATTTTATCAGGGATCGAGCTCCTTTCTGCGGGAATCTATGCGCGCTTCCCTCCGACGCTAATGTCCCTACTGGCTCTAATGCTGCCCATCACCGACGCCCCCACCTCTCTACACCCCCCCCCCACCCCATCCCTCGGCCCCGGCCCCGGGTCCCTTAACGCGGGGCTGGCTGTCTCCGACCTGGCCGCAGAGAGGCGGAATCTCGAGGAGCTATATAGCAGCTCGTCTAATCCGTCCCTCGGTCATTGTGTGTCATCCCCTCCAGCCCCCTTTGTGCCATTCTCGCTCACTCACTCTCTCTCTCTCTCTCTCTCTCTCTGTCTCTCTCAGTTCGGGTTCAACTCTGGGATCCCCTCGCACGCCTTTTCTTCTCCACCTCTCGATCTATCTCAACGATCTAAATCTCCGGGCGCCCGGCGCCGCTCTTTTCCTCAGACATGCAAATTTACCTCTCCTCCTCCCCCACCCCACCACACCTCACCCCACCCATCGCCATTCTTCCACCCCCCACCCACCATTATCTCTCTCTCTCTCTCTCTTTCTCGCTCAATCGACTCAGCGAACGTATTTTGGCCAAGTTAGTGCGAATTCAATATCGAAGGGACCCCGAAACAGCGATTAAACGTCAATAATTTCCATTGGCTTTACAACTTCTCAATTAGTATTGGAAATTCATGAAAAGTCGCGGAGGACGCAGACTGCGTCGGGCTCCGTCGCTTTAAATATTCCAATGAACATTCCTGCGGAGTTTCCCGCGGAAAAAGTTGGCGCAATGGCATCCGAGCCGCGAGTCTCCTCCTCCGTATCGAAAATCAGTGCGTTGACTTCCTCCGTCGCCCCCGATCCCGCTCTTCCGGGCAGACTCGCCAAACGCTCAGACTGACTATTGCCTCTTGTTAAACCCCCCGCCCCCGCCTCCCTCACCACCCACCCTCCCCATTCTCACCTGCCGCACCAGCGTCGCCCGCCCCGGCATTTCGCACAATGCACACGATGAGACGGCGAGAGGGTTGATCTCGTCGTCTAGGAATGGCTTCCACGACGCCCACTTTGCTATTTCTCGTCCATTCGTTCTCGGGCTTCCTCGCGCTCCCTTAATCATCTTAACGATCATTTATTGTCCGAGCTTCGGTTATCATCTCCCGTATTAAAGCATCGCAAGCTCCCACGACTTGGGGCCTTTACGGTCCCTCGACGCTAATTATCTATCGTTGCCCTCCCCCCCTCCCCCAATCGACCTATCCACCCCCTCCACCCCCCCTCCCCATTCCAACCCGTCACGCAAATAATCCAGTCGCTTCATTTACTACTACCTTCTCCTACTTTACACGTATTAATTTAACCTCCCCCCCCTCCCGCTCTCTTTCTCACTCTCCATCTTACGACGCTCGGACAATTTATTGGGAGGCTTATCGTTAACGGGCGGCGCCGAACGAGTGCAGGGCAGAATCGAGAAGGGAAAAAGTCCTGCAAGTCCAAAGTAATTTACGGGCTCTACGTGGAAATAAAGAAAGCGCACTTGGCATCCGCAGCTCGCGTCGCGTGGCCTCCCTTACATAAATCTCGACCTGCGTAATACGCGTAATTTCAGCCTCCCCGGCTCTCTCTCTCTCTCCCCCCCCCCTACGCATCTCTACGCATCTAATGTTAAAATTACTTTCCTCGGTACCCAATGCTTTCCGCGAATCCTGAATTAATAAAAACCATAAGACCGTTCGAATTCAAAACTTTCCCCGATAAATCTTCCGGCGCCTATAACAATAACTTGCTTCTATTTTTTTCTTCGCCACATTGTTTTTTCCATTGTTTCTTTCCCCCCTCCCCCCCTCGCGCCCATCCCATTATAACTCAATTTTTTTGCGATAAAATAACTCTACCGAATTTTTAATTAAATTCGCGCGCAATTCATTAAATTCCATATCGGATGTGTTCAAACAGAATGTTAAATATGTACTTGACGAGAAGATCGCAGCTCTTTTCTATTTTTCGCATTCACGTGATCACGGGGGCCAAGGAAAACTGCCCCCGCGTTTTAATAGACTTTTTATTTCTCCTCGTCGAGCGCGATTCAAGCTCACAGTCATTCCAATTTATCCTCCCCCGTATACGTCATACACGAAGTTAGTTTTTCGTTTTTCCTTCTTCTCTGACCTTTTTTCTTTCTTTCTTTTGTTTCGTTTACTTTTTCTTGTTTTTTTTTTCTTTTTTTTTTTTTTAAAGGGGGAAGCATCAGTTACTTCCTCGAGAGCCGGTGATAATCGTCGGGGCCAAAATGCTCGCAGGAGCATTCATTTTCCAGAGTAGAACTTGCGCAATGGACTGGCTTTAAACAAATGTTTAGCTTTAGCGTGTACGATCCATTCTGGCTAAATCGAGCTCGGTCTGTAATTTGCTTGGATAAGACAATGCCGAGCTTATGTATATTAATAAGCTCGTTGAACGAGAGCGAGCGGGCGAGAGCGGGCGAGAGCGGGCGAGAGCGGGCGAGAGCGGGCGAGAGAGAGAGAGAGAGAGAGAGAGAGACCTTCCGTTAAAAAACACTCGCAATTACACGTGCTTCGTTAATGCCGCTTCAGTGCTTGTGCCGTTAATGACGTGTGCACGTACCCGTCCGTGTGTGCGTATAATTGGCATTTGTGTGCGGCAAGGACCGAGAGCCGCCCACGCGACTGGATATTAAAGCAAACTGCGGCGTTCGCTCGTTCCCAGGTTCGCGTTGACGAAGCGATCCAAGATTAATAGAGGGGAAAAATACGGGCCAGCCGAGGTGTCGAGACGTTGAGCGAGCTTTGTTGGCCAGGGTGGACGTGGACGGGTAGGGGGAGGGGGGGTTAGTGTAAGGGTGCAAGGCCGGGACAATGTACGTAGGAAAGACAGAAGGCGTTGCGTCATCGGGACATTTTTCCACGGACTCGAGCCATTAGGCGCGACATTCCCTCTTAGGCGATCCCGACCCACCGCACTCCTACGCTCTCCTCATTCGTTCCCCGTGGATCCGCGTGCCGCAGGGCTTAGAAGGAGGGAGAGATCACGCGGCTCCCGAGTACTGTGCGAGAGATGTGTCGCACTACGGGCTGCGACTGGGGGAGCAGCTCCAGTGGAGTGCACCGTTGGCTGGCGGTGGGAGGGGGCCGAAGGGAGACAGGTGGGATGGGACGAAGGGACGAAGGGACGAGGAGCCCGAAAGGTTAGTGGCTGTAGTGGCGGTTGCCGCGTATAAAGCGTCACGGAGGGTCGAAAATCAAGTGGCCGTGGTTGGGGCGGAGAGGCGGAGGGGGCGGAGAGGCGGAGGGCGAAGGGCCGGGGATAGACACCGGGAACGGCAATCGAACGATAGTGGCATTAGCGCACGCACTATGGCCTGCCACTGACGACGCCGCTGTCACACACAACTTACACAGGCCCCATAAATCCCATCTACGCAAATCCTCGCCTTTGTGGTAACAAACGCGCATCGAAGAGCAAAGCTTCCGCATCCAGAATGCGAGCGGCTTCAATGGGGCTACGTAGAAATAAACCCCTCCACCCCCGTCGCCCCCGTCGCCCCTACGCCCCTCGTGCGCAGAGTATTTATATACGACAGGCTCGGGGGGAGAGAGAGAGAGAGAGAGAGAGAGGGGAGGGAGGCTGCTGCTGCTGCTGCTGCGGTGATGGCGGTACGAGGCCGCCACCCCCCTCCCCAGTGGTGACCTCCAAAATACCGTTTACATAACTTCATACTATATCTTGATCCCTTCTCCCCATCCGAAGCGCCGTACCTATTCAGCCACCACTACCACCCACCTCACGTTTTATCGTTTTATTAACGTTTATCTATAATGAAATTGTGCGCATTCCTCGGAGATGTATTTAAAGCCCCGGAGCTATCCACGAACAAATGCGAAAATGCGAAACGGGACTAATTTTTTTTCTTTCTTTTTTCTTTTTTCTTTTTTTTTTTCATCTAATGTAGCCAATAGAGGTAAAATGGTCGTCATCGTTTGGGCAACGTGGGTCAAGTAAATGCCCAGGACGGACGAGGCTCGCAAAGGTGAGCGCGAGGAGAGGAGGCCTAATGGTAAATTAGCCGAGGCGTTTTTATTATTCGCAGGCACTCGCTCGTGTGGCTCGTCCCGATCGCCAGGGCGATTTGGCCTCTCTGTCGCGCAGCGGAGTTACGCGGGGATATTGATCGACAGTTTGCGCTGCCGCTGCCGTTGGTGGTCGTCGTGGTGGTGGTGGTGGTGGTCGTGGTGGTGGCGGTGATGGTGGCGGTGATGGTGGTGTCGGTGGTAGTGGTGGCGGTGGTGGTGTCGGTGGTAGTGGTGGCGGTGGTGGTGGTGGTGATGGTGGTAGTCCTGCCGCCGACAGCAGCAGCAGCAGCAGCAGCAGCAGCAGCAGCGTAAGCGTCAGCGTCGCTAGTCAAAGGACCGCATGGCGAGACGCTCGGCGCTCCTCGTGCATCTCCGTGGTGGCTCTCGAGCTTTTCCTCCGGGAGAAGCCTACGCGGCGAGGCAACATGGCGGCCTAGACTCTGGCACCGCGACGTCACGTGGCTTAGGCCGTAGGCCTCTCGTCTAAGCCTCCCCACCCGCGCTCGCTCCCTTCCAACGGGAATGCCGGGTATGCCGCAGCTCAAAATCTTTATTCGTGTTATCGAGTCCTGATCGCAAAGCTTTACCACTGGCTATACGCATTGACCCCCGCAAAACCCTCCTCGCCCTTCCACCCGATCACATCGTCCCTCACTCAACGGACACACCCCTCCCGCCCCCCGCCCCTCCTTCGCCCGTACGGCTCTTTACAACTCTTTGTTAATTAAACTCCGAAGCTTTACGCGCGAGGCTTTTACTCCCAAATTACCATCCCCCCTCCCCTCTCTCCCTCACTGCCCCACACCTCGTCTAAGTACTAAGCACCGCGAGGAGTTCATTAGTCGCGATTACGTAACGCGTTCGACGACATTCTTCCGAGCACTTACTACTCTCTCGCCCCTCACCCGAACAAATCAAGTGAAAAAAAAAAAAAAAAAAAAAAAAAAAAGAGACGACCTCGGTCACTTACGGTCATGGCCTTGTAACGCGAGTCTCTAAGCCATTAAACGGAACAGCATAGGACTGAGAGAGAGAGAGAGAGAGAGAGAGCTTTTCACAGAAAATACATGGAATTATTAGAATAATAATAAAAGGGATAACGAGGATGAGTTTGCGCTCGATGATCTTCTATTCGGGGCTTAATATTACTTACAATAGTCTAAAATGTGCAGAGTAATCGAATAGGTTGGAGGTGTGCGGGGAGCTGAAAAAAATAACGTAGAATAGGTTATAGGTTTTGTTGTCGGCCATTTGTCGGGGACCGCGTAAAGTCCCATGAATGCCGGTACCTACATCCGAACGCTTCCCCTTCCCCTTCCCCTGCCCCGCCCCGTTCGTACAAATCATTTATTTAGCGCCATTCAATCTTGTCGAGCGGGAAAGCTATTCGATAACACAAAGTCATATCTTGACCTCCCCCTACCCACTTCCATTCGCCACCACTACTACCACCGCTACTACTACCACCACCACCACGACCACGACCACCACCACCGCAAGCAGCATCACCTCCGATTTCTATCACGCGGATCTCCTAAGTGCATTGCCCCGCGAGCGGAGGATTATTGGGTCGGCGGACTCTGGCTCCTATTCGCCCTTATCGATCGATCCAGACCTTATCCACCTTATCCACCTTATCCAGCTTCACAGCGAACATATATTATTTCGTTCGATCAAATTTATCTCGACTGACCGTCCTCTGGGATCCGGGGCTTCTCACTTTCCCATGTCCATCTCGACATCAGGTTATTGGGGGTTATAGCTCGATCTTGAGGACATCCGCGGCACGTCGGCTTTATTGCACCGGTGCCACTCGAGCCCCCCGTCCCCCTCCGTCATATTAGACCCGATCGAGGTTCCGCGCCGTGGCCCACGCACCCGCAGGGGAGCATCCGCTCGGTACCCGATCGCCGATCGGATGTCGGTGATCTCCGGTCTCGGTCATATTATATATCGAGATGCGAGCGCTAAATGAACCGATATTCCTTTCACCCAGCCACCCACCCGCTACCTCTACTGGATACCTAGCTGTTCCTATGTGCACGGACAAATAATAACCAATTTCGACGCATATGTATAAAAAGTATCGTCCCAGTGCTGATCACGACGAGTCACGAGTCAGCTAATCCAATGGTCATACGTGCACTCGAGAGGCTCGGGATCTTCCTCATACCAAACGTAACTTTGACTTCCTTCCCTTCGTATGTACATGTACACATTCATGTATGCGCGGGCCTTGTACGTGTATCGCTGACAGGCGTAAGAAGAATACGCGCAATCAACTGTCGTTAAAAATTGTCTTCGGAGGGGAGCCTTTGATAAGGAATTTAATGGAATCTCTCATAAATTTCAGCTCATACTGTGCGCTTTAATCTATTTGTGCATCCAAGAGGTATTAATTACAGATTACGAATGGGGGAAACGGCAAAAGTAGTAAAGGCCGGGGGAGTATTAAAGAAAAAAAAAAAAAAGCCGTCGAGTCGCGGCTTTTCCTTAAGGCAAGACAATCTCATACCGATAATCCATCTTTTATAACATTTCCGCGTAAATATTTATTGCCTCGTAAAATCCTTATTCTTAAGGTTCACTTAATAAGACGGAGGATCGCGTTCGCCGCCTCCGCTCGGCCGGAATTTATAAATACAGGCCCGAGTAATTATCTATGCGCCTTATATCCCTTATATTCCCAAATAAAACTCGATCCAATAATAATTGATCTCCGCTTCGTGGAATCCGGGAGAGATCCGCGGATGCCTAAAGCCATACATCTGTATCCGAAACTTTATTTTGGGGTCACCACTGCCACGCTCTTTATCCAGTAGCGGCGGCGACGGCGGCACTCCCGAGCTCTCGCACACCAGCCCAAGCCGCCAACATTTATATGACATTCTTGGGAGCTCGTGAGCACACGACGAGCCAGCGAATGAATATGCCCGCGTACGTGAGCCTACGGATGGGTAACCGGGGACCCACACACTATCTAATACTACGGTAAGCCCGTATGTTTTTGCGAGCGAGTGTATTTATGTGCGTATACACATATCCCCCCCCCACCACCGCTCCCCGCCGCTCGGTTATCTGGCTCTTTTGTGGAGCGAAGTCGGTCGATGTTTCTCTGCGTCCTCGTCCTCGTCCTCGTCCTCGTCCCCCTACTCACCTTCACAACGACGACGACGACAACGACGACGACGACGAGGGCGTAAGAGGATTTGCATGGAGACCAAAACGGAAATGAGTCTGGGAAAAAAACGTTAGCGGATCTCTCTTCTCCTCTGTCCCTCTCGCGCTCTCTTATGGGGAACTCTCCTGACTCACTTTGTCACTCACTTCGTCACTCACCATTCTTCCTTCTCTCGCTGATTTTCCTCTCGAGCACTTCGTTCCCTCCCTTGCCCCTTACCTTCCCTAACTATCTATCTATCTATCTATCTATCTATCTATCTATCTATCTATTTATCCTGCACTCTCGTCCTTCCGACCATTATTCTGCCCTCTTTATTTCTCTTTCCTCCCTCAACGACGCTGTTCGATCTTTTACGTACGTGTAAGAGGGACTGAGGAAGCAGCGCAGCTTTTGCCAAAACGGAAACCTCCGTGAAAAATGTTGGCTCGACGACTGGCTGAGCTCCTTCAACGAGAATTAAAGTCTCTCTCTCTCTCTCTCTCTCTCTCTCTCTCTTTTTCACTCTCACTCGGCATCTTTTCTTACTTTGCTCCACTGCTTCTTTTCTTAGTTTAGTTTCGCCAAGAATGATGGGACGAGATTTCGTAAGCTGGAAATGCTCGATTAAGTAGTCTGATTGGAAATTATGCACGACCGAGTGAGTGTTTACTTGACGAGGAGCCCGTGGAAACACTTTGGAGGGTTTTATATCAAGAAACGGATGGATTCCTAGTATTGAATCTCCTGCCCCCCCCCGCCCCCGCCCCACGGTTTCTTCGACTTTTTCGCTTTCTTACTCTTCTCCCTTTTCTTCGTCATCTCGTGAATCGCGTAAATTTACCCTGAAAACGGATATTCACTCCTTTAGACTCGCCTTTCTAAACCATTCCCCATAAAAAGCTCCTGATTCGTTAATCCCTGCCCCCCCTCTCTCACTCTAACTCTCTCTCTCTCTCTCTCTCTCTCGTCCAGCTCTAATGTGCTTCAATCCAATTTAATTCACCATAGATTTGGCAACGAGATCGCGATGGTGATGGAATTGTGGCGACGGGGGAGGAAGGGACGTGAGCGAAGTGAACGGGTTATTTTAGGCGCCGTCACGCCGTCTACGCTTTAATTATCACTGTACGTACGTATTACGCGCATTTTCTTAACATGCGATACGCTTTCATGCAAAATTTAATACTTCATTTCATGTAGAGGATTTTAATCTTGAATACGATTTAATATAGCCAGCATAAAACGATCAAAGTTTGTTATAAAATCTCCTTCGCATGGACACGGTTTATAAAACGATATTACTATTTTATATTAAAATTTAGAAATTTCGAAATTTCGAAATTTCGAAATTTCCCTCCGTCCCTCAAGTTTCTTTTAAGCCGTAAAGATTCGCGAGTCATGAGACGAAGGGCTAAATGATTAATTCGAGTAATATCTCGCGACGGGCATCATCGCCATCATGCAAAGTATCGCAATCCCGGAGTGGCTCAGCCTCTTTATGGAGATTTTCGAGAGTATACAAGGACGCAAATTATATTATCGTATACAAAAGCGAAATTTGCATTTATGCGCATAAAATTAATAAGTGAAACGATATTCCGTATTTATTTATATATATATATATATGTATATAAATATGTATATAAATACATGTATAGTACATGTACGGGTATATGCGTGTGGCTGTATGAGGATATTTTTAAAATTTCATTACAAATGTAATTAGATGTTAATTTTCATAAAAACATTGAACGTTTATGGCTCGAACGGAAATCTCAAATCCACGCTCTGCAGCGATCAATTTCCTGGTCCCCCCTCGCCGCCACTTCTTTTCTTCGACATGCCCCAGTGTTGCTTACACTCGTGTAACCGAACGAAGCCGCGGATAATACGCAATAAATCCCTTTAATATCAACATTATAAAAGTAACGACTTTCCCAACTACTACATTGGACTTTATGTACGAAATTAAAATGACATTTAGAGTAAGAATTTCGGAATTGAGCGAAATTGAAGATGCTTATCCCGAATCTTAACTGGAGCAGGCATAGAGAAAGATGGGGTTAAGGGTGGGGAGGGAGGGAGGTGGGGGTTGGGGGGGTGGGTGGGGTGGATCAAACTCTTGGAGGCACAATCGGCTTCGTGCCGTAGTAAGTAGACATCCCGCATAAGTAGACAAGTAAGCGTCAAATTTCGGATAGGGGCGGGTAAGAGGCTGGTCGAGCGCGGGGAGGAGGCTGGTGGGAGTTGGCGAGGAGTCGGCCACAAGAGTCGGCCGGTCGATTTAAATGCGAGCCCCTGACTCGCGGCAATTATCCAAATCGGGCGTGAATCTGCTGCTGGGGATGCCATCCGTCACAATAAAGCTTAAGGGAAAGCGCGGTAAATGGCTCGGGGGCATGGAAAGCTCGGGGGGAGGGGGAGGTCGTCCTGGGGGGGGGCCGATAAATAAAGCCGACATCGCGAGTAGTCGGTCCCTCGCGCTCGTTGCTCCAGCTCCTGCTGTTGGCAGCAGGGTCGTGGTGGGTGGTAAGGACGGGCGCGGGCGAGGGCGTGGGTGTACGCCGTGGCGGATGGGACAGGGAGGGCAGGGCAGGGTAGGGCAGGGCAGGGCCGGGGGTGTCGGAGGTGGCGGCGGGGGGAGACCTCCTGCCACGGCATGCGCTGGCGCTCGGTTATCTTATCGCGATTTCGTCAGAACAGCTCTGCCCCCTCGCTCTGTAATTGACGATTCGAACTCGATCTCGAAGTAATGGCCGGAGCAGCCACGGATTCTCCGCGCACCGCCAGCCCCAGAAACCCGGGAGGCGACGCCGCTCCCCAAGATTCTGGGCCATCGCTGATAAAATTTTAACGACCCGCCCCCGCACTCCAGTCGAACTGCATGCGCCAGAGTCTGGCTGGCTGGCTGGCGGTCGTGTGGTGCTGCTGCTTCTGCCGCTGGAGCCGTTGGGCCACCCTCCCCCGTCCGCCCTCCCGTCTCTACCCCGCGCTCGCTTCAGCCCCTAGCGCCGCTTAAGCGGAAATGGATGGAAAATTGTGCTCCGCGTGCAGGGACAGCGGGGCCGGGAGGGCAGGGCAGGGCAGGGCCGGGCTAAATGGGGGTTCAGTACCCCCCTCCCCCCGCCGACACACACACAATCCTTCGTTGCCGCGAGCCCCGGAGCAAAGAGACACGTTGCCCATCTATATCCTTGGCTAGTAGAAGATTTAAGCTTCGCCCGGGACGTTTCCCTGGCCGTTTTATGTTTCTGCCTCGGCCGCTACGTGTAATCGAGCATCCCCTCTCCTCGTAATTTGACTCTTCCCCGTCGGCCGGCTAATATCTTCCGACTCCGGGAGCAGCTATCTGTCAAAGGATTCCGGGAGACCGGAGAGCTCCGATCGACATTAGATTCACGATGCTTAGAAAGGCATTATGAAAATGGGGCAGCATCTCTTGGATTTTATCAATCCTTCGAGGCTAAAAGCCAATGCCCTATTCAATGTTCCAAAACCCATCCGCTTATTTTTGACTTTAACCTTAATGCGTTAACGATTCTTCCCCCGGCTTTTCACTTCTATTTTTCCTCGATCTTTTTCCTCCCTCGTCTCCCTCGAGATAATAAATAACGGCCTCGACATTCGACTTGCGAATGTCACTTGCGAAAACCTCGCAACTTTCACGAATTATAATGTATTTAAGATTTTTCGTTCACGCCGAGGCCAACCGCTTTGGGTGTCTGTCTAATGCTTGAATCCGCTGCTTTCAAAGAAGCAACGGTCGACGCGATAATAACAATAATTTAGCCCGTTCCGTCGTTCGTCCTACAATATTTGCCGGTAATTTTAATTCAAGTTCCTTAAAAAAAAGCATTATTAGCCCATTCTTCCTTTACTCTCTTGAAAATATTTACATATTGGCAGCATTGTCTACGTGTACGTCTGCGTTGCGTACGAAACGCACACGTACACGTATTAATTTAACGAGGCGTAGTTTATAGCTTTCAGGTAATACTTTGTTTGGCGCACGATCTGAATTTTAAATTGTAGTAAACTCGGATGTTCAAGTCGCGGCGCATTGAGCCGCGTGTACGCGTACACTAAAATTGAATTTTACAATATAAAGCTTATTACGGGTCATTTAATATCGGGCCGAATTGGTGCATTGTAAAAAACAAGAGCTCGTAGACGAAAGAGCGTGGTGTGGTTATTGGGGTGGGGTGAGGGACAAATAAGGAGTACGCAGCACGTGCGAGCCAAGTACCCACGGGTATCTCTGTATGAAAATGTAACAACAACAACAACAACGACAACAACAACAACGACAATAATAATAATAAGGTCCTCGTCTTTGAAAGTTCATCCTTATTCGTTGTTGTAGTAGAGGGGGGGTGGGGGGAAATAATATATCGAGCCGTAGGCTGAGCGAGACTGATGGCGGGATATATGGAGCTCGAGATGAAAGACATGAAGCTTGAAGCGTTTACACTTAGTTACTGCCAATAGACGCAAAAGTTTCGTATTAAGTAAGAAGGTGCGATCAAACGGGTCAACCCATGCCCCTCGTCTCCTGTAATTATTATAGCTCGAGCTTCCGCCGCGGATGTTGGAAGCGACTATTGTCATATTTGTCCAAGATTCGCAGTTGAGCGAGTTTTCAGTACAAATAGGGGTTATTGAGGTTATTTGGGGTGGGAGGGGGTGGCGGTGGTTAAATCGGTGTACCGGCTCGGATTTTTCATTATCGTGGCTTAACAAAAAGAGCCCGGCCCATAATGGACATTTGACGGCGGCTGCAGTGCAGCAGTGGACCAGTTGACCAGATGTCCATCGAGCGACGACCGAGTCCAGGTAGAAGAAAGGGCCCGGAACAAAACGAGCGAATTAGGCGCAGCAGCGGACGACACGCGTCTGAAAAGATCGAGGCCGTTATTCGATCCCGGCTCTGCAATTCTCTCTTTCAAAGAGGTAGAAGACTCGAGGGCGACGTCTCCAGAGTCTCCCACGTATCCACTTTCCCACTTTCCATCCGTCCTTCCATCCGTCCTTCCGTCCTTCCGTCCTTCCGTTCTGCTACGCTTATTGATCTTCGTATTATACGAGCGAGGCGAGGATTTCGCGGAGTTGACGGCTGGCGCTATGCATTAAGCCGCGTAAGAAGCGTTAAAGCGAAATCGACGGGCCCGACTACGGGATAACCTCGCTCACTGCTATATTAATAACCCGGAAGCCCCGGGTCCCTTCCTTCGTTCCTTCGTTCCTTCGACTCCAAAGCCACTTTTCCGATTCTCAAAGTAACGAAAGTAACTTCTGAGCCCGTGTGTGCTCCGGGACTCGTCATCGGCTGCTCCCTCTCCAAAACCACTTTCTTATTGTCGTCTGCGTCGTAGTCTACGTCGTCTACGTCGTCGTCGTTGTTGTTGGCCGATATACTACGCTCATTGTGCGTAGAATAATACGCATTCGGTGGGGCGTAGATGCTCGTGGAGGCCGTGCCTCGCACTCCCCCCACCCCCACCCCAACGCCGACTCTGCCGGTCATTTCTAAACAATTAAGCAGGAGCATCTGAAGATCTCGGAGTCGAGAGACACATTCGCCGAAGCGGCTTTCAATTCACTCTCCCTCCGGGCACGAGTTACATGCCCCCCCCTCCTCCTCCACCTCCCAGAGCCGGCTATAAATAATGCTATAAATCTGTGTTGTATTGGAGGATTCGGGCAAGACTTGGGCCGGGAATATATAATTTACCTATTAATATCCTATTTAAAGTTTTCCGATCGACCTTCCGCGTTATTTTACCAATTGAAATTTCATTATTTTTAAAAGGCGATTCATACTTCCTCTCCCGCATAATTTAACAATAATAAATCCTCCTAGAAATTCAATGTACATGGAGGGAGGCTGTGTGCGCCCCAGCCCCTCGACCGCCCCGGCCTCCGCCATACATATTCAGATTTTTACTCCCACCTAATCCAACTCTCAAATGACGTTAGAGCCTCGGCTACATTATTATTCTAAGTATCTAATGCCAATTCCAAAGTTTTATTAATCTCCTACCAGTCATTCAATACTTTTCAGCCGCGAGTCAAATAATATTAAAACATATTACGAAACTCTTGGAAACTTTAAATTGTACATTAATGATGACGTTTCGTAATCATTGTTATAAAATTTTTAAACTTTCGCTAGTATTTTGAAAGGGGCTCATTGCCATTCCCCTCGCTTGCTTGTTCATTTTTCAATTTTATTTTCATTCATAACTAATCAATACTCGCTTTACAGAGGGATTTATTATTCGGCTCTACTCTCCCGTCGGGTATTTATTAAATTCAAGATAACGAGACCTTTCGCTCTTCGCTCGGCATCTGGTTGACTAAATCGGCTGCCATTATGAAAAATTTAATATTTAAATAAAAAGGAGATTGGGGCCGGTGAATAATTCAAATTGCTTTCTTTCGTTTCGATTTACGCGAGTTATTTGGAAGAAAAAAAAAAAAAAAAAAAAAAAAAAAACAAACAAACAAAATATTGCCCGAAATAGTACCTGATATAATAATAAAACCAGCGAGGCCGAGGTAGAGGCGAGTTTTCAGGGAAATGGCCGGACAGCTTCCCGAAATCCGGATATGCGAAATTAGAACGTTAATTGGCCGGGGAAAATTGCGACGGGGATAATTTTAGACGACGAGATGATTTTGATAAACTTTACAAAATAGCTAACTACTGTCGGATACAATACTATCCAAGTACTCGACAGCCAGAGGACTAAATATAGGATTGGATCGGGGAGACCTCAAGTTTCCAAGAGCCACTTATTATGATTGATCGCATTAACTAGCTTGGGCATCGGCGCGCTATCTTACACGCATCAGGAAACAATCGAACGCGGACGAGTGTCCTCTCCTCGATGCCCGAGGACCTGAAGACATTGCGAATTCGATGGGGGAAAAAAGCATTATAGTCGTAATCGTCTGTGTAAAGAAGAAGAAGAAGAAGAAGAAGAAGAAGAAGAAGAAGAAGAAGAAGGAAGAAAGAAAAAAATAGTGGGTAGAAGGGAAGGTGGTGCGGAGACATTGTAAAGCCTCGGGTTTATTAATTTATTAATTCGAAAAGAATTATCGGGAAAGTACGGCGGATTTATTCGAAGAGCGTTTCAGCACTCGCGCTCACGGATAAATAAGAATGCGAACTTTATAAATAAAGTGGTACATTAAATTTAATTGGAATAAGATAGATTATAATGGGGCCGGGTATCTCGCGAAAAATGAAAAATCCAAAGAAAACATACAGAGGTTTTTATTCGTAAAAGAGAGAACGGCAAAGGGGATCATATTTAAGTAGACTTTAAAAATGTTTTAAAAGAGGTAGTTTAAAAAGTTTCAAAAAGGGAGGCTGGCTCTCTTATCTTTCGTTTGACAATAGACATTCACGTTTTTCGATCTCGCTAAAATAATAATAATAATAACAATAACAGTAACTATAATAATAATAATAATAATAATAATAATAATGACGATAATAATAAATGGGGAAGAAAATCGTAGCGGCAGTGATGATAATGATAATAATGATAATAATAGCAGTAGTGGCAGTAGTGGTAGTGGTAGTGGTAGTGGTAGTGGCAGTAGTGGTAAGAAGAGCCAGCCCTCTTATTGAAATGTCTAGCTCATGTAGAGCGAGAGGGGCGAGAGGAGGGCGCACGTAAGAAGGGTCGAGTGCGACCCAATTTTTTTCAATTAGCTTAAAAAAAAAAGAAGAAGAAGAAGAAAAAAAAGCCTGTAAAATCGCGTGCAAATAAGCGAGACAATTCCATTATTTGGGAAACTGCTTTCATCGACAATGAGGAAGAGAGGAATCCCTTGGAGCAAAAACGGATAGACTGAATTCCCTAAGACAAACGACATCTCATTCTTAAAGCCGCGGCGAGGGGGACTCGTCGTCCCCGTTGCGTCTTTCCCGCTCTCTCTCTCTCTCTCTCTCGCACTCGCACTCGCTCGCTTCTTTCTCAAACTTCTTTTACTCTGCTGTTGGTGCTGGTGCTGGTGCTGGTGCTGGTGCCGGTGCTGGTGCCGGTGATGCTGTTCCCTACTTCGTCTCCTCGAGGCTTCGATAGACAACTTTCAATTTCAAAGTTTCGCCGAGGAAGGAGGAGGCCTCCGCCCACCCTCCCCACTCCCCCCTCGGTTCGAGTCCAGTTGCCGATTACGATTTTTACCGAGGCCTACGGATGAAGGCGGCAAAAAGCGCGCCGAGACATCCTGGCGACGACCGCCGTCGGCCAGAGTTGCGGTTTTCTCTGGCAGCGGCCACGCGCAAAATCGATACAGAGACCAATGGGCGACTCTCCTCCCCTCCCTCTCGCCCCGATGCCGCGACGGAGTTAGGCTTCCTCGGAGTCAGTACTTTCGGCGAGTTGATCGATTCGCCGGGGCGTCACAACGCACGTCGTCTCCTCCTGTGTAGCCGACGTAGTCGTGTAGAGCTCGAGCTGCCGATTTTACTGTTATCTGCCTTTAATCCCCTCGTAAATCGACGCGTCTCCGACTCCCCTCCCTCCCTCCCTCCCACTCCGCCATCACGACGTGACTCCTTCACGGATGTGACTAAGCCATTTTTTCTCATCTCTCCCATTCTTCTTTTAATGGAGGATTCTCGAGGAAAGTCAGCGCGAGCTCGCACTAAATGCTATCTCAAATTGGGAATTTATCATTTTGATGGAAAAATATTTGAATTGTTGGCTTTACGATCCCTTCTTATATTTAAGATTATCATCTGCCGAGCGGCCGATCGATCATTCTCTCCTCCGTCTCCTCTCTCTCTCTCTCTCTCTCTCTCTCTCTCTCTCTCTCTCTCTCTCCCCCTCACCCCCTACTACCATATAAATAGACCACTCCCGAGGCTTACGTCATCCGTACGTCATACATAAATCAGAGGACAGTTTCAATTTTATCCGCCGAGACTCCTCTTGTTATTGTACAGGACCACCCGCCGAGTCCAGCCGCACGAGCACGGCCACGATCGAGGAAACGAACAAAAACCAGGTGTCAAAAAATCAATGTCGACAAATTAACTCATCTGTCCTTGGGGAGGGGGGGGGGCGCGGTGTACGTTGAAAGCTCAACTCACGGATGCGAGTATTAAGAGAATAAGGGTTTCGTGAGTAGTTTCGTCTGCGTTATAAAAACAGAACAGAACAGAACAGAACAGAACAGAACAGAGAATAGAAAGCCAAAAAAAAATGAAAATAGAAGAGAGGGTATGATATTCATGTCTGCTATTGATGTTATTTTTCAGTAAGACTTGATATTGTTAGTTGGGATTCGACGACTTTCAAGGATCTCCTAATAAATCAAACGAACTCGACGTCTTAATTCTTTTTCAAACTCACAATTTATTATTTCCGACATTTTACTTCTTCGCTCGAGTTCCTTGACTTTCGCTCGTCTCTACACTCTGTACTCTATACTCTGTACTCTATACTCCATACTCCCCATTATACCGTCGAGCTTTAAAGTTTTAAGCACATCTCGCATGCTCGCAAGTCCAACGTATTGATTATATAATTGAAAGGGCTTACTTTGTTACGGCCCGGATTTTTCTCACTTTTCTCATCCAGAATCTGATATAGTTGTATCAAAGGGACTGGGAAAGGGACGAAAAGCAGGGGACTTAATAAGCTTAGGGTTATAAAACAAAAATGCCTCTGATTAATTATAGGGAGTAAGAACGAGATTGCAGGCTATTATGCGGCTGAAAAAAGACTCGTCTCGGTTAATGAGAGGCCGGCAGCTGATACGAGCTAATGATAATTGTAAATTATCATTTTCTGGACGCTGGAGCGATTTTGCAAAATTTTACCCACACAAGATTATCCCATTATTGGCAACGGTGACAAATACTAAGTATTACCGGCTAGATTTTATCGACAGATTTCTAAATCATAAAGCCTAATTGACATCATTAATCCAACGATTCAGAGAAAAAGGATCATTTGGAAAGAATCACGCACACAGAGATAGAGAGAGAGAGAGAGAGAGAGAGAGTGAAAAGTTCTCATTTGCCTTGAATTAATTCAAACTTACTTCGTCGGTCTTGCGCTTATCGATGTATCGACACTCTACTCTATACGCGCGTACACGGCTAAGTGTAGCCATTGATCCTTTTTAACGGACACCTTCATTATATTCCATTACTCGATTGTTCTCTATCTTTTTATAGCGTTCGAAGAAAGTCGTCGTTCCCCCATTGCCGTTTATCCTAGGAATTGTGGGCTGATACGGGCACGAGAGCCGAGGCTTACAATCCAGATTAATTGAACGTTATTTGCTCTATCATCGTAGTCGCTAATTCGAGATTGCGTTCGTTGTGTGTCAGAAAATATTTTGTAATTGACGAGCATATAGTGAACTCGGCGGCCTCTTACCATTATCCTATTCACTCGCCACCATTCATTCAGCTATCCCTCGCTCAAAAAATAAATATTCCCTATAAATGGTCTTATTACCGACTTTATAAATATAATGTCGATTTACAATCGCTTCGGTTCCTTCTTACCCCCGCCCCCCTCACTCTCACCCCCCTCTCTCTCTATCTCATTCGCGGATACGAAGCTTTTGAAAAACTCTCTGCAGACTAGCACAGACGCAATTACATTAATATAAATGAGAAAGAGTATTTTACATTATGAAGCTGTGATTTTCCATCATCGCGGGTAATTCCTTACGTAATTCTGAAATAATAAAAATTCATAATTCCGTCGATCCGCTTTTTACAATTGCGGCGATCTACCTACCGCTCGTCATGAAAATTTAAATGAATTTCATTATAATGCCAATTATTTAAACAAATATGCGTACGATTTTCAGACCGAATGAATCGTCAATCAATAGCGATTTAAAAAGCCATAAAAAAAAAAAAAAAAAAATGCCTGCTTTATAAAATTTCAACAGATTATGAAATAATGGATATTATTACTGGCTTGGTATGCAGTTGCCGCTTTTCCCTAAAATGAGAAAACCTAATGCGACTCTTACGTCTCTCAGTCCTGCCTGTTTCAGTAACAACGACTGCGAGCAAGATTCTGTGCATTAAAGACCGCTGCAAATAATAATTCTGTCCTTGAGCTTTCCCAAGCAGCAGACTCTATCACTGTAGATCACTGTAGATAATCCTCGCATGCATAAACGCATTTTTGTTGACACGTTATAAATGCACCGAGTTAAATCAAATAATAGAACGTCTTTAGCTGTAAGCCTTAAGAATCAGATCCAGAGAGATAATTAAAGCCACTGAGAAGCAACAATACCGTTAGTAAATACGATTTTTGCAAATAAATACAATCGATATTAACGACTTAACTGTTTTTATACAATTTATACATTCCATGGTGAACTTACTTTTGCTTAATAGAATTCGGCTACATAAACAATGACGCCGGACGCTTACCTGTAACATAAATAATGAAATATTTACTGCATCATAAATCTCAAAAGTTACTTTTTTAAAATTAAAACGTATGAATTTTTAATGCAATTGCTCATGACAATATCCACTCGGGCCGTGTATCTTCTACGCACATGTATATATATGTTAGAATTGGAATTACTCTGGAATTCGTAAATATTACGCGAATGAAAAAAGGGGTGATTATTAAGTATTGCGTAGCCTTTAAGGATATTAATAAAATAAGAGAGTCAGTTATTATGTTGGTAATTCTGCATAATGTTAAATGTTTTGCTTTTGGATTAGGAAGGATTCAGTGTAAAGGGCATATTTATGAACTAATAAACGATGGCCGGCCAGCTGTACATTGTGGGGTACACGTGCGCTCCGTAAAAGTGCGAGTCGAGCTTTAATCTGAATTAATACTCTCTCGAGCACTGAAATTACGTATTGAATTTATGTTATTCCTTAAAAGTGCGCCGGTAAAATCGCATGATTCAAGAGAGACTAGTCCTCGTTTGGGAAAGAAAAAGAAAGAAAAAAAAAGAAAAAAAAAGAAAAAAAAAGAAAAAAAAAGAAAAGTAATGCCACTGCTGCTTTAAAGGTATTCACGTCGGATTATTGAGCTCATCAACTAAAACGCTTTATGCTAACGATTATCGTACTTTAAAGTGCGCTTCAATGTACAAAACATTATCCTAGTTTCAGTACACGCTCCCAAATAGGGTTAATCGATGTAATATAAAGTTACTAAAGAGGACAATAATTACGCCGTGATTGCTTCGGAAATTTTGTATATCTAGGTTAACACCCGTACTCTGTATCAGCTCGGATCATCAGCCCGTATAGCTCATTATAATATCGACGCTCTTGCGGGAGCGTGCCGTGCACTCGCAGCGCCCGTTTTCCCTAATGCCGATTTAAATCGCCTTATTTAGAAACCGGCTGTTACACTCGAGCGCCACGACAATGCGATTCTGACGGTCACGAAAAAAAAACGAAAAAAAAACACAAAACAAAAAAAAACCAGCGCTTCAACGTATTCAAAGTACTCGTTGAATGAACGTGTCCCATAAATACCCGGGCGGCCAACAACGTTCTATCCACTGTTGCTATTAGATGCCGTAATATTCATAATTATCGTTAAATAATGAATTGGAAGTTTTAATGCGATTAAAGCGGGCGATGGTGTGCGTGAAAGTTTTATCAATAGAGCGTATCACAAGCAGCGTTTTGGGAAACAAACTTTTAGATCTGCGAGGGGAGCGCTGACGGACAAACTACGCATTCCCGGGATTACGTACAAACGAAAACGTGCAAACAATAACAGCCGGCGTATGGGAGAGAGAGAGAAAAAGTAAGAGGGGGGATGGAGGGGGGGGTGCGTGAGCGAGCGAAATGGGAAGAAGTAACAAAACGTGGCAGTTGTAGAGGAAATGAAATGGAGAAGAAGGGGGGGAGTGATAAACAAAAGAGAAAATAAAGGGGAGTTACATAAAAATCTGTACAAAAGGAAAGATTATTTTTAAAGTCGTTGGTAAGTTTCCACTATCTAAACGGCGTGTCGGTAGATTAAAATCGTTAAACTTAAGTTGACTGGGCAAGCGAGAGACGAGGAGCCTTAAGATTTAATCCACAGCGGCTCCTCGGTCTCCTTATCTCGTGTGCGTAGAGAGATGCGCGCGCGCGCGCGCGCACGCCCCCCACCTATCCATGTAAGGCCAGACGAATTCGAGCGAGAGAGCGAGTAAATGCGGTTGAGACGTACAGGGGGGGGAGCAGCGGGAGAGGGGGCTGAGGATCGAGTGTGCGAGTGCGAGTGCGAGTGCGAGTGAGAGAGAGAGAGAGAGAGGGCGTGAGCGAGGGAGCGAGTGGGAAAAAGAGTGCGGCTGAAAGGGCCGAGGGAGGGGGGGAGGCAGGAGGAAAGGCAAGAGAACGTTACCCTGTGCGTTGTTGTCAGTGAAAGAGGCGAGGTGGTAGGAGGACGGTCGACGGAGAAATACACCGACGGAGATGGAAGGACGAGGAGGAGGAGGGCAGGCCAACGACGAGAAGGAGAAAGAAGGAGCGGAGGAGGAGGAGGAGGAGGAGGTGGAGGACCGAAGGGAAGAGCTCGTATACGCTCGACTTAACCATCTACATTCAACTCTCGGAGCCTCCGGCACTATCCTCGACTGCCTTGCCCGTAATTCCTTGCCTTCTGTCTTTACCCACATTGTGCGCTATCTCGCTATTCTACCGTCCCCCCTAGCCCCTACCCCCGCCGCAAAGCTCAACCCCACCAGGACCTTAGTATCCAAGCCGCCTGACGGCTCTCCTCGCCGTGCCCGAGCAGCGTCGCGGCCTCGCGGGGAATTACAATTGAAATCGTTATTTAAAATCAAAGCGTAGCTTCGGAGCCGAGCAAATCTTTCCGTATTAAAGAACGAGCCGAGACCCGTCGTTACGTAGCCTGCCTGCCTGCCTGCCTGCCCCGCCACCCCCCGCCCCACTCAGCGCTCACCGCGGCCTATCATAATTATCGTTGGCTTTTATCGCTGCCAAACAATGGGCCTCGTCGTCTCGAAAACTCGTCAATTACCTTTCGTATCGGCATTCGAGTCTAGATTCGTCCTACTAACGAGTCGTCGAATTAAGCTGTTGTTAAATGGCCACTAAAGTCTCGAGGCATCGGTACCTCCCGAGTCCCCCACCCCCACCCCCACCCCCCTAGCCAACCCTCTTTCGTTATTACAGCAATACTATCAATAATTCCAACGCCCTTCCGGAGCTAGTGGTGCAGGTCGAGCTCGTGGAGGTGGAGGTGGAGGTGGAGGTGCCGATACGGCCACTACCACGGCCACTACCACGGCCACTACCACGGCCGATGCTAATGCGAACACGTTTTTCGGATCAATTTAACTTAATTAATTTAAGGGGCCGAGAGGACCGAGGAACCCTGCTGCTTCTTATTGTAATTGTCTCGGGGGGACGGAGGGGGGATTATTAA
This sequence comes from Ceratosolen fusciceps, assembly GCA_018883505.1. Classification (NCBI taxonomy): domain Eukaryota; kingdom Metazoa; phylum Arthropoda; class Insecta; order Hymenoptera; family Agaonidae; genus Ceratosolen; species Ceratosolen fusciceps. The sequence goes on along the minus strand of RCIC01000013.1, from coordinate 1,372,734 downwards.
TCGCTTAGAAGCTAATCGAAATAAATTAGTCTGACTATAAAAGCCTCGCCTATAAAAATCGTCTCACAAGTTATTTTCTATTCGCATCTCCATCCATCGTATGGCCTGCGTATGGCTTTAGACACACGCGCGTCCACGTATATACGTATATGCGTGCACGCGGTGAGGACGGTCGGCGGTAGTGACAAAAGTGCGGACGTGCGAAACCCGTAGCTGCTTACTATTACTAGTCCTCGTATATAACCAATTACTATTGGAAATTCGAGTTTCAAAATTATCCAATTACGTAAGCGTGCGAGCGATAATTCAATGGGACGTAGGTATAGGTAAGTTCAGTCGACTAAATCGAATGCGAATCGCCCGATAGCCGGCATTCAATATCACCAGTTCTTTATTAAACAAAATGTTTATGATACGTCAGCAGGTGCCCGGGCGGTGGTCACGGCCCACTGACGGCCAACGGCCACGGTGATCGAGGTGTGTGCATGGGTGTGCGCGCGTGTGTCTGTGTGGGGGAGGGGGAGAGGGGTGGTACAGGAGTAGGGAAGGCCTGTCGAGGAGCACTCGCACGTTTCATACGAGCAATTTAACAAAAACTACAGTTCTTAGTTAACGTAGCGAGAACTCAATGGTCTCGGCTAAATATTCACATCCTCTCTTGTTGTTGTCGTCGTCGTCATCGTCGTCGTAGTCGTAGTCGTTGTCCCTTCCTACCCTAACAACGCCCGCTCGCTCGCTCGCTCGCTCTCCTGCCGCTGGGCTTTCGCCACTGCTTTCAATCCAAATTGATTGGACTGCGAATTGTCCGGCTTGAATAATTCATGCATTATTCTGCAATAAACCAATTTCGGTGTAACCGAATTAAAAAAAAAAAAAAAAAAAAAAAGAAAAAAAAATAGAATAAAAGGAAGGGTCAATGAAGAAAGAAAGAGGCAGGCAAAACGGAAAAGGGGTGGGTCGGGGGTAGAGAGGGACGGGAGGGCGGGCAGGCCGACAGGCGAGCAGACAGACTGGCAGACTGGCAGACTGGCAGACAGGCAGACAGGCAGACAGGCAGACGGGCGGAAGGAAAGCCTTGGAGCAGCAGTGTCAGTGGTCTCTCCCGTGGCCTTCCCACGGGGTCGTCTCGAGTCGGAGATTCGGAAAAGGGATTGGATGGCGCGAAGGAGGCGTTAGCCGGAGTCGCTTGGGATTAATGCATTATTGATATAAAGGTCCCGCGATAAATATAAATCGGAAGAGCGGGTCGAAAGGATATTTTCGATCTTTTCGTTTTTTCGGCACTCCGGGGAATATCGCGCCACCGATTCCCCGGACTTTGATTGTCGATGACCGTCCGTGTCCGTACGTAGTACGTAGTATCCTCTGCCACCAACCCTCCCCCGCCCACTCCCGGCCCGCCATGATTGATTCGCGCGCTAGCCGCGATTACCTAACCTCTCAATGTTCCATTATATCCTCTCCTCCCTCTCCGCTCCCTTTATTTTTCCCTTGCAAGAAATTTCAAGCCACTCTGGTGGCTGGTGGGTAGAGCGGCGCGTTGGCGGGAGGGGGGGGACGGAGCCGAGAGAGAGAGAGCATGGAGAAAAGTCATAAGGTTGCCATGTCGAAAGGAGGGCGGTCTTTGTTACTCGCCTCGGCTCGGCTGGATCTTAAAGAAGTTTCGACTCCCGGCAGCTAAATTCCGAATTATCGAGGAGAAAAAAGAGAAGAAAAAAAAAAAAAAAAATTACAAAGCAATTATAACTTTCACAAACAATTGCGCAAAATTCTCTTTCGGGGAAAGGGAAAACGCTTTCAACGATCCCGGCACATTATTCTCTCCCGAACGCTCAACGCATTCGTAAATACAAAGATTTTTCCCCAAGAGCCGCGCAAAAAGATTAATATTTTAATTTATTAGCCTTGAGCCTCGGGCACGAAAAACAAGCCCCGCAAAGTTTACATGTAATTTGCCCGGTAATTAGATCGCATTGTTACGGCCAACTTTGGCATATTTCAATGGAATGCCAGCAATTTATTCAGCCAACAATCGACGATATTTACCCATACTAACAACACGACAACGACAACGACAACGACAACAACAACGACGACGACGACGACGACGACGACGACGACGACGACGACAAAAACAACAACTGTTACTATTACTATTACTAAAACAACGACAGCGACGAGGACGAGGACGAGGACGAGGACGAGGACGACGACAGCGCCAATCGGTATTATTTACATCCGAGTAATCAGGCAGCGAATCCGTCAGCTGCAAGTGAAATGTAATATAGCGAAAGATTAAATGGGAGACGCGTTATAATACAAAAAGTGTCACATTCTGGCATAATGAATGCGCATCCAGATGGGACTTTTTGCGAATTATAATAATTACTTTTTACGTGGAGTTCGTGGATCGGAAGGGATGGTTTGAGAATGTCGGAGGGACGTCGTACTGTTTAGTTTATGCCGTTTAGATGAAACCGATACTCGGTAATCAGACGTCTAAAATAACGTTTATTATGCCAAAGCGACGTTTATACTCTCAGTGGTCTCCCTTTGTCTTTTTATTTCATTCGTTTTTTTCCCTTTTTATTTCATTCGTTTTTTTCCCTTTTTTTTTTAAATTTTTTTTTCATTCACCCCCACCCCCCCACTACTCAGGAGCGTACGTTTGTAATAGTCGGCCAAACAAATTCCTCCCCGAGTCGAGTGAAAATGGGAATTACCCGGGAAAATAGTTTTATGAAAAGGAATCTTTTGTTCTCGTGGTAACGAAAAGGCCGAAACCTGTGAAATCCGAGGACGAACGACGACACTATGGCCTCTGATTTACGAGTGCCTTGATACTACTGCCTTATCTAAATCCGAGTTTTATTCCACCACAAAGCACGCTTCATAACACATAAAGAATATTACAGAGAGCGATATATAACGCATAGATGGACAGCGGATAAGATGCTCGGAGCTTCGGCCTTTTTTAAGGTCTTCGGATTCGATTCTCGGCCGAGAGAGGACGTGGTGCGCACCGCGTCCCCAATACGTCGTCTATTATGAAATTCTCGTGGTGAAAAATAGGGCATTTTCGAACATCGAGGGGGGTTGGGGGGTGGGGGTGGAATCGAAACTCGTAAGCGATTCCCCGTCGTATGCCCGTCTTGTAATTTCCGAGCTTCGTTCAATTTCGAACTGCTCGGGAAGCGTTACGGAGCGAGGACAAAGGGACGAGGTGCAAGGGACTCCGCAACCCCAATAACCCCAATAACCCGATGTCCCGATATACCGTAGCTTCTCTTGGCGGATGAGCTGCCGAGGAAGCTGCGCGTGGACAGTCGCAGAGGACCGGAACGAAAATGCATTTAGGGGAATCGGGTCCCGTCGCATGGTTCTCAAGGCCACGGGGAACGACCGTAAGCGGCCGCGACTCGACCTCGCCGTCCTTATCGAGACCGAGAGAGGGATCTGTCGATCCCTGCCCCCCCCCTCCCCGCTCCCCCCATGCCGCCAATAACGTCGTGCCGAGTATCGTCCCGAGTAATCTCCGTGCCCGGCCAATTAATTTTTCCCGCTGACTTTGAGACCGCGCCGCCCCTCCCCGCGGCCCCGTTGCAGCTGCGTGTGTCCGAAAGTGGCCCTCGCGTACGCGTGCATTAGATACGGTCAATATCACCCGACAGCTCGATTAATCCGGCGGTGGTCCGGTCCCCTACGGGGGCTCGGCGGGCCACCCCCGACCGAGCCCCATCCCCCTCCCTCCGCCGACCATCGGACTGTCGACTTTTCGTGCGCTGCGCACGGCGAGGGCCGCTAACGGGACGCGTACCGTCGCATCTGCCGCTTTATCGTTTCGCCGAATGCCGAGGAGATAAGGGTGACCGAGCCGATAATCATAATAACAATAATAGTGGTACGGGAGTGCGTAATGTGTATACGTGGAGCGGGCGCTCGGGGACCGAGGGACAGGGATGACGTGGGCATAATCCCGCGGTGTCGTCCTCCTAACTCCTTATCAGCCTGCTAACAGGAACCGGAGCCTCGCCTCGTCCCGCCTCGTCCCGCCTCGCCCAGACTCGCCTCGCCACGACTCGCCCCGACTCGCCCCGCCGCGCCTCGTCGCTCCGACCACCGGGCTTTTTTACCCTCGCCACCGACGTCCACCTCTCGCCCCACCGGGTCTGCGGTTTTTCGGCCTTCCCCGTACTCGTTGCCCGTTTTATTAGCTCTGCGTTTATCTTATTTGTTCCTCGTTAGTGAAATTATTTGCACTCCCCTCCCGTAGTCTGACGTCCACCGAATACGAATACGAACGCGAAGCCTGCATGTGTCGAAGGCGACTCTATCCTTAGATAGCAGCGCACGGCCCGGCCCGGCCCGGCCCGGCTTCTTAACTGGAGCAGCAGCTGGATTTATTACGAGGTATATTATATCCTTGTAATCCGAACTAATTGATTTTCAAGGGAAACGCCGACGACCCTCACCCCCCCACCGCCCCCACAAGTGGCAAGAAAAACTTTTCTACCTTAAATCGTTTCTACGGAAGCTCTTTAATATTATAGGCGATTAATTCGTTCCACGAGATGGCTCGATACCGTCGATCGCAACCCGATACTGCCTAGCCGGCCATATTCACAATTTATTTTCATTACTGCTTATACGATAACCGAGGCATTCCCTCCTAATTTTTCACTTACGAGAAGCATAAATTGGCATTTCCCAAGCTAAAACGTTCATTTTAGATTCATTTATCAAGAACGCCAAGATCTTAATAAAACTTTAGAGAAAAATGAACGTGATAAATTTTCTTTTAAAAAATATGACAAATTTAAAACAATTTATATTATATGATATAGGAAGGATACGAAGCTTTCTTATTTATTGTTGTTTATAAATTTTTTTTCTAGACCCTACATTCTTTCCTTAACAATTTCGCGTTTCCTAATTTTCACGTCGGGAAAATTTATGTAAAACGTGATTCAGCGCTTTTTCAAATAGCTTAATGGCCATAAACAAATACTTCATCATTTTTTCAACAAAAAAAAAAAACATAATTCAACAGATTATTTATAATTATATATATATAAACAACAACAACAACAACAACGACGACGACGACGACGACGACGACAAAAAGTAATACGACAATGTCGAGAAGGTAAACCATTGTTGTTGTAATTTTCTATCTAATAGCGCGTATAATTGTAAATAATTTTGAAATTCACCGAATCATCGGATGATGGGAATTAAAATTTTTTTTTCCTCAAAATGATTGCTTTATAACATTCACGGGCATGCGATTACGTAACTTGAAATGTATACTCGCCCGTGGAATTAATATTTTAACAAAAGTTAATGAAAAGGCAATAAATACGTGTTTAATCAAATGAAAAATATAAACACGTAATTGCGTAATAAAAAATTTCATTCCAGCCCCACGCAAAGTAAGTAAAAAAATAAATATTGTATTATAAGTAGAAATTGAATTAAAATATAAATTGCGAAGGCAGCGTCAATCGAATATTCGGTGTAACAGTGACTACGAGCTTCTGGGCCCGAGTAAAAGGGCTTGATTTCGATTTACGGGTTCACGCGTGACGTAAAGCCCGAGCGGGGTTAATTATTATATTCCTGGTGACGTCGAGCGCGAGCCAACGGGAAATCGAAACTCGATCGGGAATATGAAAATTGCAAAAAGAAAAAAGAAGAAAATAGAAGGAGAGGACTTTGGCGTTTACGGACTCGTTTCTCTGAAGAGTAACGAGAGAGAGAGAGAGAGAGAGAGAGAGAGAGAGAACGCGATACCATTATACCTGAAATGAGCTCTCGTAACGTACCTTTCATCCATGCATGACCTCGGCTTTTGTATTCAATTATACACAAACGCCTTTGAGCGTCGAAGCAAAGTTCGGGATTATTTAAAAGAAATCCTTAAATTATTATTCCATTACAATAAGTACAAATGAAAATATATGATTCAAATAAATTGTACAATAGTTCGCGTATACAGAAACGAAATGCTTAAATTTGAAATTTATAAAAGCTCGTCGCATAAATTGTTAAAAGCAAGACTGTTTTGTCATGTGCACGGAATTAAAAGTATAATATTATGACGTAATAAACATGGCCCGGCGGGTTATTAGCTCTGATCAATAAATGCCCCGTTTAATTCTACACGTCAGTTTGGGAATATCGTTAAATTCATGTAACTGCAAAAGAACCTAATTGTCACGTCGAAAAGGAAACGGGTAAATTTATTACTGAATCGAATCGTACGGCTGCAGAGAAATTGAATTTCGCTCGCGGAGATGAAGCCGGATAAAAAATTTATCTTCAATGCAATACAATAATTACGCGATTTTCGTCTACTTAATTGAAAATATTGAACAGAATTTATCGAAAGCTGATAAACTATCGGAGGGAAAATGAAAAATGAAAAATGAAAAACGGAAAACGGAAAACGGAAAACGAAAAATGAAAAATCAAAAAAAAAAGTGAAAAACTCCATTAGCCGACTTTTAAAACCAATGTTAATGACACGAATTTTATCATTTTTATCTGATAAATATAAATTCACTTTTATTGTTAAAGGAATTCGATTGGAAAAACTCGGGAAAATCTAGGTTATTTTGCAGGAATGGAGAGAATGAGAATTACAGACGAGGATGATAATATGCCGGATACATTCATTTCTTCGGGACGGAGAACGAAAATAAATAAGGAGAAAAATTCCAAACAAAAGGACGATAAGCCGATTAAAGATCTTTATGGAAGGAATTGAGAGATTATTTGTAAAAAGTGCGGGGGAGCAGATTGCGAGGGTAGAGAGTCAGTCAGTCTGCTTAAAAAAATTTAAGAGCATGAATCTGAAAGCCATTTAAACAAAAAATTATTTTAAAAATAGGAGAAAAATGGTCTCGGGATAATGGAGATCGAACTCGGGATAATGGAGCAGGATAATGAAGGCCGAAGACGAAAGCTTTTTCTGACTTACAATAGAATTAATAGATTAAATAGGTCATATAAGTGATAATGATTTTCAGCTAATCAGCTCTGGATCATTTTATCACGTGGGAATGAAATGCTCGCTCGGAGCGAGTCTTCTCAAAAATCCTTGTGCGCAGCAGTCCAGAATTCATTTCTATTAAGGCAGAGATAGAATAAAGAAATGTTGAAGAAAATGCGACTCGTAATAGAAAAGAAAATATTAATATTGGCGTTATACCAAAAGATAGGTATTGACTTGATGTCATATATATATATAAACATGCGTATTTAAGAGTAAATTTTACTTTGACGTAATTACCGAGGCATTTATCAACCTCCGTTGATAATACAAAGCAAAAATGATCGAGTAATTTTTATAAAGATCTAAAGTAAATTGTAATCGTAGATCGCGAGGCTGGCACTCGATATAAAGATCCGCGCAAATAAAAAATAAGTATTCGTAAGGGATACATTTTTCGTGGAAATATCAATGAAAGGGATCGAAAGCTAATTCGATTAGAGAAATTACTAGTCGATAAAAAGTATTGAGGAAAAATTTATGAATTCCATTTCAGTTGGAATCAGAACTTCCTAGTCATTGAATAATCAAAAGTACTGAAATGATTTTACAACGGAATTGAAAATGTATTTATGCATTCGTTAAAGATGCGCCGGATGGATCGAGCTGCCGGATAAGAGGTGCGGGGGCAGGGACGATGCAGATACGGGGGGAAGGGAGGAGGGGTGGATGGAGAGGGGATGGAACGATAGGAGATAGTTGAGAAAAAGCTTATCAATAAAGCAATCCGCGTATTGTGTATTTCTTTATACTCCCGAACAAAGTAGCGGCTGCGTCGGCGAATATCGAAGCGGCTGGATCTATGATCTACTGTAAATTGAATTTGCTCTTTTTACCAGCTCGAAACAATCAACACCGCTGCAGGCGTCATAAACGGAATAGATTCTGATTCTCTCTGTTAAGACGGCCATGTCGAACGCTACGTGAACTCAATATGCAGATCCAAGCTTACTAAAAGGTCAAAGATTTTTAAGGATCGATCTACCCTATCCGCTACCCTATCCCCGCCCCTCCTCGCTCATATTGAAAACATCGACAGAAACAATACTGAAAAAAATAAAAAAAAAAAAACAGACATAAAATTATTATTCCACGATCGAGATACTTTATTCGAGATTAAAAATGTAAATATTATTTCCATTTGCATAAAGAGATCCGGGCAGATCCGGAGCTGAAATCTCAATTTTAAAGCAGAAAAAAAAATTACAGCCATTCAATTTCATATTAAAACAAAGGGAAAAAAAGGAAGACGCTGTTAACAAAGCTGCGGCTTTGAAAGGAAATCCCGCATCGGAAGCAAACTATCGGATATTTTGTACAAAATAGCATCATTCCTTGCATGAAATGGGATACACTCGCCACTCGCCACTCGCTACTCGCCACTCGCTACTCGCTACTCGCAACTTGTAAAAAAACCGACTTAAACAATAATCTGTCGATGCTCGTTCAATTATTATTAAAAGAAAAAAAAAAAAAAAAAAAAAAAAAACTAAAGAAAACGAAGAAAAGTGATTGACCTTGAGCGGCTCTGAAAGCTGTAAAAAGTCCCCGGGAATAGAGATAATGATGAAAAATTTTCCTCTTTTGTGGAAAGATTAATGATAAGTTACGTATAAATTACGGGTCATTAATTTTCGCTCAGTCGCACCCCTGTAAAAACAACAATTTTATTACGTGGATATTAAAACACGACGTATCACCGAAAGGAGAGAATTCGTTGCCGTTGTGAATTATCAAAAAGCTCATACGAGGATGACAATGAAATTGGGATATGAAAATTGAAGAATTTCATAAACACGTTAAACGGATGAAACAAATATCAATCCGATGATTCGCTGGCCATCGACACTCCGTCGTTACATTATAAATCATTGAAATGGAAAATATATTTATCACTGAAGAAAATGAAGGGAAAAAAACGGTTAGCGAATGTCGGCATGTAAATCTTAACCAATAATAACGAATCGAGTAATTCTTCCAAACAAGCACGTGGGTGAAAGAAAGTATTCAATTCGTAATTTTAATTCCTTAAGCTTTTAATGTAAATATAATCAATAGTTAAATATAATAGTAATGGGGTAATCAAGCTTTGGTATTAATTGAAAATCATAAATTTAATCAAGGAAATAAATACGAGCTGCATATTAACATGAAATAGCGCATGGAAAGCATAGACTACGTAAATGATACGTTCGCAAATCATTAAGAAAATAAACATTGGCATATTTGTAAAACAGATTAAATATTAATAATAAAAAGGGAATAAAGAACTGCCGGGATAATGATTCTGTATATATTTAATTAAAATTAAGTGTTGATGAAGTCCTTGAGGAAAAGGTAATTAATCGACATCCACTGCGTGTGAAAAAAACCTGAAATGTTTTAAAGTGGCGCGAAGAGTTTCAAAGATCGAGTGGCAGAGGCGAAGGGAATATTTAATTTGGAAAATTAAGTGTCAAAAGCTAGTGTACGCGTAATAAATAGTTCGTATGCGATCGTAGAGGTGTATGGGAGTGATTGGCCAAAAGTACCCTCAATGACTTAATTCATCTTCGTCGTCCCGCGTGAGTCGCAGTTTCCAAGTTATTAATTAATTAATTAAGATGAGAAGAGTAGTTTTTTTTTTGTTTTGTTTGCCATCGCGTTTCATTCGCTATGAATAAATAGACCGAGGCGATGATGAAAAATCGGCGACTCTGGCATTTAATTCCGTCCTTGGTTGATCCGCGCGAGAGGCAACGGCGAAGGCGCGGCGAGGAGAAAGAGGAGGAGGAGAAGGACGAGGAGGAGGAGGAGGACGAGGAGGAGGAGGATGAAGGATCGGCGAGAGACGTGGCTTCGGGTGAATTCTACACCCTCGCCCAATCGTCGTCCTCGCCGCCGTCGCCGCAGGTAAGTCAAAACCCTAAAGACCTGAAATACGATAAAGTTGGCCAGGAAGTAAGAGAAAAAAGTGTCGAAACGCAGGAAAAGTATACACGCATACAACAAAGAGGATATCCAGTTCTCGAGAAGTATCCGAAATCAGCCTCGGAGTATCGATGGGACCCGCTGATAATCAATCTCCGTGCTCTCGGCGTTCAATGCACTCTCCCCCTCCGCCTCCTCCTCCCCCACCTCCTCCCTCCTCCTACTCCACCCACCTGATCGCACCCTTCACTGCCGCCACCGCCGCTCGCTCTTTCTCGCTCGTGCATCCGTACACTGTTACGCGGCATACTCCCGCTATTCCAATGTCATTAATCAAAACGCCCGAATGCCAGTCGACAGAGTATATATAAACGTGCATATACAAGCGGGCCGAAGCCAAACCGCACTGTGTAATTGACAATTACTGTAGTTCACAATTAAGCGCTGCTGCTGCTTCTGCTGTTGCTGCTACTGCTGCTGCTGCTGCTGATGCTGCTGCTACTACTACTACTACCGCTACTACTACTACTACCGCTACTACTACTACTGCTGCTGCTGCTTCTTCTTCCATTGCATTCCCCACCCCATCCCATCTAACCATCCTCGCTCCTTTCGTTGTTCGACTCCACTCTCTATCTGTCTCCCTCGGACCCCCCCCTCCCCACCCCAACCCACCCGCCCGCCGCTAAATTTGGTTTCTACATAACATTTCCATCCGCGATATAAACTAGAGCAGTTTTCCTATTATACCCGCACGGGTCAGAGTCAAGCGCACGGGCTCGCCAACTCGCGCATGTTAATGCAAATTCAAATAGCATCGAGATGATAATGTCGTCGCGCTTCCTACACTGTTTGATGCCCCGCGTACGCGCGCCCGGCGTCTCAACGCTTGGATAAGAGCGGGTGTCGGTGAGCGGGGGCAGGTGGACCTGTTTCGGATCGACCGATCGTTGATTTATTGTAATCGGCAGCCAATCGGTAATATTATAGGCCTACTTAGCGGTTGGCAGCCTTGCGCCGCCTCTCACCTCCCACAGCTTTACCCTCGACAATACTACAATACGAAGTTCAAGTTGTTTATAATCCTCGGCTCGACCGGCCTCGAGATTCGCCGCGACCCGACCCGAGGCTAACATTTTGCAACCTTTTTCCTTACGCGACAATGATATCGCGTATGCGCCTGAAGGAAGAGGCCTGCGGCCGACGGGTTACCCTCATTTCCCATCCCCGCCCCCGGCCAATGCCCGCCACTCCTAAGAAAATTAGATAGTCCTTCTAATACGCGTCCTTCACCCCTCTCCAGCCCCCAGCCCCCACCCCGTACTCCCGTACTCCCTTACTCCCTTACTCCCTTGCTCGCTTACTCCCTTGCTCGCTTACTCTGCTGTACTTCAGAGAAACGCGATAAGGAAGGTGGAATCGGGCCAAGTTGATGCTCCGCCCGATCCCGCTCGACTCTACGACTATCAACTAAACTCAAGCGTTTTATTACATTAACACGGTCGCCTCCACGTATATTGTTTCCCGGACCTCGAGAGCGGAAACGCGAACAGAAGAGGAGCGACGACCTGGCCCTCCCTCCCCTCCTCTCCTTCCTTTCCCCCCCCATTTCTTGTAATTCATTGCTCGAATTCGGATGCAGCCCCTTCGGCCAATCTGATCATTATTATTATTATTATATATAATAATACACCCGTAGTCTGTCTCTGTCACGTGATCGATGCATCAAGGACGAATAAGAAAAGTCTGTCCCACGATCGTCAAAGCTATCGTCCTACGTAAATAACGTCTTCTGTTCAGCCGAGATCAACCTTCGATCTTACATACGATGTTGCACGGCCGATTAAACCACAGAGAAATCCACTTCTTAGTAAAATTACATTTTTCCATTTACTTTCTATTTAGAAAGCTGGGCCTATGTGGTTTTGCAACTGGTCTTTAATATCGCTAAATGGCCCAATGAATTCAAAACTCTAAAAATCAATAGAACTGTTGCCATGTATTCCGAAGCGTATATATATATAAATGAATAAAAGAAAGGAAGGTAAATGTACTTTAGCCTCAAAGTTTTATCCAAACTCACAACGCCCGTGAATATTACAATAAACGTTTAATCAATTATTATTGCATATACTTGTCCGTTTATAGAAAAATTAAATCGATTTATAATTGAGTCTGGTCGTTGATTAATTATTCGAATTAACCCACGTAATCAAAATACCTATAATAAATTAAATAAAGTTTAATTGGAATACATAATAAAGCATATTATATTATATTAATTCAATGTAGTATTATTATTCTACCCTTTTATAAATATAAATGACAAAAGTAATAAATAAACGTATTGTATTAAACCGTATAATTGCTTGTATAACTGTAGACTATGGAAATACAGATATAGAAATCGGCGTGTTAAATAATTAATGCTGGCGACAGTACTTGTTTACTTTTAATTTAATTTCGAGAATTACGTAAGTTCATGTTTAATACATATTAACAGAGTACTTTGAATTCGATACTGAGTTTTTCCAATAACCTCCTAATGCATTTAAACTATTCCGGCTAGAAAATCCAATAGCGTAATTAAAGGAGACGAAAAGGACTTGTGTACGTTCTATTATTATTTTTTATACTTTATTTAAAGCAATGGGTTTTCGGGTTATTCGAACGTTTAGCCTCGTGCGCACAAAGGCCTGTGGGTGTGTACGAGCCGGCAGAGGACGAAGTGCCGTACCTACGTATATCGGGGCGGCACTCGTGTACGGCTGTAGTAATACGTACCATTTATTTCGGTGATATATAGTTTGAATTGCCGGCTGCAGAATTTTTAACCTCTTCGAAAACGCAAAACAAATATTGTAAAAGCAGCGGAATATCGTAATATTGAAAATAAACATTTCGTTTTATTTTCTGTTCATTAAATCAAGGACTCGCCGGTATTTGAACAAATGCTCCCCTCTCTCCCTCTCCCTCTCTCTCTCTCTCTCTCTCTCTCTCTCTCTATATATATATATATATATATACGCGCGCGCGCGCACGCACACACGAATAAATGCTTGCAAGTGAAGCAAAAATTAGTAAAGGGATTAAGTGGAGGAGGTATGCGTTCGCTTTAAAGAGTAATTATATGGGAGAAAGATATTTTATATTTAATTATTACAATTCCGATTTCGGCTCTTCTATTGTCTAGAGCTTTTTCTCGCTTGGAGCGAGAGCATGAGAATTCCATCCCGTGAATTATAATAAAATCTTCATATTAAATGAATCCCAGCTACGCTCAAATATAAAATGCCTCCCCGAAAAATAACGAACGGCAATTTAGCATAATGCAAAAAACGGAGTCAAGTGAAACCGAGAGTGGGAAAAACCGCGTCTACCCAACTTTTTACTCATAAATTTGACTAGTGTACACAGAGAGAGAGAGAGTGAGAGAGAGCGAGAGAGTGAGAGAGAGCGAGAGAGAGAGAGAGCGGGAGAGAGAGCGGGAGAGAGAGAGAGAGACGCGCGTATATATATATATATATACGCATGTATGTACGTACGTATGTATGTATGCATGTGAATGTATGTACAGGCAGATATGGATATACGTATATGAAAGTTGACATTGAAATGGTTAGCACTGGCGGAGAGAAGTGATTCCGACTCGCGAGAATCCCTGACGGCAGCATCCGCAGCCACATTCGACTATAAAATTTTAACTGTCTTGCGCCCCGGTAATTGATTCGGTTATTTCGGCAAGTAATTTATTACAAGATTATTAAATTTTACACCGCCGCCCAAGTATTTTATATTTATCGCGCGACGCAACCTTGCATATGCTTACATTATTATGCATGCCCAACTATAAATCAGTATCCGTCAGCGCGGGTAAATTGAAACCAGTTACGAATAATCAAGTTTATTGTAAAATTCACTTCCCCCCACCCCCAATAACCCCGTTCGTCCTAGTATTCGCAATTAAACATCCATCGCTGTGGCGGGAGGCCGATGCCGCTTCCATATGCGGGGGCGAGCGAAGACAGGCTCCCCTCCCCCGCCCTTCTCGCGCCCAGACACGTAATTATTATAATCGTAATACGCATCTTTAAAGGAAAGCAGCGGGAGGAAGGAGGAAGGTGACTCGAGGCTCCTTGGAGATCGATCGCCGAGCGGATCCATCACCGGAGCGGAACATACGTGATTGCGGGTGGCGGAGTCGCGTCGGTCGTAGATACGGAATGGCGGGCAAAAAAAAAATTAACGCTCGCGCGAAAGGTAAATTCGGTTGCGCATTTGCGCGTTCGCGGTCGCGCGTGCGCTTGTACGGGTTTGTTACGGAACACGGTGTGCGCGCGTGCGCGCGCGCGTGTTTGAGGACGGGAGGCGGGAGTGGGACGGGAGGCGGGAGTGGGACGGGAGGCGGGAGATTAGAACGAATTCACGCGCTCGTAAAGCGAATTTGCGATCGGGCCGCACTTGCCATGCACTTGTTATTAACGTGGCGTAATTCAGGTTCTTCCTTCCTTCCTTCCTTCCTGCCTTCCTTCCTCTGGTCGTGTGGGTACGTAGGCGCGTACGTGTTCCGGAATATTTTAGCGGCTCGGTTAATCTGCCGGGGCAGCCTAAACAGTACGCGTGTTACGCCCAGAGCGGGCCACGATTGCTTTCGATTAGCGATTACTCGCTTATCCTCACGAACGATCGACCGACCTATCGCTCCTCCCGCATGGAAATTTCATTTTTCCAATTGCCTTCTCCGAATTAGCTCGACGCATGCCCACTTATTCTTCTTTATAATTTTCAAAAGGATCATTACGACTCGCTTTTTTCCTCCCTCTTTTCTTCCTTCGTTCTCCTCATTTTACATTCGTTTCTTTCATTCTCGAAACATTATTTCATCGCCACCCGCACGAGTAATTACAGTATTTACAATTTCTATGAGCAATTTTTAATAAGCATTGCCTACAATTCGAATACTTAATCACGAGCTCGTGCTTGTACATGTATATACATGTATATGCCATTTTACACGCTACTTCTTCCTTTGAAATATTATTGAAGTTCACTTTAATATATAACTTCTAACGAATAGAACTTGTGAAATAAAATAATAATTGCGCTAATGAATTACTAATTTTCATTCAACTTTTATGTCTTCAAAATTCTTAATTCCATAGATTTTCATCGCATATTAAATGAAGAATAAAAATGTCATAAGTTATACGTAACTTTCCAAGAGTCACGGGTCATCAACGGTATTCTTTCACGGTTTCACTGAATTATATTAATTTTCTATGTACTTCATTTTTCATGTATATATATATACAATACGTAAATGAGTTATACCTGTCCGACGCGAGCACACGACTTGAAATATCAAAACGGGAATGTGTTCCATTTAAAAATATAACAGTAAATTTTTTAAATTCCTTTATCCTTACATAACAATACTGCGTTCGAAATTAATAAATACTCTGTCAAAAACGGACGTTTTTATAAACACATAAATATATTTCATTTCATACGATACCTTTTGTAATAAATATAGTTCATAATTTTCGAAGCACATTGTCAGAACAAATACGATATGTAAAAAATTAGCTTATAATTATAAGTAATATATATTACAGTATTACGAAGGCTTAAAGCAAGTCTCAACTACGTGATATTAGTCAATGATTAATTGTTTAATTCTACTTTACCGATAAATAAATATTCTGCGGGCTCCGATAAGTATTCATAAATTTATACATAAATCGCAAGTGCGTTCATTATGTTCAGTACGTTCAGTTAGTTTAATGGAAAAAAAATATTAAATTTTCTCGTTTTATTTTTAAATAAAATTATAGAATAGAGCTAATTATATATTTTATATCCAGGTCCCAGTACGTATTTTATTGGTTGTTTATGCAAAGGAAATATTACGTTTTTTGCTTTTATACGAAGGGGTTTAATTTATTGGGTTCGGGTAAGGATAGGAAAAAGTTGTGAGTTATTCAGATGCTCGGAAATGTCGAGCGAGTGAGTGAGCGAGTGAGCGAGTGAGTGAGTGAGAGAGAGAGAGAGAGAGACAGACAGACAGATTTAAAAGCGATGCATCGTTGACCTGTTTCCGACAACTTTTTATCATAAACTTAATAAGTAATGAAAATTCGCGTTGATCAGGTTGTAAAAATATTCCATAGCTAATGGCCACGATATCGCCCGCGTTGTTTCGTTGATTTTCTAACGATAATATTGTAACGTTTGTCTTGAGGCATAAAGACTAGGTAAGGTTATGCAAGTATTATAAATTGCATAAGCATTTGCGTTAATTATAATCGGGAAGTAGTACGGGCTGGGCTGGCTTCTTATTATCATAAAATCGTTATTATCGATTATTAATTGCTGAATTTTCAAAGGAGAGTTAAGGATAATGATAATAATGATGATGGTCTGGTTTGTCCGTAGTTGAATTTCGAAGCGCAGGAAGCCGAGGCGAGTGGAGTTATTTTTTAAAAGCCACGAGTGGCGATAAAAGTAGAGTGAATTTATTAATATTTTTTTTAATGCTATAGGGATAATAAAAGCAGGACGATGTAGGTGGGAGGAGGTAGCGGTGGGAGGAGGGGCGCTTGAATATCATCCATCGATGAAGTCGTTACGGCGGCGGTGAAAATTTTTGGCTCAAAGAGCAGCGGAGGCGTCGGCGGAGGCGTCGGCGGCGCATAGTCCGAACGAAGTTCGCTAAACAAGAGAGAGAGAGGGGGGTGGGGGCAGGAGGGAGGGAGGGAGGAGAGGAGAGGAGAGGAAGGATTTTATCGGGACGTGAAAAATTTCGGCTCCCGTATCCGTAGCCGTCGATACATCCGCGTAGTCACGCGGCCGTCATCCATCCTCGGCCGGGAAAGAGGAAAAACGAGCGTAAGGTAACGCGGCGGGGCGCTACCGCGCCGGGAACATAAATCAATTATAAAAATGTGTCCGCGGTCAAAATTCTCGGTTATATAATTCGTTTCTCGTGAAAATCCAGTCTGCGGCTGAGCCGACAGTAGCGTAGGCCCGAGAGCAAGAAGAGTCAAGGGGGTTTCAGTGGGCAAAAACGTATGAAAGATTAAAAAGGCGCGCGCGGGGGAGGGCGAGCGAGAGCGGGATAGACCAAAGCAGCGTCTAGAGGTGGTACCGAGGGTTTGGGTTGGTCTGGCACGGGGGTGGGGGAGGGGAGGGAGGAGGGGGGATTTAGTGGTGCTTGGCCAGGTTGGAAATTGCTAAATGCGTCAAAACAAAAGGAAATAAATTCGCCCTCGAAATAGTAACGGCTGAGCCAACGGCGAGGGCAATGCATTTGTGGGAACGTATCCTCCTGACTGTGTACTCGGCATATAATAGTCGCCGAGGCGCGCCGTGGAAATCATCCGTTCGAAATGATGCGGGACTCTCTCTCTCTCTCTCTCTCTCTCACGCGCACGTAAACTCGCCTTCCCCCACCCCGCCCCACCCCAACCGATCACGCGGCTCGACTCATCAAGTGGATATATATTTCTGGGCAGGGCATTTTTTGTCGCCCAGCCGGCGAGGGGTGAAGGCTCCTGAAGGCTGTCGGCGGGGTGCGGAGGGGGCGCAAGAGTGTATGTGACAGTGAACGCGGCGAGGGAGCGCCGTGTTTGTGAACCGCGATTTAGCGGGAGCACTCGTCGTCGAGCCAAAGCCAGCCGCGTCTGCTAGTCGTATTATACTGCATAATGTAATCGGAGCCTCGGGCCGAGCAGCACCAAGATTTTCGCGACAAAAGACAGAGTGTGGGAACTGGTGGGCATCGGGAGGGGCGGAGGGGGGGGTGGAAGGCGGAACATTAGGTTCGGTTAAAAGACTCTGCTGGCATGTCAAGAGGAAGCTCAAAATTTACTTTCAACAATGACTCGGAGTATTGACTATACTACTCCCTGTTAATCTCTCTCTCTCTCTCCCCCCTCTCTCTCTCGCTCTCTCGCTCTCTCTCTCTCTCTCTCCCTTCGCCTTTTCTCAATTTTCACGTAGTTTTCTGCTAATAGAAAATCAAGGATCGATCACTGCGAATGTTATTTCCAATTTTCCTTTTTTCTTCATCCCTTAATCCGCTTTCTGCTATTGCTTGAATAAATATTTGTTACTATTGGCTCTCGTTGTTATTCATACCCTAGCATTCGCGATATATTGAACTTCATTGTAATTATGAAATAGAGTATTTTTAAAAATCATTCGGATTATATAGTTTTCGTGAAAAGGAGGAAAAGTATTTTCACCCGTTTTGTAAAAATGGAATATTTCGAAAAATGATTTTCATTATCGTCTTTGAGCGAGCGTAACGGGAAGCACTTTGAAAATATTTTTAAAAAAAAGAAAACTTGAAAACTACATTTATAGATAAACTTTCGAATGGCGTACGTACGTACGTACGTAAGTACAATAAGCCAATTGTTTTCCCAGAAAAGATATTTAAAATAATGTCTTGAGGAATAACGTTTCTATATAATATAATAACGTGGCTAAGCTAACGCGTCTATTTAATAAAATTTAAGGATATTTTCTCGCTATTATTATAATGCCGGCAGGTTTCTTAATGCAAGCCTGACTAAAGCGGACTCGAAGGCAAGAGCAAAGTCTAAATTAGGAAATTCTATATAGTCCGGATAAGTTGAAAAGTTATACGATTACTCATAAAAAGGAAGTTCCTTATCCTTAAGATTTCATCGTCTATAAGTACGATTACTCCTAGAGGTTAAGAGCTGCCCATCATCCGCAGACAGTCCCTCCTTTTCTTTTTTCTTTTTTTTCTGTTTTTCTTTTTTTTTTCAACACGAAATTAAATTTTTTAGGCCCAACAGCCGTGAAATACAATTCCGAATGCGATTTTAATCTGTTAAAAGTGTCATGAGCTGCAAAAGACATTATAATTTTTGAATTTACAATTCAAAGGCTCCCCGATTTTCCCGATAACGCCATTATTTCATAGACCGGAATAATAATGCCCGGGTCTTCAAAACTTCCGCAATGCAGTTCGCTCGCACTTCCTCCTTTACATTCATAAATTGTATATATATATATGTATGCACATGTATTGTGTGTATAAAAGTTACGTTCATCCTTTTGTATATGTACGTAAGGGACGTTCAGATATTTGTGATGAGAGGATTTGAGGTGGGGGGCGGGAGGGGGGCAGAGCTCGAAGCTCTTTAAGTTCTAATTAGTGTACACGTTGTCGTATTATTTGTATAGGAGTGCGAATCGATTGTCGGTTAAGTAATTGACGTGAGCAACGGGCAATAATTAAGCAATAAGTATTGGGTACGAAATGTAGAGGCGCGCGGATGATTGTAGTCATCGAGGGAAGTTTGTTAGATACGTTTGCGCAGTGCTTAACCAAATTATCGTATGATATATAGGGCTTTATCACGAGAAAGATGTTGAATCGCATTATCGGAATATCCAGATTGACTAGCAGTTGAGGGAGATTAGTAAATACTTGATAAGGCATGGAATGACAAAAGTATCCTTGGAAGTGGCGTAGAGTGTAATCTTGGAAGGAGAGCGTATAAGGTCTGAGCCGGAAAGCGACATAATCGCATTTAAAATTTAAAGTCGGTAAAAATCAACATCGCCGTATCGGCTGCTGCCGTCTTCCCGTCCCCTAGCCCCCCTCCCCCTCACTCGCTCGGCAGGAAGCCTATCCGAGGCGTCCCGAAGGCTCGTGGCGAATTTCAGGGAAATGAGAAATAATAGGTCGCGCGACGGGGAGCACCGATACCGGAAAATCCCACGGGCTGCCTCCTATTGCGCCTAGGGATGCGCCGTTCGATGGGGGTAGTGGTGAGGGCTGTCGCGCGTGGGGAGATCGTGGCGCAAGGGACGACAGGAGAGAGAGACTGAGAGAGAGACGGAAGGACCGTCGTCGTCGTCGTCGTCGTCGTCGTCGTCGTCGTCGTAGTCGTTTCTCGCTGGGTTTCTTCTCTGATCGCGAGAAGAGCCTGCGCCGTCTACGTGTACGCGTCTCTACGACGGAAGTTTCATTTTACGCCCTGGCTGGCAAGGAAAAAAATATGACTCGCCTAATGGGCCGATCTCGTGGAGGCGCCTTTGTCCCGTCGCCCACGCTCATGAATCCTTTGAAATCGTCGTCTCGTTCGCGGCTAGCGGACCTTTTTCTCCGCGCCGAGCATCCTAGTCGATATATATATATACGTATACGTATACGCACACGTATACACGCTTCTACCTTCTATTCTCTTTTTATCCCGCATGGGCCGTGTACGTTGCGGCCAAGCGACGTCCACGCATACACCGTACACCATACGGATGGGGATCAGCAGCGGCAGCAGCGGCAGCGGCAGCGGGAGCGGCAGCAGCGGCAGCGGGAGGTTGATATGGGTATGGGTATCGGGGAAGTGGGGGCGCGATAGGATGGGAGGGGAGGGTGGTGGCGGCTGGGATCAAGGGAGACGGGGGAGAGGGGCACGCGTACGTATTTATAGGTTGGGAGTAACCGCCGGCGGATCGTCGGAGCGGCTCTCGAGGCGAGAATGCCCGAATAAATTAGGTGCAAGTATTGTAAGCGATCGCTCATGATTTCGGGTCCGAGTGGTGGGGATCCGGCTCACCAATACACGTAAGGCGTAAGCGACTCGAGGGCAGCTGTAGCAACGGAGCAGGAGCGAGCCTCGGTGCTGTCAGAGGCTCACCGCGCCGTCCGAAGGATTTTCGCTCGGAAAGATTTACTTAGGACGGGGACACGCGTCGACTCGTGATGCATAAGAGGACAAACAGACATGATCGCAGGAATCATTTTTCCTTCTCCCTCACCCCCCCCCCTCCCCTGCTGGCCCGACTCACCACTCGACCACACGGGCTCGTTCACTTTTGCCGGCCGCCGTCCACGGACCTCGTTTCGTATTAAAATCAGACGTGTCCCGCTCTTGCCTCGTGTACTCTCACATAGACGACGAATATAATAGAGTCTTGATTTGCCCCGAGCTTACTTCTACGTAAGCTAAGGAGTGAGCCAGAAGGTTCTTCTGGTCCCTTGCCACTTTTCCATTTCTCTTTTCACAATTACAAGGAAACGTATTGATTGGTCCCTTACAATTCATTGGTGCGTTTGTCGGTATTTCGCGCACAATCCTCATTCTCCAGGATTTTCACGACTAACAGCAGTTCATTTCGGACGACTCAGAATAAACTTTCATCATTTATATACCGCTCCCTCCCTCCCTCCCTCCCCCCTCCCAATGAATAAATACGAATAAATCCTGCAGTTTTTAAAAGCCAAGTAAGATGATTAATGTAGGCAAATATTAATAAAAACCTATATAAACGGAGCTAATCCTCTCGGACGACATACAATTAATAATAATAATAATAATAATAATAATAATACCCACGTATTCGTAGTCGATAAATAGTCGCGGAAGCATTAGCATTGTCAACAACGGCAGCCATGTCGACGACTACGACCACTACGATAACAACGACTACGACCACTACGACAACGACAACGACAACAACAACAGCAGCAGCAGCAGCAGCAGCAGAAGCTGTACAACGAGATTGTTAATGAAAGGAAAGTGCATGAACCCCGTGAGCTTACGGCTCACGTATTCGAGACATCTTATCTAGAGATTACGAGAATGCGATTTAATAATGATTTTCTTATTCCTGTCGGCACACATTCAAATCAATACAGAATAATTCAATTAAAACTTTCAGATACGGAGGATCGGTGGTGGTGCGTCTACCCGTATATCTACCTACCGTATACGGCGTACGTATGGGTAGGTACGGCCATGGGAATCGAGAACGTGGGAGTCCAGGTCTTTTTTAGCAATTATGATTAATTACGGTGGAGCGAAGGGACACGAAGGCATAAAAGATAATGAGGCGTCATTATTTCTCAAGTATAATGTCGATCTCTCGAAAAGTTGTCGTTATTTACAGGAGGCCGGCCGCGTTCCAATTTTAATCAAATGGACATTTCAATTAAACCGATGTTTATTTAGCCGGGTAGAAATAAGGGCGGGAGGTGATGAGGGGCTGATGGCGGCGGCTGTGGGGGGGGGGAGATGGAAGAGAAGGAGGGGGAGAGGTCTTTGGCTTAGTTTTGAATCGTAAAATCACAGTTTATGACTTCCGTTTACATTAAACGAGTGCGAGGTAGCAAAGAAAGTGGAATCGAGAGAGAGAGAGGGGGGCGGGGAGGGAGGCTCGGTGGGCTGCGAGAGTATCATGACTAGTTTTTCCATTTGGAGGGTGATGCGTGTGACGAGGAGAGGAGGAGGAGGAGGAGGAGGAGGAGGAGCTGTAAAAAGCATCGTCGGGAATGTCAGGCACAGATTTCCATGACGTTCGCGCGCACGCGCCTTGTAATGACATTTGACTTGGAACGAGGAAGAGGGCACTTTTATCACTTATATATATATATATATTTTTCATCCCGCTCCGCTCTTATCCACACTCGGTCTTCAAGGGGTGATAAATATATTTTTGTACAAAAAGTTCGGGAGGGGTAGGGGCACGGAAAACGTAGACCGAATGCTGCTCATTACGGTTAAAGGCTTCCACTTTGTGGTTCGTCGTGGACCACACGTGCATAATGTTCCAGGTCGTATTAAAAGAATCGTTATCCGCCAGCGTTGTGCCAGGGCGGCGGTGAGACGGTGGGTCGCCAGGGGCAAAGTGCAAGGCGCCTGAGTACGGGAGACGGTCATGAGCGTGTATCACTCGGGCGATTGTACCGACGTTATTATTACATTATATTAATAAAACACCGATGACCTTATCGACGCAATCGACGTCGCCCGGGCGCCATCCCGTTAACTCTTTCAAAGGCGTTCGATAAATTGCATCGGCGGTTAAGAACAGCACTAACGGCAACAATACGAAAAGCAACAACAACAATAGCTGGATCGAAAGCTCCGGTGCGTAATGATAGTGTAATGACGACGTAATCGAGGGGCCGAAGGTCGAGGAAAGATACGGAGAGTTATTTAGAATGTGGAAGGGCGTCGAAGCTGAAAGTGCATTTCCCGGGAAAGGGAAAATATATCGAGGGAAAGTCGGCCCTCGATAAGTAAATGGAGTTTTACATTTCGGGAACAAATGGAGCTCCCTCGAGGATTCCCCGGGGAACGGTAAGTTATCGAGGTCCGGACGGACGCTCCCTTCACCCCCCCCCCCCCCGACCTTATCGCGCGTAAGCCTCGGGGCAGAAATAGCTAGGAGCCGAGCGAGAGTACATTGTCGTCGCTCGGTTAGAAAAATCCGATCCCCGTCCAAAAAAAAAAAAAGAGAAAAAAAAACCCTCTCTCTCTCTCTCTCTCTCTCCGAACCGTCCGCCCCCGCCGCTCGATCGAATGCCACCGTAAATTCTCGCCAAGTTATCCGGGAGGGGATATAACCCGGGGCTGTAATCGGCGACCTTTGGCCAAAAAGCTCCGGACGATGCGGATTCGAAATTCCTCGTTGTGCCTCGTTGTCCCAGAGTTCAGAAGCCGACGTTCACCGGCGGCAACGCGCGCCTCCATCGTCAACCGGCGACGAACCCTTCGTCGGGGGGGGGGGGGAGGCACAACACGGATACAGACGCATAGAGGTTCGACGCTCAGAAGAAGACCTAGTGAAGCACGAGGACAATGTACTCGCTTACTCTAATAAGGGTTCTTATCTGATATTTTGATTTGAAGTGACGCGGGGCTATTTGGGGGCCCCAGCCGGCGACGGCTGAGGTCGAGAGGTGGATGAGTATGTGGGGGGACCTCGTCGTTAGGCACACGCGCGGGTCTCTTAATGGATTTCGGGGAGAAAAGAAGGTGAAGAATCGAGTGGAGGAGCGGCCGCTTAATAGCCGGTTAATCGACTCGTGGGGACGTAGGCTCGAATGTCCCGGGGACCGTTGCTGCGCCCTTTGTTTTCATCATCCCTATCCCTCACCTCGTGACACTTAACGAATCTATCCGGGCGGAGCAGGTCGATCACTATCGGGGATAGTGGTCATCCGGGACGAAGGGACCCCAGAAGAAGCTATTTACTTTAGTTTAGTTTAGTGACTGTTGCTGCCATCGGCCGTTACTCACCTAATTGGACGTACATCTTGGGCCTGACGTTCTCCTGCCAGACGCCGAGGGCGATGCCCGCGCTGAGCAGAGTGACCAGGAGCCAGGATCCGAGGGCCCTGCGCGCCATCCTCGCCCCGACGTCGATCATCCTCGGGTGAGCGTTGGTCTTCCTCGGTTACGTCGCTTTCGTACCGGCAAAACGGATATTTACTTTCCCTAACAATAATCAATGGCAATTGATAATAACCGCTCTGTCGGCAATAACAACAACAACAACAAGATTACAATGAACAAGAACAACACACAGAGAGCGAGGCGGCAAACTCGCGTGGTCGCGCACAAGTCACACAGGATGCCCACGAGGTGGGTGCATGCAATTCACAAGGGATCGACGGCCCCCATTAAATTTAGGCCCTGGCCGATCAGCTGTGCTCGGGGCCCGGAGCCTGTCGTCGCGGCTAATCGAGGAGGTGCTCGGCTGCGTTAGGCGACGGCGAGGGGGTGCAGGTCGAGCAGCGGGACAAGGGAACGGGGATGAGACGGGGAGACGAGTGGATGTGGAAAGACGTGGACGAGAAAAGTGGACGAGAGCGGTGGGTTGTTGTGCGGGGATGGACGCCCGGGCTGGCAAACGAGCGTGGCACAGGAATCACTTGGCCTCCTGGTGGCCGAGCTTCGCGGCCTCGTCTCGCACTAGGCTGCCGCTCCTGTCGTCATCGTTCACGGCAACGTTCTGACTGGGCTCTGAGATCGTCTTCCGGCGCATATCGTCGACCCGGGCGCATCTATATCCGAGCCAGCACGCCGTTCTCTACTCTCTCTCTCTCTCTCTCTCACGGCTTTAACCTCCTCCTATGCCCTTATCACCGCGCTTTATCTCCTGGCAGACACGCACGCACAGAGGGAGCAGCAGGATGAGGCACGTCGTCGGCTGTACACGTGTGCGATCATCCGCGCTCGAACTGCGGGCCACGGGCGTCGAACCGGGCGCTCACCAAGTACGGAGAAAGCAGTACCGCGGGGGACGTAGATCGCTCCTCGCGGACGATCAGCGTCGAACTGACTGGCGCGCGCGCTCTCTCTCTTTCTCGCTCTCTTCCTCTTCTTCGCTGTCCTCGTCGATGTCGTCGTCCCCGTCTACGTTCTCTCGTTCCCTCTCTCTCCCACTGCCGCTCTCCTCGTATACTCGGCTGCCGGCGACGGCGGTGTCGGCGCTCACGACCCCCACCCCCAGATGGCGCGCATGCGCTCTCCGCTCTTGTTGTCGCTGCTGCTGCTGCTGCTGCTGCTTATGCTGTTGCTGCTGCCGCCGCTGCCGCTGCTGCTGCTGCCGCTGCTGTTGCTGCTGCTGCTGCTGCTGCTGCTGATGATGATGAAGCTACGGCGACGGTGGCGGTGGCGGTGGCGGTGGCGTCGGCGGCGACTCTGGCGGCTTATCGGACGTGCTGGCTCCGACGGGGGTGACGCGCGCGCGCGCGCGCCTCCTCCACGAGGGATTTACGGACTCGGGAGCGCGGCTCCTATGAATCGCGACCGCGCACTCATGCGCGAATTACTGCATCCATCCACGGTCCGATACCGGCGGATATCTTCTGTGGCTCTTCTCCCCCTCGACGCCTCTGCCCGAGGCGATGGCGCCGCAGACCTGCAACCAAACCAAGCACGACGTATTAATCCACCTCGCCCTCTCAAATCCTTCATATCAACTCTTTTCAAGACAACTCCTAATGCACTTCTCTCTCTCTCTCTCTCTCTCTCTCTCTCTCTCTCTCTCTCTCTCTCCCTTTCTACGAGGATTGGCCAAGTTGGCACACATGACAACCGTGTTTAATATCAAATCCCACGGAATTAAGATATATCAAAGTTTTGACCTGGATTATCTCTCCCGCTTTGCCCCCCCCCCCCCCCCACCGGCCCACTAGCCACGCAAATTAAAATACATAACCATTTGTATTCAAACGACTTATTGAGTGCTCTTTTTTTAAGCAATTACTAGTTAAACATTTCAATGGCTTCGGCAGATAATAGCGAAAGCGCACATTTCAAAATTTTCATCTCAATAACTTTGTGAGCTGTCGATGCATTATTTATTAAAAATATGACGGGGTAATTGATCGATAAACGCTACGTGTCGGGAACATTTAGACTTCCGAATAAAATGAGTTTTTGTTTTGTTTTTGTTTTTTTTTTTTGTTTTTTATTCGACCATATTTCATTAGTCGATTGGTAAATTGGCTTGACGCTAACGCTAAAATCAACGGCATCCAGTTAATGAATGAAGTTTTTTTAGCCACGCGACGTGCAGCAAATAATCTAACCGAATGCTGGCAAATCAAAACGCAAAATTAATAAATTTAATAATAATTAACTTTCATTATTCATTATTCATTAATAAATGCTGTTTGTTCTAACGATGCGCGTGCTGACGCGAGCCCGCGCAATTATACTTTGCCCAGCCAGTGCGTATCGGGTGGGCCTGTACGGTGGGGCTGGAGGGGCTGGAGGGGCTGGAGGGGCTGGAGGGGCGGATGGCGATGTGTGGGCTCGTACGTGCTCGCGGTGCGAGCGCACGCGTACGCCAGTGTACGTACGTGCGAACATATTAATGCGAATTTTATCGTGGCGCGGGAGGTGAATATAGGGCATATAAAAGGGGGCACCGCGGCGCGCTCCAGCCGATCGTAAAACAAATTTTATAGGATGCATAAGTAAACGAAGAGTATAAATATTTTTGCGAAGGGAAAAATAGGTACGTATATTTTGAGGGCCGATTGATTGCCTGGTGCGTGGGCGTTGCGCGTTGCGCGTTGCGCGAGGGGGAGGGGGAGGAGGGTCGGACGAAATCCGCCAGGAGGGACTTTCTTATATTCAATTGTGAGTGCAAAATATTTATTCGATAGAGAGATCGCTCGTCCAAATCTATTTCCAAGTCGGGAATAATGAATTATGGCGATCCTCGCTTAGACTGCAAATTACACCGAACCAAATACGGCAAAGGGCTTAGACATCATTATTTTTGTACGGCCCGTAAAAAATGCACTTCCATCGGAATACAAATTCCTTCGTCTTTTTTCCCTCTGCATTTTTCACTGGCCTTTTTCAATCGGCAGACGTAATGTTTTTAATTTAGTCATTTAAGTGGCACACATTTTCGCACCCATAAATAAAATGTCTCTCACGGAGTTATTATATTTTGATAAAAATCCCTTTATTAAAGCAGAAAATACTACAACAACAACAAGAGAGAGAGAGAGAGAGAGAAATTAATATTTATCGTATTTTGGGGGTTTAGCGAAATTAATTTTGCGGACAATCGATATGAATGAAAAATACGTTTAGCAGCCTATATACAGAGGAACGGAAACGGATCGGTATATTTCGCTTTATTTCGGGCGTGAGTTATAATTTTTGTTTTGTTGTTGTTGTTGTTGTTGTTGTTTTGTCTTTAATTCTTCAATTTCGTCTCGTTGCTCCTTATTTTTTTATATTATTTATAAAAATCGCTGCTTAACGTCTGATTTGAAATTCTAATTTTACATTGTACGGCCTCGGAAGCAAATAAATTTTTCATAAGACCAGAAGTGCGCGTATTTTTTATGCCGACTTTATTGGACGCAACAAAAGCAAGGATCGAAAGTCTTCATAAAGAATCTTCAAGAATTTATTTATGGCTCCTCATGAAAGAATAAGTTTTATTAACATTTTTCATATTATGCATTCAAGGTCCATAGACGGACGGGGGAAGATTTCTTGGCTCGAAACTAGAACGTATACTGGAGTAACTTATGTTAATCTCCTACGTGGCATCGGTTTCTCGCGTATCACAGAACGCATGGTATTAAATTGTATAGGTTATGTATTTCAGTCCCTGGCCCGCGCGGTCGCAGGCTTCGTCTACGGATTCGTCACCAGCGTCAGACAAGGACACGGAATTGCGTGACGAATTTTGACGTAAGCACACGCCGCTAATTGCGGGAGCACCTCATCGATGATAAAAACCGAATTCGGAAGGCCGACGTTATTGACGGCTTGTCATCCCAATAACTTAAGCGATAATTCGTATAATAAGCGGACGACTTAATACGAACGTCTCGAGAAAGTTTTTCGCGTACGGGATGAAAGATCGGGAGCGGCAGCTCGATGCGATGGGAAATTGAGAGATCACGAGCAGCTCGAGGCTTATCGCCAAAACAACCTCCTACTCGACGTGCTATTTTTCTTCACGTCCGCGGTGCTCGTAGGAGGGTTAAAGGGCAGGAGGGAAAGGAGGGTAAGAAGGAAGGGAGGGTAGGAAGGAAGGGAGGAAGGAAGGAAGGAAGGAAGGGAGGGTGGGAGGGAGGGAGGAATGGAAGGAAGGAACGAGCCGTTCTCGGAAGGCCGACGAGTCTCTCCTGGGCTCGACAGGGAGGTCCGACTTTCAAAGCACCAGCCGTCCGACCATTAGGCGCGTCCTGCTAATTCATAATTCGCGAGCTCCATTGTACTGTTCTCATCATCTCTGTCGGACGTCGACCGCGCACGCAGCATGAACGCACACACACGCCCCTCGGCCGCTCGTATATTTATAGAAGAGTCGGCGGGTGGGAGGGAGGGAGGGAGGGACGCGCGCGCGCGTACGTACGTATTAGCGCGCGTACGTACGTGTGTGCCTGTGTTGCGCGGGCCCGCACTCCTTCGGATGTCGTTCGGCCGGAACAGCCAGCGACGCGTAAGGATAATGGACGATCCGACGCGACAAATGGAATACACAATAGCGCCGCGGGACGGGTCGGGGAGGTAAAAAAGCGATTGCCGCTCGGACGAACACTTTGGGGAGGGCACCGTTGACTGGCTGGACAGAGAAGCGTCGTTCTCCCATCAAACGCGCAAAAGCCCCCTCCCCTCCCCTCATCTCTCTCTCTCTCTCTCTCTCTCTCTCTCTCACCCCTCTCTCTCTCTCTATGGAGTTTGTGCTGTAGGTTGTCGCGGGCCAGGGAGAGACAGATGATAAAAGCAAAAGAGTTTTGATCATTTCCGTGGTCACGGATGCCGCTCCTTTTTTTTTCGGCCAATTTTCCGCTCTTTTTCGATTTTAAGCTCCGCCGGAGCAAAATGTCTTTGTGTGCTTTTGGATGATCGCGAAACTGAAAAGGGACCCCCGCCTACGTACCCCCACCCCGTCCAGTCCACTCGATATAACTCGACTCGGCTCTTTAAATATGCCCGCGAGGCTAATTCCATGGCTACGGGGGCGGGGGGGGGCAGAGAATCCTGTTGATTTTAGCCGAATTAGTTAAGGAACTGAACTATACACTCTAGCCGGCTACGATCGATGATAAAGATTTACATCGCGATTACGTCCGAGCGTCCTAAGGCTCATCCAGCTTACAATTAAATTACAAAAGCCTACTTAAGTACGGTATGTACGACGTGCACGGGAACTAAATCAATGCTGTTCTTTCTCACGGATGTGGCTCGAGGTCCAAATTAATAATGATTTTTAGTTAATTTATGCAAAATGACGCGCTCCCTCCTTTGTCCCCGCGCTCGGCAAACTTTCATTCCTCGAGTTAAAGAAGCCGCATTCTCTTAAGGAAAATCAACCTCCCCCCCCCCCCCGCCACCGGGGATCTTACCTTATTAACCAATTGAATTGAAAAGAGGTGCTAGAAAATAACGTCAATCGGAATCAGTCCGACATTCGTATCCGGCCATGGAATTATTTATCTGTAAATTAATTATGGGCCGGCAATCGTAAAAGCTTCGTTCGGTTACGTATCGACGGACGGCACCTTTCACCCTACCCCTGTATCCCTGTACCCTGTCACAATTACAACTTACAATCACACGCAACTACGCAAGCCATATATACATTAAATCCGGAGATCCAGATTTTTCGGTTTCGACATTATTGCGCGGCATCGCGTGTCTTGAAGCTCTCTTCCTTGCCCCTGCCCCTGCCCCTGCCCCGCCCAACGCCACTCACCGAATGTACGCGTTCAAATAAACAATAGAAATTCGTACATATCGGTCAAGTGGTTTGTTTATTTATATATTTATTTATTTTTTCTTTTCTCTTACTACCACATTATTCTTATTGTTATTAAATGCTAAGATTACTTTGTATGTTTCTGTTGACAAGCGCGACATTGGGCCGTAATTAATTCGTCGCTCATTTCTAGACGTCCACCCAAGAAAGCCTGTGCAGGTAATGTAGAATCAAGATGCGTCGGGTGAACTTTTCCGCCGATGCAATAACACCCGCGTAGGCATTTAATAATAAAAAGGCGCAGAAAATGGCGAGCAGTTGTAAGTTTAAGTAAAAATGTTCGAGTCTCTTATCAGGAAGAAGAGGGGTTTTTTTTTGTTTCTTTACAATCAGTGACCTTGATCCCGACTAATCGTGACGTCGGTTGGCGCGAGAAGACCAAGTATAACGATATCTTTTTATTTCGAAGGACTCTCGAGGATGTTAATTTATCGAGTAATAAACGTTCAGGTGCTGCTGCAGGTTATTAAGCGCATTTCACTAAAATATCAGATACGGGCTCGGCCGTAAATTACGTAACACCTTAGTCGGGGTGGCCGGGGTGGTCGGGACCGTCGGGATGGTCGGGATGGTCGGGGGGTTCGTTAGGTGCGAGAGCGGGAGCTCTCCTCGTGAACATGCGTTACAATTTATACCGCGGGGACGAGCGGGTATACGTTACATGATAGCGGCAAATGAAAAATTGCTTTAAAAAGCGTTGCGTAATTTATGGAGCTCCCCGATCCACCCCCCGATCCCCTCACCCTTCCTATCTTTAAATTTAATCTGCATTCTGATCCGAATCCATTAGATAGCGGCGTCGGCAATGCGGCGGCGGGGAGAGGGCGGGAGGGTGGGAGGTAGGGGCGGGGGGGGGCGGGGATGCGGGGATGCGGATCCTCCGGAGCCTCGGCCGTCCACTAACGAACCAGCCGACAAAGAATATTTTACAGCAAAGGAAGGGTCTCCTAGGGCGAGAATGGTCCACGAGGACGTCGATCGGCAAGGTGCGAGTTATCGGGGCGGGGCGGGACGGGGCGATACGGGGGGCGTCGGGGTGGTGGCCCCGAAGGAGGCGAGCTTCCCTCGAGATTTCCCCCCGTGTGATCCGCTGCTGCGTGCACTCGGACGCGTCTCCGAGAGCTCGTCAATTAACCTGCACGTATAGATACGCACGCACAGAGGCATTACGTGGGTCGCGAGGGTTGGCTTATGTACGTACACGACGAGGTCGACGTCCGCGATTTGCAGGTAGAGCGCGCGCTCGTCCGTACATACGGCCGTGACTGCAATGTCCGATTACACTTCCGGCTCTCGTTGATGGCGCCGACTGGAGTGCCACCCGCCTGCCTGCCTGCCTGCCTGCGGTCTCCTATCCGCACACTCGTTCGCTCCGTCTCTCTCTCTCTCTCTCTCTCACTCTCACACACGGGCGCAAGCACACACACACGCACGCAAGCACGCGCGCACGCAGAAACACGCATAGCCCGCGCTGCCGCCTCCATCATCCACGGAGGCACACGTACGCGAGCCAACGGGCGTTTGCCTACGCGCCTCCCCCGCAGAGAGGCGTCGGGGCGCGCGATGTCCGACACGCCGGTCAGCATCCTTCAGCGATTTCGATCGAGTCAAGCTCCCATGCGGATGTCAACGAATCGACAGTCGCACCTAGACCCCTCTGTCGAGCTCGGAGGGCCGGCAACGAGGCCACCGGAGGACACGCTCCCTTTCCCAACCGTCCCCTTCTCCAAGATTCAACGGAGTCGCCTCGAGCTGCTCGTAGTTGCGTGGGCGGAGACTTTCTTGTAAATTACGCGGGTCAATTGTATCGTATCCAAGGCCACTTATGGGGTCCCCGGTTAGATATCGTTGAAATTCTATAAAAACCAATCCACGCGCGCGTTACGCTGCTTTAACTCTGTCCTTCGAGAAATTCGATAATTCAGACGAGCCGGTTTGTTTGACAACAATTTTTAATCGTCGCTCCGACGCGGGGACCGACACATTCCATTTCAATTTACTTTTATTATGGCACCGCTCGGAGCTAACCTCTGCAGTGGCATTTACAGCGTACAATGTAAGTAAATAAGCCTTTCTCGTAACTTAAATCGATATAAACAAAGAGTTACCCTTTACCTTTACATGACAACTATCAAACCCAATGGGAGATGTCCTTGTACGTTTAACTAATTACTCTCACCTTCCTCGTATTTCATATGTATATGTATATATATTTCAAATAAGATAAATCGAAAGATTTATCGATACCGGTCACGCTGCCTCGAACCATTTGTTCTTTACCGTCGCATTCGTATTTATTTATTTTTATCTTTTACTTTTCTTTTCAATCGCAGGCAACAAAGTGCATGCCGCCGTTGTCTACAAATAATCTACAAAAAAACAAAACAAAACAAAAAAGTCCCGCGAGATTTTCAATATCTTGGACTTTTAAATACTCGACAGCGGTCCAAATGGTTTTCAGCCTTTTTAATATATATTATAAGAATATTACCTGTAATTTCGGTGTACGTATCGTTCACTACTCCCTTATTAAATTCCTTACAAAGGCTTAAAAAAAAAAAAAAAAAAAATTTAATCTACAATAACGAGCTTTGTTTTCTGTCCGAAATTTAACTGTACTATCCCCCCGCCCCCGCCCCGCCCCCCTCCTCTTGGCTATTTTCTCCGCAGCCAAGCTCTTTTTTTATTACTCCCTTTCTCTCTTTTTCTTTTTCTTTTTTTCTACTTTTTTATTTTTTATTTTTTTATTTTTTGTTTTTTTTTTTATCATAGAGTAATTGATCTTAAAAAAATTTAGTGCGCCCACTGTTTTTGGCTGACATTTTTCAAAAATCCTTTGCCCCGAAATAAAAGTATTCCACCCGTGTCTATCCAAGATTTTTCAAACTCGTTCTCCTTTTTTCGACATTAACTATTTTTTAAGTGTACGACTGTCCGTGTGTGCCGTTTTTTTACAGTTCTTTTGTCTGCATGCTGTATACCGAGAAACCTTTTAGTTTGATAAAATTCATAGAAAATTCATAGAAAATTCATAGAAAATTCATAGAAAATTCATTTTACGTATGATATTATTATTATTATTATATTATAGACTAATAAGGCCATTATACGTAGATGTGCTTGATAAACAAAAAAGGCTTTCTTATTAGATAACTGCATTTTTGACGATTTGGACTAATTTCATTGTGTCTTCGTGCATCAACTTTCGTGTATTTCCAAGGATTATTAAGAGCGTTTTTTTTTGTTTTTTTTTTTTGTTTTAAGTTATTTAACCCGAACTATCGAGATTATTAATAAAGGGGAATTTAGTAAAAGTAATTTAGTAAATGCCGGCAATTTAATGAAAATTTGAGAAATCCGGAATACGAGCGGGATGACATTGGCATTCTGTATGTGCGTGAAATCTCAGGGACGTTTGCATCTATCAATTGAATGGAGCTTTCGATTTCGGGGAGCATTAACGACGATAATGTATCGAACCTCTCGCTGTCGAGGCTGTTAAGTTGTCCAGTAGCCAATGGTAGCCTGGCTATATAATGATAAGAAATAAATCCATTGGTACTTGAGAATTGATAGCTGCACCGAATTCACGACCAGATTAATTTGATAAAATTCACTCGTAGGACCGTTTCGTTTATCAAAAATTAAAAAAAAAAAACAAAAAAAAACAAAAACGAACTGCCAAAGCAAAAAGATCTACGTTCCCCGCCTCGACGCAAAATAATTCCAACAATGGCGTATTTGTTGATTAAAAAAAAATACTTTACGTTCGGGATAGAGATTACGATAATAGAGAAGCCGTAGTGCGAAACTCCCTCCGCGTAAGAATCCACTTATGACGTAAACTTGTAACTTTGGTTAATATTCGGTCGAGTTGGCGCGCTCGCCAAATGTCGCATTTAGTTTATGCAGACGATCGAAGCGAAATGCGGGGAGCGCCGTGGCAGCCACGTATTTACATCGCGGCACGTATTTATATACGTATATAAATAATGTACATTTTGAGCGTAATAAATCTCCTTTGTTTGATAGCTAAAGTATTCGGCCGTTAAAGAAGTATCGGCAAAGTATTTCGCTCGTGTCTAGTAGGGAAGAGATATTAAATCGAGAACATTTCATTGCCAGCCTCCGACCGTAATTCCACAGCGAATCCGGGCTTCACTCAACCCGTGGCGAGAAATGGGGGGGGGAGAAAGGGAGAGAAAGGGAGAGAAAGGAGAGAGAGGGAGAGAGAGAGAGAGCGACAGAGAGAGAGAGAGAGAGAGAGAGAGAGAGAGGGAGAGGGAGGGAGGAAGATGGCGAGACGGAGGGAGGCGGTATAGTCGGCCGGGCCGCCGCGCAAAGAGTGAAACTTGTCGGAAACACAAGCTAACAGCGAAATATTTGTACAGCTAGTAAACGTAATCTTCGGCGAGGCGAAGAATCAAGTTGGCCGCGATAGGCAGTCGCGGATAACGTGCGCCGCGAAATTGATGTACACAGACGTGGGGAGGCGCACTTTTCCGGAAACCCAGCGCCGTTTCCCTTAATCCCTCCCCCCCCCCCTACCTCGGCCAAGCACCCCCCCTACCCCCTCACCACCCCCAGACACATCACCCATCCGCCCACCAACTACTCCTATCGCACGCTGCACTTGACTAATTCTGTCAGCTGTCTAAGCGCATCGTCTTGAGCGGTGCATCGCGTGGATGTAGACGAGCCAGAGTAAATACGTGGGCGCGTATACGTGGGCGTATACGCCCATGCGAGGCGAAGCGTACGGCAGGCGTACGTATCCTCACCCCCAAGCTCGGTCGCCCTGCCGATGCGCGCACGCTATCCGAGGTATCCAAGTTTCGCCAACTCGTGAAATTACAAATTGGAGCGCATGCACCTCCCCCCCGCGTCTTTTTAATATAGATTAAGCCCTCCTCATCCAGGGGCAGCACATAGCCAACGGTTCCTCCTTCTTACAATCGCCATTCCAACCCCCCCACCCCAACAAACCCGCAATTTATTTCACTTCCTATGTCGATATTAAGATAACGCGCCCTCCAGATGTTGTTCTTGCTGGCGTAGGAGGGGCCCGACTTCGTTTTTGGATTTGTTACAAGCAGGTAGAGGGGCTCGGGAGACGGGAGACGGGAGACGGGAGACGGGAGACGAGCGACGAGGGACGGGAACGGGTTTGAATTTTTTAAGCGACTCATTTCAGATTCATTTCGATTTCCCCGGGCGCTCGCCAACAATTTTTTTTATCAAACGCGCGCCTCCCCCCACCCCCTTCCACTCCACGGGCTCTATCTCCCGTCAAATCTTTCAATTACTATTAACATTTTTCATTTGAAAAAGTGATCTCGTTATCACCTGACCAATTAATGCAACCACCCCCCTCCCCGCCCCGCCCCCCTATCAATTCGATAACCAGTTTCTCGATGAGCCTCGCTCTTCGTAGCCGTTATCCCCCTTTATTACCCACCGCTGCTCATACTCAACAACACGGCATCCGTCCGGACGTAAAGAAATCTTAGAATATGAATTCTATGACAATCGGTCGACGCGCTCGTCCTTCCAAGCCCGCGGACTTGTAAATACGCCCGACAAGTAAACACACAAGGGCTCGCTCGGCGAATCTGCGCGCATAACACAGGAAGAACAAAGCGAAGGAAGAGAAGGAAGAAAAAGGTAAAATCTATAATTGAGATGGAACGGTCGGCCGGTATTAATGAATTTATCGGCGTCGAGGTGAAACGTCGAAAGTATTTGCCGACTCATATCGACTCGTAATAAAAATGATGTTAATGCGCGCATTGGTATTGCGCGCAGTCGAACGTCTCGCGATTCCCGTGGGATTGTCTTGGACTAATAATCCAACGGCGGATAAACGTACTTGAGCCAATAGTAAGAAGGTTCGATGTACCGTTGCGCGGGCCATAAATCACATTTACTCGACATTGAATATTTACAAAAAAACCTGAGGATCGTAGCCGGTGGGAAGGGGGTTGGGGGGGGGAGAAAGGGAGGTGAGGTGATTTGTGGCGGTGGAAATACGGCAGTTAAATAAGGAACGGCTGGTTGGTTGGGTTATTGGGGGGTGGGGGGAGAGAAGGGGGCAGCCCGCCCCGCTTATTATTCGAGTTTATTTCCTATCGTGTACATGAAATAAAATTTCATAATAAAATTTTATGTCGAGCGCATTTTTCTGAATACACCGCGGGCGCAAGAGCTAAAAGATTCTTTTCCGGAAACGGCAAAGATTTCCATCCCGCGCGAGCATAATAAAGTATACGCTCAAAAATGCACGCCGCGGCACCAAGATGTGCCAGCCGGTCGGGAACGAAGGGTGCGCGTCGGCGGGTGAGGGGTGGGTGTGGGCTCGGGCGGGGGTGGGGGTCCGGGGGGCTGCAAAGCTTAGAGCAACAGAGGCACAAGAGCCGTAGGGGCCCGGGGGACGGGAGGGACGCCAAGAGGGGCGGGGAGGGCGAATCCTCGGATGCTCGACTTTTGTTTTCGAGCGGCGCTCCATTTTTCATTTAAGATATCGCGGCGGAAGCTGCGAAAACGGCGCCGCCGTCGCGTTACCGTTCAGCAGGGTCCGCGCAACGGTTCCGAGATAATAAAGAAAACGGCCCTGATAAAGCCGTAATACGCCCGGGCGGACGATATGGCAGGGAAAGCGGTAAAAAAAAGTGGCGAGGGATCGCAAGGCGGCGGTGGACAGGAGGTAATGGAGGAAGAGGAACATGAGGAGGAGGAGGAGGAGGAGGAGGGAGGGGAGAAAATAAGAGCCGGAGAGGGCAGAAGGCTAAAATGGCGGATGAACGGCAATGATTTTATAGAGCGACAAGAGAAGGAAATGCGGGAATCGATTTTTCGCGCATTTAACATGACCGCATCCGTCGTCGGTGTGACCCCCTGCCCCCTGCCCCAACTCCAGCAGGGTTGAACCTAAAGATCGATATCGGAGTATCGGGCTGCAGAATTGTATCGTTATCCTCCGCGCGGCCGATCTCGTCCGTGAAATCGCGAAATCGTCCTCGAGGTCCCCTCTCTTCAGGAAAAGCCATAACGTCCCCTCGGCCCCTGTAGACCCACCCACCCGCCCATTAGCTCTTGTTCGTCCATCGAGGCGACCCGGGAGCAAGCTTATTACGAATGCCAATGGCGATGGGAGGCTCGGGCATTCCACCGCGCTTACCGCAACGATAAAGCGCTCGTAGTCTCGCTGCGGTGGGCGGCTGCGGCGAGGGGCCGAGGGTCACGGGAAAAGAAAAGTCTCAGACATTGTGCTCCCTGTAAAAGGGGAAATCATTGTCCCGCTCGATAATGCACTTCATTCTGTTTGCTCGATACTCGAGATGATCGCCAATAGACGACTAGTCCTTTTGTTACCAAGTGGAAGGCAAGTTTTTTCTCATCTCATGTATATATATATATATATATATATATATCTCCTCTCTCTTCCTCTCTCTCTCTTCCTCTCTCCCACCCTCACTCCCTCCCTCTCTCGCTCTCTTTTTCTTTTTCTTTCGAGTCGTCCCCAGCGCCGGATTTTCACGGAGTACGTCTTCAAGTGGCGCGAGAATTCTCCTCGGAGCTAAGAATTACGTCGAGCACCGTTTCTTAATTGGGCTCATGCTGCTGCTACTGCTGTTGCTGCTGTTGTTGCTGCTGCTAGTGCTGCTGCTCGATGCTCGGTGCTCGATGCTCTATGCTAGATGCTAGATGCTCATCGAAATCTCGAGCGTTGCATTAATTTTGCATGCGCGAGGGCTTCTTCCTTGGACTACTACGTAACTGCAATTTCATATCTGCTGAATTCATATCAATTTGTAAAATAGATATCCGCCTGGAAATCCTTACCCCCCCTCCTGCTCCCTTACCTCCCCCACCCCTCCCCCTCTTCGTCCTCGTCACTCCCCGGCAGCGGAAAACTTTAAAATTACGATTCCATTTTAACTTTTATTGCAATGCCTGTCTGCCCCCCGCCCCGCGCACGCCTATACGTGCATGTGCGTGTGCGTGTGGGCGCGCGTGCATGTGCGACGGGGCTACTTAACATTGCAAACTTAAATTTCAATGATTTATACCGCAACTCGTCGATAATTCTATTTTAAACTGACATTGTATTTGTCAGGCTGCAGCGGGATACTTAAGATCCGAGATAGTACCGCCAAAGTACAATCCAAGCCATTGGCTTAACCATTTTTCTTCATTCTTTCGAAGGGAAAGACAAGAAGAAAAAAAAACAAAAAAGAAACATCGTGGGATGAATGGTTCCGATCGTATTTAAAAAGAGCGTGCTCGCCTCGACGACTGGCATGGAAAATACGAAATTGTCCATGCCTTAGTAATTGGCATAATAATAACGGCAGGCGCATTGGATTATTATTATTATTATTATTATTATTATTATTATTATTACGCCGTTGTATCACATTTACATGTGAGAATTACATATTTCTGCAAGGCGAAGAAAGTGTAGGTGTCTGCAAAAAGTACGGGAAAATCGAAGGAACAATGGAGGAGGTGGCGAGGAAGTCGAGTCGGTGTGAAGGGAACGGAGGTGAAAAACATTGAAAATACCCTTCATTCCGGACTCTTTATTTCCCAACGTGCAAACTCCCCTTCGAAAATCGCTGACACGGATCGAGCTCGGATACGACGTCGCAGCATCGGCGGCTCCTTGCAAAAGAAAAAAAGAAAGAAAGAAAGAAAGAAAGAAAGAAAGAAAGAAAAAAAAGTAAGAAAGAAGTGGAAGGGAAAGGAAAGGCGGGCGGGGGGGGATGAAAAAGGAAGTCAAATGCGCATCCAGGATTTCGGATGCGCACGCAGCATCCAAGCGAGAATGAGAAAAGGCGACACTCGTTCATTTGGATCGCGGTTCTCGTCGCTCGTGTCGTCGGGAAAATTTTAGCGCGTGCGTGCCTCGCTCGACCACCTCCTCCTCCTCCTCCTCCTCCTCCTGCTCTTCACTCCCCCTCCCTACCCCCTTTACCCGATCACCGTCCCATATCTGGCACAGAGCGCGCGTACGAGAGAAAGAGAGAGGGCAGCGAGGGATCTTCTCTCCGCAGCCACTCACGTCCGCCCACCCGATCGCTAGCGAGCGAGCGAGCGAGCCAAGGAGATGAAAAAAGTTAGAGAGGAGGGCTGATTGAAGTTAAATAGGATGGGCGAGAAGAATGATAACGGGTGCGGGGGAGAAGGGTGGCGGGGCGGTTGGAGGGGTAGTGCGCGCAAACTGTAATTGAAGGACGAGGGAAGGCAGGTCACGACGATGACTGCGTGCGTAGATTATTGAAGCAATTTTAATAACGAGGTGCCCGCGTCTCCATCACACCCCGCTCTCGCCCCCTCCCCCCACCTTCCACCGAAATCAGAGTGATTTTTCCTGTCTTTATCGTCATTCTTTCGTCATTCTCTCGTCATCTCTCGTCATTTCTCATCGGCTTTCGTCCCCCGCTTGCACGAACCGCCGTATTACGGTAAGAATTTTGTTATTCCGTAAAATGTAGGCTTCCCCTTCCGCCCCCCCGCGGGCTCCGCTTGCCCTTCGCCACCCTTATAAATTACCTGGCATTATAAATTTAGACCGGCGAAATTGAAATTTGAATCTGTCCAATGACTAAATCAGCGTTACTCTATTGGATTCAATTTTCCGGGGTTCCGGTGAATTGAGGCTACGTCAGTCCTTTCCAAGATTAACTTTTATTTTTTAGCCGAATCCTCTTACATTCACGGCACGTAAGAGTCCCAAACACACTTTTGCCTCCTTCATTATTAAAAGGCGAGGACGGCATTACATGGGCGGCCTTACAGCGACGCCATACCTCCCGACTACGTGACTTTATTAAAGCTCATTGATTCATAAATATAGGAAAGGCATTACTTAAAATGTCCTCGAGTCCAAAAGGAGAATGGCCTCCCCCCTCGCCCCCCCGATCCCGACCCGACCCTGTCCGACCCTGTCCGACCCGACCCAACCCGACCCGACCCGACCCGACAAACCTTCTGCTTTTCTAATAGAAAGTACTAATTGTCATGGGTACGGTCTTACAGAATTTACGCACGCGTTACCACCCACGCAGGTGGGTGACACAATGTTATATCGAGGGTAGATTTGCTCGTAGGCTTGTTCGATTGTTCGCTGAATTCGGCGAGACCGTCGTCGAGAGGGCGCACTCGGTGCTCGGCCGAGGTAACCGAACGTGGCGAATAGGACGAGGTGAGGGAAATTTGTAAGGAGCGAGTTAACGTAGGTGTGCGCGTATGCGCGTATGTACGTACATTGAGCGGCGAGGGGGGCTTAGTTAGAAAAGGGGGAAGGAGCAGATGAGAATTAGGGAGCTTTGACCGGAATTTCGGCGGGCTTATATTGGATTATTAAATTTTTAAAAGTCATTCCCAGCCAAGTTATTACGTAAGCGAGCATTACGTAATAGTTGAGCCAAGTAAATCTCTATAAGGTCGATAGAGCGAGAGAGAGAGAGAGAGAGAGAGAGTGGGAGAGAGAGTGGGAGGGAAGCTTGAGGATCCGATGCAGGGGTAATCTGGGTTAGAGGGATAACGCGAGCTTGGCAACGAATGCGCCGGCTATGGTAAGAGTCGTCTGTTCTCGGGGACATAATCAGGGACACCGGAAATGATGGGGAATAGTGTGGGAACGGGGAGGTTCGAAGGGAGGGGGATGTAAATGTATCCCGGATCGTCTATGGCGGAGTGACGGGCGGAGCAGAGCTTGCCTTGGTTAGTAGTGGAGACAGTTGTTTCTTCTCTTATCATCGGCCACGTTTTAGTCATGGACCATTCGGTCTTATTTGCTCATGTTATTAGTTTCGTACGGTGGTGTTAGTTATCGGCCTCGTCCGAGCAAGGGCAAATACCCCCGTCGTGGAATTGAAGGCTCTCAGTATTTCCGAGCAGATTGCTATGAAATTTCACTCGACCGAATTCAGACACTTGTTCCGGCGCTCTACTGAACCCGTTCGAACTAGCCCATATACGGATCGTGTACATTTCAATAGCCAAGTCGTTACGGCCAAGGATTTACTCGGTCTTTCTCTCGGTGAAATTTTCCATTCCCGGCCGAGCCAATGGATCCCGAAGACTCCATGTCCGTGGATCGGGACGGAGGGGGAAGCTTCAGCTATAGGCGACACAGAAAGGGCTTTTAATCGGGGCTCGATCCTTTAACGGTGACGAGGGAGCGACACAAAAACTCCGCGCGATCTATATTCAGATAAAAAGAAGGAGGATATAACTTTTGCGAGTCCGAGGCTCTTCGCTCCCCCCCCCTCCGCGCCCCTCTCTCCCCGAGCATTACTTTGAAAAGCTCCGATGATAAAAAACCGCATCGAGGACTCGGCTGAGAAATGGGGACGGGCCGCTACTCTCGTCGAGCACTCAGAGAATAAGAGAGCGAGGAAGGTCGGCGGCGAGGGAGGCGGCGGCAGCGGCGGCGGCGGCAGCGGGGAGTAAGGAAGGGGAAACGAGTGACAAGGAGGATTACCATTACGTCCGCGCGTATTCCCGTTTTGCGATTATATGCTGAGGTCGTCGAAAGAAATTTTCACTCCGTAGCCCCCCCACACCCGCCCCACCACAATAACCCCAACCACACTCTTACCTCCCTTCAACCCTCCCCCTTCCCCGCGCCATCACAATCTTCTTGCGGCGCACTTTCTTATCCGCTCGTCCGCTTCATTCCCAAACTTCGCTTCGCCCCTTCGCTCTTCCCTCGCTCATCATTCCCCTCCCCCCTTACCTAAAACACTTCGCAATAGACGCTTGACGAAATCACCTTTATCGCGATTCCCAATTTACAGGCAGACACTTCCATGCCTTTATTTTGCTTATTCCGCCGGAATTCGCCTTCGGCGAACGAGAACGCCCTCCCACACTTTCCAGAATTCGTGCGTTGGACGATCCGCCACTTTAATCTGCATCTCAAAAAGCCTTTTAAATCAGCCCTTCGACACCTGAATGCCGCTCTCATTGCCATAGCAGACCGTTAATCATTAGCTAATCACCTTACCGCCCCGCGCTTACACGCCTTACATTGTGCTTTAATTGCTATTCAATTCAATTCATTCTGCAAGATTCTTCTTAACAATGTACATTATTGTCACATAGCAGAATAAAATACTTCAGTACCCGATTAAGAGGAGCTTTTTTTTTTTTTTTTTTTTTTTTATGGAATTAAATATGAAAATAGCTTAGCGAGTACGAAGATCGAATAATTTCCTACGGGACAATCCGTACATTCGCCAAAGTTCCATTTAATTTTAATATCTTAAATAATATAGCATAATATTATTATGAAGACCAGTAGCGACCAGTAGCAAACAAAAAAAAAAAAAAAAAAAAAAACAAAAATAAAAAACTCAATCCTTATTAATCGTGTAATTGTTTGTTTATTTAATTATTCACTTATTTGTTGAAATAAAGTAGGTGAACAAATTCAGAGGAAACCTGTTCGTGGCGTATTCCGGAATTGTAAAATCAATAGCTTCCCTCGAATTTTTCTACGGATTCCTTAATCATACTTTCATTCAAATCAACTTTAAAAGTCAAAAAATACTTGCTTACATTATTATCCAAAATGTGATGTATTTCAAAAAAAAATACAATATGCTTTATATGCTGAATGAGCTCGAAAGGTGTGATAATATGGAAAACGTAATCTTTCCTGTGTAACGCCGAAATCCATTAGCTCCATTAGTAAATTTCATGCGTTTAAAAAAAATTTAACAAAAACATGATACATAATGATACACACTGTAGCTAATATATTTTTATAATCTCTGGATGTCGAAAAATTTTAATAAAATTAAAAATAACCATTAGTATTTAACAAATTATTATTACAACGGACTCCCTTATTTAATTTAATTTAATTTAATTTATTTTATTTGCTTTTTTTGTAAAAAGAAGATAAATAATTGCGGAGGTGACATCGATTAGAAATAAATAATTAACGACGCTCATTCATTACTCTAGAATTAATGATTAAATTAATTACTTCGAAACTTGCTAACTATATTTACACGTACATTTACAACGTCACTTTCCCCGACCCCCCGACTATTTGTTATTCGAAAGTATAGGACTGTCGTTCGGTCTAATAAAAATTAATTAATTAATTATTGCGAATATAGTATTAAGAAGGTACGGTAATTAACCGATAGGGTTTGGTAAATGAAAATCGAGCGGTTTTCATTCGTAAATTCGTATTAGACGGTTATGTATATATATATATATATATTTAACGATTATGTTTTCCCTTGTGCGTATAAGAGGTAACCCTAAAAGCTTTGGATTGATTCGTCACGACAAAAAAAGGTACGCGGTAATTTTCTTCATTCGACTTAGGAACGCGTCTTTACGACAAACATTATCATGTTTTCTCAGTATATTATCATTGTCGTTAAGAGGCGGATAAAAAGGCATGAGAACGAACTTGGCTTTAAAGTTAAGGAAAAGTCGCGTTAGCAGCGGGATACGGCGGGGGGAGAGGGGAACTGTGAGGCTAATATTTTTACGATAAAATCGAAAGTTACGGGAAGTATCTCGAGGGACCCTTTACACCCACATCGGCCGGTATAATTTTTAACTTAAAGTGTTAATTGTAATTTACGAATGAGAAATTTAATAAAATAATATTAGAGCCTGAGAGGCCCTTGACATTAAAGTCCATCGCAATCAAAATTCTTCCCTTCGTCCCAACCGAGTGTCCTCTCCATTAATATTTTCCTTCCTCCGAACGATCTTCACCCTTTAAATCATTGTTCCCTGGAGCTCGTTACCCCGCCACTGGTCCCCCCCTTCCCTTCCAACGCAGCCACTGCCACCACCACCACCACCACCACCACCACCACCAACTCACGTTCCGCCACACGTTTCAGGGCTTCCCAGGACAGACTTTTCCCTCGTTGGATATGGATCGAGCTCCGCGCTAATGAATCGATAGCCCCGAAACGAAAATTCCCCTTTAACCACCACCTCCTCCCCGCTCGCCCGCCTTTCAACAGGGACTATTCGCCGAATTATACGTACGTGCGCGAACCCGAAGCCGAACCCGAAGCCGAACGTAGCAGCGGAATCGAATCGACCTCGAACCACCTGTGCTTTTTA
This sequence comes from Ceratosolen fusciceps, assembly GCA_018883505.1. NCBI lineage: Eukaryota > Metazoa > Arthropoda > Insecta > Hymenoptera > Agaonidae > Ceratosolen > Ceratosolen fusciceps. The sequence goes on along the minus strand of RCIC01000013.1, from coordinate 1,328,579 downwards.
TTTATCACGCACCCACCGACCATCGTCCCGGCAGCTTGGGCTCCTTATCGCGTTGCACGATCCCTCTTTAGCTGTAGCCGGAAACTGGGTCGACCCCTGTAACGTAATTAGAAGAAAAACAATGATTCGCGCACGTTATCCGTGTTTCCGTGTTGTTGTGTGTTCGCCCGGATGTTCTCTACGTACGGGGGCCCGATGGGAAAAAATTGTAAATCCCGGCACGACTTTGACTACGGAGTCCCGCTCAATCAGCTGAGAACGTTGGCTCCCGATATATCCACCGTCTAACAATCACAACAATAGGAATAATGATGGGGACGGCGATGATGTACTGCCGAGTTGATTGGAAGCAGAGATTGGAAGAATATTCAAACGTCCCGGAGCGTCAGATATTTTGATTTAATAATCAAAGCAGTGTATCTGACCGTTTCATCTCCTACGGATACTATGTAAATATTGAAATTCCCCTCCCGCCCGAGCACACGGCGAAGCCGTCTTAGGCATTTCCAGTACGTCCAATAAAATCATTATAGGAATAATAATAAACGACGGCCACGGTATACGAGCCCACTACTTGTATTTACAGAGTCAATCGGTCGGCCAATTAGAGAGCATCGTTCCTAGGCCGTAACTCGGACCCTCGGTCAAGTCTCTACTTCGACTATTAATATCATTTGTCCGATATCCGATACCGCGGTACTCGACTGCTCGATAATCAGAAGAACGACAAAATAAAAAAAAAAAAAAAATAAAAGCAAAGTGAAAAATAGCAACGAGGAATAGCAAAGCAAGCGTAATTTAACTTCCGAACGCTTAAACTTTCCCCGGGTGTGCGCATCTCACCTCTCCTCCCTACCATCTCCCCTCCCGCACCCACCTAACCGCACCCTCCTAACCGACCAACCAACCAATGCGACCCGCAGCACCGGGGCAGCCTCTACGGCTGCGACCGTCGTCGCGTGCGTTTCCGTTTGCCAATATTTAATTAACAGCTGGCAAAGTAGCGTAATCGGTGCGAACGCGAATCTAAATTGACTCGATAAACAAATTTAAAGTCCGTTTTCGAGAATGGCGGCGGTGGTAGCGGCGGCGGTGGTAGCGGCGGCGGGGACGTGGCGGAAGCTTGCCTTTCTATCAATCAGTGGCGCCAGACAGCGGGAGCGCGGCCGAGACGGAATATTAGAAGATTTGCGCTGCCGTCGAAAGCGTCGATCGGAAAATTATATAGTCAGCCCCACCTACGATTCTTTTTCACCCTTTTCTTAGGTGCTGCAATGAAAAAAAAAAAAAAAAAAGAATAAAGAAAGAGAAAACAATGGTCGTTTTATTGGAATGCCTTGAGCCATGTGAATCCATACTCTCAGCCGGTGTGTATTGACATAAAAATTAATGGCGAAGAAATTCGTGGCCATAAATGACGCGCCAGCACATCTCGATCCTGAGATATCTGTCGCGATTCTCAGGCCCCGTGCCACACGCCCACCCGCCCCGCCCCGCCCCTAGGGCCACCACCACCGAGCCACCGTCCCACTTAACGCTGGAATTAACGGAAAATAAAGGAAGCTCGAGGAAACGCGACTGGCGAATACCCGCTCCGCCCCGCAACGGGCTATCGTTTTACTTACCCCCAGCCACAGAGGAGTGTCCCACGGTGGGCTTTTTTACCCCACGACAATAGAGTGCAATTAGCGATAAAAGCGAGCCGCGAATAAATACTGCGGCCCGCTCGCATCTGCGAATCTCGTGGGCGAGCAGTACCAATGACGCGAGCCGCCAGAGGGCGGAAGACAATCCCGATCGTCTCCCATCTCCACCTCGGCCCCTGGAAACATTAAACGTAAGCAAGCAGCAGCCTGGCTCCTTTACGTGCGCGCCTGCCCATGCGTGTTCTCTCCGCGCTTTTACCCGCATAAGGTGCTTACGCCCTCGTGATTTCTTCTTCTTCTTCTCTCTCGCCCCCCCCCCACCTTAGCTCTCCGCGTGCCGAGCTTCGCAGCTCGGTCGTCGTCGGGTAGCCAAGAGAAAAAAAAAAAAAAGGATAATACACTGATTCCGTTGCCGAACGGCGCGCCAAAAAAAAAAAAAAAAAAAAAAAAAGAAACTCCCGGCCATTTTTCGACCCCAAGGAGCCTTCTTTCCACCTCTCCGCCGAGCTTTTAATTAAATCGGGCCACCTTTTTTTCTTTTCTTCCCTTATCGTCTTACCGCCGCCTCCCACCCCCAATAACCATCGCTCTCAGACGGAGATCTCTTTTTCATCTGAGATCTCTTTTTCATCTGGAATAATAAAGCGCGTCGCGTGACGAGGCTCCCCGCCGGCGAAAAACAAACGAATCACTGGTGAATAGAATCGCTGATATAGAGCATACGTTGCGGGGAACCCTTCAGGGTAAGAGAGCGTCGCGTTTACCTCGCACACGCGCCCCCCCCCTCGTTTCCCCCTTTTCGTCCCGCGCGACGTCGAAATTGACGGGCCAACGAGAATCCGCATAATTTATGCACAATCAACGACCCGAGAATAGCAGCCACCCACCCACACGCTACGATTTTTCGTATCCAAGGCCGCGGTAAACTCGGCAGTCGCCCTTTATTCTAATTCGCTTCGTATTCGTTCCCCGAATTTACGCGTAGCGCTTAATAATATTTCGCATTCGCCCTTACGTCGCGTGCCCGATCGTATCCCGGGGACGGAATTTTATCTCGGGCTTTATTTTAGCCGGGGCCGGGCTGGCGATATCCAGACGACCTTCTAAAACAAACAAACGTCGAAAGCTCACTGTCGGCGGATATCAAGGCTACGTCAGCCGTCATCCGATACGTATTCCATTCGATTCAATATTATTACCGCGCGCGCGCGCGCGCGCGCACCTGTACTCGGAAAATTGCAGAGAGAGAGAGAGAGAGAGAGGCTACCGCTTCCGGTAACTTGCTAACCCGGCACACGTCGAATCCGATGAAAACGAAGCATCGATGGATGCTTCCACCCTTTCTTCGCAAAATGACAGGGGCAAGGGGCAGGGTAGATATCTATAAAAAGTTTTACACGCCGTACGAAGGGACTTCGTTCTTTCCACCAAGTGCGAATTACATTTCGGAAAAGTATTTCGGTTCTCTAAACAGCGCGGCGTAGCCGGGAGGAGGGCGGCAGGAGGGAGGGGGGCAGGGTTAAAACGGTATTAATTTCACTTTGGTAGAAGATGGAGGTATGGGACGGGCGAGCGGGACGAGGGGCGGAGCGGGGGGATAGAGATAGGTCCGTGAGCTAAGAACGCAGCCAGCAATTATGTCGAGCCCGAGGTTGGCGTAAGGGGGGAACGAGGTAGCCGAGGGCGACGAGTCCCAGCAGTAGGAACGGATGAAAAACGCCCGAATGCGAATTTTCTAGCACGAATCCCGGATCGCGGCTAACAGAGAATTTCCCCTCTAGCGGAGGCGCTCGCTCGGCCCCTCATCCGCCCGCACAACATGCGAATCGGTTTATGCCGTGTGCTCCGGAGCACGAGTCGTGCCCCGCACGCTAAAACATTCACGTCCCGAGGTGCATCTGCATGCACGGCGGCCAACATTTTCCGCAGGGATCAGCCTCCGCGCTTCGACTTCATCGATCCGCACGCCCCCGCCCCTCGTCGCAACATCGGCATCCGCCTGCGCGTATCCCCGGGTCCGCGCGGCCTCGCAAAGCCGAACACCCCCCCCTCTCTCTCTCCCTCTCTATCTATCTATCTCGCTATCTCGCTATCTCTGTCACTCTGTCTCTGTCTCTCTTTTCTCTCTCTCTCTCTATCACCCTCCCGCCATCGCCGGCCCGTCAAAACGCCATCTCGCGAGATTGTAGGACGCGACCGCAGGAGCGGAGACCGACCGCCGATCTCTCAGGAAGCCGAGCCGAGCGGGACCGAAGCGGAAATCGAACGGGCGACGCTGTTCCGGCACACCAAGATTACAGATTACGACGGTCACGCGCTCATCCCCCTTCCCCGCCACGCCGGCTATTCGCATGTAACGGATTATAATCCAGCAAATTATCCTCGAGGCGGGGATTCGTCATCGAGTTCTCGAATCTCGCCGATTCGGCAGACTCCTCCCTCACCCCCTCCCTGTCCGCCCCATCAGCCAACGCGAGGAAAATTATTATATCGCCATAACCTTCTTCGGCGTCATCCTCGCTCCTCACAATGGCAATCCCCACCTAACCTTATCACTTAGAAGCTCCTCGGATACTCTTTGAGGGAGAACATCTGCTCGAATACTTCATTCCCTGACACTTGACGTTTTATGGACGACTCTCCTTCCTTCCTTCCTTCCTTCCTTCATTCCTTCATTCCTTCCTTCCTTCATTCCTTCATTTCTTAGCTTTGCTGCCTCCGCTCGCTTCATCAACCAGAGCTTCTCCTCTTCTTGTTATTATTACCATCCTTTCAAACAAAAGCCTCGGAGCTTATTCGGCACAGTCTTGCTCGTCCTTCGTTAATAACTGATTCCTCGTAAAATTAAGTACGTAACGATCGATGCGCTTGACCGAATCCGGGCTTTAACTACTTCTCCCCATCCCCGATCCCAGGCCAGCCAAGCCGCCATTCCTACTTAACCGTCACGCTAAACTCTAAATCACAATGGGAATGCTGCCCAGATGGCTAAACAACGGTCCGGCGTCGAACAACGTCATCGTGCGCTTTCACCTGCCCTCCCCCTTGTTTGGATCGGCGGCGCATCCGCGCGAACCTCACTTACAAAAAAATAACATACTTTTACGCCCACATTTTGCTAGGCTTATTATTATTTCGAAGCGGGAGTAGATGTTATCGATCGACGGCCGTGTATCGACGAGCTTCTTCCGTGTCTTCAATAAACTCTGCCATTAAATCATTATTTCCAACCACCAACAACAGCAAGTGGAGCAACTTGCTTCATCTCTCTACTTGCCTCCCCTGCCCCCAACCCCAACCCCAACATCTCTCTCTCTGCCACTATAATTCGATTAATTTTCGAACGTTAAAATTATTCAACAAAGTTCCGTTGCTATAAATACGCGGCTACGAGATACGAGATCGCCTCGATATCCCCCCTCCCCCGCCCCCGGCCTGGAACCTCATTGCCAGCTGATTAATTTCTATTTTTACAATAACCATTAATATCTTATGAATTGCCTTAAATAATGTTTCGCTTCCATTAGCCCCTCTGCCCATTAACCCTTACTGATAAATGCAAAATTTACGCGCCTTTCTGCCCTGTCCCTGTAAATCCAAACATCATACAAGCTTATACGGAATGTTCTTGGGGATTTTCATGCCCGACTAAAATTGTAATAAACAGCATCCGTCGGATATCTCGACCGAAGATTGCGTTTTAATAAATAAAAAGTAATTATACGTATATTCTCCGGGCTCCCGTATTATGCCTTTTGCGCAAATTTCTTTTTACGAATAATGTCAGCCGAATAATGTCCGAATTATAAAAATTTCATTTTCAATTTTTCCAATGGACGGTGAGGGGTCGGAGGGGCTGGGAGGGGGTCCTCCTATTACCTATTTAGTAAACCTATGCTTTTGAAGCAATGTGAGGATATTCGTTGGAGGAACGCAGCGGAAGAACACGAACTAACGTTGATAAATAATTATTTGCTTTCAAGGGATTAAGTCGAAAAGCGAACGGGTGGGCGCCACTGCTCCCTTATTGTCTCCGCTCGACTCCTCTTCGTGCCACCCACAGTCCGGGCGGCTTGTCCCACTTTCGGATTTCATTAGCCTTTCAAGATCGACTCCAGGAGCTCGGCCCTACCAGCTCCCCGATAACCACGGAGTCGAGGTGCAATCAAGATGTAGAGGGCCGATCTCCTCGAATTACGCAAGGCAACTCGCCCCACCCCACCCACCCCTCCCACACCCCACAGCGTAGTCAAAACAACGGACAGACCCTTGATACGAAGGGCACGCGCGCCAAGGTGTAATTCCCGGGCGCGGGAGCCGAGCTCCATCCTATACACAATCCCAGCCGAAAGCCATGGAAGGCCAAGGGAGTGGGCAGCGGGGGCAGCTCCTGACCAAAGGGCCGGCTAAACATCCCCGACGAGCATGACGTCCCTGTAATGCCCGAATGACAGTAATTAGCAGCTACGTTAGGTACACCTGTCTCCGGGCGCATGCCGCCGGCTGCAGGATTGACAGCTTGCTCTCTCTCTCTCTCTCTCTCTCTCTCTCTCTCTCTCTGTCTTTCTCTCGCGATGGAGGTGGGAGGAGGGCAACGAACCTCGGGCACGATAGTCCACTCTGGCCTTCCGTTCTATCCAATTGATACACACTCGGCGTCTTCCTCGATCGACGCTGTATTTCAAATAAATTTACAAAGTCGCTCTTGTCACCTACTCTTTCCATCCAGCTCGGGGAATTGTCGGTAAATGACCGTCAAGGACTGCGAGCGCTCCCGACTCTTCCGGATGTTTAACGATTTCGCCTCGACTTAACCACGAACGAGCCTTTAAAATCACACGAGACTCTAAAAACCTTTAAAAACCTTTAAAAACCTTTAAAAACCTTTAAAATCACTCGGAAATAATTGTTATTAGGATCTCGGAATAAATAGGAATTGCCGGTAGTCGCGGGAATCGGGCGTTCGAATACGTTTGAAATACACGAATAGACTTAAATTACCCGTCAGAGGTATAATCGCTTTGGAAACGCGAATAGGCTCGCATTTAAATTACACAGCGAAGACGGACATGAATATGTATCTAATGGTGATCGATCCGTGACAGTTATAGCTCGTATTCTTCGGTTTGCGGGGAAGGATGGGGAGGGGGGGGCGAGAGTTTAGTGGGATAGAAGGCGGAGGATGGGAAGTGGGAGAGAAAAAGTCAGGGGGGGGGCACTTTACTGCTTACGTAAGTTGGATTGTAAAGTTGTTGGCGAAACTTTTGAGCTCGAATTAAATTAAAGTTTGCAGGACGGGACGGGACGGGGCGCGGCGCGGCGAGGGGGGGGGGAGACCCCGGGAATAATATTGTCAATTAAATTTTGCTCGATATAATTTTTAGATTCCACCTGGAAATTTCAATAATTTAAAAAGTTGTCGTGTATCTTTATACTGTTTGAGGAATGTATCGGAAATCATCGGGGATATAATAATCGGATCAGATTTCATCAAGGATCGCGCGTCTATGAAATTTTATTGAAAAACTTTAACGATTAAAGTTTTCAAAATAAAACGTTTGCGCTTTTATTATGTTTTTTTTTTTTTTTTTTCTATGTACTAAAGAGCCGCTTATCGATATAAGCTCATGAGGTTACAATATAACGTTCGGTTACAATATAACGTCGTTCGGTTTTCTTTATTTTTCTTTTCCTTTTACCTTTTCCTTATACAACGTAGAACAAGTTATTATCGAATGTGCTCGGATTGATAAGAAGGAATGAAGGAAGGAATGAAGGAAGGATGGAAGGAAGGAAGGAAGGAAGGAAGGATTGATAATTTATAATTCAAGGGCATGGAAAATCGTTCGTAGATAATGAGTAGAGAAAGGAAGAGATAATTAAGAAAAGGCTCGTTAAGTGTCTTAACATTGATCGGTCGGGCCTCTTGGAGGCAAGATAAATCGACAAGGACTCGGCCGGAAAGGCGTCGGAAGGACGTAAGAAAGAAGAGGATAGGTAGCTCGTCGGTAGGTATTATATCATAAGCGGCTTGAAACTCGTCATTTTTCACTTATTCCGCGGCACGAATCAAGGGATAACGAGATAGATAAGACCCAAGAGGGAGAGAGAGAGAGAGAGAGAGAGAGAGAGAGAGAGAGAGAAACAGACGGGATAGAGGGATAAGAAGGGTGGCCGATAGGCGAGTTGGGCAGGAGATTAAAATGGCGGCGCTTACACCGGAACGAGATAATTTATGCACTCTCGGTCGATAAAGTATAAAGAATCTGTCAGGGACATCCTTAAGGAATAAGTCGTGCAGGAGCTCGTTCCCGAGCGAACGCAAATAAAGCGCAGCCAAGGACGGGGGGCGGGGGCGGGGTAAATAAAAGGCACGGGGAGTGATAAATAAAAATGAAGAAGCCGCGAGGAGAGGCAGGAGGTGGGGGGGGGGGGCGGAGGCGGCCGTCGAATCTACGGATCGTTTGCTCGTGCGCGGAAAGGCGCGATTTACGAGGCAGGGACGATTTCCGCGAATGCCCCGGCAGATAGTCGGCCATAAACGGCCCCCTTGCTCGCTCTATCTCTCTCGGTCAGGTCCCCCGTCGTATCCTCGTGCCGAGGCGGCAGGGGCGAGCGATACGCCGGCCGTTAATTTGACCGGCCCGCGCACCGTCTCGCGATAACATCTGGAATAAAAATTAAGCGTTGATCCGATGAGCCGGAGGACCGGATCCACTCGCGGGAGCGCCGCCAAAGAATTTTCATCAAAACTTTCAATAAAACGCCTTCTTGCTTTCGCCGCCCGCTGATCCGGGGCCGTTATTTATGATCCGCGCGAGCCACCGCCGGCCGTAAAACTCTCCCCTCCCTCTCCCGCTCCCTCTCCCTCTCCCTCTCGTATCGGCGAGCGCGTAAAAAAAAAAAAAAAAAAAAAAAAAAATCCACGTAAATGTAAATAAAATCGCGTAATCCTCCGGGAATAATAAAGCTCTCGCTCGATGAGTGTGAGAAGCGTGAAGACTGGCGTGGGCCCGGCGTGGGCCCGCTGAGGGCCCGGTCGGGTGTGAGGTAATTTTTGGAAGGTCGGCCTCGTCGAGTGGCCGACGTAGCGGCCCTGCTATCGGTCGGATTCGCACCTCGGCACTCGGTGCGCGACCTCGGGTCTTAAATTACGCTGGATCATGCGCTGAGGAGCCGCGGAGGGGCCGCGGAGGGGCCGCGGAACACAAAGCGGCCAACTCGCTTTTGTGAGGCGCAGGAGGCGCAGTATTGAGAAATAGGCTAAGGAAGCTCCTCGGCGCATAAATCAGGATGGCGATCGCTCGAGCGGGACAAAGGCCACGAGGTAATTCGATTCGTCGGCACGCGGGGGCATTGTCGTGCCGAGTGACCGGGAGCTCGCCTCTAGCCTTCCCTCACAACCCCCCCACTCCCTCCCTCCTCTTCGCGTCGACGATGCCGTTAGGAGGACGCGGATGTACCCGGAAAGGTGTAACGAGGAGCCGCGCGTACGTGCGCGCGGGCCCGATAACATCTCGGGCCTCGAAGCCTGCGCGCAACGGAAAATCACCGGAGCTTTGTGCCCGAGCTCCAGAGGAACTGCTCTGCCACCTCCCCCCCCCCAATGCGCGCCCTTTCGACCGGCTGACCCTTTGTATCTCCTCGTTGTCCTTCCGTGCACGCAACGTTAAGGAACCGGACGCCTATCTATCTATTCCTCGATACCCGCAGCACGCGGTCCGACCATCCGCCCCGTCCTCCCTCACCCATTAGCCCCTTAGATCGCCTGGCATTCGGCTCATTTTGCGTCGGACTTGCCGGCAATTTATCCCAATACATACGCTGCAGCCCTTCTCGATGGCCTTCGCATCCTTTTTATTTACCTCCACCCAGCCACCCAGCCCCGCCCCGCCCCCTTCATCCAATCGGAGTATCAATATTGTCACGTCCGGACTCACCTACGAGCGTAACAGCCACTTCGCACCGACCACCGACTCTCTCTCTCTCTCTCTCTCTTCTTCCTCCTCACGCTCCCCACTCTTAATCCAAGTACTTACTCAGGCCTCCGAGGAGGGCCTTAAGCTCCCACCACAATACCAAATACTACTCGTCCCCAAATGTTTCTATAATCATTTTCATTCGCATCCCCTGCCATCGGAAATTCGGCTTTACGCGCCTCCTCCTATACCAACACAACAAATATCATCTATTTTTTTAATGACCGCGTGTCGTCTTTCTTAAAATTACGGTTAAAAGTACATTTCAACAAGAGCCTTTCACCACAAACATTACGAAAACAGAATTTTTTCAGATCCCGAGTCGCATGGAATGAATGTAAATCCCGTAAAAAGTGAAATGCCAGCCGATTATTCGAGCGAGGACGATGCAAATGTAAATAAAAATTCATAATTATTATAAAAAAAAGTAAACTTTTTTTGTTACTTTATAGGTAAAATTGATTTTTTCTAAATTATTCCGATTCGTTCCATAAACTTCTCTCGAATTTCATTTCTTCGATAGGCTCTAATTGCTGAGTTTTGTTTTTCCCCGAGTTTTTCTTCCGACCAATTGCAACGGCATTTTCGACTTCACCAATATTATATTACCGGCGTTATCAATTTCCCGTTACCAACACACTAGCAACACACTAGCAACGCACTGGCTTTTTCAATTTCATATTTATTAACTACCGCGAAAGTACACTGCACATTCGAACAATCCGTTCACTTTACACGCAAGTATATATGCATATATGTATATATATATATTCAAAGTATTACCAACTTTATGAATAATAAATTAAATACAATATTCTGATTCGATTAACTCGCTCCGTTATTATTATTCTCAGTAAATTCCCAAATAAATATTAAAGGCACAAGTGACGCGTCTTACAATTACCCGCTTTATAATATTAATATTTGTATTACTATCGCCGGTATTAATACATGTGCGTGCGTGTATGTGCGTGTACCATACGAGGGCATCTGTATACACGGTGTTTAAATGACAAAAAGTTTTCGAGAGCATAATCGACCATCAAAATCTCAAGATGCGAGAGAATAAAAAAATTTTTTCAATACTCGTCACTCAAAGCAAATGCGTCTACTGTCACCATTTCAAGAAATCCGAATTCGAAATGCTACTTTACCTGCCAAGCCATCTCCAAACTATTTTTAACTCAGCTTCGATTTTCCTGCTTCCTATTTACCAACATCATTTACCCATGTTTACTTTATCGCAAATATGTTAAAAATTTATCTGCGTAATACAATATTGAAATATCCTTTTCTTCAAAAGTAGCTCGTCCGTTAATAAATAATATTCAACGAGGAATTTTTCCGTCTTACGTCTTTGCTCCTCCTTTGCCGAGGATAAATCAAATTTTACGTATTTTCCCAGCTTAGAAATTACAATAATTTAATCTTAAAAAGAAAAAAGGAGAGAGAGAGAGAGAGAGAGAGAGAGAGAGAGAGAAATAAGAATACCCATTCGTCCGTCTGAAACTGCTTATCGCGTTCCTTAAAACATTAAGAATAAAGGTCCACACGAGCATTTTCATCCACAGGCTCAAGTATTAATTCTTTATCCTATTTTTGTTTGTCCATTATCGTTACCTATTTTGTGTTTGAACAAAATGAAATACACGCGCAACATATACACGTACACAGCAAGTGCCTGCGTAGGTTGCGCGTGTTTGAGTGGACGGAAGTGGAGGCGTGTGCGTGTTTGCTTTATGGATCAATAAATTCTGGTATATCGTAGACGAGAGTGTGTGCGCAATATGAGTAGTATCATAAATCATTTCGTTGATAAAATTAAAGCAACGTCAAATTTTGAATATCTGCGTTATTACTATGTCAGTCCGTTGTGTCACGTTTTAATTGACACTAACTACGAGAAATTATATTCATTAAATACTTAGGCGATCTTATACTTGGGTAATTTCGCTTCATTGTCCAAGTTTGATTTAGATTAATAATCCGCTTAATTGAATAAAATAAAATTAATTTCAATACCCACCGGTAATAATATACTTTCGCTATTTTGGCCCTTGGACGGGGGTGGATTTTCTTAAGGAACAGAAGTCGGCTTGGCTTCCACGGCATCGATCCCGTAAAGCGGGGCGAAATGATCATTCGAATGATCCGACAGTGTTTGGCTCTTTAGCCAAAGAATAACCGGGGCGTCGGACGATCGCCAGCAGCAGATATTGTTTAACAAACAAATCGATTTCTCCCGCCTTCCCCCCTCCTCCCCCCGTCTCCCGACCGATCGCTCCTACAGATTAAAAAGAAAAAGAAAAAGAAAAAATAAAAAAGAATAAAGAAGTGAGAATGACGCGGCGCACCGTTGTCACTTTATTACTACAGATCGGATCTCGAGCTCGATCATCTTGGATCACGTATTGGACGCCAATGGACTTCTTGTCCTTTGGTACCAATTTGGCAAAAACGTCCTCCGCCCTGGCTTTCTCGGCCAATAATCGTATGAAATTAAGATTACTCGTACACTTGCGAGCCTGTGAAAGTACACGTTTTTGTTATACCGTTACGAGAGGAATGAGCTAATGGAATTTAGTTAAAAGCCCTTTGGACACCTAAAATTAACGACGTTATTGTCCTGTTCGGAAGTTTATATTTTCCGAGAATTAATATTAAATTTAATAACTGAAATTTATCTAATTGCAATTACAAACTCGAGTGTCTAATTAAATATTATTGTTATTAACGTAGCGTGGCAATCAAAGATTCCGAGCTGTAAAATAGTTATCAACTATTCGGGGATATTTATGGAAAGGCCAAGTCGTATTTGTAAAGGCCAGCTTAATTAGATAATGAGAGGCTGCTCTCCTTTAAGAAATAGTAGTAGAAGGAGGAGGAGGAGGAGGAGGAAAGTAGGGGATTTCATTAAGTTATGAAAAAGTGAAAAGGAGGAGGGATAAAAGAAGGGAGCTAAGAGGAATCCCTTAGGATTAAACTTGAATTTTCATCGATAACAGTGAAATTTCAATCTTCATTAATACTAGTGGATCACTTGATCGCGGCAGGCTGATGAAAAATCCTTCCCTTCATTAAATTCGGACATTTTTTACCAGACCCGGGTCGCCGAAGCTATAGAAATCTTTCGACAAATAAATCACGCGACTCCTCGGACAGCGCATCGCCAATGTTATTATTATTAAATAACTCTCTTATGGTGAATTAGCCGTAAAAAAAAGTAAAAAACGAGATACGTCGTAAACCTGGCCGTTTAACCGATATGAATAAAAAAGCCGATTCGCGCGAGTACGTGGCGGGATGAGCTCGTGGGGGGGGGAGGATGAGGAAAGAGGGAGGGAGGGTGGGAGTAGTAGGGAAACGACTGGGAGGAGCTGCGGGTGAAAAGGCCAAGGAAGCGAGCTCTCGGATCGTCGACGTAAAATTTCCATTCGAACGAGATCAGCGCGGCTTATGCATCGGCTAAGATTATGCATCGACTTTTATCACGAAGCGAGTAAGTCATTCGTCCCATAAAGCCTGCCTCCGCCCCACCCCCCGCCCCCCTACCTCACTGCCGCAGCCGCTTTAGTCGCGTCGTGCGCATTTTATCCCGAGCCTACGGGGATACTTGATGGTCGGGCATAAACCAGTGCTGAGCGGTGTCGGCGGGGCGGGGAGGGGCGGTGCGGGGCGGGGACGCAGCGGAGCGAGCGGTGCGCAAGTGTGCAAGAGGTGCCGGTGTAGTTCCGGTGTAGTCCCGGTGTAGTCCCGGTGTAGTCCCGGTGTAGTCCCGGTAAACTCGGTTCCCCTTACGCCCGGTCGTTGGGGGTGTCGTGGTCTTAGGAGGGACAGGAGGAGGTGGGCCGGCGTATAGGTCATCCATCCAGCAGAAGCCGCTTCCTGGCGCCTCGAGCACGAGTCCTACTCGCTACTTAAATCGGCTTGGCTCGAGAATTTTTACGGCGGCTTCGATTGCCTTCTCAATAACCGACTTTTCTCCCTCCCCCCCATACCATCCAGAGTAGTGATTTTATCGATGCCTCGGTGTGAGGCTATGTGTTTTCAGGCAATTGTGGAAGCGCAGCAGCTACTGATTAGAGTAGATCTAGCCGGGGTCGATCGGGGGGTTGACCCCTCCACCCCTACCCCACCCCCCTATCCGCCAAGAGTGATATATTAAGCAGTTAAGTGAGAAGCCGTCGATTGCATTTATTCGGAGATATAGGAAGCTGGAGCGGAGGCGCGACGACCTGGAGCGGACTCGAGCAAATTTATGCCTGGAGTAGAGCGTTATTGGATCGTCCGATTAGGCTTTAAGCGAAGCTCCCATTGGTCGCTTGGAAATTCATAGGAGAATCCTTAATTTTCAACGGCTCGACACCCCTTAATTTAGGGAATGAGTGGCAGGTGCGGGGAGTGAGTGGAGCGAGTCTCGTAAACATCGGGAGATAAGTAAAATTGTCTAAAAAAAACAAAACAAAAAAAAAACAAAACAAAACAAAACAAAAGAGAGTGCGAGGAGGGGGTCGGGGTAGACAGATAGGTTTGAGCTAACTCGAAGCGCTTTAAAACCGAGTGAATTTCCTCGAATCACAATTTCATTTCGTTGACGCTCGGGCATCGAGGATCGCGACGGAGAAACAAACGAGGCGCCGCTCCTCGGATTCCTTTACCCGGTGCGAAATGTCGTGTCAGTAGACGGGTGCGGCGGGGGGGTGGGCGGAAAAGTTCGTCCGGGGCTCGTAAAAGCCAAAAAAAGCCTCGCGCCTCGAGAGCCGTCGACAAGATCCGAATTCGTACAGTCGTGCGTCTCCCTCTCTCCCTCTACCCTCTCTACCGTCCGTCTCCCGTAACACCGCGCCACGACGACAGCCACACGGAGCTACTACTACCGAGCGAGCGGGTCGCGCGACGAGGGAGTTTGGTGTAAAGCGAGTCTGTAGATGAGCGAGCGGCTCGTAAAATTTCTTCAGGATTCTCGTAAAACGCACGGCGAGGCTTCGCGTATCGATGCTCCACGGCGCGAATACTCGCCCCCCCTCCCCCACCACACCACCACCACCACCACGCCCGTCCTTGTCAGTCCGCATCGTCGCCCCTTCAGTACGTGTTGCGCAAACGAGTTCCTACGACTCGGTCTCTTTCTCCCGAGATAATCTGCCGTTTCGAGCCGTGGAAACGAAAAATCGAGCGTTAAGTTCCTCCCACGCTACCGTTATTCCTCCTCCCGCCCGGAGGCTGGAAAGGTACTCGGGTAATGCCGCTTGACGGCAAAGACCGCGTAGGATAGCCTTGACCGGTACACGTTACATTTAACTCGGTTAATGCGAGCTAGATATCTCCCCCCCCCTCTCTCTCTCTCTCTCTCTCTCTCTCTAATTTGGAAATTCACGTCCGATTCGCGGACGGGGACCGAGCGAGTGGTTGCGCTTGCCGCCCCTTCTTTCCCGTTCGTTAAAAATACCGAGACAAGGAGAGCAGCCGCACACGTGCACCGCACGAGAATAACTTTTAGACAATAATTTCGTGGAATCGGGCGTAATATATAAAAATCCCGGCTCACGGATCGAATGAAAGCGCCAGAACGCAAAATTGATTTCATTGCCTTCTCAAAAGACATGCGCGCGAAGGATATATTTACAGCCGGCAGGTGCCGAAACCGGGCGCGCAATCGAGTACGTAGGTGAAGACAAGGAACAGTCAATGTCCATAACCATTCGCCGTCGCCGCATAGAATGTAACTTTCCGTAACTAGGGGAAAGATAATGTAAAAAATGTAAAAAGAGGGCAAAAGCGTCCTCGCTTCCGGCTACTCGGAAAGTAATTTTGCAATTTCAGGAGTGATTACCTGAGAAACGCATAGCTGTTTAGCTGGGAGCGCAGGTCGAGCCCGGAGTTGGCGCTTTCAAGGCCGTATACTTTTTTTTTCTTCTTCTTCTTTCTTTGTTTTTTTTTTTTTAATTTACACCCAGATACCGCTGTTGGTAATAATAAGCCTAATTAATGGGATGTGCAGCCTCGGTCTTTTCCAGGATGATTGGCAGGATGATTCGGCGTCGGCAAGGTGCAGTAAACCAGGTGGTGGACACGTTGGTTATTCGTAAATTACGCGGGCAAGGGGAGAGGGCAGCGGGAGGAGCTATGCGTAAAACAATAATAACAATAATAACAAGGCAATGGTACTTTGAGGCGAGGGTATCGTTCGCTCGGGGTAAGGAACGGCGAGGGTGCAGGGCGAAGAAGGACGAGGAGGGCGAAGGGCGGAGAGCGGAGAGCGGAGAGCGGGGAGCGGAGAGCGGTTAGTGCAAGGATTAATAGCCTTATCAAGGGAATAGGTAGAGGAGCTTGTAAATAATTCATTGCTCGAGGCAGCTGGAGGGGACGGACGCCGATTCGCAGAGACGACGAAGAAAGGCAGCCGGAGCGAGCGGCGTGACCAGAGGAGAGCCGCCGGGGTCCGTCGCGTTCTATTTGCACGGCACGATAGGAGTTAACGGTGTCCGAGGGGTACCGAGGGGTACCGAGGGGATGGCGCTCGGAGGGCGAGGACAACGAGTACGGCGAGTCTCGAGGAGACTGGAGCCGCTCGCGCGATTAGCGCCAGCCGTCGACGAGCCCCTCCCCCCTTTCACGACAAGTCCATGGGTACACGCGCCAATTACACGCAATGCAAGTTTCCTCGCAGCTCGGCTCCTCACCCCCCCCCTCCGCACAGCTGGGCCATCGTCTTTAGTTTCGGCGATAAAAGAAAGCCCGTCGCCGGGGCATTAAAATTCATGAGGAAGCGAGCTCGAGGGTCCGGGTGGTTTAAAAAGCGTGAGAGAAACGCGCGTCGAGGCTCTCTCTCTCTCTCTCTCTCTCTCTCTGTCGCGCCCTATCGCTCTTTCGTTCTGAATGTGACGAGGAGAAAGTCGGCGTCGACAGAGGCGCTTAATACCCCGCGATACGTCTCCATCCGGGCGACGCGGAATCCGACGCCTCCCCGGTATGCTGCGGAATTACGGATTTTTTCAGAGCCGGGCCCCTCGAGCTTCGACCACCGGCGCATGCAGATGCTCGGGGCGCGGAGTCACCGGAAGAATGTCCTGATCCCTCATCCTCTCTTATACCTCAACCCCACCTCCTCGGCCTAACTGCCGGCACGTGCTCGCCATGCCCGAGATATACCGCCACCTTTTGTCTCCCCCGCTGCCCCAAGCTCTCTCTCTCTCTCTCTCTCTCTCTCTCTCTCACTCACTCACTATTTCTATCTATCTATCTATCTATCTATCTTGACGTGCTACGCCGCGTTGTCCCCTGGCCTCCCAGCCTCAGCCGACCCCACGTCCTTGTCGTCGACCCCACGAGAGCCCAGTGAATTGGGGTAGGGGGAGGGGGAAGGGGGAGCGGCGCGCGCGACATCAATATTTTCGGAGATCGGGCCGCGTGCGCAGGAGCGTGGCCGAGCTCGAGGGCCGTTGACGCGTAGAGCGACTTGCGCTCGTTATCGTGATTAAAGCCAAAAATAGGGGTGGCATGGCTTATTAACGAGGTACACGGGGGGCTTCGGGGATCTTCCTCGCTACTCCTGACTGCGACCCCCTCCCCTACAACGAATTATTTATCCCCTTACATTTGCACTTTCTTATTATGCCGGCGTCAAATGTACAGAATTTCATTGTCCGGCCACTCGACGATTATCTTATTCCATCGGTGGTCCGGTCCCCCTTTCCCGTCGCCGCCCCTCTCTTTTACATTGACTCCCGCGCTAATTCATCAAAACGCATCGATTCATATCTCAAAAAGATTCTTACGATTGATTCTCCGATACACGACGTACCATTACTTGAGTAATTAAATTGATCCTAAGAGCCTGTGCTCGCGACATTGATCGTGTTGCAGGAAACAACTATTTACACGTTAGGTTTAATCAAATTTCATCTACGGATAATTCTTAACGAAAGAACGCATTATTAAAAGTTTCCTCATTTACAATATTATAACGAGCGACAATGTCCAATAATAAAACATTTTAAAGATCGATCCAGCTGCCGTTTATTTTTATAAAGGCTTTTTTGCCTTTGTATGTGTATATATATATATATATTTTTTTTTTGATTTCCTATGAGACTTAATCTGTTTTGAAAGTCAATTAACATTAGGATCCTTACATAAATCTCTAAAGACTTTTGTAATTATAAAATTATCGCGAGCGTATGATTAAATGATGTAAAACTTGAGCGATAAACTCGATGCGAAAAGACATTAAGGTTCCTAATGCATTCGTTGTTATTTTCTAAAATTATATAATTCGGCATCGCGCGGAAAGGGGGGAATTTCATAACGAGATTACCTAACGTTAGTATCGCAGGAATAATATAATTATTATTCCTCATTATATAAATTTACGCGTTTTCGTATAATTCATGAAAACGGATACTCTCCGAGAGAGAGAGAGAGAGAGAGAGAGAGAGGGGGGGGGTACCCTCAACAATGCCGATGGCCAAGGAAAAACAACTAAGAAATAACAACTGCGCCGCTCCAAAGTAATAAAAGCTTACTTCCAAATAAACGCTTATGAAGTTTCGATATGCCGTGCGAGCGAATATGCATTATTCCGTTCGAGCATCCATAACTTTATCAATTTTTCGAATTTCGTCGTTTAACTAGTTCTGTATATTTTCGTCCCACCGAGTAATAAACCATTCGACAATATCGCCCAGAGAAATCAATTTATTATAACAAAAAAAAATAATAAAAAAAAAAAAAAAAATACCATTACATTAGCTAGTGGAACGAAAAATTTCTGTAAATTAATCGACTTTAGCGGCCGACTTTATTATACTCATTTGTAATTTAAAGAAATACAATAATTGCTCGCTGCAAGCCCTACATTGACGGAGGCATAGAAACATTATAAATAATAATCTTTTCCCATCGAGCGAATCAATGTTCTCTAAAGCAAATACTGGGGATATTATTAGAAGGCGGGCGATCAATGCGAATCAATGGGCGAAATAAAATATTTATCGATCGCTAGCGCTACGAGTCTCTGCAGCTATTAAGGTCAACACATAGTTACGAGCGAGCAAAAGAGCAAAAAGTGCTAATTACGAACTACCGGGCGCACACGTACAAATAAATATACATGCGCGAGTGTAATAGGCCATTTTATTTTACACTGCAGGGCTTGTTTTTATTAAATTTGACGTTAAAAATATGGGAAAAGGCTGGGACGTCAGTAGGAGGGGGACGGGGCGATAAAAGAAAAATCCAAGAAAGCCAGTTCAAGTTGGCATACGCGAAACTGTCATAGGGCTACATGCGTACGGCTGAAGGAAAAGAGGGAAAAAGTACAGGAAAAGAGGAAAAGGGAGAAATAGAAGCCGGGAAAAGGTGTCGAGAGCGAGGGGTCGGGAAAAAAAAAAAAAAAAAAAAAAACTAAATAAAAAAAAAAAAATAAGAGAAAAAGGCCGTTGCGAAGCTCTCGTTCATAGCAGATGCCGATATATATGTATAACGCATACTATGCTGCAGGTGGTCTTTATCGCATCGTTCGCGCACGCGCATACGCGAGCGAGAGGGAGAATGAGAAGAGTCAGCGTCCTCTGATAGAAATAAAGCAGCGCACCGTAAAGCGCAAAGTTAGGGCTGCACTTGACGCCTCCCCCCGCCGCTGCTGCTGCCTCCGCCTCGCCCCGCCGCTGCTGCCACCGCCTCCCCCCGCCCTGCAGCCGCTGCAGCCGCCGCCGCCGCCGCCGCCGCGCACCGTCACCACCACCCGTAAAGGCACGGCGGCGCCTCCCGTGCGTAAAGCCAAAGACGACAGATCCTTGCCCCAGCACAGCTTCCGATCCACTGCGTCTTCTCTCTTTCCTCCCCCCCCCGATCTCGTTTCTTTACGGCGCATCGACTAACGGCTATATCTATGTATCCCGCTTCAAAGAGAGCGAAAGCTACGCATCAGGCCGTTCCCAGACGATCACCGGCAATTCTCAGCGATACGTCTACAATTACGCCACGATATTGCATCAAATTCGCTCGAGCTGACTTTTCCGAAGGCTTTTTTTATTTTTTTTTCTTTCCTCGACTCGCTCTATTTATAATCCGGCTGATTTATATGCTGTATATCGAATGCACAATGGCTCTCGGAATATAAATCTCCCGAGCTCTAACCGCCCGTTAATTACCACCTAACCTACTCCTTTATTCTCTGCCCCTCACCCCCCCCCCCGCCCCTTTCTTTTTGTTTTTGTTTTTGTTTTTGTTTTTGTTTTGTTTTTTGTTTCGACTCCTCGTAAAATTATAATCTTTCGATGTTTTAATGGTCTGCACGAGTGTAATCAAGCAATTGCAATCCCATAAGCTAGTTTAATTTTTTTTTCTTAAATAAAGAGCACGGCTCGGTTCACGTGTAATAATAAGCTGGCCGTAGTAGAGCGGTTAAGGATCGCTTATAAATCTGATAAGTTGAAATTACTGGATCCTAATAGGCAGTCGGCTAGGCGATGCGAGGCGAGTATAATGCGAGTGCGAACGCGGATTTCTTGTCAGCGAAGTTTCCTCGGGATACCGCTTCTTATTCCATTCGGATATCTTAATTACGACTTTCATTAGAAGTCATGTAAAACTAAAAACAATACGTCCACGCGCTTTATGCCCTCGCCTAGCTTTATTATAATACAGATAATAAATCAGTTTAAGCCTTTCCAGGTCGCATTATGCAATGAATTGCATAAGAGCCGTAGACTATATATAATCTATATATATGATCGACGATTTTTTTTTTTTTTTTTTTTTATTAATACCTGAAGAATCTGGCAAGAATCTGCAGATCCGAGGGATGTGACTTCGAATTAACCTTCGAGCCCTCATTTCAAATACGCGGCTGCTTATATAAATATAAATTGAGCCCTAATGGAATTTATGCGCGTATTTGTACAATGGCTTCGTAATTATATGGGATTAGAAAATATTGATGGGGAAAAACTATTATTCGACGGCCGCGAGCAAACGAAACTCAACTTGATGTCCTTTCAAGTTGTAATTGTATCACAACAATGGTTTGAAAATGCCGATGTTTAACATTCAAGGTAAATAACAATGAAATAGGTAAAAGGGAAATTAATTAGATTTTAAAATTAAAATTAAATAAAATTAACGCAATATCCGCGCTGTTGAAAATAATTGAAATCCAAGTGATATTGCAAGCTCGTGACTCTCGTGCAATAACAATTCATTACATTAGAATATTACTATTTGTCTTCAAAAATTTAAATACGTCGAATAATGCAAACGTTGATGGTTTTATAAGAAAAGAAAAATGAACTCTTTTCTGCAGTGGGAACTTACTCTTACCGAGTAAGAAGCCAAATGAAATTGTTCGAATTAGATTAATTACAGCGAAGGGGAATGAATAATAAATTTTTCTGATATTCTAATATAATCTGAATAAATAGGAATTGGGAAAATTCAAGTCCGTTTCTTTTTATATATATATATAAAAAAAAAAAAGGAAAAAAGAAAGAAAAAACCGGCAGAATTAGTGAGAAAGAAGGTAGAAGAAAAATTGATGAAGTAGACTCTATTTGTTTGATGTAAAAATTAATCGTACATCAAAGAAATGGACATTTTATAAGTTAAACTGTATAATGAAAATCATATGCCTCAAAATAAGGTAGAGATAATTTATAAATAAAGCCCCAAGGTCTTTGTCGGGTTGGACAATGCTAAACAATGTTTACTACGTTCTTCTGAAACTCGAAAAAAGTTTTTATTATTTGATAGAAACAATTTATTTACTTAAAAGTTTACGTAAAATAGTAGAAAGAAAAAGGAGTAGTATTATTTTTTTTTTTTTTTTTTTTTGTTTCATCTTTTTTAATTTAATACAACGACAATGCAAATTTATATGTTAAATGACGTGTGTTTAAAAATTGCAATTCACGTGGATGTCCGTGATAAGGGAGCGTAGTTCTTTTCTGCAAAAGTCTTACATGTAATTAAAACTATAATTTAGTTGGCCATTAATTTTTCTTTAATTTTGTTAGCAGCGGGCAATAAATTAAATCAGATCGCATGGTAAAATATATACGGGGAACGTGAATTTCGCAAGCCCGCGCGCGCTTTTATCCGTCGCAATAATAATATTAATGTAATTAAGAATGAAAAAAGACGCTCTCCCTTGGAAGCTTTATAATTCAGGCAGACGGAGAAAGGGATGATAGATCGTAGGAAAAACAAAAATTAGTCATGTTAATAGATGTATAAACGAAGTTTTTGCTGACGGGGGAACATTTTCTGTAAGATATTAGTCATCGTAGGTAAGCTTCTCGAGTATTTTCAAAGGAGCGACGCCAATTCATTAGAGTACTTAAGGCCGTCATTGCGTGATTCAATGCTTTGGAGCGAAAACCTGCTACTCCTCATCCCTCCCACCCTCCCGACCCGCCCTTTACATACATACTTTCTTGTTTATTTATTATTTATTCAAGGCAATTTCAGAAGAGTCTTCTTCTTCTTCTTCTTCTTTTTTGTTATTAATGAGATTGTAGTAAGAGAATTTGTTAAAGGAAAATGTTAATACGAAGGAGGATCCGAATTAATCGGATTTAATAATAGAAAAAAGTTTTGAGAGATTGAGAGGAGGTGGAGGTGGAGGTGGAGGAGGAGGAGAAGATGTTCCCGGCAGGAAAGGGGGCTAGATTTAACGTTGAAGAATATTTGGAGTGCGCGGAATAATAATGGAATTTATTAAAAATTAAAAACTACGACCCGAGAGATTCATTCAATAATGCAGCTTTTTTCTAACGAATTTCTTTGTCTATATTAAATCCGTAGTGTAATACTTATCGAAATTTAAGCCAAGCTCGTTCGTTATTACCCCCCGGAGCGTATGACTACTACGACGACGCAGACGACGCAGAGGACGCAGAGGACGCAGACGACCCTCTTACGGCCAACGAGGACTTATGCGCCAAGCTGCCGCTCAAGACAAATCGCTCGAGCGTAGAAAAAAAAACCGCGTCCGAAGAGCCGAATGAGAAAGCCCCTCGTCGAGGCAAATATTTCAGCTTGGGGCTTATTTCATATTGAAAATCAAGTATGAAAATCGTAGGAAGCGGCGATCCTCTCTGCCCCAACACCTCCCTCCCACCCTCCCCAATAATAAATGATCCCGAATGACGCATTCGTGGCTTCGTCGCAGAGTCATCCGAGTAATTAGCGAATAATCAGCGAATCGTAAATAATTATTATCGGGCGGAATAATGTACATTATTATGTTGGCAGAGCCCACTCGATAAGCAATACATGAATAACGTGGAATAACAAAAGGCGAGATAGCAGCCGGAATTAAATATACTCGTTTTGTATGAGAAATTATCTAAGCTCGAAATCGAGATGGTGGTAAACTTTTGATAAATATTTAGCTAATGGAGGGGCGGGGGGGGTCGGGATCCGGAGTTTTGAGAGCGTCGGGCCGAAGGTAAAAATCCGCAAAAGCTTGACAAAGGACGTTGCTGCTCGGCCGAGTATTACCAATATTTCCCCGGCCACATACAAATCGCAAGCTCCGTCGCTTCGGAGGGCATTCGTAAATCAGCCACTCCCACCAATACATTTGCCCTATCAACAAAAAGAGCTTTTCTAGGGGGAGCGAGCGAGGGCACACGTGACTTCCTCATGACTCTACGACGTCTTGATTCATGCCCCTCCTCTGCCGCCCCTCGATACGCCAACCCTCGCTGGTTCACGGCCCCTCGCTCGCTCTCCCCCCCGCCCCACCCTCACGCTCTCTCTTATCCCTCTCTGTCTCTCTCTCTCTCTCACGCACCCGCTCCCGCTCACGCTCACTTATATCGCGTACGCGAGTCTATTTCTAAGCGGGAACTAGCGGCACGCATTCCTGGGAGCCCTCCCCGCCCCTTCGCCCACCAAGAGACCGCGTGATACATAGATGATCATCGAGTGTCACGGCGGCGTGGCTCTTTCTTCTGCCTCCTTCCGCTTGGCTGTGCTTTCCCCGGGGGCAAGCAGAGCTCTGCGCCGATGGACCGTCGTCGAATGCCAGATTTCTGATATTAGTCATCACGTAGACTCTAATGCTCGGATGCTTCCTTCCATTCTCTCCTACATCTCCTACGTCGCCGAGGAGCCCGAGTAATACATGCGCGTAACTCTACGCGCACGAGCGCTTTTGCCTCCCTGGATCTTTGCCTTGTGGATCATTGCGGGCTCACTCACCGCCCGGCTGATTTATGCCCCTTATTGATTTATTAGGACGATCCGCGACTCACTTACGAATAATTACTTTTATTCCCATGAAGCACTCTCACCGGGGAGTTTTCTTTCGGCCGAATTCCTCCCCTGCCCCCTCCGCCCAGCTATTATTATCAAAAATTAATCCCTCGGGCGCGAGTCCCTCTATTTTTTTCTTCTTCAGTTTTTTTTTTTTTTTTTTTTTTTTTTTTTGCGTGAAACGCCCGCGCGGAATTATTACCCGGATATCCGCACGCCACGGCCAATAAGGAAAGCATATTTATTTAAAGAGTATTATCTTCCGTTTGAAATAACATCCCCGGCGGGATGTCTCTGCTCGCTCCGACGCACTAAGCCCTCGCACGGCGGCGGACTTTTCGACATCCGAGTTCCGACTTCAAAGCCACCACGGATACGAAGCCTACGAGAACGTCGACGAATTTCGCCAATCCACCCCCCCTCTCTCTCCCTCTCTCTCTCTCTGTCTCCCTCTCTCTCTCTCTCTGTCTGTCTCTCCGCGAACTCTTTCTCAGCCTGTCCTCGTCTCCACCGGTAGGTATCGCGGCCTCCGCCCCGGCCGTTAAAGGCAATTAATTCGTCTGCGCGGCTAATAACGGCTAATAAAGTCGGCCAATAATAATATAACAAAATTGGCGGCGGAGACGAGCCGATAGCGCGCGCCTCCCTCCCCCCCCCCCCATCGACATTCAATCGGAATTTGCATGTTTTATTTAATCATTCGGTGTATGAGTTATCGCTCGCAGGATGTCATTAGGAACTTTGGCTTTAAATTCGGCGAAAATACTGGCGAAAGTTTTATCGAATTTGCGAGACTGGCTAATTAAGTATGCGGGCCGAGTGACCCGCGGATCAACTTAATACAACCGACTAACTACTGGCTTTAAAGAAAATTGTTCTTATTTACTCGATGGGTTATTTAATTAATAAAAAGCTCAGGGCCGTTAGCAGTTTGGCGTACTCGAGACCGAGACGGCTTGGCTTAATTAGTCAACCGATCCCCAGCCCCCTCCCCCGCCCCGCTCTCGCAGCCGCGATGTTTAAACGCTCGACCGCGGGACTTAAAACAATGTGTGTAACGTCGGCGAGCATTTGACTAAGAAATGCATGCACCGCCTCGAAAGGCTAAGTAGGAGCTCTTACTCCCTTGAAATTCAATGACTCGGCATTTTTCCCCGGCTAGAAAATTTCCCTCCTCGCCAAAGTAACTTATTGCATTTTCCTCGGCTATCTGAAAAATGTTTTAAATTTATAGCGGAGCGAATAATGTAATGGCCCCGCAAAAATGTATTTATTAAATTATTTAATCCCTAAATAACGTGTATCTCGTGCAGAGGCAGAGGCAGAGGCAGAGGCAGACGCAGAGGCAGAGCAGAGAGAGAGAGAGAGAGAGAGTCTGAGTATCCAGCGAGGTGGCGCAGTCTTGGAGAGGCAAAAAAAAAATACCATAAGCTCGATACTTAAGATCGTGTATAATACGTATAAAGTAAAATTAAGCGTTGTTTATAGAGGAATATTTACTCGACTTTGGCTCAGAGCGGACTGTGGCTGCGAGCTGATGGTGGCATTAATTTGACAGTTGTGATCGGGAATTGTGATTTTTCGTGTCCGAATAAATTGACAATAAATTTGGTAAAGCGGAGCCAGTCATCCGCCCGCCCGCCCACCCGTCCCTTCGGATCCCATGCAGTCCCACGTGTGCATAAATGATGGCCAGCGAGCGCTAATAAAGCGAAATATGTTAATAAGTGAGAGCTGCGGAAGGGGGGGGGGACGAAGCGCCGAGAGAAATTTTTCATTGCTTAATCCATAAATAATGGGGTGAAAAATTCATTCCTTACATACCGATAATAGCCTTAACAAATAGCAAATCCATTTCATAACTCTTCCGTAATTGACTGCAAGTGTCAGAACTTCCGAGCGTTTAATTAATAACTGAAAAATGATTTTCCCCGAGCGTAAATTATTAAACGGCCGCGTAATCATAACTTGAGTAATTAAATTCGCAGCATCATTCGTTCGGCTGGTATTAGCCCCATAAATAATTGACGCTCTCTATTCGGGCCGACCGACCTAAGGAAGCCGGTAGATTTTCCGGGAAAGGTCTTGACAGAGAGAGAGAGAGAGAGAGAGAGAGAGAGAGAGAGAAGGGCGGGGGGGGAGCTACGCACTCGCGAAACTCCGTGGGAACGAGTCGCGACGTGCATCCGGCCCCCTCCTCTCCTCTACCCCCAAACGGGATTTCAAAAAGCCTCTACGTGCACCCACGCGCTCGTCCTGGAACAGCGACTCGGCGGCGGCGGTGGCGGCGGCGGTGGCGACGGAGGGGCAGGGCAATCTAAAAACGTCCCGAGAACTGGCAAGGAGTGCGTACGCGGGGCAGGAAGTATGACTCAACCACGAGCAGGCGGGCCGGGATCGAGCCAGATGGAACTATATAACCGGGGAAGCAGCTCCTCCGAGGCTCCGAGGCTCCGAGGCCTACGCACGCGGATGAAAGAGCGGATGGCCGCGCGTGGGACCGAGATTGGCCTATTACGTCAGCCCGAGCGTGCTTTACGGCTAATGGCCGCTTTCGATTCCGGTTGCACGTACTCCTACCTCCGCGAGGACCGCCGGTTGCCCAACAGCTCGCCTCCCTCGATTCATCGCGGGGTGGGGCCGCGGGGTGGGGCCACGGGGTGGAACAGCGGGGTGGGGCCGCGGGGTGGAACAGCCGGACGGGACGGGACGGGACGGGACGGGACGAGCCCGGACTCCCCTCCACCCCACCCCCCACCCCCAACGGTCAATTTACTTGAGGGGAGCGGTCCTCGTGCTCCGTAATAAATCTCGGGATCCGCTCGAGTGGCTCGGAGGTTGGCTCGATCCGATCCTGTCCTCGGAGCTCAGAACTCCAAACTCCAAGGGCTTGCATTATGAATTTTTGGAAAATTATAATTTCGAAAGTTCGACGGGCTCGTGAAGCGTCCTAATGGACGGTATTGCGACTTTGGCAGGCAAAGTTAAGGAAGTTTAATCATTCGCGAGTTTTGGTTTTTGTCCCACCGACGGCCGAGTAAATAATAAAGAAACGCCCCGTCGAGGCTCATCTCCGTGGCAGGGGGATCGACGATCAGGGACGGGCGCTACATGTCGACGCTCCGACGTCCGAGTACGTAATAACGCTCCCATCGACGCTGCTACACGTGACAGGTATTAATTACCGACAGGGGTGTTAACCGACCGCTTATTGTATTAAGCCTTTCTTTCCCAATGCGATGTATAAAATAAATTAAAAAGCGATAATTGCGGCGGCGCCAATTGTTTAGTCGATTCGTTACGTCATTGTTTGCGTGAGTAGGCATACGACGACTGATACGCCCTCTCTCTCTCTCTCTCTCTGACTCTCTGACTCTCTGACTCGCTGACTCTGATGCCGCGAATGCTCCTCTAACCGACGAATGAACCTCCTGCGTTTCTCGTCCGTCGTCACGTGACCGCATTAGATTGTTTATATTAGATCATTGCGCGGAGCACTGAGGACCGCCGCTACCCTTCCCACATTATACGCAACAACGGCTCTTATTTCAGCATAAGAGCATAATTTAATTAGCCTCTTCGCTCCCTCCCTATCCGCCTACGAAATTATTAATTCTTACGAGTTTTCGCCTTTCCTCGCCCGCCGCCGCCCCCTCCGCCGCCGCCGCCACCCCGTGTTTTTAATGGACCGAGACTTTATTCTTTTGCCCACGAGCGCTCGTATTTAAACGACGCGGCTCCCGTCTTTGTTAGTTAATATCGTTAATTGGCCTCCGGCATCGTCCTCGAGTAAAATAATGATTATTTATTTCAATTAACGTAATATCCGTACAAGGGGGACGAACGAGGCGTCCGAGCGGGAAATGACGAAAAATTGACCTTTTCATCATCATTATCATTATTATTATTAGCCAATAAACGAATTTCTCTTAATTTACGGCTTAGTAATTAAATGCAAGCAAGGATATGTCCGCGAATACGAGCAATCGGATAGCCAATAAACTGGTCGAAGCGCGCTCGGAGATATCGTAGGAGGAGGAGGAGGAGGAAAATATCTCACGTGATAAGGCCGGTAAAGAATCGTAATTTTGATCGACGGGTCAACGCGTTCCGATCCATGGGCTTATCGTTGTAAATAAGCCCCGAATGAGCTTGTACGGCATTGGCATTATTTGCATGCAAATGTATTTCATTAAGAGAGAAGGATAAGATAATCATGCAAATGTCTGGGAGCAATGGTTTCTTTAATGACGATTCCCGACAATCAAGCGCACAGAGAACCTCGAGACGTTATCGGGCCCATGAATTAACCGATAGCTGAGCTTAATTCCATAATAATCCGCGCTGACGAAATGCACGGGGCCGCATTTAATTGAGCCTGTCCAAGGCCAACAACGGATGCATTTAAAGGAGGAGAAAGGCATGAAAGGAGGACTACCGGGGCAGTCTCTCCAAATTTCTTCTCTCTCCTCGTGGGCGGGGGGGGGGGGAGGCACGAGGCAAAGCATTGTAGGAGGTAAGAACGTAGGTAGGCGCGGGAGTCTCGGCCAGCCAGCCCGTCCGTACGGATGTTGTCCCATGCCATCCTCCTTCCGTATACGAGGCCGCGGATACAGCAAATTACTCTCATCGGGAAAAGTTTGACAGGAGTCGCGTGACTGGTTTCTCGTAAAGTATACAGGTACAAAGTTGTTCTGGTCGGTGCCGTTAATAAAGACGCTCTCGAGGGAGGGGGTTCTTGGCAGCTCTAAAGGATCGGGGTATATAGCGTTGCCAAGGCTGCTCGCTCCTGTCCTCCGCCCCCGCCCTCCTCCGATCCCCAAGAACTCCACGGCTTCATACATAAATTAGTGACGTGCAAGCATTAAGGGATCTTGTAAAGTCCAGGTTCCTTGGTCTAAGGTCGGCTCGGTCCCGGTCTGACCCTGCCCAGCCCCGCCTACCTCCGCCGCTGCTCGACTGCCGGCCGACTACGTGATTTAATTTTTTACGCCCGTACGGCGCGCGAGCTTTATGGCTCGATTCGCGGGCGTATTTACCGGTGAGAATAAAAGTTTGTCAACGCCGCCAAGGAGCGACGGGGGCCAAAGTAACGACGAGCCCCAACGAGCGAAAGTAAACCGACTCTCGCTCCCCTCCTCCTCCTCCTCCTCCTTCATCCTCCTACGCCCCACCCTCAACGTTCATTCCATCGTCGGCCCTTTTTTTTGTTTTTTTATTCATCATCAGCTTCCGAATTATATTTCCCTTTCGTTAGAGCAGTAATGCAATTAGATCTCAGCTAATCACGTTTGAATTAAAGGGTTTTACTTTCCCTTCCCCGCTCCTTACAATTTGGCCAGAGCGCAAATTACATTATCTCAGTTGCGTTATCGAGACATTATTTTTCCTCTCCGTCTCCGTGTGGCTGCTACTACCACCTAAAACCATTATCCTTGACTGATAAATAGAAAATCCTGATTCCACGGTCTAAGGTAACCTGTGCTCGCCATTGCAATTGATAGTGAGTCAAGTCCGAGGCAGATTTCGTGAGGTCGCGTGGATATATAGCGAGGACATTTGTAATTTGAAGCGCAAGAGCAGAGTAAATTACAACGGCTGAATAAATATTTGCAGAAGAAGCTTTTTTACCGAACGTAAGTAGCGCCCCACGTTGTCAAATTATTACGAGCCGAGGTGGCTCGATATGAGTTTCGATAGTAGAGCCGCGGTATGATTACGTGTAATCTAAGCATCTCCTCCGTCGTTAGATGTCATTAGAGCGAGACTGCAAGGGGATGTTGGTAAAAATTGAATTCCGCCCCGGGCCCCTCCGCCGCGCTATCGCATGTCGCCTGTGGAATGAGAGCGAAATTTCTGAAAGCGAGAAAATGTCTGAAATTTCATATTTTAAACAATACGAGCCCCGGAGAGTGTGTTGAATCCTTGTCGGGGGATCGCGTGGTGATCGCGTGGTGATCGCTCGGTGAGATCGCTCGGTGAGATCGCTCGGTGAGATCGCGGTGAGATCGCGGGGAGATCGCGGGGAGATCGCGTGGAGATCGCGTGTCGGGCATACATAATCACAATAATAATAATCACAAACGATAAGGTTTTAGTAAATTCTATAAGAATCCGTTTCTGTAAATTACACGCGTTTGTGTAAAATCGAGAGGGATGCGAAGTGAAAAATGCCATGATCCAGAGACATTGGACTGGACGTCGATGCGGATAAAGAGTCGAGCTCGCACGCTAGGTTGAAACGAGTCGCGGGCTCGTGAATCAGTGCGACGGAGAGGGGCAGAAGGGAAGGTGGGTACGGCGGGAGGGAGGGGGGAGGGGGATTGAGAGAGAGAGAGAGAGCGAGAGAGAGACAGCGAGAGAGAGAGAGAGAGTGAGAGGGGGGTAGGGGGGAAGGGCGTCAGAAATCCCGGTACATTTGAACTTAGGTATTCAGGCGAGTTGGCGCTCATCGATTTTGTAATCAGGCGCGCATCCGCGGCTTCAAAGGAATTCAATGTCATCAAAGCCGAGAGCCGAGAGCCGAGAGCTCGAGCTTCTTCCGATGATCCGCTGTCGTGCGAGCCGAGCCACTATCGCGCGTTTGTTTAATCAGACGAGGCGCGAGACAGCCGGCGATTTTTCATGCCCGAGTCCTCGGCTTCGGCCTTGAGCGGTCATGCCCCGGGAGTAAGCCACGCCGGGTAAGACGTAATAGGGCCGTGTCTGCTCCGGCCATTGGCTTTTGTCCGAGCCGCGGCTTAGCTTAGCCTTGCTTGCTTGCTTGCTTGCTTGCATATCGGCTATCCTCCCCTATCCTCCTCCTCAACCTTCCCCTGTGCCACCGCCACCACCGCCGCCGCCGCCGCCCCGGTCGGTCAGACCACCGCTTGCGCCGCCTCAAGAAAATCAATTTCCAGATGGGAGCAACGAGGAGAAAATTTACTCTATCCCGCGGCTTCTTTACTCGCAACCCGAGAAATAACCTCGACCGAGATCTCTTTTAATTCTCCCCCCCTCTCTCTAGCTGTGTCTCTTTCTCGGCGACGCTCTGCCTCGCTCTATCAAGACGAAAACAGACAAGGCTAATCAAATTTTAGATACTCCACGGTGCCTTTAAAAATCTATCGTTTCAGAAACACTGTGTTCGTTAATACATTCCGCCTTCGAGTTCGCGAAATATCGTCTGATCCGCTCTCTCCCTTCCACCCCCATCCTCGCTCTCTCTCTCTCTCTCTCTCTCTCTCACTATCTCCTTCTATTCCTGAATCAATCTTGCTCGGATACTCTATATCTCGTTATACGAGGAATTCCTTCGTAATCTGAAAGCTATTAAGATTTCATTAAGATCCGCGACCTACACTATTTTATTGAAAATTATATTGAACAAAATAATAATAGAGCTTTTTAGCCAGTAAATAAGTAGCTACTTGATACGCGCTTTCAGTTAATTTCTACTAAATTTATATTCTTTCTATTACAAAATCCATGTATTTTCAAGCAGAATACATTACAAAGATGTTTAACGTATATTGTTCAAGGTCCAATGCTCAATTTATATAAAATATAGTAAATTTTATTCAACTTGTCTGTAATTTTTAGTATTCGGTAAGTACAGTATAATGCATTATTAAATGATAAGATTATATTGAAAAATTTAAAAAAAAAAAAATTGCCATATTTTTCTGAAAACACGTCGTTATCGATGTTATTTTATGCCATATTTAAGAGACAATATCGATACAACTTTAATGTATTAACGGTCTTCTGTCGAATAGCTTTATTTTCATTAGGATTTTATTGTTTAATATGTACCATCTAGAAAATCATGGTATTATCAACAAAAATAATTGGACTAAAAGACATTAAGAGGATAACGTATATAAATATATATATATATTTATATCGGATAACAAATATAAAAACTATTGTTAAACAATTTAAAAGCTACTTGATATTCCACAATACGGAGAATTTATTTTTTTAATACTATAATATGAAAGTACGCAAACGTAATTTAAATTTTTTAATTTAATTGCTACGGTATAATAAAAAAATTCGTGTTTTCAAATAGTGCATGACGAATTAAAGTTACATTTTATATTGTCTTTTCACTATTTAAATTAATATTAACGTAATCAATGCTTGTTTTCCATCCATCACTAAAAGCACATAAAATATAGAAAATAATAAAATAATCCATCGAATAAATACATACATATAATCGATCGAACTAAAAAATAATTGAGTACATCAAAGAACTTTGACTATACGTTTCATTATATAAATAGAAATCTTGACGAAGACTGATATTCTATTGTAATCACTAGTTCCTTTCCTTGCGAATTAAGCGAAAATTATAAAACAGATTGAGAATATAGATAATCAGTGTCTAGTTATTTAATTGCATAGCTCTTTTAAAGTTTTTTTTCTTTCTCTTCTTTTTTTCTTTTTTTTTTCTTCTTTTTTTTTAGTTTCATTATCATTTCACAAGCCATTTTAAGCATTACGGTTATTCGCAAAGGAAAAGAAAATCTCAAACGACTTTGATTTTCATAAAATAACTTTATCTCACAATAATGCCAATGTTTAAATAGTAAAATGAACCGAAATGAAATTCCCGGTATATTAAACGTGTCTTTGCGTGATTCGTAGCATATTCGACATATATATATGTATATATATGTATATATATATTATAATGACTTTAATTAAAATGATTAGATAATTAAAATGTTGGACTATTATTAAGAGCATTTCATTAGCTGTACTCGAGTTTTGAATGTGAGGAATCGCTGATGTAGCTTTGGGGCATTTATATAAAAACCAAAGTTAAAAACTGGTGAAATAAAGACAACTAATGCCAGGCGGGGTAATCTGCCAGCTTAGCTGAAACAACTTGAAAATTGGCTCTTTTGAGAATAAAGCCGGGAAATCCACTGAATTATGAGCATCTCATTGGCTTATTAAAAGTACTTGAGCTAATTAAATCTCACTGCTACGAAGCATATAGTGAGCACAGTGAGTTGTGTGTTAGTAATTTGAATTTTCAATGCATAGCTATGAGAACTATATAACGTAATTTGTTGAGACCGATGGGGAAATTAAATTTTCTCAGTGGTGGAAACACCTTGTGATAGTTCGGAGTCTTGGAGAAATTGCTCGATAATTTATACATGAATTCCCATCATTTGCAATGCCTCCGGGTGGTCAGTAATTGGGATACTTACCGGAATCGGTAATATAGGCCGGGCCGGAGTCGATAAATCAAGTAGAGGTCGCTTCCTTACTGACAATAGGTAAGCGTCCGCTGACCTCCGTAATCTATCTACTAACAAGTAGCAAACTATCGGAAAGTTCAAACCGCGGCTCGACCTTTGTTCCGTCTTTGATCACTCCCTAAGCATGCAGCAGGTAAGGAGGGCGGAGCTTCTCAATAAAGTTATATATTACAACGGTGTCATCATTAACTTTGTTAACGTCTTCGTCTTCTGATCTACGGCGCCGTACGTGTACGGCCTTGCTCGTCAGATGCGTAAAATGAAGATCGAGTCAAACACGTCTATAGCTGTCGGGGTGCTATTAGCAAGCCAGCCAGCCAGCCAGTCAGCCAACCTCTTCTTCTTTAATCATAAAAGCTTCCTCTTTTACATTACGCACTCGAAGTGCCGGGCCAGGTGTCGGGGGCAAGGGCTGGATGATGGGGGAGGAGGAGTGGGGGGAGTGGCGGCGATTTCTCCAGACCCGGCCAGTGTATTTCATGGACCTTATAAACTCCCGCATCTCCTTTTTATTTTGTCCTACGGCTGCGTCCGGCGTAGCGATCACAATGTTGGCAATTATACCCCCGGCAAGGAATATGTAATTTAATAATGCTGTTAAAAGCGACGTATTATAGCCGTTTCAATTCGGTGGCCGTGTTATTTCTCTACGAGTCCTTGCTCCGCTACAGTTTACAAAGGTAACAAAGCCCAGAGAACGAAAGCGCTAGAGAAAACGGTCTTCGTTTATACTTATAAATCACAACCGTATTTTTAGAATTCTGTCAAATGGTACATATGAGAGACCTTTCCCACCCGCACCCGCACCCGCACCCCGACCCATCCATGGCACCATCTATGGCAATACATTTTTTACTTCTTAACAATTACTTTTTACAAGCTTATTTCTTCTTCTCGGCTAACGACATTTTTTCATAGGCATTTAGAAAATTATCAAAAAAAAAAAAAAAAATTGTCAGTTCCCGGGGAACAAAAACGCAAATATAATCTCATATAGAAACGTAATGAAGGAGTTAAGTTAAGATCACGTAGATCATAAAGCTCTTTAGAAATCTAACAATGAATAAAAAGCGTTTATAAGCCTTTACTAGGAAAACTTTCGTAATCGCCGATTTTAAAACTGAACATTTTTATAAACTTTATAAACTTTGCCTACAAATATTAGTAGACGACATTTTGTAAAAAATAAATCTTCATTATAACGGATTATTACGGATTTGATGAATTTTTCATTTATCTATAACCATGCGCTACAAATAATATCTTTTCACGTAAATTGCATTTTCATCAAGTGCAATTAAGTTATCGGTTGTGGAAATTAGCGCGTGTTCACAAAATTAATTTGAAAACGACTTACCTAAATACGCGGCGTTCATAAATCCTTTCGGTTATTTTAAAAATAATAAATTTAAGCAATGAAAACGTAATACAATTTGTACTGTGAGCTAATAAAATATAATTTTAGTAATTTATTGAGTCACTGAAAATATTTGTACGAGAAAACGTATTTTCCCTAATAATATCGTTTAGCCTAAAATTCTTTACACATAAAAACCTTTTGCTCTAATGTATACGCATGCGTTCTTGTTCGTATGACTATACATATTTATAAACCCCAGTAGATTATAATAAATGTATCTCTGTGGATAATTTTTAATTAAATTTGAATTACCGAATGGCTCGTCTCAAAATTCCTTTACGTGGATAAATTTTTTTTAATATTGACTATGCATTCGGTCATGTAAATTTTTATTCGTTTTTTTATTTGCATAATAACTCACCTGCCCAATTTCATTATTACATATATTTCGTTAAAAAATAACAATGCTATTCTTGTAATTTACATTATTATTTGATTAAAAATATTCATGTTGTTTCACTATTTCACGATGATAAATATATATTTTGTTCTTTTTGTTTATATGTACCACATGAAATATGAAAAGTATTTTTTACGATTGATTGGTTTTTATTTTTAACTAAAGCTATATTAAAGTTTTAATCCTAGACGTTATGAAAATTAATTATTAAAATGAATTTGATACTTTCATAAGAATATATTTCAATTAATAACATAAATACTCAATAATTAGCATTGTGATACATCCAATAAACCATACATAACGTTTTATTAACTAATTTTTGGTTTATTACGGTTACTAAATATTTTTATGCAAACAGATATCTTTTACATTAATAAATAATGTTATTAATTATAATATTAAAGTAATGTTGTATTTCTATGAGCCTCAAAATTATCTTTACATTAAAAATACTACTGAAAACCAATAGAATTCGTATTACATAGAAATGCCTAATTAATTTGAAATGCTGCGTTATAATATTTAAAGACCTTTAATTTAATAAATTAATTTCATAAAGTTGTATAAATTACAAATTTAATAATTATAACGATACAGTCAAAGTAAATATTTCTTGAAATATCCGTTGAGACGAACCAACCAACGTCTTTTAATTTATTTAAAACTTAAGTAAGTTTTTCAACTCTTGGCAGTGTAAGTGCATACGTACTGCAAAGTAATGGAATAACGTAGAAAAGAAGTCGCGTAAATTGAAAATACATTTTCCCTATTAAATAAAATTGTATAATATTATATAACTCGTAGCTGTAATTCAAACATTTAATAGTAATTATATTGCCCTCGGCTGCCTTTCAGCTGCATGTGGACGAATAATAAATATATAATGTAAAACGTCCTTTCATGCGACAATGAAGTAATTAATCTAAATGCTGGGACTGGAAAAATTAATTAATACGAATGTTGAATAATATGTAAAATCTTTTGTAATTAAAATTTCCCTTGAAAAATCTGTTCTCGTTACAAGCAATGATCCTCGAAAAAAAAAAGGAAAAAAAGAAAGAGAGAAAGAAAGAAAGAAAGAAGGAAAAGAAAAGAAAGAAAATAAAATATAAAATGAAAAGTGACCGGGAAAACTTCTAAAGGGGAGACTATTCTAGATTAAAATCTAGCAATCGACCGGTTTATTCATCTACGGGAGAGATTCGGGGCCAAAAATACGTTTTCTAGCATCCGGTGTCACATTCAATTTAAAACAAACCATATTTGAGATGCTGGACGGGCTCTGACTCTGAGGAGGTGAGAGTACGCGTCGCTGGCTTAAGAATAAGGATTAATTGTCGTAGTATTAATCGCGCGGTCGGGAGCGATCGGGCCAAAATGAAAATAGCTCAACTGCATTAAATTATCTCTGCATTAAATTTAAATAAGCGCTGAAATTTTTATTTTACATTTGAGGCAGAGAGACGGGGATGGGGGGAGCCGCGTTCCATCAGCTGCTCCCATCAGCATCGTGTACATAATCTTCCCGGATCTTCGATTAACTGTAATGCATAATGTGAATTTTCGCTCCCGAGGGAGGCATCCACTACGCAGCCCTGGCCGATCTCGAAACTTTCGCCTGCAGGAAGGACGCAGTCAGCTCACGAACTCGGCAGGAAGGAAAAATCAGCGCTCGGATGACCGATAAGGAGCGTGTTTACATTCCCCCCACCCCACCTCTCTGGCTCCCTTACATTTTTTTTGTCCCTTTAATTCGACAGGTGTCGCAGGACCATTGCCAGTTGATGTACGACTCGAGGCAACGGGTGGGAGTCAAGTTTTTCGCATTCGTCGGCAAATCCCTTTTTTAATAACGAAAGCTCCGAGGCTCCGAGGCTCCGAGGCTTCTAACCTTCAAACTTACCCCCATCCACGTACATCACGCAATGATAGATGGGCTTGGGCCATCGAATTTCCGAGTGCCGGCCCCGATGAACTTTGAATCGCTTTGGCACTTAAATATTTTTCAACCGCTTTAGAGGCGAAGCGAGTCCTTTCTGAGCGATAAGCGCGCGTATAAATATTTCGCTCGGCCTTTTCAATTTCGACGTTTACGTATCGAACGGCCGACGACGAGTCTTGTATTAAAAATTCATCGGGACGAGAGGACTGACTGACTGACTGACTGACTGACTTTAAGACCGGAGGATTTTACAATACAATGCTCTCCCACCGTTCTTTATCTCCTCCCCCCCCTTCCCCCAATAATTATTATATCCACCTGTATTGGCTGTATTACATTGTCAATATTTCCGAGAAAACACAATGACCGTTACGGCCCCGTTAAATAATCGGCGCTGCTGACTATATTCACCCACATCCATAATATACATTTACTCTCCCTGTAGGTAAATTTAACGATTTCATACCTGGTTTATTCCTATTACTATCATTATCATTATCATTATTTATTAATATTATTTATTAATATTATTATAATTGCCATGGCGGGGTACGTAAAAATTATCGGCGCGTATGAGGTTATTGGGGTTGCCGTGCGTCCTTTTCGATGTTTATCGAAGCATCCCGAGCCCGAGCAGCCGTTTTAGATCGAGGAGGGCAAAAGTGAATATCCGTTATAAATCCCGTAGAGTCGAACAGAGCTTTCGGAAAAACAGGTGAGAAACAAAAGAACGCAAATAAAAAAAAAAAAAAACCGGAGCTTATAGATGGGAAAGGAGCTGCTTTGACGCCAGGAGCGTATGAGTGTTGTGTCGGGCCGAAGGAGGAATTAGAGCTGCCGAGGCAATGATACTTGACATTGTGATCGGAAAAGGTACGTACGAGCGCAGACCATACAATGTTTAAGAAAACACGCAGAGGCGGGCACGCAGGGTGGCCTGGGTAGGGTAAAATTCGTCAAACCCCGTAAAAACCATTGTCATGAGTATCGCGGAGAGTATCGTGGAGAGCATCGCCGAGAGCATCGCGGAGAAAGAGCTAAAATTATTTTGCCGAACATTTATTTTGCATGGAGAACAGTGTGCGTGTAGATCGTAAGCTGAATTCCGCGGTCGGTTCAGTAATAAAAGAAGTCGCTCGAGCTAAGAAATTATTTGTCAAACATGCGGGAACGAGTTTTAGAGAAAGAACGTCAGTGCGGCTGCGAGTTAAACTCTCCCGGAACTGCGCATCTCCCTCGGAATCAATCCGACGACCGCGTGTCTTATGGCTATTTCGTCGCGCATCTTGTGCCTCAGTCTACGAGCATAGAAGAGAAAGCCATATATATATATATATTTTTTTTTTTTTTAAGCGAATATCTTATTTATTGTCGCGTTTCGATTTTAAAAGAAAAAGGGATATTTGACGAACTACGAGTTATACAGAAACTAATAATTTTATTATTTTTGTTGTTTTGTTTGTTGTTGTTGTTGTTGTTGTTGTTGTTGTTGTTGTTGTTGTCGTCGTAGACTGGAGTCGTTGCAGACTATTCAAGTACTTAATTAAACTTAAATATAATTTACGCTTTGCTTTAGCTCGGGCTCGAATCCGAAATCCGATCGCGGAAATAAATAAGAGCTGGATGATAAGTAAGTCTATGCATTATATCAAGAGAAATGGCTGGTACTAATGAGCTCTCCTTAAACTTCATTTTCTATTTAAATTCTCAATCGTTCCGAAGCTCCTGACAAAGAGACAATGCGCAAATACAATTCTATTCGCTCAGGGGACGGAGTTTGGCTTTAAATTCGTAAACTCTATTCGGGGCTTGAAATTAATAAGATTAATAAAGCCAATTTAAGCTTCTTTTTCATCTCCGGCATTTTAATAATTAAACAGTGCTTTCGAACAAGTTGCGTAAACGCTCGTGTAAATTACTGTAAATGCGTAAAGACCATTGGCGACCAGTTGTAACTCGCTCAGAAGCAAAGATGTTTGTCTGGATCAGAATCGAAAAGAAAGATAGAATAGATACGCTTTTTCCTTTTTTCTTTTTCTTTTTTGTTTTTTCTTCTTCTTCTTTGTTTTTAATTAAAGTATCCCTTTAGCTAGTGCACATGCGAGTATCGGTAGGATGTTAATTAAGGAGCCTGTAGAAAAGCCGAGGCTCGCATAAATTTTACATAATCACGCACTGAAATAATTTACCGCGCATCTTGGCAAGGTTTTTGTTACACTTTTCTGTTATTAAACGATATAAAAATAAGTTTCAGGAGCGAAGTCGCGCTTATGAAGAAGAAGAAGAAGAAGAAGAAGAAGAAATAAAAGACAAAGTTCGTTTCCTCGAATGAAGTGGCGAAACAAGGCTGTAATTTGTCTCGAACCTAAATTAGAAAGTGCACCTAAGTACTCTCGGATTGTTTTTAGGAAATGTTTCGAATATAGTGGATCGTTGGCTTTCGAGGTCTTGGCGGAATTCTTCGGCCGCTGATGAAGTGCGGGGGAAGAAAAACCGTTGCTCCAGTTGATCGGGGTGAGCCGGACGGGCCTAACTAGAGTCGACCGTACCTTCAAGAACCTTGATAGCTCGTAGGAAGCTCGTAGGAAGCTCGGTCGTATTAGGCTAAGTAAGCAGGGAGAGAGAGAGAGAGAGAGAGAGAGAGAGAGAGGAAGGGGGTGGGTAGAAAGAGGTGAAAAGAGCCAACAGCCGAGAGGAGTACCGGAGTTTTTACGGCACAAGAGATCACGTGAGTCGAGCGGTGGAAAGCATCAGAGCTGTCGGTCCTCGTGAACGATGAGTTTGTCTCCTCCTCGGGTTCCTCGACCTGACGGGGGTAGGAGGCAAGCAGAGTCGGCCGGCACTCGAGCTAAGTATATGCGCATAATATCCCGGTCTTCTCCTCTGGCCTTGTTCGCCTTTGTGTGCCGCGGTCGGCCTATTTACGCCCCGGTCCCCTCCCGCCGGCCCATCATCCCCTCCTCCTCCTCCTCCACCGCTGCCGGCAGGTGCCGTGTTTGTTAAATCGTGCGCGGCCTATGGAACGGGGCTGGGCCGCACGCACGCGAAATTCACGCGCGTACGCGCGTGCCGGCGACGGGGGAGGGGGGGCGGAGAGGCGTTCGGAGTGGTAAGGAGGGGGAGGGGGCGAGTCAGAAGTGCCCCTCCCGCACCCTTACGGAGACTCGTAATACGGGGAACCAACGCGAGCAACGGGCAATCTCATTTAACCTCCGACGAGTTAATACATTTTTCAGACTACTTTCCAAGGCGGTTACTTTGGCGAAGTCCCCCTCCAACCTGCGGTCACCCGTCGCTTAAAGAATTCATCGGCGTGGACTCGCTTGACCATCTCCGCCCGGGAAATACGCGGATTAACGTCGGAATACTTAAACTTTACGTTTAAGTATTGTTTGCGTACTCGCGCGCAACTTCGACTGTCCAATATTTCAGCAAATCCGGCCCTAAGCCCCGCAAAGCCGTTAAATTTTTTTTTACTCCCATATATACACGTACATATTACGTGTATACGAAAGCGGTATATGTCAATACGGCCAGGGTGTCGTAGCACTACTAATGTCCATGTAAATTTTGCGCTTCATCGCCGGTAGCCGGTTTAATGTAATTAAAACTAGATGATGATTCGTCGGGAAGCCTTCCGGAAAACAAAGGAGCTCATCAACTTTATTTCCATGAGCGAGATGCTCCTTTACCTTCTACGTCTAATCTTAGGTCCCGTAAGCGCTCGGTTCATCAGCCCCTCGGACTCTTATTTATTGCCAGATGGTATAAAAGTCTTTAAAAGGCTCAGGGCCACTCCTCCGTTATTACAGCTAATTAAATTTCACGGGGAGCGCGCATCGAGATATTCGCGATGCATTGGGGACAGGAAGAGGAAAAACCATCGGCATCTCCAGTCGTTTGAGGGAAGCTGCCTCGCAGCTATCTAAGTAAGGCGCTTAAATTTATGAAATACCCGTGACTGCGAGCGTCGGTAATTCAATATGAAAACTTAACGATACGTGTCAGCGTATAAACTATGTAAAGTTAAGCCACGCTAGATTGAACGGTTAATTTAATGTGTAACCAGATCCATTAAAGGATAGCCAAGTGTAAACAATGGGAGGCGAAATTGCCGCGACAATAACCCCAATAACCTCGGACCTCGACAACTATTTTAAAAAGTATTTTCCATCCACTTTGATACTCAATCCTGCAGTTTTAATTATCTGTCAGAGGGTCTTTGGCCGGATACCCCCGGCAAGTTTAACACTCCCGGAGCAGGACTCGGGACGTTTTACCTGCCTCTCGGGCGTAACCTGCACTTTAATTTCGAATATCCAGCAGCTCCGAAATGGCCTTAAATAATTAAAAACTGTAAGAAGGAGAGGCCGGCCAAAGATAAAGACACGCCTTTTTTTCCTACCGTTCCCTCCTCACCCCTCCACGCCCCGTCAATCCACCGACACGTACGTGTAGGGACCGAAAAATCCCCCCTACGAGTGCTTTTTTATTTCCTTCTCCTGTTCGTTCTCATTCCACTAGAAGATTATAAAAGACGATACGCGTATACTTTTTACTTAGCACTCGGCCTCCATGTGCCACCGGCGATCTTTCATTCGCAACAGAGTGACAAACAACTCTGAAGAACTGCAATGTGCAGCATCACCAGTGCGCCGGATTGGGAAGCTCGTTTCTAAGGCTGAAATCCGGCAGCCGCTCGGTCCCGCGCTCGGCCGTCCCACATACCGGCAGAGGAGAGGGGCTCGGAGACGTTCTACGCTTCCGATAACCGAGGGCTAGGGAGGAGAAGAGGGGCGGGGGGAGGCGAGGAGGAATACGTGTGCCCGACCCCGACACCGAGCCCGACCCCGAGCCCGAGCCACGCACAGCTGCAAATCAAATTTTTTGAAAGGAGACGCGACTCGACTACCCATTCCGCCCCCTCCCCCCCCCCCAACCTCACCCCGCCCCGTCCCTACGCGCCACCGGCAGGGACGTAAGCACGCGCGATTCCCAGTCCCCGACGAGTAATTGGCTCGCGGGCGGAGGCTTGCGATGATAAGGGTGGACCGTCCTCGAGATAATTTGGCCCGGAGGGAGCGGGTGGAACGAAGACCGGCCTCGCGTGACCGGTAGCTGCTCGAGTTTCTTCCAGCTCGCGCCCCGACGCATGAGGCTGTCGATGCCCTTTACCTCTCCTCGCCCCACCGCCCGACCACCCTCCTCTCTCACGCCCCACTCTCCATCGGCACACCGCGCCGCTCCCTTAAATATTCATGCGCGGATCCCGACGATTTTGATACACTGCAGGACGGGCCGAGGACCTGGTGCGCGGCCGGTAATTTTATAACCATTATCGCGCTTGTTATTATAACTGGTCGGTCGACTCGGCCAATTTACGAGCGGCCAATTAAAGGCGAATAATGACGCCCGGACGGACGTTACATCCACGACCACCACCACGACGACCACTACCACCAGCCCGAACCACGTGTATCTCGGCCCTCGTCTATCCGTCCGCCGCGACCCTCGCTTGTAAAATCATCCCCGTTGCTTGATCATTATCATCGGGTCAAGCGGGCCTCTCGACCTCGCTCCAAGCGAAAGATCAAAATGTTTTCCGATTCCCGATAATCCCTGGCCGCTTCGCCGCTGAAAATCCAGGTTATTAATGGCCAGGTAGCGCGCGTTCGTTTTCAATTTAGAAATTAAGTGCTAAACTCGGGGGAGGCTATGTTTCACGCGGCTTAACTGTAAACAACCTATTCAAAAGTACTCGGACATAAATCTCCAGGATTTTAATGCTCTCCGTTTGAAAGGAAGCTTCGCAACTCGATCGATCAATTTGTTAAACCCACGGAGATTAACAGAAGCAACGTTTAACTGCCGAAAACTCGTCAAATTCATGGTCATTTTTACACTGTCAAGCCTTTATGTACGTGTACGTATAGTTGTTCTCGGCCAATCCTTATGCGTTAAAACTCGACGGAAAATATACAGAATCCAAAGAATGGTATGAATAAATTTCCACTTACGTGCACTTAATTGGCGATTCTTAATTAATAAAGTTGAAGAGTCCGTGACTTACCTGCAACGCATACAAATTACAAATTAATAAAGCAATTATAATCTTTAAATGTATTATCGACATCGCTATTTCGAGTATCACGTTAACTAAGGTTATTTTCATCTTTTTTACATGCCGAATAAGAATATTGGAGAGGAAATAGAATTTCTGTTCTACGATCCAGGCTTTTACTGTTATTTAATAGAGGAAACCGAACGATGGAAATTATTATGATAATGTTCGGTGGCTGCGGCTCTTACGAAAAATGGAGCAACTATTTGGAAAACAGGAACGTCATAGTGGATAAAATGTAGGTCGGCGAGATAAAAGATTGGAAAAACTTTTGAAATTAAAAGCAACGACATAATTATCGTGATATTCTTTGCGAACTCGACATTCGACCGCGACATCCATTCGTCACCGATAGAAAGTTGTTTCACGTGGTACAATATTTTTATTATACCCCTATTGTGTGCGTACGTGTTTTTATGCGTGTGTGTGTGCGCGCGCGTGTATGAATCCATACGTACCACCGCGGCCCCCTCCCTTGCCTTTTCACTTTTTCTCTTTTTTTCTTTCATTGTTACTATGAAATGGACGATAGACAGGCCGTTCGGCTCCGATCCCGTTTGCATACGGCCCCAACTTCAAATGAAGCCATTCGCAACCACAACTGAAATTGAGTAAAATTCGTTTTTCTACGAATTAAACTTTCAATTCGCTCGCGAGCCCTCGCGACCCCACGCGACCCCACGCGACCCGTGTAAGCTTACAAAGAGCGTAAAGGCTCGCTTACCATATCGGCAAAGCCCGCCTATCCCAAAGTATTACTATCGCTATTATTATCACCGTTGTTATTATTATCGTTGTCGTTGTCGAGTACGTCGAGAAGAATGAGGCAAATGAAAAACGCGCGAGTGTAAACGGGGCGTTTCGTTTTACAATACATTACAATCCTAAGACCGGGCGGAAGAAAATCCCTAGAATCATCTAAATCCGGCATCTGCCCGCGCGCCCGTTAAACTTTCCCCGGCTCGCGGGGCAAAGTTGGCGCATGTTGTCGGGGAGCGGGGCGAGCGACGGCAAACGAGAAAACTCGGTATTAATAGAAATAATATTGCCCGGCGAGCGTCGACAAAGGGCCGCTTGATATTGGACCGTCGTCCCGTTGTCCAGATATACCGGGGAGATGTAACGCGGAGGAGGGACGACCAATGCCTTACTAAGACACTGGCTTTCCGATCAATACTCGCCACCAAGAGTTGTCGTGCGTTTCCCCGGTGAAAATAAAAGAGAGGAAGGCTCTACTCCGTGCTGTTCGGGTCGAGGGGGCGGGGGCGGGGGGAGTAGAAGAGGAAAGGAGATCTTTAAATTATAGGGAAAACGTTTGATATGAAGAGTATGAACCCCGGGACGACTGTTGATTGAGCCGCTGTTGAAACTGCGGCTCGGCAATGCGCGCAATATCTGTTTTGGCCGGTGCAGTAGTTGGCTTAAGCGGACGCGCGGGGTGGGGTGGGGGCTCTCTCTCTCTCTCTATCTCTTATCACGTACATGCGGCGAGCGGCTAAGCGCATCGACTCGTCCGAGGGAAGACGGCAACTATCCTAAATGGAAAGCGCACGGGGTGCCATCTCCGTTTTACGCAAT
Organism: Ceratosolen fusciceps; assembly: GCA_018883505.1. NCBI lineage: Eukaryota > Metazoa > Arthropoda > Insecta > Hymenoptera > Agaonidae > Ceratosolen > Ceratosolen fusciceps. The sequence goes on along the minus strand of RCIC01000013.1, from coordinate 1,283,968 downwards.
GCCAAGGCTCGATTACGTAGGGGCTTTTCCGACTTTCCTTATACGCCTTAAACAAATCTCGAACTATTTTCATATCTGCGCCGTGCACGGAATAAGCAGCCCGGCCACTAATGCCCCTCTCCGCCCGTATTTCGCTTGTTGGCGCTAGTCAAAGGGGTGGCACGGCCGGGAAATGAGGATAATGGAATAATAGAAAATTGTATATCGATATCGATGGAAGCGGTTTGGTGATTTATTTATTTTTTTTTTTTTTTCGCGCCAAGCGTAAACGCAACAACAGCGCCAAGGATCAGTGCTAATGATACGGTAATGCAAAATTCCCCCGTAAGACGGAACAATAAATTCGCATTAGCTTAACAAGTTTCAGCGTAACGATAAATTGTTTTTGGCCAATAATTGGAGTATCAAGATATCGCTTGTTCCATCGCTCGGCGTCATTAATCAGAGGAGAGGCCCAACGAACCGCCAATTCACCCCGTCCGTGTTTGACCGAATCTACCCCCCACTCCCCACTCACTCCTCACTCCCATCCCACCCTCGTACGACCACTCCAGCCGAAATTCGAGCGCATAACCAACCAGCATTTCCTGTTTCTTCAAGCGTGCATTCGTATTTCTAGGCCATTTCCAAGATAAAATCGTATTCATAAATAACGCATAAGAAAGACATTTATTTCATAGATATGAAATACTTTGGAGCTTTAAAATACGTAGCGATACAAAAAAAAAAAAAAAGAAAAAGAAAAAAAACTTACTCCCTTTTCACGGACGTGTCTCTAGTTTATGCCGTACAACGAGATTAGCTATTGAATTGGGTAATGGATTATTCAGCAGTCAGACTTTATGCTTCCAGCTGAGCGAGGCTAAAGATAGATAGATAGAGAGCGAGAGCGAGAGCGAGAGAGAGAGAGAGAGAGCACACAACGTCGTATTGAGACATTAAAAGTACATTATTATTTAATTTGCGCAAATAAATAACAGGGCATTTTATTTATAGATGCGCGTGTATTTGTGGATATTATATGGAGGGTTTGGCTCTATCGGTGTACTTTTGAGGTTTGAAAAAGGAAAGGAGAGGGATGAGGGGGTGGGGGGAGGGGGGCGTCAACGAATTTAAGCCTCGAACATTATTAAATACCCTTACCGCCTACACGATGATTAACCGCGCGAGGCCCGCGCGGCTGTGTACATACGCCCATGAATATATGCAGGAAGAAACACGAAGCGCTAGTTACGTGTGCGCTCAAATTTCGCGGGAGTCCGCTGTGATGGGTGAGGGTGAGGGTGAGGGTGAGGGGGACAAGAATCGGGGAGTCCGTCCTCCGGTGTCGGCCCCTCGCCAAACTAATGATCTCGAATCGAGGGAACAAACGCATTCTATCAAATATATTTTCGACGATATAATTTTCCCTCGTTTACTTGTTGTCGAGCTGCTGCGCGGCTCCCGATTATAGTTAGCCGAGTCAATACGATGCCGGCCAACGAAAAATCCTAATAAATCACGTACAACGGCTCTCGGAGAATCGCGCACCTTCTCTCCCGATTGTCCGATTCAGAACTCATTAACATACAATGCATTTTATTACTTATGATACATGACGTTTGCACGTTATATTACACGCCCATGACCTCCTCCTCCTCCTCCTCCTCCTCCCACCTATCCCTCTATCCCTCCCTCCTTCCCTCTTCGTTACCGACATCGATATTCTGTAAAATAGGCCTTCAGAAATACACGATTTGCCGGAATTTCGCCATAATGGAGAATGAACAAGTATTGGTCATTCGCGTTCTTTCATTGGCTATCGCTTAAGCTACGAACTTCATCAGCCAAAACTTTATCGCTCGATACGAGTGCTCCTTCCTACTAATGAAAATGCAATTTCAAAATTATCTGAATTTAATAAAATACGATAAATGGTTAGCCTTTGTATCTGCGACATTGATATTTTCATGAATTTCACGTGAAACGTTAAATTAAGAAGGAGGAGAGAGAGAGAGAGAGAGAGAGAGAGAGAGAATTTTATGGAATAAGTGGTAATTATGCGCGCGTTTCCCCTACCATTTCTAGAATTTTCAGATTCCGCAGCATCGCTTGATAACGCAGACCAGGAATTTTATAAGCTAATATAACTATAAAGTTTTGCTTCCAGAAGTCTATGCATAAGCAACTAAGTTGTTTCCTATACCGACTGATGTACTTGTCTCCCTCACGACGATCTACGTACTGCCGGCAATATGAATTTTGCAACACTTTTAGCCGGGATTATAACTTAAAGAATGTCTATGTATACAAAGCAGCATCGATATAAGATAGGGATGGAGGGCGCGGGGGAGATTGCTGCCTCGGATAATTGCACTTGCATGACTTCGCACGACATACGTAATCCTATTGCATATTTTTAATCCGGTATCAATCTATGATTACGGCGGCAACTTGCGACTTGAGTGTGACGGTGTGACGGCTAGACAATACAGATATACAAAATTTACAAGAATAAATAATTTCACGAACACTCGGTGCTTATGGTTCGAGAATACATTCAGAGGCACTGCGCACTTTCCCAGCTAAGACAATAATTTCCGCGCACGCTCCCCTCTCCCCCCCCCTCGACAGCCCTCCGACGAAGCTCCTCTAAAGACTTGTAACTCCAGAGACTTAACTGTTTAAGCTACTGGATTACAAATTCAGTTAGACATTGATAAAAATATTGAAAGATGATGAAAAAAGCCTTTTTTCCATGCAGCTATCGTCACCAGCCGCTATAAGCTCGGCCGCTATAAGCTCGACTCGAGCATTACACAAACATTAACTCATTCATCATACATTCAACGGGAAAAAAGTCCTCCTCTTACACGTGGCAATAGATGAGCCCCATAAAATGGTAATGAAATATATTTTTCAAAGGGAAAAAATCGAGCGCTCGCCGATAACCGGAGGATCCTTAACAAGTGCATCCCATGGGATCCCTCCCCCTCGGCCCATGCCCCCGTCCGTCTCTAGTGTAAAGTCATATGGTCGGAATAACGTCATTTATATTTCAGCGCGCGCTCGCAACTTAAGTTTCTCGAGCAAAATAAATTGCTAATGGATAATAAACTATAGAAATCCCATTACTCCCGGATAATGAAGAATAAAATGAATTTAATCGTCGCGTTTACGTCGATTCGAAAAAAAAAAAAAATCAATTACGAATTTGTCGATTCCCGCCATTGTTGTAATGCCTCTGAACGTTCGGGCAGGGAGGATGAGGAGGGAGGGGGCCAAACGCGCCACCCGATCCCGTGCAGTCCGTCCGATTCTTCCCGTCCTCGGCATTCGGCGAATTACTTTTCAGATTATTATAAACCTGTGCAAATACGCGGCGGCATTGTGTCGGTATTTATACAAAAGCCGCAACCGGAGAGCCGAGTCGATTTTAAACGCGCGCAATAATAAAGCGCACGAGTGAAAATAAATAGACGACTCGAGGCCGCCGCGTATTTTAAAAGAAAAGGTAAAACTTTTGAAAAAGGAACGTTTGTAAACAAATAAATAAGAGGGCGGGGCGGGTGGGAGGGGTCGCGGGAATTAAAAAGCGCGGACAAGTGCACGGGGAATAAGTAAAGTGGAGGGGGGGGTCTTGGGGGGGGGGTTGGGGGCTTGGGGGGTTGGGGGAGGGGATAGAAACGGCTTAGGTACAATTAAGCCTTGGACCAAGGCCAAGGCAAGTTCCGCTAGGGTAAGCAGCGTGCGTTTGGAACGTTTTTAGTTGAGATGAGACATCCGTGACAACCCGGTCGCTTAATCAACTATTGCATATTTTTAAACGCAGAGGCTCCCGTAATTTAAAAAATTTACTGCTCTTTCCTCGGATCCGCTCTACGCCCCTCTTCCTGCCTATTATTTGACAGTAAATCGATGGTAAGGAAAGAGAAAAAGCCAGCTCATCCCGACTCGTTTGGACCAATTCCAAACGAATAAATCCACTTAATTAACATTGGCGGCGCTGCCCTCGCGCTCCCCACCCCCCCCCCTCCCCGCACTATAATCAATTAATTTCGTGGGCAAATTAAAAAGACAAGCAACAACGTGCCGTTAATCGAAATGTCCAAATACTGTTTCGGGGCTTATCGATTTTTCCCTTTAATAAAAAGTGAAAAATCGCAGGTTAGACAGTCGAGGGGCCAACTTGTACGTAAATTAATTTGAAAAGCAAAGTGAAAATTCGGTCGAGGGGAAGATTTTCTTTTTTGATGGGAAGCTCCCGCTGACGCGATCCTGACCGGATGAATGAAAAGTTGTTTTGTAAAAACACGCTCAAAGTTTTCATAACACTTTTGTAGTACACAAACTTCTTTATAAAGATCAACTAGATCCGAAAAAGTATATTGAATTCCTCGGATCTTGGAAATTCATGAACAGATCTTTAAAGCCGAATACGAGAAATAATTTTAAAATGTAAAAGCTCTGGCTGCTACTGCTGCTGCTGCTGCTGCTGCTGCTGCTGCTGCTGCTACTGCTACTACCACCACCACCACCACCACTACTACTACTGCGTTGAAATTAAATTTACATATTTATTCTCAGGGCCGTTGATATTTTGGGGGGAATTTTTTCACAGGCGAATTAAGAAAAAAATCATGTAATTGATTGTAGTACATTTATCCCCCCTCCCCCCATTTCGGAGCAAATCTGGTATATTATTGTAGCTATCTATAACACGAAGTTATAAAATAAGTTTATTAAAAGCTCCGCTAAGATTTTAAAAATAATATTGAAAAGTTTTTAGTGTTATTGTTTCGAAGTAAACTTCCTATTCGCCCGGCACATGTATATACATACACATGATAATAAAGTCATGACTAATTATTTAAAAAGCAGTCTGCATTTTTTCGTTTTCTTCGTTTTTAACTCGGCTTTCGCACTCAACATTCTCACGATTACTTTCCTTATGCGCAACAAGATAATTATTATAGCAAATTAATATTTAATCCGAGGCCTGCTTGCGTCTTAAACGCTACCCTTACATTTTACGCGATTTACTCGAAAAGATGCGCCCTAATGAATATTCATTCATGTCTTCATCAGCCACGTGTAATGTGCTTAAAATATAAATTTTGCGCTTACGCACGCGTCGATGTCCCTTGGGAATAAACGTAATTATTGTATCGTAACGCAATTGTCAAGGCTTTCGGTCCGTTAAATTGTAAATAAGGAAAAGTTCTTTTCGCAATAAACAGAGAGAAAGAAAAGTGCCAGACAACGTGGAAGTAAATAAATGGTCGAATATGAGGCCATTTTCTGTAAATTGATAGCACGAGATCGTCAATACGAGAGGGGCTTAACCGTTATTCAGTAAAAAGTAGGATTATCTATCGCATATTACCGATAGGCCGATGATGTAATATAACTGCAGATATAATTTAAGCTGAAAATTTATGGCCCCGAGACTGTTACGAAATGATAAAGACTGGGATTTCTGCAATTATGACAAAATTCAAGTTGGCTAGTTTAAAAAGAAATTTATCCGATCGAAACGAGAGCACCGGCCTCAAGTCCCCCTCCCCTCCCCGCCGCGCCAAGCCCCTAATGACAATACTCTGAGAATTTTATATACAGTCTGAAGCGAGAGTTTCTTTTTATTGACGAGGGAGCTTTGAAAAGTTATAAATTCAATGTATAAAAATGCTCTCTATGTATTTCATTATTTATTTATTTATTTATTTATTTATGTATTTATTTATTTATTTATTTATTTATTTATTTATCATTGGTGATTTGGCCGCAGTGCTGCTCGTCCGCGTTAGCGTAGCCGAGAGCATAAAAAGTGCACGTATTCCTGATTTAATTAAATCTAATCCCGAAATAAATAAGCTCGGAGGGTATTTTCGGGTAGGAGATCGGGGGCATGGGGGGAGGGGGGGTGGTCGGCGAGGAGATCGGGCAGGAGGTCGGGCAGGAGGTCGGACAGGAGGTCGGGTTGTCGAGGTCGTTAAAGTGGCTGCTGCTGTCCCGAGGCGATATTGGCCTTCAAGGAGAGCTGAGATTTGGGAAAAGCGGCGCCTGGAAAGAGGAAGAATCAGATCCTCCGCTGTCTCGGCCGAGCCTCAGACCCTCGCCCTCGGAGATCGATGGCAGATTCGTGGCCGAGAGCCGAAGAGAGGGGTCGTCGTCTCCTTTGTCTCGGCCGCTTAAGAAGGCCAACCGAAGGAAATGCCTCGACGTATACATACGTACATACGTACATACATACATACATACATACGTACATACGTACATACACACATGCACACACGCATACATACATGCATATGATATAATGGAGTCGAGTCGTGGGCGTAGAGGAAGAGGGAGAGGGAGAGGGGGGGAGCGAGCGCTTATATTTGTCAGTTATCAACATCGCTTTAGTGAAATATTCTTGTATTACCGGCCCATTGGCTCGGGCCGAATAATGGATGAGGAGGCCTCTTTCTTCCTCGAGGGCGCGGGTCGGCGCCAATAAGAGCGACCACGTGTCAAAATGCCCTAACCTTTGCGCACGGAGATAAATATTTTCTCTCCTTACTTATTCGGATATATCTAAGTATAGCTTTAATGGGGCTCGGCTCGCCGCCGTACCAACACACGCGAGCACGCTTTACTTTACTACCACACTTCGCCGAGTCTATAAGTGTAATTTGTAATTTTAGACGTGTAATTTAGCAACTGGAGACACTTTGACAATCGACAACACCCTCACCTTACAACACTATTCGCAATAATTACGCGACTCCAGCTTTCGGTCTTTTACCTTGCAAACGCTCCTAAGCAACACTTCATATTTATTTAAATAAAATAGATAACTAAATAATTCGGTTATTCCTCATGGACTTTTCAATACAGTCACGAATAATACCTTATGATCGCAAAATTATTGTTATAAATATTTTATTTTCAAACGAGCTCCGGAATAGAAATTACTATCATTGATCATCTCGATGATTGATCGTCGCCACTAGCTCGGCATCATTCTTGTTAACTATATATATATATATATACATATATATAGAAGACAAATTAGTTACAGTATCGGTGATTCGAAAAAAAAATTCGATATTTCTCTTTCGCTCTGAATCTTTATAACTTTGTTCTCTTAATACGTACCGATCTATCGAAATAACGACGTCTGTTGTTCTCTTTGCTCCCGATCTCTTATCCCACCACCCCACCCCCACCCCCCCCCTACTGTCGCCGTCCCACGCTCGCCCCAATCCTCGCTCGCTCTCCTTCTCTATATTTCACAAATGATTATACTTTGTCAAAAAGTATAGAACAGAACGAACGAAAGAGAATGAAGGAGAACAAGAGACGCGGAAGAAGAGAAGGAAGAGGAGGAGGGATGGGGGGCGGGAGTAAAGGGGAATCCGAAATGGGAAAACCGGAATATCGACGAGTCGTGCTCGGCATAATGATAGAAATGTGTGTAGCAGCAATAGAAGTAGGAACCGAAGGATGGTCCTTTTCCTTTTCCTTTTCCTTTTCCTTTTCCTTTTCTCTTCTTTTATTTCTCGCTCCGCCGTCCCTCCCTCCTCACCGCCGCTCCACCACCAACCCCACCGGCTCTCCTCAGCGGCCGTCGGGCTCGAGAGTTTTTTGCACTTCCCTTCCCCGACGCCGCCACTCTCGAGCGCGCACTCCTTCTTTCTCCCGCCGCCCCCCGCCCTCGGCTCCTACCCCCGTTGCTCTTCCTCCTCTCACTTCGTCCAAGCGATTCCTCTTCCTTGCCCCTTTTATTTTTTGCGACTCTCTTCGCGCCCCGGCCTCCTCCCCGCCGCCCCTCCGACACTTTTATCGACGTCCCTCTCGCAGCCGCTCGCTCTCATCCGGCGCGTCTTCATTCCTCGGTAAAGTTGCAAACTTTGCTCGCGCGAGCACGAGGAAGGAAACAAATGTTATTTACGGCCCAGGCGATGCTTGCGTTGCGCAGCAGCACCAACGGCAGCGCAGCTTCCCATTGAAATTCCCTCCGTCCCAATCAAAGTCCTATTTCCCGGCAGTAGGCGAGCGTCCTCCTCGCGCCCTCCTCGTGCCCTCCTCGCGCCCTCCTCGCGCCCAGGAACGATGATCGAGAGGTGAGGAGTGGGTGCGCGGCGGGCACTCCTCAAGACTCTCCCCAATAACCCCCTAGCAAACGGCTACGTCATCCCGCCTCCTCCCACACACGCGCGGCTATAAATTTTTATCCGTAAGTTGGCTCGCTTTATAAATCGAGCGACACGCTGCTCGGCCCTAATTGGATATTACCTTTCAAGTGCGATCGGTAATGAAGGATGAAAGGCCCGGTTCGGAGCCCTTTCAGACCTTTGGCCGCGCGCCGCCATCAATTAACCATTGAAAGCTCCTGCATAATTATTTATTAAACGTTTCATCAGTCGCGCCTTTCTCCCCTCTTCTCTTTTTTATCGTCATACCTCATACGTCGGCTTTTCAAATCATTCATCAAATAACCGTAACCGACAATCTCTTGTCTATACATGAAAATACTTGCACTACGGGCTTTCCAATAAGCCGCCCGTTTTATTTTCCAACCGTACAAACAAACCTTTCCTCGGCTTGGGGAACACAACGAACGGTGTAATGGAAAATATAATGGATTATTGCTCGAAAAGGAACCTCCGCGCCACCATCACCCCCACCCCCCCTTCCCTCTCTCTCTCTCTCTCTCTCTCTCTCTCTCCATCTGCCCCCCCCTGGCCCTCTACAATTACCTCTACCCCAATAACCCCAATAACCCCAATAACCGCAGTAACCTTCGCAACGTACTCCCATTCGTACATTTGCTCTAGGTTTTGAAAAACAACTCGTCGTCGACCGACAAGCATTCCAAAACGTAGCGCGATAAATAAAGGAATAATATACCTTTAACGTAAGCCGAAGACGAAGAATATTTACTTAATAAGAAATTAATCCGCGATATGTTGAGCGCTCATTGCCGCTCATTGTCTATTTAAGCTTTTCGGGAGCTTTATAGCTACGAGCGAACCTCGACTTCATAAATGATTCTCAACACTTATATTTCCGTCGGCGAAGCGATAGCGGCTCCTCGTATAAAATGCATTAAAATTATTTTAAAATTCCTCTCATTAGCGTTGGAAATTTCCAAACGCACCCAACATACACATACGCGCGCGCGCGCGCATTGGCTACAATTTTACCGGCTTACTTTCACGCACCTCTAACGAGTAAACGATTCTTTGGCGCATTTTTCAAAGAACGTAATTACAAGCAAATTTTCATCTAAGCGAATCAGACGATTAGAATCTGGAACAAAATTACGGAGCGAAGCGCGGTGGGGGGAGGGGGGAGGCACCGACATCGGTTAACAATATTATTATCTGATATACCCGCAGCTAATGAGAAGAACAAACAAAAATAATTTGAAAGCGCATTGAATTCCAAATATTTAAATGTATTATAAAGAATATAGAGAAATATAGAGCGAGAGAGAGAGAGAGAGAGAGAGAGAGAGATCTATATAACTATGATAAATAGCTCGGAATCTTTGAGATTTGACAAAGCTTATTCCCATAAAGATGGCCGCCGTAAATTTATTCTGTACACTTTTAATTGTACATTTGTTCCATTCCTAGCGAACAATATTCAAAGTTTTATAAGCTCGGCGAGCTTTACTGTCTTTTCATGGCCATAGCCATTTTCCACAGTGAAGTCTTCAGATCAAACGATTTTAAAACTTTTATGTCCCGCTCAATTTTCATGAAAATTGAGAAATCCATAAAGTTTCTTTCAATGTCATAATTACCGAGTTCCTCCGCTAAAGTAAAAATTTAATCTAATCCTTCTGTCGCGATGGAGGGGGTTTGGTGTGGGGGAGGGGGAGAGAGAGAGGATTTATACAGACATATAGGATTGTAGAATTCACTCGGTTTTCTATGAATATGCTATGATAAATCCAAAATTTTACAACAGTTCTCTTTCGCCTTTATTATTCTTTTTTTTTGTTTTTGTTTTTGTTTTAAGATCGTTGGGGAAGGGGAGAGAGAGAGAGAGAGAGAGAGGAGGGATTAGCGCAACAGCTCAAGGCGAGGAACTGATGCTCGGACGGTTTATTATTGACACGATGATTTCGTAAGTATGAAATTATTGAAATACAAGAAGATCTTGTCGCCTTCCTCTATCGGAAGAATTCAATAATTAGACAAAGTAGCGGAGAAGCCTGAATTCATCAATTTGTATAAAAGATTGAAATTCTAATGGAACGGGATGCGAGGACAGCGCAATCGAAGCCCCTATTTTTCTTTCTCGGGACAATTTGCCGCATAAAGGCCGTGAAGCTCTATAGGAGAGAATATGAAAATGATAGCCTTCCTCGAGATACCGAATAAATACGGCGATGAATGCCAGCGTCTCGGCAATTTGACTCGATCATCCAGGCAAAAAAGGCCTTTTGCCAATTGATACACCGGACATTGAAAAGTGTGTGTGTGCGCGCGCGCGTAAGGGTAATAAGTAGCGGCAGCTTCTGCCTTGTGATAAATCGCGGAGACGGGCATTTATCGTAATTAGCCAAATGTAAGGATTTCAATGGGTTATCGGTGAAAGGCGCGGCGGTGCCAAAGTGCATTTGAAATTACAGGCAAAAAAGGATCGGAACGGATCGGTCGACCAATGAAGATTCGACGAGATAACCCGAACACGGTGGACGTGGTGCAGCAGGAGGTGGTGGAGGGGGAGGTGGTGGTGGAGGTGGCGGTGGAGGGTGAGGAGGAGGAGGAGGAGGAGGTCGGGACTCGGCCTCCGTCTTTTCTCGATTCGCCCTAGGAGCCTCGAGGCATTCTAATCAACCTACCTACCCGCCCGTCCGCCCGCCCGCCCTTCTCCCGTTTCTCTTTGATCTTTTGAATTTTTTAAAATGCTCGTTTGGCGATCCGCTGTACCCGCCAGACTCTCTTTATCTCGTCCTCGTCCCGAGGAGCCGGAGCACGAGTTTTGACGAGTCGCCTCTACCGCCGGACTCCGCTCGCTCAATAACAGTTATTTGTTTATGATTACCGGGAAGGGGTGGGTGGGGGACCGAAAAAACGAGGCAGAAATTTATGCGACGGATTCATGAATAAAATATACGTAGTAGGCTCGCTAGACAAACTGTCGACTCTTGTCAATAGGAGCTATTCTTCCCAGAGCAGATCTTTGATCTGCCAGCCATCCGAATCGATCAATGTTTCCCAAGAAACGCTCTCTACCCTCGATCTCTCTTCTGTCTCTCTCCCGGGTCGACTTGGCCCTCGAGCTCCCCCATCCGTCCCAGCCTCCTCTTAATAACAAATTATTCACGAATAAAAGCCAATTACGCGATTCCTTGCTCTAGAATAGCCAATTTCCCCTCCGCCTTCGTTTACCTACGATACTTTTTTTCTTAATAATCCGCCCTTGCTCATTATTCATAAACAATTTCCTTGTAATGACTGGAGAAATGAATTTACGATCGCTTATAATTAACGAAAATTGAAGCTCGTGTAACGATCAAGTGAGCATTTAATTTGGCCGACGATCGCGTAATTCTTCTTGTAAAACTGAGGGCAGGCGAAATCCTATCAAACGAGAGTGGGCTTTTAAATTATTACAAGTAGCATAAACGTAGCCAAGCCGTTAAAATTAACCCCAAAGTGACGTGTCATATTATGACTGACAGCAGTTGTGACTCCGTATCTACAAGAGCCATGTCACCTCTTACACCGCTTAAATGTTCACCCTCTACGTGCCATTTGAGTTTTCATTTTCACCCTCCGCTGCGCACTCGCGTCGAATTTACTCGTTTACAAATACATTTTAACATAATTACGTTACATCGCTTTTTTTTTCTTTTTTTTTCTTTTTTTTTCTTTTTTTTGCATCCCTCACCGCGTGATTCATTTCATTCGATTCGGACCATTTTATTTTTCCACAACTTAATAATATTCCTCATTGTTTAAATGCCGATCTAAGCTCTCGATAAAACTGCATCTGAACGTAATATCGATGCGGCTCGACGTTTTCATTTCAAAACGATAACTAACCGCACGACTGACGAAAAGAGTAAACTTATCTTAAGTTATATCCTAATAAATGATTCCTTCGAGACATCGAGGCTTAAATGTCCATTTCCTCTTTATCTCTTTCACAGAACGAATAACATATTTATACAGGGCCATTTTCATTTCATATTTCATATGCTTTAGTAAATCATTAATGGACGTTCCTCGATATTTATATATTACGGGAATATCGTTACATATGTATTACGATAAAAAGAAGCCAAGAGCTAAAGGAAAGTATTCGTATTCTACTCGAACACGGAAATAACAAGAAAATCTTGTAATAATCTGCATTGTCATATTAATACGTTACAATAATATGAAGGGAGCGAGGGCAAATACGTCGGCCAACGAGGTAAGGAAGGTCTTTTTCTGTAAATAATCATGGACCTCGATGAAATACACGATTCGAGCGTGAAATAAATGCCACGCAGACAAAGTTTTTTTTTTCCCGCTGGTCTTTTAAAGATGTTTATCTTTGATTATACCGAGACTACGGACAACCTCTTTCGTTGCTTATGCATACAAAAATTTTCGTACGTACTTTTATAAATATCGTGCACTTCCGATTTTCATTATTAAAAATTATATATTTAATGCATCCCGGTAAATTTTTATCGAAAGCAAAGAACTTTTGTACGTACATGTATACCATGTACAGATTAATTTCGAAACGAGCAGTGCAAGTTATAAAAAAAAAAATACTAACCTGCTTGAATAAATATAAATATTACGTTTAATTCATTTCGATCATTTTCAATATACATTAAAGGTTTTTTTTTTTTTAAAAAAAAAAAAGCATAATAATACTAATAAGAATCATTGTTCTAATTACGGCATAATAAGTATGGACCCCTCTTATTTTACAAATCTAATTGAGTTTCTAATTACTAAATAGACCATCTGGTTATAAATTATCATTTATTAAAATCTATGCATGTATTTATAACATTTTCATTAGAACGTGCTCTAGCTGTTAATTATTAAAATTGCCTTTATATAATCGAAAATCAAATATGTGTTGCTATTCAGCAGCTGATGAGGTATTGACATTATACTTCAAATCTTGTTACAGGATACAGACTAATTACTCAATTATGACGATACTACGGATAACTCCAAATAGAAAATACGAAAATACGATTAAAGATGAAATATCGAGAGAATGATTTTTTTATTTGCCAGTTTTTAAAGAGTATATATAATTTAAATGATTTTATGAATATGGCCTTGGCAACGTGTACGATGCAAAAAATAGAATAAATTGCTAAAATTTTAATATTATAAATAGAATGAAATTTAATAAATAATTATAATGATGATAGTGATGATAGCGATGATGATGTTGGTGATGAGGATGATGATCGTATTGTATTTCAGATCACTATTCGAATACTATTCCTTCAAAGTTATAGAGCTAGTACTTTACTACAATTGACCAATGAAAATCTCTTTTTCGAATATTCATGCGCTTAATGTGAATAACGAATGCTATTGACAAGGTTTTCTGCTTAACGGTAATAACGTTCTCGGGCTCGAGGTATAATTTATTCCGATCCAGAAGCCCCAATGATCTTGAGCTGAAATTTCACAAGCATCCAACAACGGGCGCAGGGAAGACGGGGGGCGGGGGGAGGGGTAGAAGGGTTGATACTTATCTTATAAGCACGGAGGATCTCTTTCGGAGATAATAAAAAATAATTTCCAATATAATTAACGCCTTTACGATGGAGATACGCGCGTACAATTGTTATTCGCATTGGCGCAGATCGGCTCGCGGATCACGCCAATAGCACCAATACGACGATTACCATCCCCAGCTTAATTAACTGATTTTTATAATAGCAATAATAATAACGAACGACGACGACGACGACGACGACGACGACAATAGTAATAATAGTAATAACAGTAATAATAGTAATAATGGGCAATGGTTGACGAGCGTCGCCTTGGACGTGGCGGCCGGTGATTGTCCTATGGCGAGCGAATGCCGAAGCCTGACACGAATCAATGGCGTACTAATAAACGAGCCTTTATCGCTCGCACATAAAAATACGGCGTGACGAGGGCGATAAATCTGGCAACAATCGAAACTCGAGGAGGACTGTTAGACGTTGAAAACTCGGTGCCTCGGCGATCGCTGAATCGAGAAAATATGAAAGACCGGTCGGAGCTAGTCACTCGATACGCCCCCCCCCCGCCTTCCCCTCAACCCTTCGCCAACCCGATTTATCCGATTTGTACGCACAGCGATAATTTTCCTTAATCCGGCGGGGCTACGACGCGCCTCGAGCTCTCCGCGTTATTACCAGAGCCGCGACGGATCGAACAATCGGAAGCGTGTCTCTCGCGGCTTTCCCCCCCCCCCGCACCGAGATCAACGTCACGTCGTTACGACTCAATGGTACTTTTAGCTCGTTGTAAAAATGTAAAAATGTGATCGATCAGCCGCTTCGCGTGGTCAAATAATACAACAATGTCGCGGTTCTGAAATTTTATTAAAAAGCAAAGGGGGAAAAGAAAGGGGGCAAATAATAAAAGGCCAGCAATAAATCACTAGTGTTTTATTAATAGGTCGGACGTACGCATGTACATGTGCGCGTACATTAATAATTGATGGGCGAAAATTAGAATTGCGCGAGGTTATGAAAATGTTTCCGGGTTCTTTTTCACGGGGCCTCGCGCGCAGGAATTTCATATACCGGCCAAGAAAATTTCCCTCAAAAAAGACTAAATTGGGGATAAAAGCGAGCGGACGGCTCCTGGCGATTTGATCGATTAATTCCTTTTGGCCGGAGAGCCGGGGACGCGTAATCCCTCCCTCTCCTTCGCTCGATCGGTCGAAAAAGGAATCGGGCGGCGGGGGTAATAAGGCATCGAGGAGTCCGGCATCTGAGAGTGAAGCTAATCAGAATTCGTGTCGTTGCGCGCGGGGGGACGTGGGCGGAGGGGAGGCGGGACAAGCTTCCCGTTTCGCGCGCGACTTTGTTTACGGATCCGGCGCGGGGGTGAGCCGTGGCAGGCAGGAGGAGGGTGGAGGCAGAGGAGGGGCGGGAAAGAGAGATCGAGAGAGGGGGCGGCGGGGGGATAGAAGCCGCGCGGCGAATAACAGCTTGTTTGAATTCCACGACACAGGTAAACGCGCATAGGCATTATGTATACGTATAGGGAAGGGGCAAAGTCGCCGACTTTCAATATTGCGCTCTCTCGCTTGTTTCGAGGGCTCTGTACACACGGCGGAACGGCATTGCCGGGGGATCCGAGCCTCGTTTACTTGGTCACCGAGCGCAGATGCGGCCCCTATACATGGCCCCTTCCTACCCCCCCTGCCGCGGTACGGGGTTAAAAACAGGCCGCGACCGTCAAGTCTTCGAGTATAAATTGAATGCCCAATGAGTACAATTCCTGTAGACCTCATTGTTCTTGCCTCTCCGCTCTCCTACGTCATACCCACCCACCACCGCGGACTACCTTGCCCCCCCTCTCTCTCTCTCTCTCTCTGTGTCTCTACCTTTTTCGCAGCGCGCCATTATCGAGTCTCTACTTTTGCTTGGAATGTTCAAGAAACAGCGCCCGCTATTTACTTGCGTAAGAATATCTCATTCGTATCATGATCTTATAAAGCAAACTTCAATTTTGAATTTCGCCCCGTTATAAATATCTTCTTGTTACAACAAATGCTTTCGGCATAGCAGTCCTAGATAAAGAAAATGAGCGATGCGAGAGTTGCGAGGAATTTAGCGAAGAATTAAAGGGGACGATATTAAATTCAGCTCTTAAAAGAAATCTTTGCTCTTACAAAAGTAAATAAAATTTAATAATAATCCTCCTCCTCCTCCTCCTCCTCCTCCTCCTCCTCCTCCTCGTATTTGCACGAAACTCCTACGTGTGCAGACGTAAATGTCAATTTTAAAGATGATAATTTAAAGGGGATAATTTTAACGAACACAATTCGACCAGATCGACGGCAAAACTCAGAATTTCTTTCAAATTCTCGACAATTATCTATATAGTCGGAGGAATAATTCATTTGTACTGATAATATTTACTAACTTTCGTTTAATCAATACATAACATTACATTCATAAATTTTCTCAATATAAATTTTTGTTATCAAAATATTTACAGCAAACTGTTTTAATTAAATTTCCTCTACTTTTTTTATTCGTAAAAAATATTGGCAATAAAAGTTTGTTTTATCTAAAGCAGTTGATATTTTTTATATCGTATAATAACAACAACAACAACAACAACAACAACAAGTACTGTAAGCGCACCGTTGTGCATATTAGTACAACGTCAATATAATATTCATTATTGACGTTCTATCGATTTTCACTTGCAGAAATATCTCGTTCTCTTTAGAATTCGTTAAATATTTCAGCAGCAGACATCATTTAATAACAAAATCATGATTCGACGATTCGCCTATTTTATAATTAAAAAAATGACCCACATGTATAGGTAGGCATTTATTTCTGCGGTACAGTGGAGAAAATGAGCCCACATTCAAATTACTTGAATTTATAATTTTTACATATATATATATATATATATACCCTTTAGTGGATAAAATTGTATTTTTGATCATGCGCCAGCAGCAATATAATAAAAAGGAATACAAAAATATAATCTTGCCGCTAAGATCTGAGAAAAGTAGTGTATAATACATGTAGTGGCAGCAGAGGCAGAATATCGCTGGTTCATCCCACAAAATTCATAGACGTCGCCTAGAATAAATATTTTCTGCTTATTTATGGATTTGTATACGCAATATTTTTTAATTATATAGAAGAAATACGAGTGTCTGCGGAAATCTGAACTTTCGTCAGAAATATACTTCTAGTTTTACTCTCATTACATTTACATATTGATATCCGGCCTCGGGTAGAAATGAATTTTTTTTTTTTTAAAAAAAATACGTATTGATCCAGCAATTGATAAACTTTTTCAGATTTAGTTTAAAAAATATACATCGGGTATTTAAGGTAAAAGTAGCGTATCGTTATGCTGAATTTCAATTTCTACAGCGGACACGTATTCTGTTTTACGTTATTTAAGTTAATGGTATATGGGCAGGCCGACTAATAAATGGTTATGTACCTACGTTGCAGATACGAGCAGATCGGATACGCAATGGGGCATTAGTTATAGAAGTTTTAAATCGTACATGGAACGTATGACTAAAAATCTGACAGAAAAATGAAGGGAAAAATTAAATATGCATATCGATCATTTAAGCTACGTTAATGACATTTTTGTAATAAAAACAACCCCCAATGCGTTATTTAATTTAATCGAACTGATTAAAATACCTTCGCTTCGTAAAAATCGTAATATATATATATATATATAGGTATCGTTAAAAGGTTACCAATGACGGTGTCGAGCGAATAAAGAATAAATTCCCTAAGTATTATTAGAGCATCGCTGATAGAAGTACTAAATCTACGTTCATTAATTATTCCTTAAGTGCAAATAAAAATAGAAAATAATCTTTAAGCCGAGACAGGGACAGGAATGGCTAATAAAATAAAAGCCGTAAATAATTCGTGAGCGTACTTTAGTCGAATAATAAATAGGTATAAAACGTTTGCCGGAATAATAAACAAACAAATAAACAGATAAACAAATAAACACTTGACTTTGTAATGAATAAAATGTAATTATTAGGAAGACGATATAGTTTGCAACCTAACTCTGAAGGCTTTGGACTACTGACGATAGATAACTCTGGAGCAGAATTCGTATTGTCTAATTGATAAAGTGGCCGAGGCGCAGGAAATTTCGCGCCTACAATGAGAATGTGGGAACGCGTGGCCTTGAACGAAAATGGCCCGATCGTTCGTTATTCAAGGAACGTTTTTATCAATAATGTTTTCGATTCGAAAGAATTTACACAACAGTCGATATTTATCTTACAGTTTAACGTGCTTCTGGCTCTTCTATAGCTTAAATGCAGCATTAGTGCAATAACATTTTAATTCTATTTAAGAAGAAATCTTATTTCTTAAGAGAAGCCAAGTTATCGGCAGTTTAATAAAGTTATACTGTACATCGAAAGTCTTATTTCTTCCGCAGCCAGCCAGTCTCCGGCGCTACTGATCCAAACTTCCTCCTCATATCATGTCCATAAATACAAGAATAAAAGTTCTTTAAGACCGCTCGCCGACGCCAACTGTGTATAGAAATTCCGTATATAAAGTACGGAATCGGGGTTTATAAGAAGCGAAGCTCCTGAGGGGGGGAACTTGCGCTTTTCTTCGGAGCCTTTTCTTTCTGCGCTTAAGCATTAATTGTATTAAATCGGTATTTTTTTTTGCTCTCGCACAGAGCCGCGAAGATCCGCGAGTAAAACATAAATTACGGAACTAGTGAGCGCGGGGCTAAGCGCCGTTAACCATCGGAGTTCTTGGATTTTCCGAGTGCGGTGGACTGTTGGTGGTCGATTCAAATCGAGCGAACGAGTCCAGGGGATGAATTAGCGATTGGCTCGACGATTGTCCCTACCCCCACCCCTCCCAGTCAAATTTTAACGTCAACTTAGAACGACTTAGAAACAACTTTGGTCAATTACCCATTCTTTACGGCTGACAACCCCAACGAATTAATAATTTCGCCAATATCTATAGCAAAGGAGTGGGAAATTAAACCAATATTATCATTGGGATAAATAATAATTTCGATGCCTTGGCTAGAATTTCTTCAAAAAATCTCTACTCATTTGCCAAACCATTATATCCGCATGCATTAGCTAGACCTTTTAATATTACTTGCGTTAGAGATGGTCTTTAATCCTCAAAATGTTTATTTACAAAATAAATGTATGAATATGTAAATGACATTGTGTCCGCGGTCACGTCGCGTGTCCTTATATAAAGTCACTTTTGACTAAATACAGATGTACGTAAATTGAGAAAAATACACGGCTGCCGGGAGATAAGGGGTTCGCGATAATCATATACACGCCGGACTGGTGTGATTATAAAGTATGCAAATACAGGCTGCTGTAAGAAGTCGACCAGGGGCTAGTCGGCGCAAGTGCGCACCTGCAGAAACGGGAATTCGTAATTCCTAGGCATTTGGTGGGTGAGGCAAATAATAAAATTATGCATATTTAATTGTCCTCGAGACCCGTAATCAATCACGGCAATTAACTCGGCCTGGCCTGGCGATAATAGATAAAGGAGGCTGAGAAAAAAAAAAAAATCGAAATCAAAAGCTAAATTAAAAGCGATAAATTCGTAGCGGCGAGTTAAGTTTTTTTTTATTTTTTTTTTTTTTTTTCATTACAAGAACGCTCGCCGCGCGGGTACAATAGCGGCGGGTACAACAAGAGGACATTGCATTCGAGATACGGGATTACAGGGAGATGGTGGCTGCAGGGAGGTGCGACACCTTGCGAGAGACAAGCCGACATTAAGCGACGCGGGAGGACGAGCGAGCAGAGCGTGGCTGGGGGGAGGGGGAGTGGGGAGGTACATCGATCCGTCGCCGCTGCCGAAATAAGCACCTTTGGGCCAACGGAAGGGCCGCATTAGGAGGAAAAGATGTACACGGGATGTCCGGAGGAGTCGCGTTATACAGGGAATCGGGTTGTCAGGATGACCGGACAAGCGAGGGAAGCCCGGAGCCGGGGGGGTGGAGAGGATCGATACCCGCGAGAGCCGCTGAAGCCGAATGCGTCATTGTACTTTGGAACGCTTGAGAGCGTTAGGGTAAGGACGCGCGAGATAAGTATGGTCCACTCGGCCTCGACGAGCATTAGCCGAGTCCAAGATAAACGCTCGAGCGAAACCTCGGGACAAACGCTGCTCCCTGTGGTGATGTAGGGTGGGGGGGAGAGGGGGAGCGGAAAGGAAGGCTTTAGCTGAAGCATTATTTAAAGGACCGGGAAGACCTGGGGATTGAATGGAAAAAAGAGAGAAAGGAAGGAAGAATGGAAGGAAGAATAGAAGGAAGAAAGTTGGTACGATCGCTGACCGAGTGAATGTAGCGATAATCGCGGGATATGAGTATAGAAAAGGAGATGGAATGGCGATCGAGGAGACATTTAAATTGTAATGAAAGCGCGGCTCCGAGGAGTAACGACTCGAGCTATGGATGCTGGGGCTGGCCGAATGAGTTATTAAAGGACAATGGCCGAATGCATTATCCGGGACAGAGTCAAGATAGGGGCCAATGACCTTTCGGACTCGCTAAATCAACTTGTCAACATGATTCGACAAAGAGATTTAACGCGATCACGGCCTCCCGTTCGCTCCGCCGACTCCCAAACTTTCCCCGAGCTTTTCAAATAGGACAAACTCATACTAGTTAGCCCAAGAGATATGATGCATGAAACTCGGCTCCCCGCTCCTAATCTACACTGGCACTGACTTCCTTCGAACGGGTTTATCTCCCACTCTCTCTCCCCCTCTCTCGCTCGCTCGCTCGCTCGAATTAAAATCGAGCTACGGTAAACATTAAAGAACCAGCTGATGATCAGCTTAACCTACTTGACTTGACGGTTTCAGCTGCGAGCGGCCCAATTAATTATTCAACCATCGAGCTCTTGAGGCCAAGCTTAACTTTAATTTCACGACTGGCCAAATTAAGCAATGAAGATCGCCAAGTCAGCGAGATACCTTTTACAATTATTAGCCTTTAAATTTGCCATTCGCCGAGTTTACGAAGAGTGCGATACGCGCCTAGGAATTGAATAGATAAGAGTTATGTCTTTTCGACTGAGAGCGAGTCGACGGCGGCCACCGACTTCTTATCCACAGACCCGTACACGTACACGTACACGTGAACGGGGGAGAGGGGATACGGGGGAGAGAATATAAAATTCCGAACGAAGCGCACGACAAAGACTGTAGTATAAGCGCGTATTAATGTCCTGGCGGATGAGAGCTTAATAATCCGATCTGGGTAGAGCGCCGGCGACGATGGCTGTCCGTAATTAAAATCCTTTGAATGAAATTAATTGATACAGAAGCACGTGCAAATAACTTGCGAGCCATACGTGAATACGAGTAAAAGGTGTACGCGAAATAATTAAAGATCGTAAGACTTGCTTACGTTACATAGTCTCAAAGGCTCTATTGTCATACCGTGAACAATTAGTACTTCGTGGATAACCGAGGGGAGATAAAATTGTATTGGAAGTGTCGCGGCTGACGCGGGAACGAAGATGTAGAGCAAACGAAGAATTAGTGGGAGCCGGCAATCGATATACCCGGGAAGTCACCAAGTATAAAGGAAAAGCGTGCTCGTAAGCTAGAAAATTCAAGACTTGTACGATCGTTGGCCATGAAATTCCTCTGAGAGAGCTGTGTCGCGTGTGCGCGAACGTGTACGTAGCCGACTCTTAAACCCCCCCTGCCCCTGCGTCGTAAAGATTATCGATGTGAACGAGTGCCTTACAAAGACAATACAGATAAGCAGAAAAATGAAGACAGAAACGGATGAGGGAGCGGCGCTTGCTAGCGTTTTCCTCCTCTCTTTTTTTTCCGCCCTCCCCCCCCCCCCCTCCCGGTGCTTTTATCGGCTGAACTGGTAAAGATAAAGGAGAATCGGCCGAAAATTGGTCAGAAAATTGTCAAGAGAATTGATCGCGCGCCAGTAGTAAATAAGCGTTAGAGCACCCCCCCCCCCCCCCCTACCCCCCGCCTGTCTCTCGCAAGGGCGCGGGTGTTTATTGTCTCTGCCGGGGAGCCTGGACGTGGAAGAAAGAGTATTATAAATAAAATATACACTCCGAGGTCGGGCTGATTATGAAAAATGCAAATGCACGTCCTAAGAATTTAAATAGATGAAAGCCAGTAAATGCGAGAGGTTCCGTGAGAATGAAAGAGAGCGGCGCGGCGCGACGCGACTGACTCACACATACCGGCTCTTAAAAATACACCGGCATTTGACTCGGGCTCGACCCCTCCCCCTCCCCTTACCCAAATTCTCCCTTTATTCATTCAACGAACAGTATACTCCTCCGCTGTAAAATTAATCGGCAGCTTGTTTTCCTTCGGAGGCGCATATTGCTTCATTAAACAACGGTTCCGTTAAATTATCTGGAGCCAAGTCCTCTCGCAGGCATTTCGAATTATCTCCTCCGAATTCAATAGAGGCAATTTCAAAATTTTCTAGTTTTTTTTTTTTTTTTATTTTTTTTTTCAATTCGAATAAACGTAAAAACGAATGTCTATCCGGGGAACTTAGCCGGCAAACAACTTTACATCTCCTCCTCCTCCTCCCCCCGCCGCCCCCTCCCAAGAACTTTCTAAAACATGTGTAATAAACTTAAGGAGTACCGATGTTGAAGTTGTAGCGGAATTCGATATTCAGTTTTGTAAGCTCTTCTCCGCCCCCTCCCTCCCTCCCTCTCTCTCTCGCTCGCTCTCTCTCTCTCTCTCTCTCGCGCCCGCTCTCTTTATTGTACTAACATTTTGGACCGAGTTTTTTTTCGGTCGTGTGCAGCGCACTACCACAACACCGTAAGCAACAACATACTAGATACGTGCCTTAAATAGTATCCACGTACGGGGTGATACACAGTGTCGATCATGCCGACACACTCGCTTCTTCTAACCTAATATTCCATAAAATGAAAAAAATCGCTCCTAGGCGATACGAGATATTTTTGTAGGGCTTCCTGGCAATTACAAAGGAATAACGTAAATGGAGTAGACCAGTAGACCTCGCATCCGGAAATTTAATTCCAAGAGAAAATAATTGTGCGCATGCGATCGTCGGAGAGAAAAAGAGTGCCCGTGACGCCCTCAGACGTAAAATAAATAGTAATTTATAAATTAAATCCACATGATTTCTTTAATTTTCGTATACGACTAATAATCTCCGTTCGCATCTGCTTTGCGCGCATTCGTCCCATTAATTAACCGTGCAAAACTGCTTTTATGCCGTAAAAAGAAAACAAAAATGAAGGATTGTAATTCCTTCCTAATTTGAATATTTTTGTTTAGCGAAAGAAATACTAATATCTTACGCTATAATAATACTAATACTAATACTAATAATAATAATAAAAATAGTAATAATAGTGATGATAATACCAATACCACTATATAATACAAATACTAATAATACTAATAATGGTAATAATGATAATAATAATACGTGCATACGTCGAATTAATGAGTTGTACGTTCGTTCAAATTCAAATGCAATAAAAAAATCACATTAGAAAACTTTTATTACTTAATTTATTTCACTTAATTTTCAGTGAATATGAGAATTGATAACAAATAATAGTGAAAGAATAGCAACTGATTTACATTATAAATTTTGCTCTATTTTTCCATGATTAAAATACATTGGTTCTTTACTTTAATAACGTAAAATAATACAATATTATTTTAATATAATTTAAGGAAAGCCTAAAGAAGGAGGAACGATCGGAGCAACTGGTACGTGACGCCATCTTAGCTGTTAAAACATACAAACGGACAATTTACAATTTTATTACACTTGGTATGATCGATTAGAGCGAACTCTGCGGGTATTTTGTATTAATTAAAATAATTTAATTGTAATAAAGATATCGGAGATTGCTTTTCAAGATATTTCAAGATACAAAAGCATAAAGCCATAGCTTGAATTTCTCAATGACATATCGACGATACGAGTACTACACGCAGGAAAAGGACCATTTGCCAAGGCTTGTATCGCTTGGATATCCTGCTTCGTCAGGCTCTGTACTTGGCTAAGCCTTTACTTATACGGCCTCCTTTGATCTTATGGATTGGCGCTGAGGAACGCGCAGATGCACTCCCTCAAAGATTAAATCTAAACTAAAGCCGTACTCTTAAGCAAATGGGAGCATCGATGTGGGAGATAATCAATCTGCAGGTGTACGATTATCCAGTGGCTTATTACGTTAATCGTCGACGACGACGGAAGTATAAAATTTATGAAACTTAAATGAGTTGGACGCGACTCGCGAGTCTACGACATTCAGAGAAACTGGCCCTTTCATACAAAACATTAATAAATCTTCGTTATTCACCTTCTAACGACCTATTGCTGCTTCCTCCGCCATTATAAACCATTCTTAATGGCTATAGTTTTATATAAATCAACGAGCTCTGTCAATTTTAAATTTAGAGCGCTGCTTTATTTTATTACGAGTCCTCCTCATTACATGTCTACACTTTTATCTATGAATATTTTATCCGCTTAGAGGCGCGTTATCCCTGCCCTTACTATTGTTGTTATGTGAGTCGCGTGTCCCTACGATCGAAAACTCCTTTGCTATCGCGAGTGAAAATGCATCGGGAAGAGGAAATATTACATGGGCAGGATTTACAAAAGCAGTTGAAGCTTAACGTTTTTATTCAGCTGACGTTAGAAAGCCGTTAGATAAAAGAAATTTTAAATTTTGTTTTATTAATACGGTCGGCCCTTGACTTTAAAAATTTTATTACACTTTGCAATGCTAATGTTTTAATCTTTTTTTTCCCCCCTACAATTACAGTCTTAATTAAAAATAAAAAAACATCTAAAACTCCTGATATTTATTTTTTTAAAGCGGATCTTTTGCAACACTTTCTCTATTACTAAGCACAAGATTTTTCAAACTAGAGAAATCCCTAATGAAGGATTTCTGATAATTATAATTCGTCCATAATGTTGAATGTTCATAAAGAGAGAGAGAGAGAGAGAGAGAGCGAGTACAGTAAATATATGGAAAAGAGGAGATGCGAACGGTTGATTTTAGGTTTACGTAATCAACGGGGAAAACGTAATTGATGAAACTGTACGTAAAATTTAATCAAACAGTGCGACGTCTGCACGAAAAAGGCATTCCCGTGAATTTCTACAGTTTAAAAATTGCACGCAAATTTATAGCAAACTATTGTAGGTAAAAAGTACACGCTGTAAAGGGGGAGAAAAAAAAAAAAAAAAAAAAAAAGAATGAAAGGAGAGGCATAAAAGTACGCGCAAAGGGAGGGACGTAATGGAGGTCGAGAGACAAATGAAGTAAATAAATTAAAATAAATTAAAAGACTTGTCGAGTGATGAGCGAGAAGAGGAGGGGGTGGGATGGGGGGGGGGCAAAAAAGCTCAAGTGCATTTAGCTCTAGTCAAAGGGTGAATTTTTCGTGCCCATATCGCAAATATCTTGCGAGTTCTTTAAAGGTTTAAGAATACGCGTCTCGGAATAGCGAGCAGTCCCGATCCGTAAGCTGATGAGAAAATGGAATATTCCCGTGAAAAGGATGCGTTAACACGAGCTCGGCAATAATAACGCGTTAGACGCGGCTTATATTTATTGTGATAAAAGTGCCGAAACGTTCGCGGAGGTGCGACAGAGAGAAGCGTAATAATAATGGTGGCGGGGGTGGGGGTGGGGGTGGTAGTAGTAATAGGCAGGCAGGCAGGCAGCAGGCAGCAGCGGCAGCAGCAGCACCAGCAGTAGTAGTAGTAGTAGTAGTAGTAGAATATGAATTGGAACGGGGCGATGAGGCAGGCACCACGAGGATGCGCGTAAGCCGAGCAAAGGAGCTCCGAGCTAAAGGTAAAGGTGAATTTCATGTAAAAGGGAGCCATGAATAAGGCATAAGAGGGGACGACCGTCTTTTCCAATTTCGGTAATAAAATGATGTGCGAGAAAAATAAAGCGATCGAGTACGAGCGGCTAAGAGAGTAAGCCCGGCTAGGTAGGTAAGCCCCTCTTCCTTCCGTAAAAGCTCCTTTGATAAAAAGATGTGCTGCTGCGTTAACGGTACGTTACTGCTCGTGACGGGGGGGGCGGTGGAGGGGGGCGGGGTTTAACGAGGGGCCCGACCTTGTCACTTACATCGGGCTATCGCGGCGCGAATGCCACGGCAGCTCGGAATAATTCTACGGGGATAATATAAGGCCGATTTTGTTGGCGGCTACGGTGAGGAGCAGCACCTAGAGAGCGTACGTGCTCGGGTATCGGTAATAGTGCTAGGTAGGCGCTACCTAGGCATCGGCCAACTTTCATCCAGAAATCATCCCGTTCATCCTCCCCCCCCCCGACTCCGTAGGCTCGGGGGAACCGATCGAGTCGATTCTGGCACCCGAAGAGCCCCAGCATCCATCCAGATCCAAAATAAGTATTTAATGGCCCAGTTGAGCCAAAGAGGTTAATCGATTGGCAGGCGCAACGAGTGTGCCGGACCCTCGCCACGGATATTGTTGTAAACATTGACGATTGCTGAGTCCGAGGGAATAAAAGGGCGTGATTAATTTGAAAGGACTGTAAGAATGTGTCGGGCGATGAGACGATTTGCTTGAATGGCAAGGGGATCGGAGGCGGCGGCGGCGGCGGCGGCGGCGGCGGGGGTAGTCGAGCGAGGATGGTGAAGAGAAAGGAACGGAACGGAACGGAACGACTGGGAATGCCAACGAGTACATGAACCGACGCTCGGAATCAAAGAGGGTGGGGGAGGGTGGGTGGGGGGCGGCTGGATCAGAGTAAGCGCGAGAGCCGAAGCAGAGACAAGGATTCGACCAGGAAATTCCCCGTGACGAGCCACGGGCGTGCACTTCAAAAGGAATTCTCATGGGGCTGGGGATGGAGCCTGGCTGGATGGAGAGACTGGGCCGAGGGGAAAGGAGAATTTTTTCTTATCCTTTCCCTCCTAGGGCGCAGACTCGTCGTTTTATTAGATAAGAGAGGAGTGGATCGCTCGCTGGAATGTCTTCCGGTCACAGAGAGAGAGAGAGAGAGAGTGAGTGAGAGCCGGGGGGATGGTGGAGGGGTTGTTGGCGAGAGCTGTTGATCGTGGTGGAAGACGACGCCTCGAAGGGAGTTGACGAGAGTCCGCTACGACGTCATATTCATTATTAGATTGAGTTATCGTGCAGAGCCTTCTCTCTCTCTCTCACACACACACACACTCAGTAATTCGTTAGTTGAGTCGCGTAGGCCATCGCATAATAAGGCACAACAATAACGTATTTCCGTTTGGCTTTCGTTCTCGCGGGTCATTTGGGTGGGAGGCCTCGCGCTTCGGAATCCAGTTCGGAGAGATTAATTTACCATTCGCGGAGCATTGCGCTTGATAATAGAAAAAAAATATCGCCGATGCATTGTCGCCGCGGCGCGTGCTCCTATTATATACGTATAGCTGTACTTTATAGTTCATTTCGTCAATACATTTTGTCCAAGTAAATAGTTGACTCTGCTAAGCTATAAATCGAGTTCCCGAGCGCTTTATCGATCTACCAAAGTCATTTTTATCGCCGGCTTTAACCAAACTGTATTTCATTCGGTATCTCTGCGGGATCGCCTCGTCGTCATAGACGCGCGCCCGCGCCCCCGCACCAACGTACGCAATATAAGAACGTAAGAGATATTTTTTAAAGAAGCAGATTTTATGTCCCTATACGTACTTTACGTATTTACAAGAGTAATCGTTGGCTCCTCGGTAACGATTTACAATAACCCCAATAACCCCATAATCGTTCGTCTCGTCCTTTTCGTTGACGTACTTATCATCGTGTAGTACGTGTACTATCATTAAATTCGGTGCCGTTGTTCGGCTTAGCCGCGCTTACCTGCTCCAAAGCTTTGGGTCGCTCCTGCTTTCATTAATATGAATAGACATTAATTGAGCATTCGTAACCTCCGAGTTACGGAAAAACGTAATTACAAATACTCCCTCGGCGGTTACTATTTATTTTTACCTTAAATTACGGACCTTCGCAACTCATATTTATCTCTACTTAAGTAACCACCGTGCACGCGCACATAAGGAGGTCAACAACAACAACAACAACAAAAACAAAGAACAACAACAACAAAAAATGGAATTCGATGTAACTTTGTGTTGCGGGACGGGGTAACGCTCGGACACTAAAAACTTTTCCTTAACGTCTGACTATATAAATCGCCGGCCCATCTCTCTCTCTCTCTCTCTCTCGCTCTACCCCCCCCCTCCCTCGCCCCATCGCCCCCTCGCTCTTCCTACAATTCTTTCTATTTCTCTTGCTTCTGCTTCAATATTGGATGTATACATTCGAATCAGCTGAATTTGGATCGCAGAGGCAACCGACAGCTTTATTTTTTCAATTTTCCTTTTTTTAAATTGCATAGTCCACAGTCACAGATTTCAATTTGCTAACGATATTTTTCCTCGTCCGCGCGATCCTTATTGTCTGCCACTACTTCTTTTCTCACAATATTTGAAACCATTGTTAAAAAAAAAAAAAAAAATACTTAAATTACTTTATAACTTTTAGAACGCGCGTACATTTCTCGGGCTCCAAAAAAAAAAAAAAAAAAAAAATTACCATTCGCTTACATAAATTCCTTAGGTTAGCGGACCTTTTTGACCTTTTTGCCTCTAATATTTACGCGTTGGGAGAACGAGTAACAAGAATTAATCAAGAAAAGAATGTAAACGTGTTTGTAATCTTGCCTTACAAGTTCATG
This sequence comes from Ceratosolen fusciceps, assembly GCA_018883505.1. Lineage (NCBI taxonomy): Eukaryota > Metazoa > Arthropoda > Insecta > Hymenoptera > Agaonidae > Ceratosolen > Ceratosolen fusciceps. Next base: position 1,255,510 of record RCIC01000013.1, on the reverse strand, counting down.
CTTAAATGAATATTCATTAAATTTGCCGAGCACGCGTTATGTTAAATATTTGTTTATTTAAAATCGCTAATTAATGTATTTCCGTTTAATATGGACGCGGCCTTCGCCTCAATAAATTTCAACTATACTTTGCTATCTATCCACACGTTTAATAAAACATGTTTGACTTGGCAAAGAAAATGCGCGGAATTTATTAGAGCTTTGATATTTTCAATAATGACGATAGTGCCACAGATAAACAAGCTTCTATTTTTTTTTTATTTTTATTATTTTTGTTGTTATTTTTGTTTCTTTCTTTCGTTCTTTCTTTCTTTCTTTCTTTCTTTCATTTTTTCTCTGGCCATTATAATTGACTCTGGAAACGATATTTTATTACTTAATGGTAGTCTATAAAACCGTATAATAAATAAATGTTTTTCTGTTAAAATAACGATAAAACTTTTAATGGGTTATTGAATTTTCGGAACAATCATTTTCAATAAATTTGTCTCCTGTGTTTGTGAAAATTGACCAAAACTTCTGTCGGCTTGAAAGCTGCCCACGAAAAAATATTATACATATTGCACGTAAAATGCATCTGCATTACTTATGTAACGATTTATATAAGCTAATGCACCGCGCCTACTCGATGCCATTTTACTTTAATTGCAGTGACATGTAAAAAAAAAATGAAACGGCCACTGAACGAAAGGCTTAATTACTTTAATTGTCAATAAATCGTTGCCGTATACGCTTTTTTTAGTTCACCTGTATACATATTATGAAAACATGTGTTCGTTAGTAGAGTGCTCTAGCAATTTAAAACAAAAAGAAGAACAAAAAAAACAAGAAACAAGAAACAAATATATATATATATATATGTGTGCGTGTCCAGTTAATTAACGGAATAGCGCTGCTAGAAAATAATGTTCCAACGATAAGTCGTTGTCGTTCCGAGGGATGATATAATAACAAATTATACGCTGAATTTTCAGTTGGTTCATAATAAAAACGAGAGCAATAATAATTCGAGAAAACTTTGTGGGGGAAACATTTTTTAGTCCAAAGTCGTATGTGTGCACTGCGCCCTTGTGTGCAAAAGGATGCACGTGGGTATGCGTATGAAGACGTTGAAATGCACGTGGAGCCGATGAATGCGAAATCCAATTCAATGAAAGTAGACGTACTTCTGCATGGCCGACATCGACAGGCCGATGCGCGTACGCTAGATGTCAAAAGTGGTGGAAGCCGACGCCAGACAGAGAAATATTCCGGAAGAGAAGGAGCGCGCGCGCGCGGTTTCAAAGGGAAAAATTCCGCGGTGATGTACCTTTTCGCGGATTTTTTCCTTCCATCCTTCCTTTCATTCTTTTTCTATTCTATTTTTTGTTGTTGTTGTTGTTGTTGTTGTTGTTGTTATTATTTCATCTTCTTTTTCTTTTTTTGTAGATATTTGCCAAGTTACCTTGTTTTTTTATTTGTCAAAATCTCGTTACCGCGAGCAGCCCCGTAGTTTTGAGACTGGCTTATTTATTTACCTTGATAACGCCGCTTGCCAAAAGCGGATTGTACAAAATACATACCCCGTCCTCCTTCAACTACGGACCTTTCATCTAAATTATTATTATTATTATTAGTAGTAGTAGTATTATTATTATTATTTGTGCGAGCACGTGGTTTCCAACACGACCAGGTGCCTTGCGCTCGTCGACCTAATGAGTTGTGCATTTATTTGTCTTTTATATATATATCGCAGGATACATGTAAGATTTCAAGGATATAACATCACGCTAATAGACGATGAACTTCACACTTAGTTCTTTTTTTTTAAATAAGTGACTTTATTTTTTTTTTTTTACAATACTTAAGTTATAATTATTATATGGAGTACGAGTGACATTGACCCCATTGTAAACTATGCAAGAGCAAGACTAGTAGTAGTAGTAGTGGCTTCCCCTCGTGAATTCGCTCTATGATTTATAAACAATCTTTTTTGTCCCTAAGTAGGGATAGCTTTTTAATCCACGTCTCTTATTGGCCCGCGATATTATTATTTTTTTGGGAAAAAGAAATCAAGCGCTCCCGTCCGTCTTCGCTTTTGCCAGAAAACACGTGAATTCTCAGGCGTCGATGCGCGCTTGGCTCTTCCGAAAATTCCTCCTAAAAGCCGTTGCATATAAAAATTACCAAGAACTTCATGATATTTAACGCTGCTGACTTTGTCGCAGCCAGCACAATTCGCCCTAATGACCGTTGCGATAAATTTACAGCTAAATTATATTCCGTTGCTACGTTGCCGTTAAGGCTAGGTCTTAACATTATTATTATTATTATGTTCTTTTTCTTAAGGAAGGATTCCGAAGGGTAATGGATATTCCACTTGTATTTTTGCCTCGAATGACTTCAGGCTTGATAATAATACGCCCTGCTCTGGAAATTCGTTTTAGGTGGCAATGAGGATGATTTTCAGAGCATTTCTTAATACGCATCCATCCCATGGCCTCCCGCGACCTTCAAGTTTTAACGACGAAATGTCGTATATACGTCGATCGCGATTTAAAAATTTAAAAAGCCAAGGACTTCGAGTCCTTTGAATTTGAAAGATTCCAGAGAAATTTATCACTCTTCTCTTATCCCTGTGGCCATTAATTAAATTTCCTTCGAAATGTTGAATTAAAAAAAAAAAAAAAAAAAAAAAATATCGCGATTCTCATAAATAATGTATTGCTCCTTTTCTTTTATTGGCAAGAATAATTTCATCTTGGCCGTTACAAGTGTTCGGGTTCTCTGGTTTGTAAAATTTTAAGAGGTTAAAAGGCTAAAATCATAACCGAAACGGTATATACGGTGGTATTTTTTTTTTAAGGCGGCATTAAAAAAGATTTCGCTTGATTAAAAAATTGTGCAAGGTTTTCCCTCATTGCCGATTGAAAAGATCCAATTTCAAGGGAAGGTGATATTTTTATTTTCACTCGTAAAAAGTTTAGAGCTTATAGTTTCGTACCTTCGCTCCCTAATACGATAACAACGTGACCACGTTTTCCTTCCGCTCGTTTTTTTTCTTTTTGTTTTTTTCCTTCGAACCGCCTAGAGCAGAACAGGTACGCGACTTATCTTCAATGCTACTCGCGAGTAGACGTTTCGCCTTATTTCCCTATAAACTGCTCTGCATCTGATGATCTATAAATTTAGCGGCGACGTTCGGATTAATGGTAATCGACTGATCAATAAGTCACGTCGAATTACATAAACTCCCTATTAAGAGGATTTTAATATCGTTAAGTAGATCCGAGTGAAATTTTAAGAGCCTACGATTGAAACTCTCTTTTATTTTCTTTATCCTGAAATGCTGATCTTGTCTTTAATTTTTTTTTTTTAAACTTGATCTTCTCCTTCTTAGCTGCATTCCGCTCACCATAATTATAAGCTCTCTATCCACCTTAGGGCCTTCGTATTATTATGAATGCCTCTATTATAGTAATCGATACATTACGGAAAATCCACGAAGGATCCATGACAAATTTTGTCATTCCCATCAATAGTTTATCGATCATAACGGCTAGATTTCGCAAGCGTCGCATAAAATAACAAAATTCAAGAATAAATTCTAATTACAAATGACCTCATCGGATTCTGTAGTCTCTCCACTGTCTCCACGCTTTTCTATGTTTTTCTATGCGAGACTTGAAAAATTGCTTCATTCCTCGGAGACACGAAATAATTACATTTGTTAATCAAATTTTAGTATTCATATCACATTATATTGATACTCGTATGCATTTTCGCGAATAGACTGAAATTATTTTTCACGGCGCTATCGTGCCCCCTTCACTCAGTTATAACAAATTGAAATAACAAAAATCAAAAGCACGCACGGACGAACATATTTAAAGCAGATAGTAAATTAAGAAAGAAGGAGGTGAATTTAAAAAAAAAAATAAGTAATCCGTTATGTTTGAGCTGCTCGTCGTACATATACGTGAGCATGTTCCAAATACGAACGACAGACAAATGCGAATACTTTCCTAGACTTTCCGTTACTCGACAAATTCTACTCTCTAATTTTATTTGCCGCACTTGCGCTATAAACTCCCAGAACTTATTTTCATATTCTTCGCTAATCATTTAAGCGGTAAGTCCTTGTCAGGTTTATATAAATTTCACACTAGTTTTATTCGTTAAATAATTAACATAACCTTCCCATCCCTCCCCCCTCCCCCACGGGATTGAAATGCAAGTTAATTCCGTCGCGATCGTGTAGAGGATAGAATTATACAGTCTCCGAGTGTATCTCTGCCTATGTATGCGTGTTTATATATATATATATATGTACGGATATAATGAAATTTGAAAAGAAAAAGAGTAAATTTCGTATAATGTGGTGGTGGGCATCGAGCGACTGGGACGGGATAATTTAATGGTTTAATTTACCAGGTATTAAAATAAATTAATATATATTTTTCCGTCGATGCGGCCCCGAGCAGGGGCATTACGACCTAGCACGGTAGAGGGCGCGCCTACGTACACCCAATGCGTAAAAAAGGGTCCCTTCGTTATTCAGCGATTTATTATTAAAAGCGACTCGCGATTGACATTCGAGAACGTTGTAAAAGTCCGGCCAATGTGAGATATGATGGCACGGAAAAAGTGGCACCATGAAAATTGAGATGATGGGGCCGTTATCTCGGAAATACATACGCACAGGCAGATTCACGGCATCTTTCAGAGCTCAGCGCTCATTGGCTGGGTAGTCATCGCGGTACTTTACAGTAGTGATCCTCGGGGGTGTGATTTGACAGATGGAGGGAGGTTTACGCTTAAGATGGAAGTTATCAACCCGTTGGCGAATAGCCCCCCCTCTCTCTCTCTCTCTCTCTCTCTCTCGCCCCTCCGAATCGCGCTGCGCTACCTCGCTTTGTTAGGATATTGTCAAACTATTTTATTTCATCCCTTTTCACGAGCAACTTTAACGTAAAACTCTTAACCAATCATCGATCATAAGACTTTGTAAAATCATTCTCTTGGGGATGTTATAATGTCGCATTATCCCAGCCCGGAGATGCTCCTCGCCCACTTCAGTTTCACAATGAATCCATTAACAAGGAAAATGCGGTACATTTTTAATACTGATAATTACCTTTTTATACCATTCTTTTCGAAGTATACTTGTTTCGGTATAAAGAAAGGATAATGTATTAAAGTAATTGTTTGTCATTATTAAAAAATATGCTTCGAATTAGACTGTATCTAATTTTGGAGTGATTTTTCCTCGTACTCGGATACGGTGCAGAGGCGGCGATCTCTTGCCTCTGAGTTGAAACAATCATGGATTTGATTTAAAGTTTGATAATTCAATAATTCAAATTCTGCTCCATGCATTCAAAATACAACGTGTACTAAGGCTCATATCTAGGGCAATATTTCCTCGTGCGCTCCGATAGAGTATGAAGGACTTATCATTAAATACGAAATACCATCTTTCCAGTCTCTTGTGGCAGATACTTATAATTCACATGTATAATATATCAAATGGAGTTTAAGCCACCTGGCGGTCAGTTCTGAATTACTCGGGTCCGCTGGTTCAGGTCGGATATAATCCACCGGCCCCGTCCCACCTCGACCCGCCCCATGCATTAATAACTGTAATAACACGCCTTGCTAGAAATTAAAATAAATAAGGTGCATTATTCCAAAATCCGCAGCATAAAGTTGAAATTTTTAGTAAGAAGTAGAAAGACGGGATTTAAACTATCGGTCGATTCCCTTCATGAAATTCAAAGTACTAGGAGCCTTACACTTACTTACTTCCCACCTAATAACGATTCATCCTAGGAATTAAAAAATTCAAAATGGCTGATGCAGTAATGCATACGTAGGCACATATATGATTGCGCACGCGTCTGTGTAGCATGGCGATCGATATGTATAAAAAGTCGTTTAAAAAAGAAAGGAAAGAAAGAAAGAAAGAAAGAAAGAAAGAAAGAAAGAAAGAAAAGATTTGTATGCAGACGATGATCGGGAATCTAGTCATAAATGTAAAAATTCAAGATATGACTCTCGATATAGATAAATCTTGATGGATGAACATTAATTCTCTAACTTATCATATTTCATTGCTCGGCTAAAATCTCTCGGAAATAAGGTTTTATCGTTGCCCGATAAATAATAATCAGAATAAAAGAGAGATTTATCAAATCAATATGAAAACTATTTGCGAATATGTGCCAGATACGCTGTGATCTAACCAGATAAGCTCTCGGCTATCTAACACCCTCGTTAGGTCCTCTCTCTCTCTCTCTCTCTCTCTCTCTCTCTCTCTATCGAAAGCGCTATCGCCGGAACGAGTGGTCCACCCAACTTCGGTGCGCTGCCGATGAAAAAAAAGAAAAAAAGAAGACAACGGGTTGTCTTGTCCGGACGCGCGCTACGATCAAAAGCTTCCTCCAAATAATCAATGGACGCATCACGACCCGTCCGAAACTCCAAAACTCTCACCCAACCGTCGAGCTAAATTCTCATACTGATCCGAGCCCACGTGATTGCCCGGCGAGCGCAATCAGTGCACAGTTCCACCGGCTCTTCGGCAAAATATCGTAAATACCGAAACGCGCGGCGTGCGAAACATCAAAACGGATTTCTTTCGCGCTTTTCCCTACCTGACGACTACCCGTGACGTATGAGGTGCGAGCCCGCTGAAAATAAAGTCCGATCGCAAATTGGCTGGCGTTAAAAACGGACCGAGGACGCATGGCTCGCGTACGAGTCGGTCGTCCTTTGGGGTCTCGAAGCCAGAGAAGCGTGTAATGGCCGAACCATGGGGGTGATGGTCGGAGGGTGTCAGTATCTCGTTAGCTAATTAATTAATCGATGCGATGCCCGCCGGCATGCCCCGGTAAAAGAATTCAAAATAGTTCTGAACCGACGGAGGTGATTGTTGACGAGAATGCCTCGTTAAAGGGCACTTTTATCCTCCGAGCTTAAACTAATTAATCCAAGGCCAAAAGAATTTATATTTCATAGAGAGAGCATTCGTTGAATAGAAGCACGGAAACAATTTCGCCTCCCGGTCTCACTCCGGCCGACTGAACTCTCGTTTATTTTATACTTTGGGCAATAATTTAGCGGCTCCCGCTCAACGCGTAAAAATAAAATCGCTCAATTTCCTCAAAACATAAACTACGTTATATACGAGGTGAGCCTGTTGCCTTTTATCAGCACCGAGCCGCTGCCTCCGCAGCCTCCGCAGCCTCCGCAGCCTCCACCGCCACCGCCACCGCCGCCACCGCCGCTGCCGCTGCTTTTAATAAATACCTTACGATGTTATAACGAATTTTCATCAGTCTACTTCGAGTAATTATACCGGAAAGTCTTTAGCAACTTGCGGTCATTCTCGCTATTACATTATTATTTCTTTTCTGCAGTGGGATACTTTCGCGGAATTATTCGCAGGCGCGCTGTTTAAAGAATGTACAATCAATGCTCAGCAAGCATATGAATACGTAGTGACAAATGACCTTAATATAATGCCAGTACGAGCAAGTATTGAGATTTGTGTACGAGCTCGTACGAATTCGCTCGCGTCGCGTCACCGCTAATCGCTTGGCCGATGGTCGTCTTGATTCGTTGAATTTTAATTTCGCCGAATTAACCGTTGCTTGCTTATACGGCGAGGGGGGGGCGCGCGCGATTGGGAATATATAATATTATAAGGGGAAAAATAGGCGACTTCCTCTATTGCCCGGGATCTAATGAATATCGATCGCGCTTGCGATCGATTGGCAGGGACGATCGAGGCTGCTCGTGACGGACGGGAGTCTGTCGAAAATAGGGAACGCCGAGAAGGTTACGTGTGTGGCGGGGGGGAGGTGCCGAATACTCGGTCGAGGATTACATCGAAGAAACCTCACGAGTGTATAATTGGAGACCTTGGGCATTGGAGGATGTACCGTAGATTTTCCGGGTTTTCTGAAACACGATATGTCCCGCGCGCGAACAAAGCGCGTCGAATTTCGCCGGATGTCACCAGTTCTAGTTTCCAACGGCTATCATCCGGGAAGATTTCCCTTATATTTATAGTTTTCCAATGCGCACTTTTGTAACACGAACAGCCATTACCGCTCCTCTTCGTTCGTTAAGCTGCCTTTATCATGAAAGCCGAGGGCAAATTTTAACGACTCGGGAATTATAAAGCTAAAAAAGAGGGGGTAAAAAAATGAAATTGGCGTGACCTAATACTCGTAAAACTAACGTATATTAGCATTAAAACGCCAGGCATCAACTAAAAGATAATTTAAAACTTTTTCTCTCTGACTTTTAAACGCACTGTTCTTCTTGTAACACCTAATTCATCTCGATATCCCAATTACTGTGAAACTTGCTCGATAATTGTTTTTTTTTTTTTTTTTTTTATTAATTCTTAATGCCGGGATATAAAGAAATATATATATATAAAAAAAAAAAAAAAACAAACATTTATACGCAAGTAAAATGCATTGAGCAAACGGATAAGATTGGCACGTCTTATTACTTAGAAAAATTTACGAATTCGTGTGCATATTATTGATTTTATTTCAAATCTAGAATTGAATTGCGTGTAATTATTAAAGCTATGCATACACGCATAATTTTCTAATAAACTGGATTAATTGTTAGGGCGAGGCTACATTTCCATTGAATCCCATGTAATAAATAATATCTCTTCTATTCGAAATTAATGATGTGCCTACGCATTTGCAATATTCGAATTATTTATTTTGCATAATTTCGAATAACTTTAGATTAATGTTGCTAGATCGGCGATTCATAAAAGCTTTCGAAGCAGCTCCTTATTATTATCTACGTAACAATTTATATAATATTTATTTATTTTGTTTTGTTTTGTTTTGTTTAACATTGCCTGCTCTACGGGTTGAAATCTCAAAAGTGAAATATTTCATTTTCCCAATGTAAAAGCCAGAGTATTAAAAACTAACGATTGGCCAACATTAATTTATAAATTTCTCGGCGACGAACCGTTAGCTTAGCCACACATACACGAGCTTGTGTAAATAAATTCTTAAGTATACGACGACATAAGCGAATGAATTTATCGGCGATGAGCGAAGAGGGAAGGGGCGGCGAATACACGGGCCCGCATGGCTGTATTGGTCACTTGAATATGTCAAATAGTAAAAGCAAATAAAGAAAATAAGTTATAACGTCTTATCGTAAGCACGTGAAGTTTCTTGTTCGTTCGAGTCGAGGCGTATGCGCAGACGAGTACGGACGAGCCATCTTGCCACCATTGCAAAATAACGGCAAGTAAAACTTGATCTAGGAATACATGGAATTTTGCTACATATTCCTAATACAGTTTTCGAAATCCGTAATGTACGTCTCTTTGGGAATGGGAATGGGAAGCCGCCGGCCAGTGTGACTTTTAAAAATGCCGAACGATTTTCGTTCGCGCGCTTTCCATTAAAAGGTTCCAATACCTCTTGCGCGTTATAATTATTCAGGGATGGAATAGTTCCCGCATTACGCATTCCATAGCCAAATTATTAAATTATTGAGTATAGTTCAAATATAGGAATTTCCATCTAATGATCTTTTTCTTCTACTTTTTTTTTTTTTTTTTTATTTAAACAATATACCTATAATTAAAGTAAACGCGCTCTCTGGCCTAATATTACCTCTGCGTTATTCGTATTTTTGATAAATAAAATTAAAAGTAGTGGGAAAAAAAAAAGAAGAAAAAAAAACAAGACACCCGTTTCCCCTCGTCGAATCGAAAAGGACCGTGAAAGCAATCGCTACACGCGCGTACGGGATAAAAATCTCATTTTACTGACAATTATCGGAGTAAATAAAAGGACGCGGTGTCGGCCCGCAATGATAACATTATTATTTACAAATAGTTAAAGTTTTAAGGAAGTTTATGGAAATGTCGATTTTCGATTAAACCACCTGAAACCTCGGAACGAAATCGACCCGAGTAATTTCGTTTAACTAAATGCTCGTGAACGAAATGCGCCAAAGTAATTTCGTTTCACTAATTTACTGAAATGATAAAAAACTTTATTATTTAAGCAGATTATACGGGAAAAAAAACTCGTCTTTATTACATAAACATAATGACCAATAAGGAACAACATTTTTTTCACAAGAGTATTTTCCTTATATCTTAATGCTTATAATAGAACTCTAAACCTCCTCATGTCTCACTTTATAAAATAAATTATTTACTAGTAATAAACTTAAACCTACAGTTAGTTGCTACGCTTTATAATGCGTGTGCAAACATATGAGAGATTTTTAGTCCTCCAGTAAAACTTAGAATGCTGAATTTTCTCATCTACTATTTTCAAATTAATCTACATACTAAAATTTTAAGACTTCCGGGTCAAAAGTTAATATATCATAATAAAAGGTCATCCTTAATTTAAAAAAAAAAAAACTTTAATTTTCGAGTACTTAATTTTCATTAGGATTAAAACTTTTAATGTATTTACCGGTATCTATTAAAATAAAATTGATAAATTTTCTTAAAAATGACCTTAATTAAAAATTTATTTTAATCTCTTTATGTAATATTTAATTATTCGAGAATATAATTTGAAAAATTATTACAAACTTGCCTTACAATATGATTGGTAATAATTTTAAACTTTTAATACTCAATTCGTTTAAATTATCCTCATCTTTTAAGGAATCCAAATATTAAAATAGCCAGCTATTTTCTGCATTTCTAGGCAATATCTTTTGTTTAATATCATAAAGTCGATTGAAAATTAGTTGCTTAAATTATTAAGGAAATTCTTACCAATGCTACAATTAGACATGATTTCTAGTGCTCAATTAGTTTAATAAGTGAATTATTTTTACTCGGAGAAATAATTTCATGAAATTATTAATTGCGACAGCGAAGTCTTGAAAATTGAGTAAAAAAATTTTCATACGACTATTTTCGTATTTTAAAAATCATTCAAACTAAATAGAACTTCTGCAATAAGAATTTCCACTACAGTTACGAGCCGACGGAGCGCAAAAAAGAAAAGAAAAAAGAGATTTATTTAACGAGGAAAAAATTATCATATCCATTAGCTTTTAATCCTCAATACTAAATATACAATAGAAACTTGCGGTTCAAAAATACGAAATTTCCTCTCTGCTAAGAGATGATATAAAATTACTTCTAAAGTGCATTCCAAACTTTTCTTATTTTTTCGTTACAGTAAATTTTCTATAATTAATTTATAAATGTATAAAATTATTTTAACTAATTTATAAATAAGGTTTAAAATACATAAACACGAATAACTATATATAATATTATTATAAGGTAATGAATATAGTCGTAAAAAACTTTAAAATTGGTTAATTGAAAAGTTCATTATTCTCGAATATATTAAACACGGTACGATGCGTTTTATTATTATATAACAATAAAATTTAAAATAAACTTTTTGTACTAAAAAAGTTACAACTGTTTATTTGTAATTCAATATTTTTATAAAATACTGTATCAATTATTAATTTAATGAACAAAATTTTTAATGCAATCAATTTTATATTTGCCTATTATTATAAATTATATTTAATATAATATTGTTAAGTCTAATTTGTTTATTCAATTATTATAATTAACTTTTATTATTAATAGTGTAAAATGATGTAACGGTACATAATTTTAAATTTCTAATACAAATATTATTTAAAAAAAATTTTAATTTTTCAATTAAACGTCATTTTAAAAATATCCAACAATAAATTTTAAATTTTAATTTTAATAAATTAGCTAATACATAAAATAATAATGCCTCTATTAATATTCAATTTTTTTAATGGTAAGAAAATTATTTTTCTACAATCAATGTTAATTATTCCATCAAATTATCAAATAAAACAAAGCATATCATTGAGCATTTCATTTTCTAATATTGAAACGTTAATTAATAAAATTAAGTTAATCAAATTAAGTAAATAGTCAAATTATATATATATATATATATAGATAGATAGATAGATAGATTTGAATGAAGATAATATATTGTCAATAATTAAAATATACTATCGAAGCAGAATGCTAAAACGTATTTATCTTAAGTTAATTAAATGTATTCAATATTTAATGTGAAAGAAACTTTATATAATTAATGTTCAATGCTGAAGTGAAAGATTCGCTCATTATTATTCTTATTAAACTAAAAAATATTTTTATTTTAAAAATAATTTATTCTACAAATAATCTTGAAATACATTATTCCGAAAAAAAATTAAATCCTTTAAATAAACATTATAATAACTACTAATATTATACGTTTGTAGTTCAATATGAATTATTTAAAAATACCGATATGAAATAGTATTGACTAAATCAATGCAAGTGCATAAAAATTTTAAAAATCTAAAGTACAAAAAATCAGGATTATCGAGACATTTTATTGTAACATAGAAGACATAATAAAACATTATTTTAAACAAACCTTTAATAAAGGCTTATAATTTTACATACATGAATAACGATTATTCTTAGAGGGTAAATAATAATTTAAAAAAAGAATCAAATTCTGTGTACTGGGTAAGTATAAAGTGATATAAATTATTAGTATTATCTTGCATAATTGTATAATTGTTAAACCGAGGTACTGTTTAAATATAATATTTAAAAGCTAATAATAACTTATAATGATTCTGCTTCTTATGCAATAACCTTATTCAATAATTCAAGCGATGTACTTGTATAATAGCATTCTCGATTACAAGATGGTTTTAAAAGCCAATATTATTGATTCAACAGCTCAATGAATACATCTCTTTATCGTAAAATATCATTGGTAAGAATTTTTTTTTTTTTAATCCCGATACGCTAACGTCAGCGTATGTGGTAAATCTACTTACTACGGCTGTCAGCCGCGCCAGGGAATCGTTCAGAAATTAGAAATATGTTTTCTAATTCCTGTTACATTATTATTGTTTCCGTTAATACAATCGTTTAATGAAATAAATAAACCACCGACATTTGGTGGTAAGAAATATAAGTTTAAATAAAATTCTTTTAATAATAATCGCGTAAATGTAAGGAAATAAAAGGTACTTTCGAGTTTCTGGCATAAAATTTGTAGATCAAAATGCATGTGCAAGTTCCGTTTCGTTATTGCATCAGCACGACTTTAATATTCAAAACTTTAAGATTTAAAATAATTAAAATTAACGAATATCCGGAACATATTTAAATAGTAAAAGCTTCGAATAGTTTTTGAGATAAGCCTAATAGAAATATGAATTGTGTCCACAAGATTGTATCAATTATTTGTTCGTTTATCAAACCGTTAATCTCAATAATTAAATTGAAATTCCGGTCACGTACCGTTATATTTGTTATAATTATTCGATATTTTGAATTTGTAAACACAGATAGCTGGATAAAAGATATTTACTCTGAAATGTCATGGAAAACAATTAAGAATTTACTTTACATGAAAAGTAAAAAATCCGCTAAAATAACGGATTAATCTAAATTCGTTCTGAAATAAGTTTAAAGAATTTCTTCGGAGTTGCGTAATCATTTGGAAAAATGAACTTTTACAGAAAATTACATGGAGTATAATTTTTCATAATGTCCCCCTTGATAATAAATATAAATGGTACTTAACAAATACGAATAGGCAGTGAAAAGCATTTTTATTTTTATAATTTACTGTAACAATCCTTTTGTAATTTTATAATATTCAGTAAATAAGAGCAATATTTTATTTTAAGGATACATTGTGCTTCGCATCCTTTCATAGAAATTCCATTCCGTTGAGGATTACAAGGATTCTTATATAGAAAAATAATTATTATTCGATTTTCGTGTGAGCGTTAAACAATAACCTTTAATGACCAGGTGAGAAAATAATTATAATTATCTGCAGATTAAAAATTATATGCGAAAACAATTCAGTAATTCTAAATCTACTCGACTACTTAATATTCCATATGTAATAGAACGCTCTTTGTATCTTATATTCGCTCTCTCTCTCTCTCTCTCTCTCTCTCCTCTCTCCGAGTTGAGAAGAATTTCTTGCTCTGCCCAAGTCAAGAACAGCAGTTAAAAGTTTATTCCACTCGTATTTTATGTCTATTTACAAATACGCTTACCATTTTTATAACTTATTATGTCGAAATAAAAAATTCTCCCCCCCCCCCCATTAGCCCATTAGGGTAATAGTCAAGAAAAGGCCAAGACTTATTCGTTTGCTGACAAGAATTTTCGAGAATATTTAACAGAAAAAGCTTTTTCGCGAGCTTTTACAGTGGCGACATTACATTACACGAGACGTATCGCATCAAAGCTTGCTCTTAGACGACTAACTAACTAAATACACGACGACAATCACCCTCAATCACCCTGACCGTCATCGACAAGGAAATTCGTCGATTCGTCGATTCGTCGATTCGTCGGACGAACCGGCGTCGCGTTAAATAAAACTCACGGAACCTGCTATACGCCAACCCTCAACCCCTCTGACTTTTATTCGTCATTCGGTATCGCTCACTATTTCTCTTTCGATACTCTCTCACTTCGGGTGCGCGCGCGCGCGCGCGCTATTAAACAGCCGTTGCCTTTCATAATACCCCGCGTACGTATCTCCGATGAATGAAAATTGTGAGAGCAGAAAAGAAGGAAAAGCAAAGAAAAAACGAATCGGAAAATCCAAGTCGAAGAAGGAGAAGGAGATAAAGCTGCCCGTCAACCTTGTGGAGCCGAGAACAGCCATTGGAAAGGGTAAAAAAATTAAATTGCCAAGCTATAGCGTTATCGGTGCATAACGTAAATTAAGCTTGTATTCGATTTGCACGATAGACACAGAAGAGACGTTGTCGTTGACCCTCGCTGCCGCCGTTCAGGAAAACGGACAATAAATAATACCATGAGCATCGTCGAAAAAAGCTGGCTCTGGCTCTGGCTCTTTAAGCATCGCGACTGACGTTTTACAAATGAGATTTTCGCAACGGCGACTATCGCACCAACGGCCTCGCACTAGTGGCTTACATTTGGCAATTCGAAAATAAGATAAAGCCGATTATGCCCGAGGATTATGAATGTCTAAGCTGCTGCCGATGTATTTGAAAAATTAGTCCACTCGAATCTTCTTTGTCGCGTTAGCGATTAAAAAGTATCCAATTACTTCAAAAATTTAGCTCTCAAATAACGTTTTATAAATATTTAGTTTTCAACAAAATAAGTATTGGCGAATAATTTATCAGTTTAAAAATACCTCACGCCCCGTCAGTCTTCCTCACCTTGTAAAATTAAATACTTTTCAATATTTAGGACCATTAATCCGGCTAATTAAATGTCAATAAATTTCTTAAAACTAACAATTCTCCTGATTTTCTGACACTTTATGCATAAAAGCTGTTAGAATTCGCGCATACGTTATCGCGAATGCTATAAGTTTTATCTCACATATACCATTAAATGCACAGATGTAAAAATGTTATTAAAAATGCGATGCCCCAAATATACCATTTCATTATTTGTATAGATAAAATCGTTTTAAATTACATTATTCTATCAATTTTGTTTACAAATTTTATGGTCCAAAAATCCACTTAAATTCATTTAATAATTTTATGTAATAATGCCAAAACTGAATATATCATCTGTACCGTATAAATTATTTAACTTTAATATGTAACTAATGCAATCAATAAACTCGACGATTATTTTTACACATTTTATTAAAATAAAATACAACGTTTATAAAAAAAAAAAAAAAAAAAAAAATTAGAGGAATTAAAGGCAAGAAAATTAATTTATAGCCCAAACTATATGATAATTGATTAATAACTAATGAAAAACGCTTAGATCCTGCGTTAAGAAGACCAATGAGTTCTATTACAATCCATTTTATCGAATAAAGTATTACGTATATTATTCTTTTTAAAATGCTTTAAAAAGTAAATTTCGCCGTAAATTGTCAGTGATTAAAATTACGAAATTAACAATTAACAATAATTGTCAATGATTATTATAACCTACAAACGGCTATTATGCTTGAAGGCACTCCAAGTCAACAAGCATATCTAATCAATAAAAACGTCTATTTCTCATCATCATAATAATCAACATCAGCATTAGGAACTGCGAATTTAGAAATAATATATAATTTGTTCTGGTTCAGGACTTAGAACTTAGAGGCACAAGGTATGCTTTATGTTGGTTCTAGAAAAGAAAAAAAAAGGCTCGAGATTCACACGAGATTTCGTTTCATTATAAATTATTATTATTAAATAATTGTAATTATAAAACTTTTAGTTAATATAAAATCTAATATTTCTACTTTATTCCACGTTGTTGTATCAAAAGCAATGTAATCGCTTTTTATTTAAGAATACTTGTTAATTTTTAATTAATATGTAATAAGATTTTTTTATGTCCATTTTAATATCGGACCGAGGTTATCTTATCGAATTTTCTCATCCGGTATATAACTAAGTCCAGTTTCATCTGCAGAGACGATGCTTTCTTGTTACGCACACTGATACTTCAATCTGTATTATTAGCATTAAACGTATATGCTTTAAATTATAACGTCACAATTTAAATGCCATATTCTTAGAACTCTGCATACTACAATGTACACTTTTTAATCTTATGCGAGACTATTAATAAGTTTTTTTTTGTTTTTTTGTTTTTTTGTTTTTTTTTTATTACAGTTATCGCGAGCTTCTAATTAGAGACAATTACATCCTTTCTTGTATTCCACTAAACAATACAAATGCACTTTATTTATAATTCAAAATACGTTGAAAACCTTTTATTAAAACATCTTACAAAAAGACTATGAAGCAATTGTCGTGTTTGTTTTAATTACGTATAATACTTGTAACTAAATCATCACATTGTGCGCCCGTCTTGTATTATTTACTCAACTAGATAGAAAACAATTTACATTGACATTACAGCGTTATTATCAAGTCAAATCTACATGAAAACATTTATTATGCGTATTACAATGTACAAATTATCCACAATGTCATCCTATTAAACTTTATTTAAGTTTCAACAACATCGATTATATCAAACAAAAATTTCAAATGAATATTAATTGAATGAAAATGCTAAAAAAAAAAAATCGTTATGCAAGGAATTTGGTTAAAGTTTTTAAGGACAGGAAACAAGAAGCCACATAAATTTACCTAAAAATATTTGTAAAAGGAAAATTCCCTTCCTTTTTCTTCGCAAATTATATGAAAAACTGGCCTTTAAACAAAATTAATAATTCCCAAGAGATAATTTAAACAAGATATATACTTATTTTTATTCGAATAATTTGAATAATATGAAATTTAATAAAAAATATTCTTTAAATTTAATTTTTTTAGAAATAAAATAAATATATTTCAAATATTATACGAGAATGCAAACGTCAAGTCTTGGAATTCTTTTGTAGCCTCCCAATTTCAAGTTCCACAAGACATGCATTTAAATTTAATTTCTTCTTCTGTCATTATATTAATATACAATAAGTATAGAATAATGCAAGCCAGTACATAACAGGAGACTTAATAAATTGAAACGATTAAATTAAAAATATATATATATGTATATTTGTACATATTTTGATAACGAAATAGCAATAGTAATATTTATTTAATAGCCTACGTAACATTATGTACGAAAATACTTGATGGTTCCGACAAAAGTAAATTGTGAAGGACCTTTCAACGAATTGAATAGAAATTTTATTTATCTATCTATTAAGTTAGTATTGCGAATAACTTTGATGCGAGTAAAACGTTGTATTTAGAAGGGAAATGAAATTTTCCGAGTCATATTTTAGAGTAGTTTTTATAGAATTAAACGTTGGCGTGACGATTTTCCAAAATTGCAAATTAAAAAAAAAAAAAAAACTCGTTTAGGCATTCTGAGAAGAGCTTTTGTGCGAACGAACACGCCACTAGCCTTTGCAATTCATATGATTTATTTTATTGATACATATTGTCAGGAGAAATCGCGAACAATTGTTTACTGCAAATAAAAAAAGGATAAAAAAAATTTTGATCCCACATTAATAAAAGTCAATCGGTAAAAACTAATAAATGTGCGATGTTCGCGTGACCGGGGCGGGGGAATATAACGAGGATAGGCCAACGATTGCGTTATTGCGGCCTTTGAACCCACACATTGCAAAACAATTGCTTGTTCACACGAGCGCCAACATACCTCTCAGATGCCCATGTTTCCAA
This sequence comes from Ceratosolen fusciceps, assembly GCA_018883505.1. Classification (NCBI taxonomy): domain Eukaryota; kingdom Metazoa; phylum Arthropoda; class Insecta; order Hymenoptera; family Agaonidae; genus Ceratosolen; species Ceratosolen fusciceps. Next base: position 1,237,312 of record RCIC01000013.1, on the reverse strand, counting down.
TGTTTTTACCCTAATGATAAATTAGAAAAATGCACCGACGCTATCGGATAAATTTTAATACACGAAATTCGCTATTTAGTAATTCCAATGTAAGAAAGAAATAGAAGAAAGAAGCAAGAAAGAAGAGATAAACTCCTCCTTCACTCCTCCGTTAGAAACGCAAGTGCAAGGTGAGCCAAAAGTTCCCAATAAACGTACATTAATTTGTTTTCATTGGAAAAGTTTTCGGTAAACGAACAAAAGAAAATCGTAGCATTATTTTTCCGTTTCTATAAAGCAGCGGCGCGTCTAGCATAGACCATCTAAGGTATACATAGAAAAATAATAGGCTATCTATCCGAGTGGTTGAATTTGTAAATGAATATTTATTTACAGTACACGTTTTGAAAATGTTCAATTATCGAATTCGCCAGTCACAGAGATTTTTCTGTAGATTCTGTAAATACAGAATAAGTAATTGTAGTAAATTGTGTTAATTGCGTTAATTGTATTAATTATATCGAGACTGAAGTTGGGCGACTTTGGCTTCGGATCGAGAAAGTAATCGAGGAGAGCAAGTGGATAATAAAACGTGGCCACCCCCGAGCACTCGTTGCACGGCAAACATTTCCTAGAGCTGAGATGCAAGTAGTATCGCGCCCGGGCTTCGGGAATCGGGGGACAATAGTAACGGACATATTGCTGAAAGGCAAGCAGCTCGTAATTCCTGAATAATAATGGGGATTTAAATAGCGGGTAAGCGGACGTCAGCGCTCACGCCGTTTGATACCTTAGGAGAGGGGGAGGGGAGGGGGGGGGATTAAAGTCCAACGTGAATGTCCAGTAGCGAGCGAGGCGCATCGTCTCCTCGAACTACGACTACGACGACTACGACGACTACGACGACTACGAGGAGGAGCAGGAGAAGGAGGAGGGACGGCAGAAAAGAAAGTAAACATGTACGTGTCCTATGATACGTAGCAGACAACGGCTCACTGCTACTCCTCTCGATTATTCGAACGGTTTTTCTTCCCCCTGAGTGTTTTATACTTTTGCACGTCGTCGTAGTAAACAACGCCGAGAGAGAGAGAGAGAGAGGGGGGGGAGGGAGAGAGACCAACAACCCCCGTGACGTAGCAGCCCCGCGCGACTTGGATTCCCGGTGGCAAACTCGCGCACCCACGCGATCTCGCTGACACAAAGAGCACCAGGGGGACAGGGGGTGGGGGGAGAGAGAGAGAGAGAGAGGCGGCTTCTGCTCATCCTACCGATCCTGTAAAGAGTGAACGGTCTCCTGCAGAGAGGAGGAGGATACGAGTGAACTTACTGACCAGAATGCAGGGCAGCCCGTCCCCGCGTCGGCGGGATCATCCAGCAGCTGAGAGCGACGGGCAGCTCCCGGTCGCGGAAGCTCTCGAGGGATGAGCCGGAGACATAACCAAGGCGCAGGCGTCGCTGGTTTATCGGCCGGCTCCCGTCCCGGTACCCCGCTTAACCCTGTCGTCCCTGACGATGCTCCTCCGGGAGGCGGGCCAATATTCGCGCCCTGGAGCTTCCACGATAGCCGGATCGATTTACGCGCATCCACGGTACACGCTCGCCTCGGACAGCTGCCTCAACCCTGACTAGTCACCTACCCTCCCCTCCCGCCTAGCACTTTGCACTCGCCGGACCTCTCGCTCGCTCCCTCGCGAGCGCCTTTGAGCCGGGCGACATCTTACGGCGGCGAGACCAACCTACGGCGATACCGGGAATTTCGTACCCTTAGCAACAGCCGTAACCGTTACTCGGAAAATCCATCCCAGGCTGCTTTGTTATTCGACAATTGTTCCAGACAGCCGTGTATTAACAATTAATTCCGTTTGATTTTCCTACGATTTTTCTCTCCTCGAGCTTCTCTCCTCGAGCTTCTCTCCTCGAGCCTCTCTCCATCGCCCGTCGACTTTCGCATCCGACAGACTGGCAAAAAAAAATCTCACCATGCCCTAAGAGATCTTATTGCCGATTTTCTTATAGTTTATACAATACGTTTATAGCCACCGGAATGCATTACCACTGATTTAAACAGCCGTACTCGTTCGCGAGCTCGGGTATTAAAAGCCTAATGAGCCTAACGCTCATTTGCAAGCGCAATGAACATGAAGGGTAAATGGAACGTTCCTTCCTACACTTGTTGCAAAAGGGCTAACGAAAATTACAAAGCATGCATTACTCTCCTTCCGTAAATGAGAGTACGTGCGCTACAGGGACGTAATGTTCCTCCCGCCCCACCCCACCCTCTCTCTCTCTCTGCCTTGAAAATTCGGGATATCGCCCGAGCTAGCAGGGAACGTAATTTCAAATAATCATAGTAACAACAATAAGTATAATAATAATAAGAATAATATTAATAATAATAATAATAGTGGCAGCATTTTTAAAACGAGTCCGTTTTGAAAATCCGAATCTTTTTATTCGTATAAATTGCCATTTTTAATTGCGCGTATTTAGAATTGGACTTAATAAACGCATACCCCTCCACCCCTCGTTTCTTTGCTACGCACACGTATTCTATTTGAATTAATACTAATGCTGTCGAGTTTTACAATTAGACGAATAATTACGTTGTCTCTGTTACAGGGAGTAAAACTTAGTATAAAATACAACGAGACTTGACTATATTAAATATGTAAAAGGTTTTTTTTAACCGCAATCGGCTAATCGTAACAAATATTATACATTTTATATTAGTATAATATTATTTTACTTACATTTTTTCCGAGTTCCGATTCGCGGACTTGGAAAAGATCCCTTATTCTCGATTTCTAATGTTATTTCTTATTATTAACGACCGCGCGACTCGAGATATCGTATCGATGCTTAAAGATTACAACGGTTCAATTGAATTGAAGAGACTCCCGCGAACGTTCGCTTAGAAAACTCCCGTGGCAAACTAAATACTATCGATTCGACGAATATATTCGCTTCTCCCTCCCCCTCCCCCCGCAGCCGCCACCGCGGCCTTCCTCTACCGTTTATACCGTCGATCTTTCTACTCGGGTTGCGCAAATCATCGAAAAAAAAGGCGCTAAAACACCAAGGACTTTACTTTGTAATTAAAACAATAAATATTAAGATATTTGTGGTTTGTAAAAGAAATTATAATTACTTTCTTAATTATAATGGACAGAAAAAGAAAAAAAAAAGAAAAATAAAAGAAAAATAGAAAAGAATAAAATCTAATTAATGTCCGAAATCAAGCGGATAAATCATGATTAATTTACGAATACTATTTTAATTTAAATTCTTCTTATTAATGGCTTTCGAAAAATGTCAACGGCATCGTTTAACGATTTTTAATTCGAAACTACATTTCATTTAAATAAAGATTTTTTTTTTTTTTTAACGCAATACTCTTGAAGTATTGAAAATACTTTAATAAGTGTACCAAACAACGCGATCATTTCGTGTCTTACGCGTAAATCAAAGGGCTTTTGACTTGCGATTTGATTTGATTTGCGATTCTGCAATAAATACGTTTTGCCTGGCAATATAGTTTTTGAGCTAAAATCTTAAAACGCAAAGACATAGCGAAATTGTATTTTGTGCCTTTTTGAGTCATTTAATTATTATTTGTTGACTTTATCGTATCGATTTACTCGTGTGCAGAGTTTCTTCGATCTTGGATCAATTTACGGACAGACAAATTTACATTTAAAAAAAACCTCCACGTTTGAAGCGAATGAATTTTTTGTTCAATCGCGTGCCGTTTGTTCTCCTTCGTCGCCGTCGATTTCAAATTGAATGTTTTACGGTGAATCATAAATTTTAATTCGATAGGAAGCATCGCGAGGACACATCTTTGCCATTCTCAAATACAAATAATGCAAACAACTGCACTTACTTTTAATGTGAATTTTAATGTTTTCTAATACTTTGTTAATGATTGTATATATTTTATAATGGAGTATCTTATGGAGCTACGAAGATGAATAAAAAAAAAAATGATAACGTTAATAAAAAGAAGAGCCTGCTCTTAACCAGTAATATAACAGTGAATGATTTCTAACTCTAATACGTTTATTATTGAAATTTTAAACAATTACCCCATTGTATAATAAATATTGGACAATAATTGTCGTACAACTTTCAAATTTCTTAAAATAATAAACACATTTTATATTAAGTTTTTAAGTACATTTTATATTAATATTTACCGGTAAAATAGCACAAATAAAATACTATTTATGGAAATCGAAATATAGTAATTATATTTTGTTTGTTGAAGAATCATTAGCTAAACTATTTTACTATTTTTAATTATGTAATTTGTATGATCGTGGATTGCAACAAAGCCATCATACTTTGTGGAAATAATGGCATGTAGCCTTGGTACCGAAAGAATGCGTATAATAATTTCCATGCATAATAAATATTATTTGAATATTCATAAAAATACAAAATGTAAATATAAAACTGTGATTTATATATTGATTGCTGTATCGATCTTTTACAAATTCACTACGTATTCGCTGCGTCTAAAATTTGACTATGTCTGGCAGACTTATTGTAATTTTAAATATTCAGCTCGATTTAAATATTTTAAATATTCGATTCTAAAAATAATTGTTTTATGTGAAATTGAATTTGAAATATGTACCGGTTAGTAAATCAAAGGCTAATAAATATATTAATAATTTAGAAATCATTAAATATTTTATTACGTTGAATATAGCACTGTATATAATATTACATAAACTATTTATTACATAAAATAATGTATAACATAATCGTTTTCATGAATAATTCTTAGATGTAAGAGTTAGATAAAATAAAGTGATCAGTAACAGAATATTTCCATAAGGAATCGTGGGTGCTTTGTAGTTTCCTGTTTTATCCACAAATTGCATTGCACAATTCCTTTACTTACTGTGAAAACTATTTTCATACGTTTAATTTTGATTTTTATTTCTATATATATATATATATATATGCCTTGCCATGTAACGCGTAGCCGTATAAAGAAATTCATTGTGACGGCGACTTCAAATTACCGATTTTTCGTTACAGACAATTAATTGTATGCAAAATTTGTACATTGTAAATTTACAATTAAATTATTGGGAAAACGAAATTGCAAAATGCAAGGTCAGTGAAACAGAAAAATGTGAGCGTTTCTTCGTCAATGTCACTTATTCTACCCTTAACATCTCAAGGCTGATTTGGCTGCTTAATGAAAAACGAAAAGCATGTCGCTCCTCCAGTAAGTATTATATACATATATATTGGTTAAAACGCATATTGGAAACGAAAAGGCTCCTTTATCGCATTGTACAATTATATTTGAAAGCTTATTTAACCGAATCAAGGCACGCATTCACCTTTTTGTGTTTATATTTGTCTTTTTATTTCCTCTTTTGTCGAGCACTACTAACCGAAAATATACAAAAACATATTTCTTATCTAGTTTAATATAATATATTGATATAAAATATATATATATTAACATTACTAGCTAGCTATAAATGATCCTTTAAACCTATCAATAACAAATGTTTAATAATACAATAAGTTCTTAAAGTATTTGTTTGCACGTACAAAGCTATAATTAAAGCTTAAATCGTATTAAGAACCTTTAAAAATTAAACACTTATAAAGATATTATTAATTATAACTAGAAAATACACGTGAAAGTTGTTCACCTAATCTTTGTAATATTTTATTTGAAGCACATTCCTTTTTGAAGCTGATTCCTAATAAGACGTGATGAAATTTACAGATATAATGGTCATAATCTTCCAATTTTGTTTCTTTGTTATAATTTAATTTACAGGAAAAATTAATTTCTCCCTTGAATGTAAATTACTGTTAAACTGATGTCATCGCGTGGGATCACGGGGCCGAGTACATGTTTTAAATCGACTTTTTGTTTAGAATAAATCCGGAAACTTCTCATATCGCGTACGATGTATAATATTGAACTTTTTAAAATGTATTCGTCTTAAAAACTTTCAAACATTTGACCCTTCGTATAAAAAACAAAAACAAAATAAATATTGAAAATTTTATTACTTTTTCTATTGTATTAACATTTTAGATAAAATTCTTAAGGAAAAACGATAAAAAATAGGAAAATAAACGAAGAATCTAATTACACTATATAATTATAAAATTCTATATCTATCGCGTCGCTTTTTTTATACTTTTTTTTTTCTTTTTTTTTTTTTTTTTTGTTGGTTTTACCAGCGAAATAATAAATAAGTAGCGGTAACGGAATATTTATAAAATACAGGTTTGAAATTCCGACCCTTGTCCTTATTAATGGATTTATCAATTGAAAACCTAGCTCTTGGTTCGTTGTAAAACGGTTATGTATAAAAATATTTTTTTATAAAATGCTTAAAGGAAGGGCTGGCGAGGCGGGGGAGAGAGAGAGAGAGGGGGGGGGAACTATCCATTCCATACGAAACTTTATTTAAAAAAATCGATAAATCCATCATGGATGACAAGGGAATTACGATTTCTACGATATTTCTACGCTGGATATGATCGATGCTCCGTACGAGTTACTTATTTATTAAACGTCCTCGGCAAATGTATCGAATGGCCATAAATGAAACATAAAGTTCTTACCGAAGAAAATAAAAATATTTTTCCGTACGTTTTCGGTTTACGGCTTTGCTTTCATGCGCTCGCATCGCTTGTACAAAGTTTGCATTGTCGCGCGTGTGTGTACGTACACACGCAAACGTCAGTCCAATTCAAGAAGGAACAAAGACATAAACTACGGAGGTGTTGGCAAATTGTAAAAATAATTACATGTGACTGTCTCCTATTTTCTTTCTTTCTTTCTTTCTTTCTTTCTTCCTTTTTTTTGTTTCGTTTTTTTTTCTTTTTTTTTTTTCGTTTGTATCAATCTCTCGTTGGGGTTTCACACAGACGCGGTCGAGCGCGCACACATTCAAGCTCACTATCTCAGGATCGCTTCAATATAGAGCTTTAGAGGTGCTTATTTTTATATTCATAAATTTCCGGCATCTTCTCGCTTATCTAGTCTACGCTAATATACTTGTGAATATTTTTCCATTTCAATGTAAAAGTTCAAGATTCGTCACAAAGCGCAATTCTCATTTATAAAAATAAAAATAAAAAAAAAACTAATTTCATATATATATATATATGTATATATAAACTTTGTTAGCAAATTTTTTCACGCACGAGTGAATTACATTCTAATAATAATTATTTAATAAGCATTCAATACTATGGAGAATTAATAAAATAATACAAAAAATATTGTAGTTTGTACCATCACAAGAAATTTCATTTAGGCTTCAAAGTTCAAATATTTTTATATAATTATTTAGACATTTTTTCAAATTATTACTAATTAGGGTCCGATTCGTCGAATATATTATTTATAATAATAATAATTAAATGTTAATAATACTAAAGTATACTTTTACTAATGCAAACAATAATATGAAATCACATGAAATTTAATTTTAATATTACTAGTTCGTAGGTAAGTTGAATTACAGTTATAATAAATCATCAATTGATTTCAAATATTATTGATATTGATTTTTAAAATGAATTTAAAAATTATTAAATACGTTTTCATCACTAATTACCACCAAACTGTTCTGTGAAATTCAATGTTAACAAATTGAAATTAACGTACGTATATAAACTGTAAAACTTATTCGTATCTTTGTTTAAACAAATTAATTACAATTTATTTTTATACAATGAATAAAATATTCTTTATAAACGTGGAGAAATTTTTCCAAGCGTATGTGATGTGCAAAATACAAAAAGTTCTTGTTCCTTGAAGATCGTACGTACAAAATTATAAAATATAAGACCATTTTTCTCTCGAATAGCTAACGTTTATTTATTAAGCATTTAGCATTGAGGACAACGTCAAGCTAAATAACGATAAAAAAAAGAAAAAGAAGGAAATTTCTTTATACTATTGACACATTTGTGACGCGGCAAACAAAACCTTTAATCAGCATTTTATTACATTTCGGAGTGCTGATTTCTTTCTCATAGAAATTTACAAAGATAACAGTAATAAAGTAAGCTCACTACCTTTGTACAGCAAAAATAATAATTAAATATTAAAAGAAAATAATGAAAAAGCGCGCTTAAAAAAACAAGTGAACTTGTTGTGTATCCGAAGCTCCTAAACTTAAATACTCTTCTCTTCTTCATTTAAAATAATATCGTTTATAATCATTATTATTACTATTTTTATTTTTATTACTATTGTTATTATTTTTTTTATTAATATTAATATTATTATTGTTGTTGTTATTTTTATTATTAATAATATTATTATCATATTAATCCTATTAATATTATTATTGTTATTGGTATGTTATTATAACTTTATTATTATTATTGTTATTAATATTATTAATATTATTAATATTATTATTATTATTATTATTATTATTACTATTACATCGTACAATGTAGCTTCAAGCTCTATAGGTTCATTGCATACGTCAAACTCGTTGTTATTTTCTTGACTATAGAATATTCTCGAATTACATGAACGATAATATATTGAAGCGTATAACTGCATACGAACGTACGTATATCATCATATATACATAGGCGCACGTAAGTAAGCATATAAAGTAAGATTACCTCTTTAAATAATTAAACTATCATTTTATTTAAAGTAGGTATTTATAAATCCCCTTCTTTCATTATGTATTGTACTAGTTTATATCTTTGTTACAATTAAATATAAATACTTTTAAAAATTGAAAATATATGAATTTCGCAGAGTAAAAACAATACAAATTTATATTATTTTATAATTATAATTAATAATTCTCGTATTTATAAACAAATCATTGATATAAAAAAAAAAAAAAAAAAAACTGTACCGAAACAGTATAATTGATACATTTTTAATAGTAACATATAATATTGATAAATAAATAGTTAGTTTTGATCTTTTGAAATGATTAACAATTAATAATAAGAGACTGAAATGAATCTTATTGCAAAGTTCTTTTTAAGTCACTATTACAATGCGATTATTTTATAAATACTTTTAATAATTCTATTCTATATTTCAAAATTACATAATTTATAAGCTGCTGACGCTCGACAAGCTTTATAAAATGAACTTTGATTTAAGGAATTTTGCAATTGATTACATCAACGTCATTTAAATTGTTTGTGTGTACATACATCTCAATACTAATTTAAATTAAAACTGAATCTCATATTATAAAGTGAAAAAGCATGCATTTATAAATTATTAAGAATTACGAAATTAATTTTAAAGATTACTTAATTTAAAAAAATACTTCCTTCAGTAGTGCTAACTAAATTACTTATATTAAGATTACATTGACTTGATCTGGGAAAACTTTTTTTCAAATTCTATACTAATGTAATAACATAATGTAGTATGAACTTACAAATTCTTTTAAAATTATTGCAAGTAACATTTACTTTAGTTTAATAATTCTTTGCAACGTCATAACTAAATTACATGTTATCATTTACATGTTCGTATAAATATTTTTAATAAAAAAACTAATATAAATTAAAATTACGAAATTTCAAATTATTGCTATTATAATTATTGAAATGAATTTAAAATTTTTAATTCTCTTGAAAAGAAGATAACGCTTTACAATAAACCAAAAACAGTCAATAGGTGAGCTTTTCTTCATGTGTATTAGAAATAATTGCAACATAAGCCCAAATTCTGTAAAAATATTGCTAGTGTATATACTCGTCATTGCATAATAATAATGCTATTTTTGTTTTGTCGCAAAACCAAATTCGTCAATAAAACAGAAAACAAATAATAATAATAATAATAATAAAAAAAAAAAAAATAAGTATAAACTTAATAAATGGAATATTATGGTCAACTAGAAATTTCATTCGTGTAACAAACATATATACAATTTTATAATCGAATTAGTAAATCTATGAAGCACTTTATGTTCAATATCAAACAATATCTATCACTTAGAAATTTGTCTTTTTACATATGCAATATCCAACGTTATATTTAGCGTAATCGTTTCTTTATTAATTATTATAAATTTTTTTCTTCAAATTACAACACGCATATTTGCACGATTCGCGAACAACGTATTCTGTATATGAAATCCATGGACTCCAAGTCCATGGATGCGATATTATTTCTTCGAGACAAATTGTCCGTCAAATATATTTGCCCTTATCATGTTTCGCGAGTCCCCTTCATTTGTAAATGCATAAAAAAAAAAAAAAAAAACACCATAAGTGACTCGAAATTTAAATTTAACAATTTTTTATTCATTTAAATCAAAAGAGGCTATTTATTTATTTTGTTATTGTTTGTTTTTGTTTTTTCGTCTCTTTAATACTATTATTATTACCCTTGCACGTGATTTTCTTCCGAATCGTTCACTTCCGATCATAGATCATAATGGGATTGCATGTTACCAACTCGTCTCTTTCTTACGATTCTTACGAAATATAAGTAAAATAATATTATGTATATGTATAGAAAAAAAGGTGGCATCTAATATGCATATTATACGTATACATATATACATTATATTACAGGTATCATCATGAAAAAAGGAATTTCGCGCTAATCCACTCCGGCAAATCCTTGTGAGCCCTCGATTGCCTTGATCAGCTTATCCCTTAATTGCTGGTAGCTTTCATACGGCGGCAGGTCGATCCGATTAAAGCTGAAAAAATTATTGCTCATTATCAACACCTAGACCTGTCCACAATTTATTAATAATTTGTTATAATTAGAGTTAAGTATTTAGCCAGCTTAATTATTATTTAAGAAAATCTCTATACGAATGTCTATACGTGAACGGAGGTATTACCGCTTCCGTTTTAGTCATTGAAACTATTGTATACATTGATTTTAATTGCTGCTTCATTATATAAAATATTCCAGGCGGAAAGGAAAATATAAAAATAATTTCACAGCCAATAGCGTAGAAAAAAAATGTTTCGAGCCCAAAACATTTTTTACAAATAAAACGGAAGGATAAAATGAAACGAAGAAAGATACAATGGAGCAGGGAATTGAGCTTACCAAGTATGAGCTCTAGGATAATTATCGGGTGTACCCCACTTCTCTATTGTGAAGAGCTGCGGCCCGTTGCTGCCGTAGAGCTCCTTGAAGCCATTCATCGGTACCCTCGACGTCCCCGTAACGAATTGCAACAACCTCGCGCGCATCTCATTGTTGAAAGATAGAACGACCCTCCAGAACCACTGGACGGTAATGTGATTCGCGTGATAGTCGCCCTTATAGAGAGTATTTTGCTTCCAATCCTTGACGTCGATGTTCTGGATACCGCACATGAGAAGCTCGAGTTCGTTCTCGTCGAAGATCTTGACGAGGGTCAGGGGTACGAGGGCGTTGAAGCCCTCGAGGAACGCGTTCATTTGCTCCTGGACGCGTGATACGAATCGCCACTGAATCACTAGGCTTATATACTCGTCCTTGTTGTCGTTGGTCACCGGAATGTTGGCGCCATTTGATTTGAGTTCGCGCTGCGATGTGTGGCCAAACGACTCTTCGTCGACGCAGAAGGTCAGCTCGAGTTCACTTGGATCGTTCTCCTTGATCCACAGGAGAGAATTATAATATTCCGAATCGACGCTCTCCATGTCCTTCAAGTCGATGGTCTTACTCAACATCATTTTGTAAAAAGGTCGAATGAAAAAGGCTGCAAAATTTTTCGTCAATTGACATATTATTCGTTTATTGCGGGAAAAACAATTTTATCAAACGAATAAGATTGTGCGTTTTTTTTTTATATATCTACTCTAAATTTAATGTTATAATAAAATAAATCCAAATCACAATTGGACTTTTGTTACGATACTTTTATTAACATTTGGTGATAATTTCTTTAATTCAATTTATTTAATTTATTAAATTTTTTTTTCTCTCATCTTTTTTCGTAACTTTCGTAATATTCTAGAACCAAATAAATTAATCAAAACATTTTATTTGTTCTATGTTATCATTATTTATAAATCAATGAATAAGAAACTGTTAAATATATTAAATGTATTAAAAGTACAAAAACATTTTTTTCAACGTAAATCGATCAAATATTTACTACATCAATAGCCCTTGAGATAAAATAAAATAAACCGTAATTTAAATTTAATTCCAGCGGAACGTCAATATACTTCGCAATATCATTGAATAAGACAATTGTCATGTTAAAAACTTGTGCAAATACTGTATAATTAATATAATCCTTGGATGAAAATTCGCTAATATAAATTATGTGCCTCTCTCTCTCTGTTTCTTTTTCAAAAAAAAATAGTTTTCAATATTATTAAGCGATAATGGGATTTAAAGACTGAAATAATTAATGAAAAGTATCTAACCGTCCAACAGTTTGCCATGATAAACAGCCATTCCTGCTATACGTCCGATAAATTTGAAATAATTTAAATGTTCTTCATTGCACACTCCCGAAAATGGATTAATTTGTAAAGTATAATTATCCCTGGACAAAAAAAAAGAGGATTATTTAATAAAGAATGTGGTGGAGCTTTAATTAAATAGTTATTAAAAATTTTTATGAATATACTAACATTGCCGAATATTCAAATAAACCATAGTAAGGATTAAACATTTCCTTCGACAATAAGAAGAACCATTCGCGAGCAAGGCCACCATAGTCGAGTCCTACTTCTCCTTCGAATTCTACCCACAATTTTGTCTTCAGAATCTCAACCCTGTTTACTGAACTGATAATTCGATACGAATCTTCCAGAATGTTTGTGCGCCCAACTTTTATTTCGAATTTATTGGGCACGTTGTTCTGTAAAAAAAAAAAAAAATACAACGAAATAACGATTCAGTCGGACAGAAGAGAGCATTCGTTTGATAATTTATTAAAATCATGAATTAATAAATAAAAATAGTACTTACTGGCTTTCTTAATTGCGATTTTAAATATTCATATTTACGCTTGTAATCTCTTGAGTACGGGACAGCCTGCAATTGTTATGAATATTTAATTAGCGGAGCCGTTGTTATTATTTATAGAATTATAAAGATTTAGTTTTAGAAACTTACCGGTCCAGCTATTTGAGGATTTGACATTCGTGGATCCTCCCACTGAGTCGTCCTGGTATCTAAGATAAAAATATTTATAAGTATTTAACGAATGACATTATCCTTATCTCTATTTTAACGGGAAGGATTATACGGGAAGACATGTGAAACATGTCTTAGAAATTATACAAGCAATGATCGCAAGACGACTTTCGTACGAAATTGAATGAAATTCGTCTAGAGCTTACGAGTCGTCTGTCGATACATCTTATCATTCGATACAATAAATAAGAAGAAGAAGAAGAAGAAGAAGAAGAAGAAGAAGAAGAAAAGCAATCGCGCTCTGGCTCACTATGATCGATGAAAAAGATCCTGCCGTCGGTGTGAACCCTCTCCTCCCAGCCCTCGGGCAATTGTCCCAATTGGTCGATGTCGCTTCTGATTGTCGTCGATGGTACATTGTGCCAAGGTATCGAGCTCGGCCTCCCTGTTCTCGGATCGATCCACGTCGTCGCCCGCTCATTGTGATCGATGAAAAACATTCGGCCGTTCGGGGCCAATTGCATGCTCCAGCCAGGTGGCAAGCCTTCGCCGTTCAAGGGCTTCGGGCTTTCCACGAGAATCTTAAATTATTAATTAACGTCGTCACGTTGGGTCGGCCTTCTTCCCCGCCTCATCCGCCTGCTTGAGCCCCTCACCCCCTCACCCTCTTAAATCCATGCGTTAACGTGCTATCACAATTAATGCGCGCTTTCTAATGAGCTCCGGGCGCATTCGTCACTCATAGAAACTATAATTGTTTCATAGCAAACAATCTAGGTAGGGAAAGAAGGGCTCGAGCACACGAGGAAACTCACATTTAACATAAACGGCGATCGACTGCTGCTTTTGCAAACAATTGCGGTAAATAGAAAAAGAAAATTACCTGTTCAGATGATCGTCTCGAGCCAGCCGGACTATCTACATTGTCGTCATTCTACAGATAACAAAAAAATAAAATAAAATAAAATAAAATAAAAAATACTATTTAAAAACTATGCTACGATTTGCGTGAAGAATTTAAAGCTAAAATAACGTTACGAACACATTCAATATCAAAAAATGACATTTCGATCTGCGTGCTAGAGAACTTTTATAATAAATTATCAAATTATCAAATTACCAACTTTATCGACTCATTAACCTATCGTTTAACGTATGTGAAGCATGCATAATACTTAAACTACACTACATGCCGATCATTTAAAAACATTTTATTCCATTTTTTTTCAGCGATTAATGATTTTTAAATATAACGAATTGTATATCGCTGAAAATACTATAAGGCGGTTACATGCCATTGTTGATCGATAATTGAATAAAAAACTTTTAAACTTTACCGGTGTCATGCTAATACCAGAAGGCCTCTGTCTACTTTCCGCATCGTCTACGCTAATATGAAAACGTCTTTGAAATTCTGTAGCTGCAGTGTCTAAATTTCGTTGTTCCTGTGTCACTCCACCAGTTGGCATACTATTCCTAGATTGTACACAATACATATATATATATAAAGTTTAGCGGTTTTAATTGTAGAATGTTTTTTCGGTGAAAAGTATATTTTACAAGCTATTGCAATTGTGGATAACACTTACGCTACAGTAGGCCGCTCCCATTGTGTGAAACGAGCTATATGATTAACGTAATAAGTTCGTCCATTAGCATCTTGTCTCTCCTCCCATCCTGGTGGTAGAGGACCATTTGTCTAATTAATGGAATTATATATTCAATTGTATTGTTGTATTTAGCATATAAGAGCATTTTTTTTATATATTTACATGTACGTATGCGATACGATTTTTACTGACGACACAATGACGGTAATATTTTATTATCTTACTGTTAATTATTCATGAAAAAGTTTCATGAAAAATATTAGTTGTATTTAGTTATGAGATTTCAAACTTTACGTATATAATTAATCGAGCAGATTATTACCATAGAAATACAAATTTGTCTTACATAAAAATGTTCAATTCAAAGGACCGAAACTATTGAATGTAAAATTATACCTCGGATCCCTGTTCGTCTGGAGTAAGATTCGATGTTGGTGTTGGCTGGTCCAAGAGTTCCCAACCTCCAGAGTCGGAGACTGTGTCACTCTCCCCAGTGTCAATAGTACCATTTGAATCCGATATATAGGCATGATATATTTCTAAAGTACCTTTTACCTTGGACCTTTGATTTATACTGCAATGTCCAAGTAAACATATTAATTTTATTTATTTTTCACCTCATTTAATCTTTAAAGCGATAATAATGCATTGAGCGAGAAAAGAATTAATCAAGTGGAAACTTAATAAATATTATTTTAATCTTCCAAAGTTCATTAGTTGTAACATTAAAACTCCTTATAGTTACTATCAAATAACGAACGATAAAGCCGTTATGATTTATAATTTCATATTTTCATAGTAGACTAAAATTTATACACATATTTACAGCAATAAATTATTATTATTATGTACAAATAAAATGTTTTCAAGATTATGGTATAATTAAAGCTGTTATCTTTTTAATAATAAATGTTACTTTGCTCTCCATGCAACAAGTATGAGAATGCATAAAAGAAAGTATAATAAAATTTAATAAGATTCGATTATAAATTGTAAAAATATAAAATTATTATACCAACACATTTTTTATTAGAAATTATTTATTAGAAATTAATGTATTTCCGTAAAATTGCCACTCTCGCATAAATATAAAATGAAAATTATGAGCAGAATTTTATTTGATATATAACTTATTGCAACCTTGAAGAACTAAAAATAATATTTGCAGAATACATAAATTTCACTTTATTTATTAATGATTAAATTAACTACAAACTTATATTCTAGAGTTAAAAATAATAATTTCGCTACTTGATTAAAAATGTGATGTACATACCTTCGAGGCCGAAGAATATACTGCTTATTTGGAATGACTCTACCTTCCTGTTCCTTAGGCAAATTATTCAAAGTCAATTCAACCAAACCAAGAAAATCATCTCTTGTTAATCTATTTTCATCAAATACTTGTAGAAAAAGCTTATGCTCAAGTGGTTTGACCTAAAAATAAAAATAGAATATATCATTAAACATCATGTACAATCTTCTCTCAATAGATGAATATTATAATAACTATGAATGAAACTTACTCTGAATATGAATTCCTCTCCCCATTTTGGATTGAGAGTTTTTCTTTTTGTCTTGGTAAGTACGGAATCCACAATTTCATTCCCATTGGCAGTAATTAATTGTATACGGACATATGGATCGGTAGCTCCAAAAATGTCCTTCCTGGCTAAATTGTGTCCTGCTTGTACCCGTAACCTTAACCTGCTTGTAGTCTCTTCTCTCTAAAAATATAAAAAAAATTAATTGCTCGAAAATTAACGCTTCGACAGTGTTGAGAATTTTATTTCAAATAATGCAATTAACGGAACAATAAACTTTTTATAATTCGAAATATTCGAAATTAACGACTGAGCAGTGGTGGGGGTGGAGAGAGAGAGAGAGAGAGAACGAGAGAGCGACAGCCAGAGAGAGAGAGAGAGAAGGAAAGGAATAACGCGAGATATGATTCAATTATCATTAGATGTTCTTGTTGAAAGAGACGTTGTACAAAGGAAAAAAAGGCAGAAATAAATAAACCACGATCAAAACAATCGAAAAAGCTGCGGATTAATGAAAGTAATGAAAATATAGGAAACGAAGGGATTTGTCTGATGAAGTGATAAAATAGGAAAGCATAAAAGAATATTATTATTGTACGTTTATTCTCGGAGTTACAATAATAAAAGCTCGATTATTATGAGAATGATTATGAAAAGGTGATAATTGAAATGCTTGGCTTATACGTCTCGGGAAGAGTTGTTCGCGCGAGGACGAACGTCGTTGGAGCAATTGTCATGTCGATGAGAGAGAGAAAAAAAAAAAAAAAATTACGGCGACATTAACTCTCGGAGCTGCGAGACGATGATAATATCGGATAAGGAAGAACGAGGATAAATAATAAGGGCGAAGTGAAAAATTGACAGGGCGAGCGAGGCGCGATTGGCTCGGCCGACAATCCGTCCAACCTGCAAGTTCTGTCAAACTGTCAAAAAGCTTTGTGCTACATACGTCGTTCCCGTCGGCGCCGACTGTCGGATTGTAGCCGTACACATTTTCCTCTGCTGCCATTAACGAGACGTGCGGGAGCGAGATTTTCGCCTTACTGTCGCGTGCGTTGCTGCTCCGCCTTTTCACGTTCCCCCTTTGTTTCCCCAGCCTCGGAGAATCAATAATAAGATAATTCACAGTCGCGATCGCGATCCTCGGCTCCCATCAAGAGAAACCTATTTTGCCTTACCAATAACCCCACTACGTCACGGAATATCGCGAGAGAGACGGATATGACATTGTTGCCTATTTCAAAGATGGCTACCTTTCCGCCTTTTACATGATTCAGCGTTGCCAGTACTCTAGCAATTTTATGCCATTTCTATTGCGCCTTTTTTGTTTACGTCTATATACGTATATTGCTGAAGTTCGCTAAAAGCTCGATATATATATATATATATATATATATATTTTATATATATATATATGGACGTATATGTGTATATATATATATATATATACATGTACGTGTGTATATTGTTGCTTCGACTCGCGATCGACGCTCCTTCTCCCGTATTCTCCCTCCCGGGATTACTATCCCGCTCGCTTTTTTAAGGTTAGACGCCTGACGACGACGACGACGACGACTACGTTAATCCTGAGGATTTTCATGGGCTGCATCGGTCATGGACGACCGACGGCGAGGCAGACCGACCAAGCGCCGCCTCCCTATTATTAATCAATATTATTAATTATTACTATCTGCCGATCTGCATAATTAATCAGCATCGTTAGCCAAGTCTCAATGTCATGCCTCGTATTTACCTTTCGAGCGCCTTCCTCGCCTCATATTGTTCATTCGTATCGAGTACCGGTATAACTTTCCATGCTCCATCGTTCCTCGATACCTAGACGGACTCTCTACCCCACGGCCGACTCCGTCACTCAAGCGCCCAAGTTCAAGGTCAAGAAAAGCTCGCCCACGGCCATGGAGTGGCAGAGGAGCCGCGGACAGGGGGCTCGCGGAGACGTTCAATTACGATTTAAGAGAGTTTAATAATATTGTAATTTTGGCAAGCGTAATCGAAGAGGAGATATAAGGCTAATAAAACGCGCACCGATAAGCAAATATTTTTGGCCCACGGTCGAGTCCGCGTGGAGTAAGTCGACGATGGAAAGTGGAAAAAGCCTGTTTTTCATAGAATGTATCGATCGTATCGAACGCTACGACGTCTCCGAGACTACTTCTTTTCTCTTTTTCTTTTCTCTTTTTTATATTACATTTCTTGCTTCTTGCGCGATTTCGAAGCTCGTGGGCCGTTAAAATACGTTTCGTTCGAAATAACGCGAACCGATCCAACAACAACAACAACAACAACAACAACGCGAGGGTTTAATTTTCTTCGGCAAAAGCAACGCTGCCAAACGTTTGAAATAAATCTTTCACCCTCCGATTGATTTATACCAGAACAACTTTCAATGTCAATTTTAATTTACACTTAGTTTTTATAACTTCGTCGAGTTAGCTTCCTTGAGCTCCGGTGCAACCTACCGCTCCTCCGGCTCCTCCACCCGTTCCAATCTCATTCTTATTGTTGTTCTTATTGTTATTGTAGTATTGAATTTTCATTCGGGTCCTCGAAATTTATTCAAAATAATCGAATTGGATCCATTGGAATTATAAACCAACGCAATTATAAACGAGTGTAATAAATAAATAAAAAAATAAAAAAGAATGAACAAAAGAAAGAAAGAAAGACAGAAAGAACCGGTTTATTGTACTAAAGGCATTTAGATTTTTTGTAAAGATAAGTGAATTCGCATTTATAGATATAATGTAAAGGAACGTCTTTTAATAATATGCTCAAATCATTTAATTTTATTTAATCAAACAATGCCACAAGTTCTTGGCAAACAAATGAATGATAAAAGACTTTATCTGGTCAATTTCATAGGATGAAGTAATAAAAAATTGTATGTTGAAAAAAGAAAAGGAAAGCATATTGTCTTACACCAGGAGGATTGCCCAAAGACACTCTCGATGGTCTAATGTTGGTATTTGGACAGGGATGTCGATGTGTCCAAGAGTGTGCTCTTCGCCTAGGCTGAGGTGGTTCCACGCAGGCATACATTGGGTACGTTAAGGTGCCCGGCATTATCCTCTAAAGGTCTACTAGTACTGTAATTCAATTTTTTGTAAATTTAAAGAACAAGCGTATCTTAAAAAACTTTATAAAAGTATAGAAATCCCTGGGACTCTTGGCTTTTGATCAAGAATCTTGATAATATTGAAAGCGATGGCTTATAAATATTAAAGCTTTGAGAAGCTAATTGTTTATTAGTTCATGGATCTGTACACAGGAAAAGAGTTCTTTGTTCTTCGTTGAATCTTTGTACGATGGATTAAATTAAAAACTTAAAGAGCTTACATGTACGCCAGAGTCTCTTTAAATGGCAATTAACAGTAATTATTAAACGAATTTCAATAATATTGTACAACAAATTGATGATGTTCATTAATGAGTTTAACAAAATGGAAGATACGACGAGATAAGTTGATGCAACTCTTGATCACATGACAAATTTTACATAATATTGTGAAATGAACTCTGAAAGTATGTACAGGGCGAGGAAGCTCATATTTCTATACTGATGTAAATTTTACAAATACGTATATGGCTTTTAAATTTACAAAGTCTGAATAGCAGGCCCAGCCTCTCCGTTAAAAGTTACTCGACAATTTCCCTTGGACTCAACAATCCATATGGACGAGGTACAAGCTGATGCGGTCACGCGTTACATGTTGCCTTCTTGCCGTTGATATCGAACGCGTAATTTATACACATTAAGTACGTAGAGAGCAATGGTCATCACAAAACTTCACTAATCCCGAGGAGAATCGCCGGCATTATAAATGCACCACGAGGAGCACCACGAGGATTATTACTATTAATTATTACTATTGTTGGTGCTGTTGTTGGTGCTGTTGTTATTAATCGTAATCCGCACTGACACGAGACAGAGGTTCACATTGTCGTTATGTATAAAAAAAAAAAAAAGAAGAAGAAGAAGAAGAAGAAAAACCGCTTTCCAATCGACAGGCAGAATCTTTACACTTATGATCGGGGGGAGCTCGGCCTTTTCCCCGAAGCATCAAAGCGATCTTAACAGAAGTACGTAAGTTTTCGGTTTAACGCTCCTCTGCCCATAAATTAATACGACGCATTTATTAAAATTCGTTAACGGAAGTCGGCCGCTCGCTCCTCGAGTACACTGAATAATATAAAATTCAACTACTTCGTAATGAGAGATAAGAAACGGCTTTAAATCATAATATGATAACGCATACTATAAGCTTCGAAGAAGTCGGAGATAAATTATGTACTCAATACGGTCAGATGACTGAAAAACGTACACGGCTTATCAGTATCGGAGTATCGGGAGTATATATAAAAAAAAAAAAAAAAAAAAAAAAAAAGAAAAAAGAAAAAAAATAGAAGTATATAAAGAAAAAAGACAAGAAAAGAGAGGGGACACAAGAGGCGGCGAGGGTATCGGTGTCGCTCGTTCCCTCATTCCAATTACGTAGGCTCACAAATGACTTGTAAAGCGGCGCAAGATTGTTTTTTTTTTTTTTTCAGAGTTTGCTCAGAGATTTGCGAAGAAAGTTATGCATTAACGTTCCATCCGCTGCAAACAAATTCCCTTCGTCTTGCGCACTGTCTAATAAATAATTATTTTCATCCTCCTCCTCCTCCTCCTCCTTATTATTCTTCTCCTTCTTCTTCTTCCTCTCCTTCTTATTATTATTATTATTAGTATTGTTATTATTAGCTTCTATTTTACACAAACAACAATGAACTGGGTTTCGTTGGTTCTACAAATACGTCGCAACAACGCAATAAATTATGTATTAAAGAAATAATTAACGAGCAAAAGTTTCAGTGTAATATTTGTTTAATGAGAAATTAATAAGAAAGCTTACAGAGAATTCGATGACAATAAGCTTCGCCACTATCGTGTATAAAATGTGAATAAATTATTTGTAGTCCAATTAAAACTTCGACACTGATTCTTCTTACAAGCGAAAAAAAGAAAATAAAGGAGGGAGGGGAAAAAAATAAAAAATAAATGATTCGTAAGAGAAAATTAGGAGAGTGAGAGGGGGAGGGAGGGAGGGAGGGAGTTGGGGAGCAGGAGAGAGAGAGAGAGAGAGAGAGAAAACATAAATATAAAATTATCGCAAAAAATTAATAATAATCGTAGAGTATCAAGAAAAATACGTAGACGAATCGGTTTTACTCTTTATTGTTGTTATTATTAATACCTCCTTTTTTTTTTTGTTTATGTTGATCGACAAAATGAATAAGTCAAGTCTTATCATCTAAAACCCATAAAAAAAAAGTGCCGCGAGAGGCCTGCATATATACTTGTTTAATCTACAAAATATGCATATATTTATATATATATATATATGTGTATGTATATGTGAATATAAATCCTGGACGTCCGGCATTACGAGCTGTTTCACCCCCCCCCCCTTTCATTCCATAATGCATCCTTAACGCGTGTACAATAATAATAATAATAATGATAATAATAATGACAATAATAATGATATGTAAAAAGAGCTGGTTTGGCTGTTTGGTGATAAAAGTTTTCGGCCTGAATTTGTTGTTGGTTGTAACGTATATTACCGATCGCTATGACTAAAATAACGAAAAAGGCAATAATAATAATAATAAGGAGCTAGAAGGTCGTCGTAGTTGCTGATTTTTATTGGCATTATTATTAGCATTAGCATTAGCATTAGCAATAGCATTAGCAATAGCAATAGCAATAGCAATAGCGATAGCGACAGCGCTAGCGATAGCGATGGGAATGGCAATGTAGTAGATCGTCTCTCTCAAGGAAGGCGGGGGTGGGCGCGGCTGTTATTTGTACAAATAATAAAATGGCTCGTACAGTACTTGGGCGACGAAGAAGGCAATGTGAGAGAATAATGCGAATGGCTTCGTTCGACATCGACGATTGCCCCTGATCATCATCAGCCCCTAGTCGAGTTCCCCTCGACGTCGGCTTTGTCCCGGCTATTGAGGAATTATTATAAATTCGCGGACTCGGGCCGGACCGAAGGGTTTAAAGTAAAAAAAAAAGGAACGAGGCTGCATCGGGGCGGCGAGGCCGAGGCCGAGCCCTAGGCTCCTCAGCCTACTTCCGCGGGTAGTCTCCTTCGTCCCGGGTGGCATCGACCGGTAGCAGCAGCTCTTCTCTAGGCCAGCTAGGAACTGTTCAGGTGAAGGGGAATGACGAACTTGGGCCCGAAGGGCGACCGGTAAGTGATACCGACGTCCGAGAAGAGCTTGTTGGGCAGCGCCAGGTTGCAGAGGTAGAGCCTACCGTTGTCGTGGCAGTGGGAGAGCGGCAGCCCGGAGACGAGGCTGCACTTGCACACGACCCCGGGTGTCCCGTCGGAGGGGGGCTCGATCGCCAGGACCGAGGCTCTGTTGTTGCTCGCCCACTTCGCCACGGGGATGATGCTCCTCGAGGAGCGCTCCTCGCTAAGTGCGACGATTATAAGATCCGTCGCGGCTGGCAGTTTGTTCACGTCCGTCTCGACCTTATGGCCCGTTAGCCTGTACAGCGAGAGCTCCTGCAGTACGAACACGTCCTCCGCGTTCTCGACGTAGACGATTGTCTTGACGCCGTGGCTCGACAGCTGGCGGGCGCAGTTGATTCCCGCGGCCCCGGACCGGTGCGGACCGCAGAGCGCCACCACCGTCGGCCACTGGTGCGCGTTGTTCGGACTCAACCTGTGCCCGCCACCCAGTAGCTGTAGGATTATCTCCGTGCCCGCGCGGCCCAGCAGCTCCACCTGCGCAACGTCAAACGGTCACATCCTTTTTTTTAGAGATTCTCACACAGGGAAGAAGCACATTGTTTATGGGTATTGAAAGCGCTCTGGATTCCGCTTAATGTATACCGCGTAACCTCGTCATACTGACCCGTCGCTCCCAGCTGATTCCAAGTCGGTCCGCAGCACCTATCAGCTGCCGTTGAAGGTCCAGGGTTATGCTCGGAATTATTAAGCCGTCGTCTGTCACGTATTCATTTGGCCCAGCGTTAGGTACGACGATTTGTCTTAGTTCAAGGGGTTCCGATTCTATGACGTTCTCGTCGTGCCTATACCTGCCCTTGGTATTCCCTCTGTTTTGAAACTGTTGGATTACCTCTTGCTTTTTCGAATTTAATTCTTGCCACACCGCCTAAAATTTTACCAAATTTTTACTCCAAAGAGTCTTACATCGATTATAAAAAAAAAATGGGCGCAGTTTTCGTTTACAATGACATTCAGACCTCTTTATTGAATAGGGCCAGATTCTTCTCGAAATCAAAATCCTGGTGCAAAAACTCATTGATCGGTGTACCAAAGGCCTCCTTGTTTTTCTCGCCCTTTTTTTTCCTCGTCATCCTCGATTGGCCTAGACCGTTGTCAATTAATCATTATTAATACCAGATAAAAGATACCAGCAATTATCCTAAACTCTAAGCAATGTACGCATTAGAAATTACTACTCTACATACTCTGTTCAATTTTTCCATTTAAATTTGAAATTTCTGAATAGGGCTGCACTTCTGGCATTGGCTTTCTCACATTTTGTACTATTGGAGTGGACTGTAGCTGATTTA
Organism: Ceratosolen fusciceps; assembly: GCA_018883505.1. Taxonomy (NCBI): domain Eukaryota; kingdom Metazoa; phylum Arthropoda; class Insecta; order Hymenoptera; family Agaonidae; genus Ceratosolen; species Ceratosolen fusciceps. Next base: position 1,213,459 of record RCIC01000013.1, on the reverse strand, counting down.
TTGGTACAGAACATTCCGAGATTGATCTGCCAGCTCTTTTGGCAATAGGTCTTTTAACCGTAACCTTGCTTTGTGCTTGAATATCTTTTTGTGATAGGTTTGGATCCTCTACGGAGACTATGTCTACGTTTAATATATCCTCAGCCCTAAAAGAAATACAGACATTTATAACGATTAACGAGGAAAGATAAATAAATTTTATGCCCTTTTTAACTTAATGCTTTGTATAAACTGAATTCATAGTGAATAATAATATGAAGGACAATTTCAAACCTAAGTGTGACGTGTGGAGAATTGTGAGGCACACCGTTGCAGAATGCCTTAGCAAGTGTGACATTCTGATCATTTAAAGCAATGATCTGGCCCTGGTAGCTCCCCAAGTCATTAATGCATTTAATAGAAACAGTGCATCCCAGAAATTGATCGGACATCGTAGATTGCATTATAAAAACAGGCCTAAATGTAAAATAGCGTTAGACGCCGTTGTTAGTTATAAGTGCAAACAGTAGTAATGGGAAACAGGCGGTATTATCCAGTCTCACGGCCGTTAACAAAGGACAAAAGGCTGAGGCTGCGTTATAAAAAAATCGCTCCTCCTCTGGGAAATGCGTACTATTCTCCAGGTGGCACAGTGTAAAAACATTCGGTTTACGGAACGAACGCGAGGGCGGGCAGTCGCAGTTGTTTCCGAGCCCCGCGAACGATGACCCGATAACGTAAAATCACCGGCGATCCCCTTGGCAGGTAAGATGCACACGGAACAACAGGTTATGAATAGGGCGCAAATGCAAATGCACACGCGCACTGTACATGCATGCGCATAACCTTTTCAGGAGAATCGACGAGAGGCCATTATTTGTCAATACCTGGCGATACGATCGGCAGATGCTGCGGGCCAGCGACACGGACCGAAAATATAAACAGTGAGGGAACGCGAGTCGCGAGTGGAAGGACAGATACGAGATTTAGCAATGGTCGGTTATGGCGGGGTTGGCGGGGAGGGGGCGCTGCGCTGCGGGCACAGTCAACTTTCGAGTCTTTTGACATACGTCAAGCGCGCTCCGAACTGGCTCGATCCTCGTCTCGACGCACGGCCCTCGGCCCCTCGGCCATACCCCTGCCGTACCAACCGCTCCGCTCGGGCTGTCTCTCTCTCTCTCTCTCTCTCTCACACGGAATCGGCCGTAATGGAAACGTCGGCCCTAGCTTGAAACCGTACTTGATTGTTTACGAATCGCGTAAGCTGACGGTCACGAGACCTGAGCCCGCAATATTCTCGTAATAACCCCACGGGCGTCACATACGCAGGCTTTATTATTATTATTATTACTATTATTATTATTATTATTATTACAGGAATTGATAGATTAGGATAATCGGGTGGAGGAGCGAGAGCGGCTGAGAGAGTAACCGAAGGATCGGACTGTACCTGCCCACGGAAGCTGCTCCCGGGCTGCTCCCGGCACGCGGAAATCCTAAAAAAATCCGAAGCGTGTCCCGTATTACGTAGATTACGTCGTTACGACATACTCTGAGCGATAATGAAATAAGGCTCGATAAGCGGTCGGAGAAACGGTCTGTAAGTTATTTTTATGGGACGATAGCGATAATGTCGCTTTAAAGCAGACTTCGTCGGAATTATAAAATTTAATTATCATCAATACACGATCCCGGCAAATGACAACGAGGCGTCCAACTCGAAGCGATTCATTATCTTGCCTAATGTGACCCTATTATTGGCTAGCGATTCCGTATAAAGATTATCAATAGCCGAATTCGAACAAATTTTTATATTCCTACCGGATCATTTTCTTTCTATTGCCTGCTTTATGGTGCCATAAACCTAAGCTCTTGTGCCTTGCACGTGGGAACTTTATGATTACACCTAAGCCGGCTCCGCCCTCCCACGAAGACCGGATTACGCACACCTACGCGCTCGTAGAAGTGCCGCAGGGAGGGAGGGTGAGAGAGAGAGAGAGAGAGAGAGAGTGACGTTGGCGTACGTGCGGGTTTGCGTAGAGGGAATTATTATTTGCCGAATGGTATAAAAAGGTAAACGCTGATTTTACGAGGTAGAGAGTTAGAGAAGGTTGACCGGGTTCGATATTTATTTTAAGAGCCACATCGGTATTGCGGCTGGACGACTGAGCTTTTCCTTTCTCCTTACGTTACGTTTCACACATATTTTTCATAACAACGATTAATCCTAAGCATTGCTCGTTGCACTCATTCGTTTAAATAGTAACTCGGCTAATTATTTTTTTTCACAGCACAAAGGCTTGCGATAAGGGACTTCTTAATACGCACCCGATTAATTGAATAATTCGATAGGCTCTACTAAAAATTGATACAAGAAATTATCGTCTATCAATTGCTTTACGACGACAGTACTTACGACTCGCGCCATTCCCTACGATAATTAAGATGAAAAAAATATATATATATATATATATATCCGTATATAGGAATTAAACAACTACTTAGTCGAATCAGCTTAAACATTGTAAAGACCTATTTACCAAGAAGAACTTCCGGCCACTCGGCACTATCGAAATAAAGCGTACCTTACAGCTTCATAATTTTCTCGAATATAAAAATAACCAGTGTACGTTACTCATCCAGCTCTAATAAAAACAAAAACAAAAACAAAAAAAAAAACATAAAAAAATAAGAAAAAATAAAAATTACATTAATAATGTGTTGATCCGTCAAAGTTGCCAACCACTGCACACGAATGCATTAAAACTTCCTAACACTAGAGCGTTAGGAAAAACTCTTTCTATTCTCTTTTTTTTTTTTTTTTTTTTTTTTTTGAATTTGCACTTACGCTAATTAGCTGGAGCACGCGCTCGCTAATCCTGAAGTGCGCACCTTTGTCTCTTTGAAAAATGCATTCACCCTATTGCGAACCCTATTCTCCTGCCCTCCCCCCGCCTACCCCTTGCATAATATTATTATGCTTTTACAGAGGCGTCGCTTCGTACAACATTATATTCTTATGTGAAATCTTATATTTAATTGCCAATTGCATTTAAATGAACTTCCAATTATTATCCAATGCATTAGCAGCGAGATTAACGGGGACGACGAGTGAGCCGTTAATAATTTACAAAAAGCCTATAATTGTTTTAATATTATCATCGCATTATTCTTAGAGGATGATTTCATAAGCTTTAATATTTCTTCTCGCAAGGTCTACAACGATAATCGAGCATTCGTATTTAATGTAACATCACGTGCTGTATTGCAATATATTCACTCGAATTCGTCTCGGATCGCTTTTATTATTTAATATAAGCTGCAAAACATATCAATCTAATATTGATTGGAATCAATTGTTGAACCACAATTCAACGTGAAAACAATTCCTTTGTCAATATGATTTTCAACGTTATTTAAAGTTAAAACATTTTTCCGAATCGACTCGTTGCAAATCTTAAGCTTGAAAGTTGAAACACATAAGTGTGAGTCAAGGGACTTGATATTCGTTTATCTTAAAGCCAGAGATGACCTGCTTCCGAGCAGTACAATAGCCACTTACTAATTATTAAGTAAAGCAGGTAAAGTGTAAATGCCTTGATTATTAACTGCAATTAAAAGCTACAGGCCAAAGAGAATTTATTTAAGAAACAAAAAGAAGGTGTCTAAGGAATCTTTGTGAGAGAGAAAAAAATTCAACTCTGTACAATTGCATAAATAATATAAGTTTTCGTTGTTTTTACTTACCGAAAGAAGGAACGTCAATTTTCTGCTCCTATTTCTCATAATAATTAATCGAAAAATAGTTTCAACGTCTTGGTCCACCTCTTGCTTATCATAATAATAATGAAATATTTGGACATAAATGATTTTTTTTTTTCGTTGTCAAATTAATTTTGTCACAAAAATAAATTCTTATTAATTTTTCGGTAAATATTAGTTTTAATCAACTTTCTTCCTTAATGAATTTATTACACCAATTTGTGTAATTAAGTGACTAAAAATTTAGTCCCGGGAAGAAAGTGGGCTACGTAAGTAAAAAAAAATAAGGAGTTTCTTGTTCGCAGCTGCAGTTATTTAGCTGGAGAAAAAAAAATACGTTAATTACAGTATGGCCAGAGTCTCCTCTGCCTCAAGGGATAACAAAAAAAAAGAAAGAAAGAAAGAAAGAAAGAAAGAAGGAAGGAAAGAAAAAAGGCAAACCATCAAAATGAGGTAAAAACTGCACTAAAAAGGTACTTGGTTAGAAATATTAATAAATCTAGTTGTAGTCTTTAGCCGCGTAAAAATTAATGAACTCGACGTATATTAAGTAAGTAAGTAATTAAGTAAGTAAGTAAGTAAGTAAATATGTATGCATGTAAGTATGTAAGTATATAAGTATGCAAGTATGCAAGTAAGTAAAGAAAGAAAGAAAGAAAGAAAGAAAGGAAAAAGCTCGAATCCTTGTATATTTACAATTTCTTATGCACACGCGAAGAAAAATCTTAAACTTATTAATTATTCTGTACACGCGTTTCGAAATTAACAAGCACTCGGAAGTATTTTTATTTTTATTTAAAAAAATCATCCCGAAATTTCTCAATTCCATCCATCGTTCGATCACTTTAATTAGCGGCTCCGTTTATTATTAAATAGACCCCCAACGAACAAAAATCACTCCTTCCACCTTTTCTTTACAATTACACTTCCCAAGTTAGTAAGTTCAAAGAAATCCAGTCGCTTAAAAAAAAAAAAAAAAAAAAAAAAAAAAAAAAATTAACATTTATTTATATTGCATAAATGTAAATAAATTCTAACTATTGAAAATATACTTGATAAATGTCGGGAAATCGTAATGGAAAGTAGAATCACCGTCCGTTCTCCCGGATAACGATTTGTTAAATAAAGTAACGCAGCCGCCGATGAAGTTTCGTGAAAAATAACGGAAATTTTCAACGAAATACCCTACTCGTGTATCACAAGTTACAGTTAAAATGTTTCAACAGCACGTTAGAAATGCAAAAACAAATATGCTTCGTATGTAATTATCTCGTATGAATAATAACAATAATTCTTCTTGTGGGTAAAAGGCCGACATTAGAATGCAGGAGGCTGAAATCACTCCATGGAATTCTGTTATAAGACTACGTAAAGTAGCTTGACGGGAGTTCGATAAATATATATTCTCGATTTTATTAAATAATTTTATATAATGCACAATGGTGGTAATTAAAATGAAAGAATATTTTTAAATGTGCTTCGCGCTGTCACTCCACTTCGTACGTCAATAATTTACGATCGTATAGTAAGGTATGCGTCATGGGCCGCGTCATACGCAGTCACGTTTCAACGGTCCAAAGCGGATATCTTTCTGGCTTAGCGGCTCCTTCGTCATGGATTAATGTAATAGACCCAAAACGTGACAAGTCGTGACGAGTCGCGACGAGTCAAATGCTTTTTACGAAACCCATTGAATGTCATTGTCCCCATGCGTTTTTCGTGATGCACGAAAGGATACATTAGCGAGGGATTCCTTAAAAAGATAAAGTTGTAATTAATCTTTAGTTTACGTAACAGGTATATATGATTTGTAATTTATTTATCTTTAATTTCGTTGCACGGACAATATAGTTATGTAAGTCGATGTAATGTAATAAATAGTTAAGTAATGATTAATGAGGAAAATGGTGATTTCAAATTGGTTAAATGTAATTCACGTCGACATCGGAAATATCGAGTTAAAGTAAATAGTAAAGAAGCCGTCGTTGAATGCGACAGGGTCGACACAATTATCGATAGAGTTAATACGGCTTGGCTGAAATTCAGAGAATCACAATTTCATCAAACGTTACTTAACGAAGTCAAAAATGTCTTGCGCACTTTGAATTCCACTGGTTTAATAGAAATTGTTTGCTATGGGCTTGGAAATTTCTCTCAACACATTTGCTCAAAATATCAATTGGCTGCACTGTTAGTTATCAAATCAACATATTCTGCTAACGTATTTGTCTACGATCCACTTTTTAATAATAATGAAATTGAAAGCCTTAAGCAGTTAAATTTACAAGTTATTAATAATAATGAGGAAGGACAGCGAGTTGTAAATAATCAAACTACACTTATATTCATGCCACATTGTTCAAAACAATTAACCAATAACTTTTTATATGCTAACTGGAGCCCTTTAATACGTAATTGTATTTTATTAGGTAACAGTTGGTCAGAACTAGTGTGCCATACAACTGATGCCTTGCTAAAGCAGTCTGCATATTTTATTTATAAGCTGAAACCATACGTTACTGAAATTAAATTAAAGAATAATTTTGAATATCAAAATACGTTCAGTGGAACTTCGTTGCATATATTTTTAAAAGAGAAATTAGACGACGTCCCTTCAGATTTTTGGGACAAATCTTTGGATTTATTGTATACCGACAAGGATCCAGAATTTATTAGCAACCAGTGAAATCTTTTATCAAAGAAATGAAAAAAAATCTTGAATTACTAAGATTATTAGCAAGTGAAATACGCAGGACTTGCTCACAAAGTCAGTTAAAAAATAATGCAGTCATGCAATATATTCTTCAACAAAATCGAGATCATAAGGAGACAACAGAAATTTATTGCAAGGATAAAGAAGATTTGAAATGCTTAGCTGAAAATTATGCATGTTATCTAAACTCTCTTAGGAAATACCAAGAGATTAATAGCGCTTATACGGGTAAAGGAGAACGAAGCATTAAGGAAACTGCAAATCTTGTTGGATTTAAGCTTCCACACGATCCTTATTAATATTGTTGTAGTTATAATTTAATTTATTAAGTAAAATCTGTTAATTTGAATAAATTATTAAGTTATCTAGGACATAGATATGTTTTATTTTTATGTTTCAAATTTTAACATCAGGTTTTTTCTACATTAATTTTTACCTCTAAATATCCTTATATTTTATCTCCTTTAAAACTTTCCTCAAATAAGTGGATTCAATTTATAACTTTCTAAAAGTTTATTAGCGTAAATAGGTATTTAAGCTTCTTCTATTATAAAATATGTATATTATTCTTAGTTAAGAAAATGAACTTGTTATTATAGAAGAGATATTACAATATTTACATGGACATTCTTCTGATGTAACAATTAGTCAGAGAATAAATAGAATAGAATAAAATAAAATAAAATAAATATTATTTGTAAAAATTAAATTAAAAGTAAATAAATCATTTGTAAACAAAACAAAAGTTCGTAAATTTATATAAATATATAAATATTTAAAATGAGCGAGGATAATATTGAACATGGTAAAAGGAAAAATCTTCAAGGCTTTTGTCAAATGTTACCAAAAATTGTAAGTATTACTGTAGTGATATATACTTTTGATTATAATTATTCTTAATTTGGTTGACACATTAACACGTATGTTTAAAGGAGTTACATGCACATTTGAATGGATCTTTAAGCAAAGAAACCTTGACTGAATTGTATAAAATGAAAAATCCAGGGAAAGATGAAAAGTGTGCAACTATTAACTTCAATTCGTTAAAAGAGTAATAATACATGATTCAATTTGCAGAATGATTAAATTTACAGTTTTTATCATTGTATAATAAAAATATATATGATAGTTTTGATCTATTATTTGAAAGCCAAAAAGATTTTAATATCTTAATCTAAAATCATGGCTTTGAAAAAGAAAGTATTTCACCATTGCAATGATTCGATCTGTAAATTTCTACTTTTCCACCATAATTAATTGATTGTCCATCTAAGTTTTGTAATTCTTGCTCTAGCGTGTTTGAAGTTTTTTCTATCGCTTACTCTGTGACCACGACACCAGAGGCCATTTATACTGCAACTTACAATACGATTAAGGAATTTTATCAGGATAATGTAATCTATTTGGAATTACGAACTACCCCTCGTACAGAGAAGGAGATGACAAAAGAGGAATATTTATTAGCTGTTTTGAAAGCTATCGAGTGAGTAGATGAATCAATTAAAATTATTATCTTCATTTAATGTTTTTAAGACCTTAAGTATAATTCCTTAAGTATAGGATCTGTAAGAAAGAAGGCATAGGCATTATTGTAAAATTATTAATATCAGTTAATCGAAAACAAGGATACAGGGCAGCGAAGGAAAATATTCATCTGGCCATTGATTTGTATAAGGAGCATGAGAGTATAGTTGGCATTGATTTAAGTGGAGATCCAACAAAAGGAGAAGCTTTTATCGAATTGCTCAATCAGGCTAGAGAAGCCGGTTTGAAAATTGCTGCTCACTGTGCGGAGGTACATCCATTCCTTCGATTCATAAGATTATTTGTAATGCTCGTCTCAAGCTTATGATTATTGTGTTATGTACCTTTGTTGCTTTTGCTGCAGGTTGCCAACGAAGTCGAGTGCATGGATATTTTAAAGTTTAAACCCGATAGATTAGGTCACGGCACCTGCATTCATCCAAATTTAAATGGCTCTGACAAACTGTATGAAACCCTATTGAATTCCAAAATCCCAGTTGGTAAATACGATAGATAGATTTTCACCTTCGTGCGCAATCACTTCTTACGCTAAATAGCCAATTATTTTTCTTACAGAGCTATGCCTAACGTCGAATATTAAGTGCAAAACCGTTGCTAATTACGATTCCCATCATTTTAAATACTTATTTGAATCGAACCATCCGATTTGCGTATGCGTGAGTAACACACGTCACATTATTCAGAATAAATGTTTATCCGATAGCAGGACAAATAATATAATACGATCCCTTCGCAGACTGACGACAAGGGTGTATTCGATACAACTCTCTCGAAGGAGTTTACCCTCGTGGCCGAACATTTTCACTTGAACGAAAGAGATCTCGTTAATTTATTGAAATGTTCGGTTGATTATGCCTTTGCCAGCGACGCCGAGAAGAGTACATTGAACAAGAAAATCGACAGCTTCTCGCACTCAGCCTTTTTCAGCAGATAATAAAGTATTTAATAAAGCATTTATTATTTTCATAATCATCGAGGGGCTGGCTTTTGATTTATAAATTTACCTTTACCCCAACCTTTACCTTTACCGTCCTCGATAGGGCATGTTAATTAATTTTTTTCGTTTTCTTCTTTCTTCCTCCAAAGACTATATTTGACATTGTTGACGCGTTCGGTCGACGGGGACGAAAAAAAAAAAAAAAGGGTTGCGGAAATAAAAGAGTAAAAGACATAAAAGTATGTTCATTTTTATTTATGATCGTGGGGCACGTTTACATAGAGAAATATTAAGCTGCTATGTTGAGGAGAGTCTACGGCATAGTTAAATCCATCCGTTTTCTATGTTTATCTTTATTTTCTCGTCCATCGATATCATATATATACACATTCATCATTACAATATTATACGTTGTAAGTTTATGGTGCAATTGTTACTTAGTTAAAAAATAATAATTTTATATTTATTAATTTATATACATATGTATGTATGTATGTATGTATGTATATATATATATATATATATATATATATATATATATATGGATATATATGTATATGCGTGTATGTGTTTGTGGAAGAGAGGCAGAGCGTGTGTGCCTCCGAGTGGGCGGGTGTCATATATATGTATATACGTACATATATATATATATATATATATATATTTATTTGTAATATATATCCTAAGTAGTAGCCGACTGGCACTCGCGCACAGATTGGCTCTAACAGTTAACGAATGCCTCACGTTCGTCGGACGTTGCTACAATACTCTTTGTACCAGAGCCTCTCATTATCACATCGCCATTATTGTTGTTAGTGGTAGTGGTGGTGGTGGTGGTGGTGGTGGTGATGGTGGCGGTGGTGGCGGTGGCGGTGGTCTTACATCGATTACAGAGGACGGGGGGAGAGAGCGCGGGTGGGATTATAAACGCAAACGATACACAACGATTTACTTTAGAAACTAATTCTTATTACAACGTAATCATTAAAGGTATTTTGTTGTCGTGCCATTTACAATAAGAGATCATTTTGCATATACTTAATAATAAGTAGCGACAGTCGCCGAAAGCTACCACCGTAGCACGTTCTTTTTTTTTTTTTTTTTTTTTTTCTTATTTATTTGATTATTATTATGTTTCTTTATAATGGCGCGCGAAATTGCGCGAGGCCTTTCTAATCAATACGTCGAGTGCGTGCGTGCGTGCGTGCGTGCGTGCGTGCAGGCAGGCGCGTGCGATGCTTCACATGTATCCGTTGACGTATAATGCGAAAAGAGCTTTTCCATGCCTCGCGTACGATAAGTCAATTATTTTCTTTTAACATCTAATTGATTGTGTATCGTTAACGCTTCCGCAACTCGCCCCCCCCCCACCCCCCTTGGCCAGAGTCATAAAATACGACGGCAGTGGGAAGGCCGGAAGTGAGGAGAGGCTCTGGCAGAAAGAGTACTCCAGTAACGTACGAGCTGCTAAATTTCGTAATTATCACTCGAAGTTGCCGCGTCTCCGTCTCTTCTCTCCTCGAAGTCGAGACTTAGGGGAACTTTTCTCGGATTCGGTGCATCCGAACACGACATAAGTCTGGGGGAGGGGAGGGGGGGAGCGCGACAACTCCCGAGTCATCCTTACGGCCTTTAACACCAATAAATGATGAATTACGAAAAAATTTCCCTACATTACCACCTTGTACAATACAATCCTTTTTGTTAATTTAACGATTTAATTTTTCTAATGTGAAATTCTCATTTTTACACGTGAATTTTAATCAGATAGCATTGACAGCATAAAGTCATTGTAAATAATTATGATTCAATCCTATGGTAAAAATTCGTATGTTTACTAGTATTTATATAATAATATATACACAAAGGAAAGAGAAGAAGAAATGAAAAAAAAAAAAAATAATAATAATAAATCGAAACGAATCATCGTATTATGTACAGATGATAAATTCAATATTATAAACATAAAGATTTACTTGTAAATAAAAGAAAAATCATTTTGTTCAAATCAATGTGAAGGTATTGAGATGCGTGAATGTTAATAAAAAAAAATAATATATATAAAAAAAAAAAAAAAAAAAAAATCATGTGGACACAGTAAGGATTTAAAACCATAATTATTAAGTTAAAGTCATAAAATTAAAAGAATAAATAAATTGCACCGAGCGTCGTCACTAGTCGACAAAAAGAAAGCCTTTTAAAATCAAGTGTAAAAATCTTTTTGTTTTTGTAAAAATCATTTTGTTGTTATTATTCAAATACTGATATGATTAAAATTCAAGTTTACAGTTTATTGTTTGATCAGCATTATTCTCGTAACATTAAGTACACATCTTTCGAGATTTCGCAAAATTTTCTACTGATAAACGTAGCTGATAAACACTGCCGTCAATATTTAATTAAAAAAAATTGCATTTCCAGATAAACGGTAATACATTAATGCTATGAAATCACATCATCGATATGTGGAGGCTGCGCAAACAGCCCTCGCAAAAGAAATTAATTAATAGTTTGTTGGTCATAAAATGTAAAACGAATGTACACGTACAAATATTAATAAAATGCTTATAAAATCTGTAGAGGCGGGATAAGAAATGAATAATATTGACGCTCTCTAACTTTATACTTTACACGAGGAAATGTTCTACATTATAATTATATCCTTATAGAGTTACTGTTAATTATTATGCGACGTTCAATTGTTTCTCACAAAGAAAAAAGTACAACACAAAAAAGTAGAAGTAGAAGTAGAAGTAGAAGTAGAAGTAGAAGTAGAAGTAGAAGTAGAAGAAGAAGAAGAAGAAGAATTTCTTAAGACTTTGAGACAATAAATAAATAAAGACGTTTTGATTAGGCGGATTAAACGATTATCGTGTATGCAATATCTATTTATATGTATAAAAAAAAAAGAAAAAAGGGTAATATTAATAATAAAAAATAATAATAATAAAAAGAAGAAGAAGAAGAAGAAGAAGAATAATAATAATAATAATGAAGTTCACTCTGACTGTGATGATACGACTAATACTAAGTGACGATAATCAGATCCCGATCAGCTGACGTCGACGCTTGCTCGCGTATCGGAACGTTCCCGCGATTAAAACGCTCTCGACTCATTCGCCGATCAAGCAAACGTTCTCTAACTAACGATCTCTCCCCATCGCATACACTCATAACAGCAATAAAATAAAATAAAATAAAATAAAATAAAATAAAATTAAATTAAAAAAAAAAAAAAAGATCATTTGATAAAACATAAATCACCTCACGATACATCATCACTCGTTTGTTCATTTTTCCTGTCAAATATCCATTTCGTTTGGTTATTTACTTATACTACTTTCCTACGTTAATAACTCTTCCTTTCTCTTCCTTAATATTTTAATATTCTTCTTAATGATGTATATTAATTATTATTATACCTCAGCTTTCGTAACGTCAGCTAAATACTATTATTATTATTATGGAAATTAAAAGTATTCGTTCAAGCTACTTAATTACGTTATTTATGTCCAATGGATTAAAAGAAGTATCTAGCAGCCTCTGTATCGTCTAGGGTTCAGGATTCTTTTCACTTTACAGCTACGCACAAATAAAATGTCTCGCTCCTCGTCGACTCACAAAGTACATGATCCTTAATTCGTAAAACGTCGACGATTTTTTTTTGTTATCCATATATATATATATATATATATTTTACATGAACGAAGAAAGAAACTTGCTGCTGCTGCTGATGCTGCTTTTTTTGTTATTGTTATTGTTATTTTGACAGTATCGAATTTTATAACTTTCCTTGCGCCGATCGCGCCTCCATAAATCGCGCCAAGCCAAGATCCAAAGAGATAATAGAGAGAGAGAGAGAGAGAGAGAGAGAGAGAGAGAAACTGAAATGATAATAATTGAAGAAGAAAGAGCTATGTCTGAAGGATCATTAAACTCGCCATTCTCCGCGTACATTTTAATTCGCCGACAGTTCCAGCATTTCGACACCAGCAAATGCACATGCGCTTACAAGCACGTATTTATTATTATTATTTATAGACCGTATGAGCGGGAGCTACGTAATACAGACGCGGGCGCGCATTATGATTATTATGATGCCCTTAGCCGCCATTAAAAGGGTGGGGGTGGGTAGATGGTGGAGGGGGACTACTTTGCATCAATCAATGGAGACGCTGCTATCGAGCGAGATGCGCAAAAAATCTAGTCTAATCTACGACGACGACGACGACGACGACGACGACGACGACGACAATGATAGTAACAATAATTACAATAATTACAATAATAATAATAATAATAATAATAGTAATAATAATAATAGTAATGATAATAATAATAAAGAGAGAAAGAGAGCGGCACGGGCGATTCGACGCATTAAAAGTGAAAGATGAAGGTGAATATAGTAAAGAGGAGTCGGTACAGCCTCGGGATAGTGGGGAAGTCTAAGTAACGAAGGCTGGGAATATGCTTCTTCCTCGTCTTCCATTGCACACAGGAATCATAATGCATACATACGTAGATTATTCACACTACGTTTATAATGATAACATTAATAATCGAATTAATAATAATAATAATAATAATAATAATAATAATAATGATAATAACCAGTAATCATAACCAGTAATCATAATCATAATGATATTAATAATTAATAATGGGAAATAATAATGATAATAATTCAATAATAACCCAATGAATCAATTGATTCATTAATAATCGCGCAGCTCCAACTCTTTCCTACACGCTAAATGTATCGCCAAGTTATATGTGTGTATGCATAAGTGTGTGTGTATACATATATACATATATATATATATATATATACACACACACAAAGGTTCCAGAAGAAACGTCTAAAAAGAAAAAGGACAACAGTAGAAAGAACAATGTAGTGAGAAACGAATATAGTGTCATATACATGTGTATCCGTGTACATGTGGGCGTGCGTGCGTGCGCGCGACGAGGACGAGGACGAGGACGTGGACGAGGACGAGGAGGATCCGCTTCTATGGATCGACGGCCTCTTCCCTCGCCAAGTTAACGCTGATAGAATAAGTCTGCCGGGACGGGGGGAGGGACCCCGGATGAGACGACGGAGGCGCGGGCGTCGTCGGAGCGGCGTCGGCTCGTCCATCGGCCGGGAAAAGTCGTGTCCGCGCCACTCGAAATGGACGATGCGGCCCGACCTGGCCTTCACGAGACGACGTTACGCGACGAGGCCTTGGTCTCGTTGTTATTGGTCGAGGCCGCCAGACTGGCCCTCCCGTCCGTCTGGGCAAAGAGGACGCCCTGGTACATGACGCCGTTCAGCTCCATGCTCACCACCAGGGAATTGTCCCGGCCGTCACCTGCAACGTTCCAACACCGGTGCACATTAGTAGTAGTCGAGGGGGGGGGATGCACGACGATGGCTATTGGGAATTGTGGGCGGAGGAAGTGGGGGCGGAGGAAGTAGGTAGGTGGGTGGGTGGGGTGGGGTGGTGGTGCTGCTGCTCTCGAAGGAGATCGAGGCACCGTATGCACGAGAATGACAAAGGGCGACAGACAACCCACCTCGATTCGAGATCTTGATGTGGGCTCCGGGGAGGGCGGGGACGCTGTTCTCCACGTGGCTGTCCTCGTCCATGCATAGCCTCTTGTTCGAGACCGTGGCCCCGGAGACGCCGTGCTCGACCTCGCGCTTTATGGCGATGCTGCCACCGGACGAGGGCGGGCTCTGTCGGGCCGGTGACGAGGAGCTCGGCGACGATCTGCAACGAAGCAACGAGCTCTGCTTAGGGTCCAGCCCATTACCGGCCCATCCCGTTGTTAACCGAGGAGACATCGGCGAACAAGTCGGCGAGCTCGGTAGGGGATAAGTGACTGACCTTAAGCCCAGGTCGAGCGCCTCCTTCTGCGGCTCGGGGCTAGCCGGCTGGGCCTGGGGCGAATGTGAACTCGGCTGGGGCGAGACAGCCTGCGGGTAGCCGATACCCGGATGCAGATTGTTGTTGTACATGTTCCAGAGGGTGAGCCGGGACATCTCGAAGAGCGCGGCGTCGCGCGAGGGTGACCTCGCCGGTGGGGACGTGCTGCCTTGGCGGTGGCCCAGTAGACCAGGGGGCGAGCCAGCCGCGCGCCTTCCCATTTCGCGCTGCAGATGCTTCACGTACTCGGCCATGCGCACCTCGAAGTCCGGTGCTATACCTGTTGCTCGAACATACGATTCCTTTAATCCCCATGTCTCCTCGCTTCCTTTCATCGCTCCCCGATCATTCTCCGGGGGTATCCGCTCATCATCCCTTTCCCACCCACCCCCCAACATCCCCCCAACGTCCCGTTCTTTTGGGTCAAACTCGTACCGTCAGCCCCCACCCCTCCCCCACCTAACGAAAATTTCACATCCTGACCTAGCCGAACGACCGGGTTACTTGTCCCTCAAAGGCACGTTTCGCCAAGAGTCCCAATAAATAGGCCCGAGAAGCCAATGTTCCCCGCGCGTTGCCCTTCGCGGTCCAGAGGAGCCGGACGCCGTGAGAAGGTATGTAGGTAAAATTGACAGTTCCCAGCTGCGATGAAGCGAGATACGTGGCATACCGATAATAAAGATAATAATGAAAGTTACCTGCGTTGGGTGGCTGTCCGAGACCGCCCTGCTGATGCTGCGGATGATGAGGATGATGGGGCAGGGGTGTGTGGGCCGCGCTGCCGTTTACGAGGCCCGGCTGTCCGACCTGGTGCTGACCCCCGGCGGCCGCGGCCTGCTGCACGGCCGTGACAAGGGACAGGGGCGAGATCTGGGCGTGAAGCGAGGCCAGGGAGCTCGGCGTGTGGGGGCTGCGCTGGTGTACGAGACCGTCGACGGGACCGCCGCTGCTGCCTCCGCCTCCGCCTGGGCCGTAGGCCCCGTAGTTGCTGCGCCGACCCTCGCGCCGGTTCCCGTCGATCGCCGCCTGGAGTTCCGCGGGCGTTGACAGCCGCTTCTTCTCGCACTCGTACGGGTACAGGTACTTCATGTATCTGCGCAAGTCGGGTAAGAAAGCGCGAGCTCTGGATTAGTGCCGGTTTGGGGGTGGGGGTTATTGGGGTGGGGTGGGGGGTGGGGATAGACGAGAGTCGTCCAGTAGATACGTGTACTCGATGTATAAAACTAACTCACTCGTCGGTCGTTGAAGAGGGACTCTGGGCCGGCGACGCTTCCCTATCCTCGATCGCTCGAGTATTTGTTTGTGCTTACGACGGGGAATCTCGAAGGGCGATTCTCCTTTAACCCCAATAACCTCGTCCTCGACAATTTCAACTGTTTATTTATTTATTGGAGCTCCGCCGAAGCCGGGGTCCGGCGCAACAAGGTGGTCCCGGACAAGTGGGGGCGACCCCTCCCTTACCCCCCTCCTCCCCAATAACCCCACCGCCCGGAGTCGCGGTCTCTCTTCTGGCCAGAACGAGGCCTCTCTTTTCTCAAATTACACGAGGCTCCCGAGCTTTTTTTTTTTTTTTTTTTTTTTTACCATCAAACGTTGATATCCAATAACCGAGAGCGATACGCATTCTTTGCGCTTTTTCTCTTCCCTTTTAAACCTTTTAAGTTGTTCTTAAAAAACGAGCGAGCGAGTGACTGAGATAGATAGATAGATAGATAGATAGATAGATAGAGAGAGAGAGAGAGAGAGAGAGACGCGTGGCGTTCCTGTGTACACATCCGCGAACGTCGTTGCTCTAATGCAAGAGTTAATGGATAGAAAGGGAGAAGGGGGGAGGGAGGGAGGCTAACTGCATTAGCGAAGCCACGCAGACGCGCGAAGAATATTCGCGTCATCGTCCCGTGAAAAAGCTGGAGCACAAGTAATAACGTCCGACGATCGGACATTGCTTGTAATCTCGGAGTTTGCTCACTCGATAAATTGTCGTCTGCGGGTCTAACCCCTTTCGCCCTGCCCCCTGCCCCCTGCCCCAACGCTCTTCCGCGTCGCCGACTCATCGATCGATCCGGAACCGACCACGTGGTCGGGTAGGCCTTTTAAGGAGTCGCAATCGATTCGCGGAAGCGAGCCCCTCGCCGATCTACTCTGTCCTCGGCACCTTCCTCGCCTACTACCCCCCCCCCAACCCCAACCCCAACCCCTCCGCCCATCCTATCGACTAATCAGTGTAATCTCGAGTTGATCGACGGGCCCGAAAAGTTTTATCGTCGCTCCCGCTCGGATCCGAAGCGTTTCCGTGGAAACGAGAGGAGGGCAACTTGTCGGCCATCAACGCGTTGATAACGTCCTCGACTATTCCCGCCGACCTTCTCGCAACAGATCCTTTCGATATGCTTCTCCTCTCTTGTCTTTCCGACATGGAAATAGCTCTCGTTATTAATCCACAGTGCGACCGAGGGGGTAGGGGGGGTGAGAGGAGGTATGTCATTATTCGTAACGAGGGTTGGGGCTTGGTTATAACAGAAATGCGCAGAGCAACGAGACACGTATCCGTCATTTCGGCCTCCAGCGACCGAGCAATAAATATATAATGGACAGTAGCGCCGGGGTCTCGAGGAAGGTAACCGCTGTCACCTTAACAGACTGGAGGGAGGGATCTCCGCAACGGAGGCGGGGATCACTTTTCGTTTGATTTTTTCGACGAGTTATTTCCGTCCGCGTGGACGCGTAGGGTGTACGTAGGGTAGGGAAGGGCGGGGCCGGGAAGCGTCGACGAGTGAGAAATGCGCGCCCGGGAAATCTCGACACGCGCGCGGCTCGTCGAGAAAAGCCGAGTCGGTCTCTTCTTTTCGTTGAAAGACTTCCTTCGCGGACGCGGGCGGACGGATAGTCGGACAGACGGACAGACGGACAGACGGACAGACGGACAGACGGACAGACAAGTGAGAGAGGCAGATCGACATACGGAGTGCGGTAAAAAGCGCCGAGGGCTTAATTAAAGTTCCTCCCACCCCCCACCCTCACTCTCTCTCTCTCTCTCTCTCTCTCCGCCCGCTCGGAAGGACATAAAAAGATACACACTTTCGTATAATAATCCCGGCGTCTTTCCTCCTCCTCCTCCTGCTCCTGCTCCTCCTTCAAAGGCGCGATGCTCCGCCGTCGGTTCAGCGACGCCTCTCGATATTTCGACCCCCGTCCCTCGACCCGCGTATCATCCCGCCCCGCTCAGAGAGTCCCGGCCAGACAATCGTAAAAAGCGAAACGACGCACGGCCGAATTATAGGCCTACGGCGGCATTATATGTATATATGCCCCGCTTTCTCCCGCTCTGCCTCCCGCGCCCTCATCCCCTTACTCTCGTTGCCGACGGGGCCACGGAGCGGAGGACTATGCCGAGTGTCGGTCTCTCGGTACTCGGGCGCCAGCCACCCACCACCGACGAAGCTCGGGACGCGGGAGCTTTCGCGTCGAAATCGAAGCTTGAGATCGGAAAGCGTCGAGGAGTCCCACGATCTGGAATTGCCGACATCCAGGGTACCGTCGCCGCGGTAGGAACGACGTGGTAGTAGGCGGGCGGACCGGCAGTTAGTCCCTCCGCGCCCCTCGACCTCCTTCGAATGCAGCCATTTTACGATTTTTGGATCGGCGAAATAGGAGGAGGAGGAGGAGGAGGAGAAGGAGCCCTCGGGGAAGCGGCTACCGATTACTGACTGGGAGTGGAGTCTGGGAGTCACGGATTCAAGGTCGCGAGGGGGAGGGCGGAGGCGGGGGACATTGTGCGAATCGTCGGGCGTATTGTCGGGGTGGGACACACTCAGGGACAACGGGAACATAATAGATCCGGAGGACCCGCATGGAGAGTAGGTAAGAGCAAGTATTCGGTATCCTCGTGGAGGAGGGGAGGCCGGTGGTGGTCGCGGCGAGCCAACGCGACCGGACCAACCCGTTCCGAGGAAACGTGGCGAGGGTTGACGGGTGCGGGGAGGGCGATGGCTCGAGGGGAAAGGAGGGACCCCCGGTCGCCGTTTCGGGGCCGATCGATGCGCTGCGCGCCACACGTCGAAATAAATAACATTCGCGAATTATCCCTCCAAGACTTGAGCCCTCCCTCCGCCACCCCCCCCTCGGGCTGACCAGCAGCTGCTGGGCCGTAACCTCGTTGCGTTGTTGCGTAGTGCACGAGACAGGTAATTTTCGACGCCGATATCGGCCGAGGAGAGACGCTTTCGATCGTATTCGGTGCGGCCCCGTGATGTTATTATACGTTGCCCGGGAATTTCGGAGAGCTTTTGCTCACCTCCGGCGCTCGGATTTACGACGTAGCTTTCTACCGGAGTTGCCCGCTCGGCCGGCCCTTTCCTTTTTCCATTTCTCTCTCTCTCTCTCTCTCTCTCTCTCTCTCTCTCCCCTTTACTCCAACGTTCCTTTTCTTTTATATATTTTTTCTTTTACTCGGTCACCCCCCTCCCTCCGGCCCCTCCGCCCACTCCACCTCCCACTGCCCTGCGCTGCTCCTCATCCTCCCACGATCCCGTTCTCACTCGCTCCCCGGCACGTTGCGTCTCCGACCTCGTCGGTCACGAATTAAGTCCGACGGCGGGACCTGCGGATGATGTTTTATTCCACGTCCAACGGATTGCCTGCCTCCGTTCCTCGTTATCAACCCGTCCCCCCTCCTCTCGCTCTCTCCATACCAATAACAACAACAGCACGACGACGACGACGACGACGACGACGACGACGACGATGACAAGAAGAACTATCGATGTTAATAAAATTTTAACTCGGTAAAGAATCTCGACCTCTGACCGGTTCTAACATTAAGCCACGACTTGAAGCACCACAGGCTTCAAAGAAAGGTATGTAGTAGAAGTAGTGTAAGATTTTTAAGGGAGCGTCGGAGGGAAAATAGAAGAAATATGAGCGAGGGTTGATTATTGACATATAAGCGCAGAAAGAGAGAGAGAGAGAGAGAGAGAGAGAGAGACCATCTCCGATTTATCCCTGACAAAGTCGTGGGTGAAAAAAATGGGAGGGTAACAATAAATAAAGGGTTTTCCTCAGTCTGTTTGGGTAATCACAATGAAATCGCGGCTCTTTCCTCAATACATGCTCTTTGTGCCGCGTGACATAATGCCCTCGTCGGTAGCTCGCACTGCCGTCGCATGTATGCGTTGAATCTAGAATATCGGGGGGTGCGGGGTGGGGCCGGGGGAGAGAGGGAAAATACACAAGAGAAGGAGCGGCTCGACTACAAAAGGAGCATAAAATGTATTTAAAAGCCGAGACATCGGACGAAAACCGCGAAAAGGCCGGTAAGTATACAGGACGGGACGATAAAATATACCTCGAGAGAGTGAGAGAGAGAGAGAGAAAGCGCGAGAGTTCCCCATCGACTTCTGTGCCGGGGATCGGTTCACACTGCCGCCGCCTAGTCGCCCTCGCTTCCCCGAAGCCATCCAGATAAGATCCGATTATTGAATTTCGTGGGACTGGAGAAACGAGCCGAACCGACTGAAGGAAAAAGAGAGTGTCGTAACGCTCGGTTAAATCGGCATGGATTCTCGTAGGGCACGACACCTGCTACCGACCGCCGCTCTGCCTCCGCCCCACTTATCCACCCACGACCGTCGTCGTCGTCGTCGTCGTCGTCGTCGTCGTCGCCGTCGGAGCAGAAAGAGGAGGAGGAGGTGGAGGAGGTGGAGGAGGAGGTGGAGCAGGAGGATCACGAGGTCTCTCATGAGCCGGAGATAGGGTCGGTCGGTGGTGTAATGTACCGCACGCGAGAATAACGCGAAAGCCCCCGCCCCCCACCTCTCTCTCTCTCTCTCTCTCTCGCTCCATGTCTCCCGCCCTGACCGATTTCCCAACGTTATTAACGCCCTGTCAATCAAAAGCTGATAGGAATAAAAAGGCTGCTTAAGCGCGCGCGCTCGCGCACTCTCCCTCTCTCCCAGCCGCAGCCGCAGTGCCAGCGGAGGTCGGAGGACGTTCCGCGATAAAGCATTTTTATTCGTCCCGAGACGACGCAGACATTCTCGACGCGGCTGTATTAATGTCTCGTCAAAGATCGAGACGAACGACGCCGACAAAGCGAGCAGCGCCTCCGCATTTTTACGCCCCGACATTGACGTATATTTCAAATATCCCTCCAACCCTCTCTCTCCCCACCCCTCTCCCTCACCCTCCCGCCCGACCTACCGACACCCCTTGCACCGCAACACGCGTCCTCGCGTCGCATATCTCCGGTCCCCAGCCCCCTCTTCCGATCCATTATCGTCCGTAAGGGCTCTCGAGTCGTCGTCGTCGTCGTCGTCGTCGCCGTTGTCCGTCACCCTCCCCCCTCGACCCGCCACTTGCATTTTATCGGGGCGCTCGTGATATGCGCGAGCGCGGCTCGCCCGAGTCTCGTCGTTGCATCATCGGTCGGCGGCAATGGACGTTGGGAAATACGATGATTGCATTCATTGAACGGAACGCTTTGCAACCTTATAATTAAATCGCTCCTTCGGATTTTATATAGTTTCTACTAAACGTTTTCATAACATCGGCCTCTATATTTAGTCTGGGTAGATAGCCTCTCTCTATCTCTCTCTCGTCGTGGTTGTGATCCGTGTAGTAGTCGTAGTCCTCGTCTTCGTAGGCCGGCCCGCGCACCGACACCGGCACCGGCGACGGTTTAATCAACGAGCTCCTTAAACCGCTCCTTCCGAGAATAGTATTAAAATGGCACGACGACGGCGGCGGGCGACGACGACGACGACGACGACGACGACAAGGACACTGGATAAAAAGGCGCGCGAGCTAAGCCGAACGAACGGGCGGAACTCCATTAAAATATCGCGCATTAAGGAGCAATGCTAAAACAATCAAAGGTTCTCCATAAAAATGCGAAGGGGGCCGGCGGAACGGGATCTGGCTTATATACCCCGAATGGGTATAAGCGAGTGGGGGGAGGCTGGACCAAAACGGGTGGGACGAGAAGGAGAAAGAAGGAGAACCGGAGCGTGAGAGGGAGAAAGAGGCTGTCGGTCGGTCGATCGGTCGGTCGGTCTGTCGGTCGGTCGGTCGGTCATCGAGGCGCCGACGAAATCGAGCGAAGTCGATCGGACTTCCGGCGCAGCTGATCTCCGAGCATGCGGAGGAGGTCAAATCGAGGGCGAGATGGCGGGAGGGAGGCGTCGTCTCGGTTCGAGGCGCCGGAACTCTGAAGGAACCAGAACGAAGAAAAGCCGCCGGGATAATAAGCAATAAACGGTAATAAGACGAGGAAACGGGACAGGGACGGGCTTGAGTTGGGTTGGGTTGGGGGTAGGGGGAGGGGGTGGGGTTATCGGCGTCGGAGTCGGAGTCGGCATCGGCGTCAATATAAAGGCTCCGGGCTCGAGCGGAGCCGATGAAATTGAAAATCGATCTCGCGTGCGATGCCGAGCGCTCGCTTGCGCCCCGGAAAAATTGGCCATTAAGGTAATTGGCTGTGCGCTACTTTGGTAAATCGAAAAGCCCGGGGACGGCGGCCCTCTTCGTGGAAGGCTCGCGCGGACGCGGATCCCTCTCGCGGTCACCCGCCGTCCACCGACGGTGGGATGGGGTTGGATGGGGCAGAACGGGGTGGGTCCTATCGACCTGGCGAAGAAGGCGGGGTAGGAGGAGGATGGGGGAGGAGGTTGGGGAGGGGGTGGTGGTGATGGTGGTGGTGGTGGTGGTCACTTACTGGGTGCGCAGTGTGAAGGCGGCGGAGGTTATGCTCGACGGGAGGTGAAGACCCTTGATGATTTCCTGCCAGAGCTTCTTGTTGATGACGTCGACGAGGCCGCCGCGTGCGATCACCAGGTTGTAGAGCTCGTAGAGGTCGAGCACCGACTTGGCCATTATCGGCAGCCGGTTGATCGGTGTGCCTGAAACAGATATTATGAATAGCCCCGTTAGATACTCTGCTTTATTGTGCCCTACGCCCTCGCTCTATGTGGGGGAGCGGCTCGCCCCTCCAACCCCCCACCGCCCCGTCCTCGCTCTCTCGCTCGAGCGAGGATCGTCCTCGGATAGCCCCTCCTGAGCTCTCGGCTCTCCCCCGTTTTCGGTGCCAAGAGCAGTTAACTCCATATCGGGACTACAGCTCCTCCCCCAAACCAACGCATCCCCTCCCGCGGCCGCCGCCGCCGCCGCCGCCGATCGACATTACAATTCTATTTTCCAGGTAATAAAGTCGGGGCGTGCGTGCGAGCGGCTCCGGTGGCGAATCGAGCGCTCCCCTTCGCGTAAATAAACGAGGGCCGACGTCGTAGTTCGCGAGGCAATAAAAACTCCGCTCCTTCGCGTGATGGTCGCGAATTCGTTATTCCTCTCGTTAACGCTGCTGCCCGAGTTGCTTGCCCCCCCACCCCAATCCCCCCATCACCAGCTCGACACTACCGAGCACTACGCCCGTCCGTCCTGGGCAAAGCTCGTAAAATTGCCGCGCTGCAGCCGAGCCGCAGTTTTACGCGATACTTAAAAATCCCTACTGCGGGGATGTGTGGGTATCAGTATCCTGACATCCCCCCGCCCAAAAAGAGAAGCAAAAAAAAAAAAAATAAAAAACCTCCACCCGCTAGCCTTCTTCGGGGGGCGTAGGTGGTGGTGCGCATCGTCGAGCTTTGACACCTCGGCGCCAGCGTTTGGACTCTTACTCCCCCTCCCTCCTCGATTAATTATTTATTCCAATGATCTCTCTCTCTCTCTCTCCCCCCCTACCTCTCTCTTTCCATAATCGTTTGCCCAATGACATTCTAACGCCATCTAGTTTTTGGGAAGTTTTTTTTGCTATTTTACGAGTCGGAGGATGCCTGGAGAGCAGCAGGTAGACGTCGACACGTCGGATAGGCTACTATTAAATAAATGCTCGTGCCGAACGAGGCCGACAATTTTATTCGCTCGGTTATTATTATTTTTGTCCCTTTATGATGACAATGGCGACTCAATAGCGTCGGGACTATCCAAGCTCGGCTTGTCCCAACAGAATATAAGGGGAACGGGCCCGTGAAATATACCGAACGCCATTTTCGACAAATGGCTGCAATTAGTCGAAAATATACAAACACAAGCTTGCCGGGGCTTAAAAGTAATGCCCGTCGAGGCAATTTATATTATACACTCTCCCCGTGCGTGTGCGTGTGCGTGCGTGCGTGCGTGCGTGCGTGCGTTCGCTCGCGCGCGCCTGTATTGATTAGGCTTAGGCTTGATAAATGGGAGCTCCGCTGGCTTTCCTCCCGCTCAATAAAGCATCCGAAGTAAATACCGAGAGAGCCAGAGGTGGATGAGCGGGTGGGGGTGGAGGTAGGAGAGACGCATTAGCTGCTCGAGCTTATTTATAAAAGCGTATGGAGTGGCGGCGATCCGGAGCCGCGGGGCCGTTTTTCTCGTGGGACGGGCGGCGGTGCAGCGCCGTCGTTGCACCGACGACGACTCTGTACGTGCGGGTACGTGGTTCTCGTCGTCGTCGTCGTCGTCGTCGTCGTCGTCGTCGTTGTTGTTGTTGTTGGGTGATGGGTGATGGGGGGAGGGGGGCAGGGTGGAAGGAGAAGAGCCGGACTGACTCTTCTACCTAAGTGCCGTCCCCTCGAGCTCGATAATCGGGCAAAAAGACGACTCGGCGAGCGAAACAAAATCCTTTATAGACGCGCGGCGTCGCGCAATTTCTTCTGCTCCCATAATGTAAGGACGACCGGCGCTGCGCGCACGCATCGCGCACACATCGCGCACACACACGCGTCCTCCGTGCGCGCATAAAATCTTAGCGGCGCTCGCTCTCGCATGTACTTGAACTCGCGAGTGGGAGGAGAACGATGACCGTGGTAAGGGGGAAGGGGTGAGTGGGATGGGGGGGCGGAGGGACACGGGCGGGGAGAGGAAAGAAGAGAGCTTGGGAGAGCCGAGTCGTTGGAGCGTGGAAGGGATCGTTTATCCGCCATTGAGGACGAAGGGCTCGTACGGTCGCCATTTTTCTTGCTCGCGGGCAACGGCAGCGACAGGAGTGAGCGAGAGAGAACGAGAGAGCGAGAGCGAGAGGGAGGGAGAGAGTGAGAGAGAACGGAGGAGCAGACGAGTGGGGGAACCGGCAATTTTGGGCTATCGAGAAGAGGCTTGGCCCCTCGGGCTTTATTATTGGCCCCGCAATTACTCGTGATATATATATATATATATATATATATATATACAGCAGCGCGTATGGGGAGGCTTTTTAATGTCTCCCACCTCCCTCTCCACCCCGCCCCGCCCCACCCCCGGGGGTCTACTTCTCGTTCGCTCGGACCCCGCCCGCGCCCCGACGACCTCGAGGAACTCGTGCGCGCCGCATATAAAGACCGAGGGAGCGATAAGACCGAAGGAGAGGCGGAAAATGGCAGCGGATGCGCGGCGCTCGATATGTTACTGGCACGTTACACCACCACCTTCCTGCGTTTATTTTATTAAATGCGCGCGGGCCGCGACGTCGCTAAGGGAGCTACGAGCGCAATATGTATCACGGCCCGATTCCCGATTCTATACGTATACGTAGTCCGCGAGGGAGAGCAGCAGTCCAGTCACTCTCTCCCACACACACACACACACGCGCACACACCCTGTCTCTCCGTCCTCTCAATAACCCCAATAACCTCTTTGAGCACCATGCCTCCTTCGATGACACTTCTCCTTCTCAACGGCTTTTCTCCGTTGCCATTGTGGTCTAAGAGAAACTTAGAACAGCAGCCATACGATCGAGCCGAGCCGAGCCGAGCCGAGCCGAGCCGAGCCGAGCCGAGCCAACGCCACTTTGGGGGATCATTCATTCCTCCCCGTCGCCGCTCGTGCTATAGAGACGTTTAGTTTCGGCGCTCTCGAGATATTGCGGATAGATAATTATACGCTACGGGAGAATATTTTTCTGCCAACGAGACAATGTATATATTGTGCGGCTTTTATTGTTGCGCTCGGTGGGGCCAGACTCTTTTAAATTATTAATTTACCGTGAGCCGACCTAAGTCTGCCTTACGACCGTGCCGAGCCTCCCCCCTACTACCACCTCCCCCGCCTTCAAGCAACCCTCGACGCAGCCGGGACTCGGTTGAAATAAATAATTTTCAAACATCAGACCTCATTTTAGCAGCTTGTTTTCCCATCCTCCCCTCCCCTCCCCCCCAATAACCCCAATAACCCTCCCGGCCCCTTAACAGCCTCGTTGATAATGGACATGAATTTTTGACGGCGCTCCCTTGGCCATTCGCGATCCCCCGTATCCCGTATTCTATTCGACAATGGCGAGTCAAGGGGCCAAAATGAAAACAAAGAGAACATTCGACTCGGGCGGTAATGGCGAACGGTATGGGATGAGAAAGGTAGGCGGCTGGTAGGCGTCCGCGGGTACGTACAAGGACGCGTCCCAAAACGTATAAAAGTAATAGAGATTCAAGGAGGGTGGGAGGATGTGGGGGGGGGGAATCACGGGGATGGGAAGTCGGAGGGTAATACCGGGTAATAGTCGAAGCGATCCGATCAGTCCGGGCCAGGGGACGGAGGAGCGCGCGGATCCCGAAGGTCGAAGCTCTTCCTCGAGGAACGATGAGGAGGGAGGGAGGGCGAGGCTCGCATTGCGTATCGCCGGCATTATCGAAATTATCGGCTGACGGTGGCCGGGACATTGCAGTCAGTCGCGCGATTTCATCGTCAACGTTACACGAGCCGAATTTCAAATCCCGTCACCTTAGTCGCAATTCTTTCAATCGTTTCGCTAACACTTCTAGTACGCCAAAACGACTTCTCCGCCTGCCTCGGTACTCGCCGCCGCCATTGCTCGGCTGCCTGCGCTCGTTTTCTCAGTCGCTTACTTTCTACGACTATTTACATTCCCTCTCCCCACACTCCCCCCAACACCCACACGCCCCCACACCCACACTCTCCCACACCTCCCCCCACACCGCCCACAAGCGCCATTGCCACGCGAACCTAACGTGCACGCACACGGGCGCGCGTACGTGGCTACGTAAAGACTAGTGTCGGCGTCAATTTCGCCGATGCTTTCTATTTTATTGTTAAACAGGAGAGTCGGAGTCGTCGGGGCTCTTACTTAAAAAAAAAAAAAAAAGAAAAGACGACGCTCTTTACTTTCCGGCTGGATAAATTTTTAGCCCCCCACCCCACCCCCACCTCACCCAGTGTCGTGTAAAGCCGTCGTTCGTTTGAATTTTTACCTCTTTGGTGACTTTCCCACGAAATGGCGAACCAAGAATACATTTTTGCCCGGGCCACGAGCACCCAAGATCTACTGAGATCCAGTGAAATTCACGGAATACTATAAACAAATCCATTTAATCGAGGGCATTCTTAACTCTAATTTCTATTTTTTTTAAACAACTTTTGCCGAGTCGGCGATTAGTTTTGATCCTGGCCCATTTTTCTTTTTTCTTTTTTCTTTTTTTACAAGAACTCGGCAGCAGCGGCAGCGGCAGCAGAAGCAGCAGCTTGTCGGCTATGCGAAACGCACGGGTAGGAAGAACTTACGGCTAGACCACCTTTTGCTAGACCTATTTAATTTTTTTTCTTCCAACTGTACACCTAGTAGACTTATAACTGAGGGTGCGAGCGTGTGTATACGCGTGCGTATGCGTAAGAGCGAGAGAAGATGGACGAGGGGAAGGGAGGAAGGGAGATAATAAGATAGAGAGAGTGAGAGAGAGAGTGAGAGAGAGAGGGAGAGGGAGAGGGAGGGAGCGGCATTTCAGGATGCGATTATGACTTTTCTTGGTAGAGCGTCCAATCAGCAGTTATTTTTATAATGGCCGTCGACGTCGCTCTCTCTCTCTCTCTCTCACTCTCTCTACCTCAGGACTCGTTCTCGGCCACGATTCGCCGTCTCTGTCCCTCTGGCAAGCCGGTCAAGCCGCGACGTAATATACCGATTTCGCTCGCGCGCATCGATGGGTCACGTCACAATAACTCCTCGTTCGTCTCACCGACATTCTTCCCGAAGACGATCGCGACGATTGTCCCTTTCTCAGTTTCCGCTCGCGATGAGCCCCGCAAGCTAAAAATCGCTCGGAAGGCTGAGTATTTATCCAGGCGCTCCTCTACCAAGCAGTCCCTGCCATGCATTAGGTCGATACCTCGACTCGAAGGATAAGCGACTTGACTGACCGGCGAAGAAAATAAAGCTCCGACTCCTCCGAGGAACGTAGCTATGAAATAATAATGGAGGTGTTGGTGGTGGTGGTGGAGGTGGAGTACTAGCGCACGTCAGAGTCCCTCTCGAGGATTAAAGAACGCGGCTGGCTCTGCTGGCTCCGGTCCCTGCGAGGAATCCTTGAAATTAAAACGTCTACGACGAGCCGGGGTCGAGCCCGACCGGCAGCGGCTTTAAACGGCACACGACAAAGAGCCGAGGCGCGATCCGTCCTCGACTCCGGCTCGTAACTCATCGCCTAGTAGGGTGTCCCGATAGCCGCTAGCTCGACGTCGGATTTCAGTTTCGATTTCAACCGTCCGAGCGACGCTGCTCCTGCTCCAGCTCCCGCACCAGCTCCCGCGTGCGCTGCTAGTCCATGAATCTCGCGACGATTACGATTACGATCACACGCGCCACTCCGCCCGCCCCTTCTCTAACGGGTCAGTGAGACCGGTAATAATGAGATGGGCGGGAGAGGGGTGAGGAGAGGGGTGAGGAGGGCCAGTCGCACGATTGCGGCGATAGGCGCGGACGAGTAAAGGACGTCGAATAAAGACAGCGGCGCACGATTCGCGCCGTCGATCCCCAGTGAGAGGCAGAGGGGCACACGTACACGCGCACAGAGGCAATATGGGTGGAGCATTGGAGCATTCGCGCATACAGTGTAGGACGGGGTAATTGGTATAGGAAACAAAACGTTGCATTTTATGGGTTATTTTGACAGAGGGGTGGCGGTAGGGTGGAGCGGTTGATGCGGGCGAGGATTGGGATGAGGGGGGGGGGCTTCCCCTCTCGCAAGCCATAAGGAATTTTTCTCCTCGCTCCCCATCCCCCTTCCCCTTCCCATTCCACCCTTTCGCCTTTCCCCCCTCGCGTTTTATTGTTTCCGAAAGATAACTTACGATTCTTTCGTAGTTGGTATTTAGAAAAATGTCATTTCCAGTAGAGGAATTCAGAGATATGGGCAATAAGACGCTGGACGCCTGCGACAGGTGAGCTTCAATACGAATGTGGCAAATGCAATGTTAATTATTAGGCTCGGCCTTGACTTGCCACCTTTTTTTTCCCTTCATTTTTTTTCTCCTCATTTTCTCTCTTTTATTATTTTTCTCTTCTCCTTTTTGCCTCTTTGTACGTACGTACGCGTACGTACGTACACACCGAGAGACACAGAGAGAGACACAGAGAGAGACAGAGAGAGAGACACACAAAGAGAGACAGAGAGAGACACAGAGAGAGAGGTTGGCCGCCTCCGGTATATTGGGACCATTTACTTTGTAACAAAATCGTGAGTTTACCCAATATGCTCGCTTTAATCAATCATGCTTTTAATATTTCCATTGCTGTACGTACGGCTCTTGCGTAATAACACCTTTCAGTTTATTTGTCCGAAGCATGCACTTACTTTAAGGACCACACTGCAAGCCTTTTAAAATATCTCCCAATAAATCCAGGAGCCTTATTTTTACTTGGCTGTAAATTTTCCGGGGGCCTTATCACGTTTAAGACAAAAAACGAAAAGAAAGAAAGAAAGAAAGAAAGAAAGAAAAAAAAAGAAAGCCATCGCGATTATATTAGACGAGCTCTTTGGAGCAAAGTAAAAGTTTTCCCATAATTATAATTTAATGCTCAATGCTAAGTCCCATGGGACGGGTGTGTCTGATACGATTCTTGGAGATCCATTTCCATTGCCGATGTTTTAAAACGATTAGCCGCGGGAGGAGATTGGCTTTTCCAGCATTTAAAATACCGCCGTTACTTTACGAAGCTCACCTTTCTCGCATATTCTCACCTCGAGTGGGACTGCCGCTCCCGCGCGCTCGGTCTACCCTAATTTTCCCCATTTTATCGACACTTTTACTATGAAAAGTACATTTTCAGATTCGCAATTACGGACCCGGTGTACTTTAAATGAAATTTTATACCCGGCCCCGGGCATAATTTATAACCCGTGGAATGCCAAGCCGCGATACACCATTAATAATTATAATGCACGTTTCTACGTTTCACGTACGCACGCGAACGAACGAATGAACGAGCGACAGTCGACAGTCGATAGTCGATAGCCGATACCCGATACCCGATACCCGATAGCCGATAGCCGTTACTCGATAGTCAATGCGTTAGTTTGTGCTTTTTCACAAAGCTATCGCACTCGTAATTGTAGCATAAATCCGAAAATTGCCTTTCAAAGCGTGTTAATTGTTAAATGTAACGTCTAACAAGATATAATGTAGGCCGTTTAAAAGACTTTCCTCCCCAATTACACTACTGCTAGAGCTAACGATTCATAGATCGGCACTGCGGGAATTCCGCGTACCGTCACCATCACTACACACGCCATGGTATTTGCCGGTGGGCGGTGGGCGTGGGAGAGGATCGTCGTCGTCGTCGTCGTCGTCGTGGAGGAGGAGGAGGTGGAGGAGGAGGAGGTGGAGGATGGGGATGCTCGCGCGAAAGCGCCTTCTGCCCTGGCAAATGGTATTTGCGCCCCGTAAATTGACAACAACAGGGACATTTCGGGTCTTAAACGGCCGTTTAGTGGCGCATTGCCGGCGAAGGGAAAGGGGACTGAGCTCGAGGTCCACGTCGGGAGGTATCGCATGCACATTTGGCCGGGGGAACACCGACTCAGAAAACTAATCGTACCAGGCTCGACTCCTTCATCCCCGGGCTTTCGTTCCTTTCATTAGGCGTTTTCAGCACCCTCCCGCCCCCTCCAGCCCGTTGCTCCCACCGCCACTTCGAACGATTCGACCCACGCGCGCGTTCCTCCAGATACTCGGACCACCCCGTGCACAATAGCTCCACTGTTCTATTTTGCTCTCGTTCCATTCGTTTATCCTTGATATTTTTCAATTTCCTCCTTTTTTTTTTTTTTGTTGTTTCTTGTTTTGTTTATACCTTGGCACGCGCTCGTTCCTCCCGGGGATTCCGCGACCCCGGACGACTCCGCTACTGTCGTAGCGGACGGGGGAACCCCAATAAGCCCCAATAACCCCCAATAACCCCCAATAACCCCCAATAACCCTCTGCGACGATCCTCTAAAGCCCCCTTTTGCCGCATACCAATGGAATCTACGACGAGGATGATGTTCTCGAGGTGGGGAGTACAACGACGGCTGAATGATTTGAAAAGTAAAAGCAGGAGCAGGAGCGATCGAGGGACCGAGGCCGCTGCCAGGCCTCTGTACAAGGCCTCGCCCCGCTCATTATCGTTGGCTCATGTAATGTAACGACGTTTGAAATAATTATGTCATTGGTAAAGCTACCGTATCTGCTATAGCCAATTGAATTCCCTCGGTCGGAACGGAGCAAATTATCTTGCCGTCCGGCCCCGTTTAATAATACGATTTTAACGGGGCCGCACAGGACGTTTCGGTGGATCCTTCTTTATTTAATTTAAGGCGTAAGAGCGCCCGGCGAAACTCTTGTCCCGATAGGGACTAAATATGTTTAGTGGCGCGCTGCGTGGGCAGACTGTCGTCGGCGAGAACCGTCGGTTTAGAGAACATTTTAGAGCGATTGACAAAGTGACCTCGTCGCCTCGCTATCCCCCGCGCCCCCGGACTGAATATAATAGCCTTGTCATGCAAGTGTGAGAGGACTTTGTTTTTCCGATTGACTTGCTCTTGTCATCGATACTCCTTCGACAAAGGCTTTATTTTCTTAATTTTCTCGTCGATGACGCCCACCCCCGACCCCCCGACCACCCCCCGACCCCCACCCCGACCGCCCGCCCGCCCGCTCATTCCGTCTATTCGCACTCTATTAAACTTGCTTCTGTCCGCGTACGCTTTTATTGCTTGTGAAAGTAAATGCCGGTTACCAGACGCATGCACCGACCGATACGATCGGGTGAGTGAGTCCACTCTACTGACTCCCGATACGAATTTCATCTTCGATACGTTACACGTAATCTCGAGCAGTGCTTTCTCTGTGAATAAGCTCTGGAAGCGCTGCTCCGTCGATAATACAGATCTTGACGTACTCCACGACCGTAAGACCGTCATTTAATAATAGAGTGGATTTCTTTTAACGCTATTTCCAACTCCACGGCCATGCGCCTTCTTCAAGATCTATTATTAATTATCTCTAATAATAAGGTAATGACATTCGCCGAGTTTCGAAACCCTAAGACCATTAAAGTGTTGGCATCGCGTCGTTTAACGACTTGTATAGTATATAAATGACGGTGAAAAATAGGGTCCCAGAGCCAAGTATAAGGCCGAGAACGTACGCGTTTTTCTAGACCGCTGGGCAGCGGGTGAGGGCGAGGTAACGCGACCGAGAGAGAGATAGAGAGAGAGAGAGAGAGAGAGAGAGAGAGAGAGAGTGAGAGATACATAGATACATAGATAGATAGAGAGAGAGAGAGAGATGGAGGGGTGGGGGCGGAGGCTAACTTTGTTAACGCACGTATATATACATTGTATGAGAAGGGGAGAGAGGAGGGGGTAAGCGAAATTGGCATCGCGCGCGTGGGAGTGGAGTTTCATATGAAATACACACGACGTTTACTGCTCCGCGTGCCGAGACGGGAGAAAAGACAGAGAGGTAGAGGAGACACGCTCGTGTGAGCGAGAGGGAGAGAGGAGTGCGTGCGGGCGGACGGGCTCCGTTGTGTGTGCACACGCATAAGCGCGCGGCCGGCCCTGCCTCCTCGCGGAGGAGGCGGGAGATTTTGAAGAATGGGAGAATTTATTGGAACTTTTGAATTTAGTTTGGCTGTTACGATGATAGGCGATGGCATGCAGATGAACGATTTTAAATCGTTCCGTCCTTGTTCAGCCTGCAGTGGTCGGCCGGCCGGCCGGTCGGCCAGCTCCTACTCTTCGATTTCGTGCAAGAACCTCTTCGGCTGAGATTTTTAGGTTTAAATAACCACGACCTCCACGACCCTTCTCTCGCTTTTTGTTCTCGCTTTTGCCGAAAGAGTACAATACTCCCCCCCCCTGCCCCGTTAGTTATTACGATGCTTTAAGAAAATGAAAGTATTTTATAGATCCCCGGCGAGGGCTCCGGAGCTACATTATAGATCGCCGCTTGTACGACGAGTGCCAGCTCTTTTCTGAATTCTATAATTCGGATGCCGATGCTGGGGAGGTTAAAAGAATTTTAATTGACGAGTTTGGTTTCGGATAAGCATTATCGTGAGAAAAGATGTCGCCCGAAGGTCGCCGTTGTCGGTGGGTGAGCTGCTGCCACGATTCCGATGTCGCCACCGGACAACTTGAAGATCTCGGATCGATAATACTGCGGTGGGTAATGGCTCGACTTTGAACAAGGCTTTTGAACAAGACGTAGGGAAGGGAAGGCAGAAGCACAAAGCACGCGGGCACCCGGAGATTACTCTGGATACGCGAGCAATATAAATAGATCGTTGCACATGGCTTATAAACGCACGTGGAAAGAAAGAAAGAAAGGGGGGACGGGGCGAGGGGCGGGAGGGGGGGCGATGGCGGGGGTGTTGAGACGGGGCAGGGGTTCGTTGATGAGGAAGGAGGCGGTCTCCAGAGGATGGGGAGAAGACGCGAATATAACAGTGTTACAATGTGCTTTATAATCTCGTTAGGATTTCGCGGAAATATTGGAGTAATTTACGATCCGTCGCTGGTTAAACTGTTTGTCTATTCCTCGCGCGTGTCTGCGCGCGACCGGAAAGGAAGTCTTTTAAACTTTTACACCTCCTTCACCCGGCAGCGTCGCTCCACCGGGACCAGGCGCGCCCTCGCCTCAGCCAGCAGCAGTCGGCCAGGGCTCGAGCCAAAACGTCACTGCCGCCACCGCCCGCCCCTCCCCCCCGCCTTCTTCATCGTCAAAACGACGAGGAATTTCGACGAGAAATTTTACGAGGGACGAAATATCTCGTCGCTTCTCTCACGGAGTCTGGTGCGAGCGGGGGGATGGGGGTAGGGGTGGGGGTGGGGAGGACGACCGCTACTACCTGGTTTCTTTTCTCTTTTTGCTTGCATCGGGAGCCGCGACTACCCGATACTCGGATGCCTAATGGCCGAAGACGCTGAGTGCGATTATAAAAATGACGTGTTAAATGACGCGCTCCGTGTCTTATGCCCAACAAATGTTTAACGCCTATCTTCGCCACCGCCACCGCCACCCCACCCCCACCGTCACCCCAACGCGGTCCTCGACGAATAAATTATTATCCCCGTATAGGCTCCGCTCATTTGGTCCTCATTTGGCTGCAAGACATCTCCACGGCTAAGAGTACGGGCTGCGAGTACAGGTCCGGCCGGCCATTTCCTCCCTTTCCCCTTTCTCTGGCCTCGGTATATCCCTTTCGGATCCTCTAATCAGCGGAAGCGTCAAGCCGCCTTTATTCCCTAGACAAGCGATAGATTTCCTCGAGCCGAAAATATACACTCGGCTCTCGGCTGCTATTAAAACGGTATTCTTAAACCGAGCGATCCAGAGCCAGTCGTCGTAAATCTTCCTTAATTAAAAATTAATCTCTCGCGCGGACGTTATCTAATGTCCAGGCCTGTTATGGGGATAAAGCTCGGATGCCGGCAACGGAAGCAACAACGACAACAACGACAACGACAACGACAACGACGACGACGACGAGGACGAGGACGAGGACGAGGACGAGGACGAGTACGACAGGAGCCAAGAGGAACGCGAGGAGAAGAAGAGTCGCATTTATCGGAAGTAAAGTAGGGGCGAAGCGAAGCAGAGGGAGTTGGACTCGTTCCCAAGTCGCCAAAGAGTCTCGGAGCTCCGAGTGCCAGACTTACGAGGAGGGCAGCTGGGCAGGAGGTGGGGGACATGGCACGGCGTGGGCAGGGGCGACAAAGACCCGCTAGAATCGAGATAAAAGAAAAATTAGAGTCCTTTAGGAGAGACGGTGGTCGGTCTCGCATCTTGCCTCGCTTCCATGGGGTCTCCCATAAAAGTCTTCAACGCCGACGCCTTTTGCGAAATTTGTGGCTCGCTCTTGGATTAATTTTAACGCGAACGACGAAAAGGGAGATTGAGTGCATCGTTAAACGCTGCGCGCAGAATAAAAAGAAAGAATGAGAGGTGGTGGCCGTGCGCGTGCGCGTGTGTGTGTGTGCGTGTGCGTGTGC
This sequence comes from Ceratosolen fusciceps, assembly GCA_018883505.1. Classification (NCBI taxonomy): domain Eukaryota; kingdom Metazoa; phylum Arthropoda; class Insecta; order Hymenoptera; family Agaonidae; genus Ceratosolen; species Ceratosolen fusciceps. The sequence continues at coordinate 1,178,346 of RCIC01000013.1, read as the reverse complement.
GTGTGGGGTGGGGTGGGGGCTTAGGACGGGGCTTAGAAGGGACCGAGGATGGGCCGAGGATGGGCCGTGGACGGGTCGGGGAACGGACGGGGGCCTAGGAGGCGAGGGAACGACGACTCTCCCACCGAAGCGGAGAGAAAGATCGAGCAGCGACTGACTCCCCCCATCCCCCTCCCCCCAACGGCCCGAACCGAATGGCAGATCCCCGATCGAGCCGTTCGCGCTCTCGATTATTATGACTGCGCGATAAATATCCATAAAGATGAGATATGCCCAATATTTTTAGGCTTCCAGTTCCAGCTCGTCCTTTTTCTTCCCCCCTCGCATTGGCGGGCAGTCTGCCGGGGAGTCGGGGGTGTATGGGCCGCTACGCCAACTCCATCTCCGACGCTGCGCCTTTTTTATTGGGACGATTTTTGTTTTACGAGATTAGGGGATTGCGAGTCGAGGATGAAACAGAGCCGAAGTTTTTATTGGCCCACTGGACTTTCTCTCTCTCTCTCTCTCTCTCTCCCTCTCTCTCTCCCTCTCTCTATCTCTATATCTCTATCTATCTCTATCTATCTCTCTATATCTCTGCTCCCGCTCTCGACTTTATACTCTTTGATTACAAATTCGGAAATACACAGCATTTCGGCGCTGCTTCTGATAGATTCACGGCCGTATTTTACCCGTTTTAATGCGATATTGTATAGATTATTGTCATTCGGGGATCCACAGTCGATACAATGTTCTCGGGTGTTATTCAATTGCTCGTTCTCGCAGACGAAGCTTTTACGATCTCCTCTCCATCTCCGCCGCATAAAATCATATTAATTTGAATAATTACTCGGGATATTTCTATCCTCGGTCCTCCTCCTACTCCTCCTCCTCCTCCTCCTCCTTCTCCTCCTCCATCACCATCACCTTCACCGTCACGACTTTACGAAACTTTGTTTCACGATAAACCGACAAGGACGACGACGACTACGACGACGACTACGACGACGACTACGACGACGACGACGACGGCGGTGCTCTTATCGTCGCGACGCACACGACTCGTTGGCAACACGATTGTCGAATTATCGAGACAGTAACTGATTGACAAAACGCAAGTCCGGCTCTTATGGCTCATCTGGGCCCTACACTTTATCCAAAACGAGAAAGAAACGCTGAAATTTAGCGATGAAAATTTATACTGTCAGGAATGTGGAAGGTGTGAGGAGGGGCTGCTCCGGGTCACGGACCCCTTGTCCCGCTTGTCGTACGCACCCCAAGGAATTTCACGAGCACGGCATTGAAATCTTCGTACGCGTCCCCCTCTCATCTCCGCCCAACGAACAATAGAGCATCATCGGCCACCCTCGTACACGGAGCTATAAGAGATAGAGATAGAGAGAGAGGGTGGGTGGGGAGGAAGAACCACCTGTTGAGTCGTCTCTCTCTCCCTCGTCTTTTTCACCCTCCTATGTTGCTGGTGGAAAAGCTCGCTCGCTCGCTCGCTCGCTTATCCTAACATTCATTGACATCCGAGCACGAATCTTACACACAATCATCTCATAATAAGCTTTGTACTTTACCCCCGAATCCTTAACGGCCCCCCCCTCATACAATTATATTATCGTAATCCCCCCCTTTTTCTTATTTTACGAGCGCGAATCAACTAGTTGTTCCTAATATTTCAATCGACTATTTACGCGGATATAAATCAATAGTGTCGGTAATGGGAGAAGAAATAAGCGATGCTCTAGTAATGGGGGCTCATTGGGGTTATTATGGCCGTGGCGGGCCATTTTATACGAGAAGCAGAAGAAGAAGCAGAAGAAGAAGCAGAAGAAGAAGAAGAAGAAGAAGAAGAAGATGAGGAAGAGGAGGAGGAAATCGAAGTTAGTCGATCCGCGAGTCGGAGCTTCGTCGGAGCTTCGTCGGAACGATCTACTTCCCGATGATTTATTTCCCGGTACTCGAGTGGGGGGGACAAGCTCTTAATCCGGAAAAAGAAAGCATCGCCGCCGAAGCGGTAACGCAAGGTCTTCACCCGAGATGATCCCCGTCACAGGGTATAGACAAAACACTGCATTACTCTTTCTCAACCTACCTACTTTATCCCATAAGGTCTTTGATATATAAATCGATGCGTACCTATATATATATATATATATATATGTATATACGTATATATACATGAGCACGTAGAACATAAATAGAAAAACAAAAGGGACGGGGGTCGGGCGGCGGAGGAGGAGGAGGAGGAGGAGGAACGCGGCGATGAGACAAAGCGAGCGAGCGGCAGGGAGGGGCTGCTGATCCGGGAGTAATTGAAAAATGCCAATTTCATGGTAAATTGATCACTGGCTCTTCCTGCAAGCAATCTTCATGGCGTTTCCTTCATTTGTGCTTTGCGGTGATGCCCATGGAAGGAGGGAAATATTGCGTTCCTCGAGAGGACAGGCCGCCAACTTCCGACAGCCCCGTCTCCGAGCCTAGCGGGAGCGGGAGCGGGAGCGGGAGAGAGAAAATACAGAGTCATCCTCGTCTCGAGAGTCCTCATCCTCTCAAATAAATCAGATTCGATTAATCAGCACCTCCGATCGCTCGACACCCTCCCTCTCCCTCCTTCACCCCCGTCGGCCGCTCTGGCAGCAGCGGCAGGGCACCCCCGGGTTCCCCGGGTCGCAAGGGCGCGGCCTCTGAATAATTTCGGCCGAGTGCCCGCGGGATCTCGGCGACGTGGGTGGCCCGGACATTTCTCAAAGCCGATTGCCAACAGACCCGGCCGATCAGCTCTTATTAGAAACACGCGCTCCCCGGCTAATTATAATTGTACAGATGTTGGGAGCGACACCCGACGAGCGAGATTAATTTCCCCCGGTGTTTTCTAACACTTTGTACATATCGCTTACAATGTCTCGTGCGAGCCAGGAGGCGGCACCCGGCTCACTCCCGCCCCCTCCGCCCGCCGACCGCACGACCCTCTTGCGTCCCTCTTGTCGCGAGCATTTTGCCAGTCACGGCGAGGACTCACGACGCCGACGACGACGACGACGACGACGACGACGACGACGGCTTGGTTGCGTGTCAGTGACACGGGCCAGTCAGAGCGTATCGCGCTTTCGATAAAGTTCGATAGAGGCCCAATTATCGGGGCCCCGGCACTCGGCAATCAATGCAGACAGCACTTTGCATCTACGTCTCGGGCTACGAGTACGGCGGGAGTAGGCGGCAAGGAACAAGGAACGAGGAACGAGGAACGTGGAATACGGTTCACGAGTAGTTATGGCCCCGATGGAGAGTGGGCGCAGCGTGGGTCACCACCGGTAAATAAGCGAGAGTCAGTGTCGGGGGGGGCGGGAGGAAATAGGGGGGTGTTGGGGTGGGGTGGGGTGGGGGAAGAGAACGGGGCGTCGCGCGAGCCTTGTCAAGCGAGTTATAAAGCCCGTGACGTTTAAGGGCCGCCTTTATAAGGAGGGAGGGGTCGCGGGGGCAGAGCGGAATCCCTTTGAGCGGCTGCTGCGCGTGAAACGCATCGCATTATATACGTGCGCGCGTCGCGCACCTCGCATAGCCCGACGACAATAAAATCTTCAAATAATATCGCGAGCGATTAACCACGCTTACGGTCCTCTATATGCTCCTCCTCCCGCTCCTTCCCCTGCCCACTCCTTCTCGTCGGAGGGCTCGCGTTCTCGACCCTCCCCGCCCCCTTGCCCCGACCATTATATTCCCTTCCCGAATTAAAATCCGCCTGGTGACGGGGACCCGCGGGGCTTGCGAGGTCGAGACTCCCTGCTAGAGCCGACGACTCGACGATCGGTTTCCGAGAAATCACCGCTGCCTTCGACACGTGTTAAGCTAAATTGCTCTGACGTGGTGGTGGTGGTGGGGGGTGGGGGTGGGCGACGACGACGACTACGACGACTACGACGACTACGATACTTCCCCGGATCCGCGACTTCAAACACGAGACATTAGCCGAGTCGAGCCGAAAGGAGCCGAGCCGAGCCGAGCCGAGCCGAGCAGAGCACATGTGTCAGAAGACCCCAATAACCTTCCCGCAGTGCGCATTAAACTAATAATCGCTTACCGGCCTCTATCCCTCTTCTCTAAATACATCGGCTACTCGAGAGTAAAGCGTTGGGGGGGGGGGCGAGCAGAAGTTCTTTGATAGATTTTACGAGGTGGTTTGATTCGCTTGGTCGATCCGCGACACGACCGCCTCCGCACGTGTGACGATCCGCATTAAAACCTCGCTCCGCGCCTCCACCCCTGCCCCGACCCCCTCTCACAAGCCCGCCCGGCTTTGTTCATTAATCGCCGGCAGAGCGCTGCGAGAGCCTGCGTGGGAGAGGGAGAGAGCGAGGGTGGGATATAAAAGGAGGGACGGGAAGGGGACGATGGGGGGAGATCGCGAGCCCCTCGTCGCATTATGAAGAGCGCGTTAAAGGAGAAGGAGAAATCTAAAGACAGTGAAGAAATGCGTAATTAAACTTTATGGACACTTGGGTAGGAATTTTATTGAATGGAATTAGGATCACGTTACATAGTCTTAGCGAAGCTCGCCGAATGGGGCGTAGGGAGGGAGCGAGGGATGAGAAAATCGAGGCCCGTTCCCTAGGACTGACTCGCGCGTTGTATTCTTCTACCTTTACTCGGAGCCCCTTTGCGATTGTGTCTCCGTGGTAGCGGCGTTCACCCACACCAGCAGCATATCCAGCAGCATATAACCTCAGATATTTCGCTAGATTGAAGCTCGCTGCTTATGGCATGGGTACCGACTTTATGTTCGGGTTTTAAACATGTAAATCGCATGCGTCCGATGAAAATGGGGGGAGCATTATTGTTACTGTTACTGTTATTGTTATTGTTATTGTTATTGTTATCTGGTCGTTGACTCGCGGTCACTCGAGCAAATCTATATATATATGTATGCACGTACGTAAGCGTACGGGTCTTCGTAGGTAAGAAACTAGCTGTTCCCTCTGTGCTCCCCGGCCACGCGGCAACGATCTTATCCCAATTCGTCACTAAAGGCTTCGCTTACATTAAACAGAAATACGTAAACGTACTTGCCCAAGAGGGTTTGGTGAGAAATATGCAATAACCCTTGCGGATGCGGCAGTTTTCTTATTTCCCAGAAAGTGAAATTAATTAAAGACCAAGCTCATTAGGAGATGGATAAGGAGGAGGAGGAGGAGGAGGAGGAGGAGGAGGGAGAGGAGATAATGCATTATGAGAGGCAATTAACTGTTTGAATTGGATTAGTTGAGGGTGCAGCGAGTAAGCGCTTGGGGGTGGGTGGGGAGAGGGTCGAATGAATTATTGAATAGGTTATTTTTCACTTACTTGTGTATAATTTAATCGATCCCTCGCGAATCATTAAAATCCACGAGTGGATATTAGCATACAATGCTGAGTAATGAAACGCGAAAGGATATATAAATACTCGTTGGGTACAAAAGGAAGAGACGAGAGAGAGAGAGAGAGAGAGAGAGTCGCGAGGCTCTACGAGTGTCGGGGAGCCAGACAAAAATCAACAACGACTCGATTCTTATGGCACACGTATTAGAAGAGCGAATCGACGCTTAGCGTTCCCTCGTCATAACAATTACAAGAGATCCAGAGACGCACTCGGAATGTAAAATTTGTGTAGGGAGTCGGTCGATCGCGCTCTCTCCCTCCCTCTCCCTCTCTCTCCCTCCCTCTCTCTCTCTCTCACACACACACACACGCACGCACGCACGCACTCTTTATCTCCGTTGGCTCCGTGCGCGCGTGTGGGATGATCTATAAAGGAGGATTTAACGAGGGAAAAAGTTTAACTGCCGCGGTAATTGCGCCGAAAAAGTCCGTGGTGGCGCATCTCTTTTCAATAACTCGGGGCGGTAAGCTGCTTTTGTGAGAGGCGGGTCTGGGAGGTTGAGGCGGGTCTGGGAGGTAGGGGGAAATAGAGCGGGTGCGAAGCAAAGTTAAGTCAACATGAAGCGCGGGTACGGTCCTAAAAGCTCGTAGTAGACGGTGCTCGACAGCGGCAGCGAGTACTTGCCAACAATGTGGCAAGGCTTTGATGTGACGTAAAGCGCGCGCCGCTCGAGCTTTATATTGCGAATGTTAAAGGCCGCGGAGCGTAATGCGCCCCAGGCTCTCGCGGCCTCAAAGATCCTCTTTTCTTTGATGAGCCAGCAGTCCCCAACACGATGTAGCTGTAAATCGTCGTGTACGAGAAGTGACTACGCGGCTTTTTTCCGCGAGGCCCGTCTCTCCCTCTACCCTGGCGGCTTTTTACGATTCCAGTCTGTAATGAGATGATTGATGTACCTACCTACCTACCTACCTACCTACCTACCTCCTCCCGCCGCCCTCTATCCACGAATCCTTGACTTTGACTCGCGAGCTTTGTGCCGTTCTCCCTCCTGCGGGAGCTTTCCCTCCTCTCCCCGCCCCCCCCCCCAACACCACCTACCTCGTGTCCTGGTCTAAGCTTCGTTGTGAACCGCGGTGAAACAATACCCGCCCCCACCCCCAATAACCTCCAGCTCCGAGAACTTTAATTCGTCGATGGCATTTTTTACCTCCACCTACGAGCAGCCGCGTCTTTCGATACAGCCGAGCATTTCAAATGCTATAAATATAAATAGGCCTTTAAGTATAAAAGTCTATTATTAGCTCGACTACATTTACGCCATTCGAGCTTCGAATCTTTTTCTAGTAAATGATTTATCAGAGCGGAATACCGCGTCTTTCCCGGTCTTTCCGATCGGTCTCCCGCCCAAACAAAACATACGTCAAACGCTATATTTTCTCTCGCGTTATTCCAACTTGAATACTTTTATACTTTTAACGTATTCGACTACTATTTTTATTATTGTTGTTATTATTATATATATATATCAATCACGTATATATCGTGCGAGACATGAAGGATGATGATTTCGGTGCAATTGCTCGGAATATATTAACACGGACGGACGGACGGACGGACACCGGGCTCGCAAGGCCGATACGCCATCTGTCTGTAAAATTCTAAATTACATCGGACAAGCTAAAGATGAGATACATCTTTTTCAATGACATTTCTTTCATCCGAATGTCCTAATGAGAAAATGAGAATTTTACAGTAGTGAGAGAGAGAGAGAGGGGGGGGGTTGGAAGAAATTGTCAGAGGGTAAAGGCGAAAATCGAAAAGTAAATTAATATCCATCGAGCGTTCGAAGAAGAATACGAGAATCTGGCCGTTGATATGAAATGACGTGCTAGTGAAATGTATAATGTGTCCCTTGAGATTAGTCGGAGGCGGCTAAACGTAAAAGGTCCTTCGACGGATATAATTTCCCCGGAGGGACGGTGGGAAGCCGAAAAAATGCTTGATTGCGTGGAGGTGTGAATATTAACAATAATGACTACGCGGCTCTTAATAACGTTGTTGTTCTCTGCGTCGATTAAGCGCTGGCCTCAAGCTCTATGAGAGACCTGCAGTTCTTTATCGTCGACGGAGAAGGATAGAAAGCGCAAAAGGAAGCGGATTTCTCAAGGCTCGGATCGATAGATCGAATGCGAAGCTATGAGGAAGGGCTCGAGGGGTTGCAAATGTCGAGTACAATATTATAGCAATAATAAACGTAATAAGCGTCAAGCCGCGGTTCATCGATACCAGAGAGAGAGCGACCCAAGTGTTCGCTCTCCTCCTCCCCCTCCTCGCCGACCAACTCGTTAATTGACAAGGACGTAACGGAGACGAGACGAGACGAGAACCCGGCATTTGTCACAGAGGTTACAGAGCGCTGGGCTAGGGGGTGAGCCGAGGACGAAAGACCCTTAATCTTCTTTCCGTCCCTGTGCGCCGTGGCCGACGTTGGCTCCCGGGGGCGGGGTAGTGACGGGGTACGCGACTCGAGAGGCGAATGGGAAAGCGGCCCGCGGAGACAAATTCAAGATCCGTAACAGGAACACTTGTTTCGTCGTGGGGAGACCAAGTCCTTTGCTTGTCCTTTACTTACGCATCTATGACACCTATCCCTCGTAAGTTCACCCCACCCCCGCTCCCCCACTCACCCGCCCACCCTTCAACCGTCAACATCGGGAATTCGAAGCTCGGGCGCAACAGGAGCATTATATGGAACAAGCTCTCGATGCCGAGCGCGCCGATTTCGAATAAAAATCTTAACTACGTGAGGTTCGCTTTAACTCCCTCCCTCCCCCCTACCGATGGTTGCCCTGGCCACCGCCGCCGCTCTTCCAGCGCGGGACCTAGAGAACGAGTAATAAGAGTCCGCTCACTTAATATAACCGGTTAATGTATTCCCATTAAACCGTACTTGAGAGCTGCTTCATCGGGAGCGTTGGGTGGTTCGTTGCGGTGAGGGGGCAGGGGAGGGGGATAAGCGGGTGGAGGAGGTGTACAAGACCATGCCGAAAATATGCCAAAGAAAAGATGGCGAGAACGCGAGGCCAACGTGTACATGTGTGTGTATATATATATATATATATATATCACGACCCTCCTTCCTCTCCCCCCAACCCCGGAGCGATCGGTACGCCGTGAATTATTAATAAGCAAATTAGCTCCGGAGCTGGAGTGGCGGCGGCCGTTGGCCGCTCGTAATTCACTCTTCCCACGCAAGGAACGCGCGAACCTCCCCCCGGGCGCTCGGGCCTCTCTCTCTATCTCCCTCCCCCCGCGGTACTAATCGTTCGATTCGCGCTCTCCTCTACGGCTTTCCCCCGCATTTTCCGGGCCGCGCATCGGTTACTTAATAGACTTATAAGAGCCACCGCCCCCGCCCCCGCCCCCGCAAACGCCACGCTTTTCAACGTCCTCATTAATGCCCGAGGGAAATTGTATAATCCGTCGCCGGTAGAATTATCGTCGGCATAAATTACTCGCGCTCCAGGATTTATCGCGCGCGCCTCGCTCACGTCACGATGGCTCTTGTCTTGGGAGACATACAGAGACAGAGACAGGGAGTGAGAGAGAGAGAGAGGGAATACGCCAGTCGGCCAAAAGAATTTTCCGGGAGCTCCGGGCATCGGCTTTAATGGCACTTGCCGCTCAGCCGTGGCTGGGTCGAGACCGGAAGAGCCTGGACGATTAATTCGACCGCGCGAACCTCCTTCTGACAGCCCGGCAACTCATTTACACTAATTCGAGCTCATGAGGGGGGAGGGGATACGGCGTGTCGAGGGTGTCATGTCACTCGTGCTGCTGCTGCTGCTGCTGCTGCTGCTGCGAGAATTCGACAATTACGTGTTCGGCTGCCGACTCGTGTTGATGATCCTTTCCCGTGTTTTGGGACTCGACCCCTGTCCCGTCACCAATACCCAGCCCCCTCCTCCGACGAACCACCCCAAGCTCACTCTAAATGCCTCGTTTGACCTGTGAGTCTAGAATGCGCTCTCCCGCAACTCGTCCCTTATTCATCAGGGTCGACATTGAGGGGAAGGAGGGACGAGTCCTGACATTGAATCAATTTGCCATTTGCGGAGAGGCAGGTTAAATCATTAGGAATAGCGAGGACTTGCTCGTGGCGTCGAAGCTCCCACCGGAGAGGAGAGACTCTCATCCTTCTTGCTTACCAGGAAAATCATCGGACGGACCAGGGCGGGCCTTAATTTAGCCCGGGAATATGATTAAAACGCGATCGAGGCAAAATCTGGCGCCCACAGATCTGCGGCATAAGTGAGCAGCTACGGCAACAAAGAGCAGCAACGATGGGACGAGGGCCCGTGTGGGGAGGGGGAGGGGAGGGGAGACGGAGGAGGACTTCAAGACTGAAATAGCAAAGTATCGGGCGCGTCTCTAGTCTTACGAAATTCAAGAGAAATTACCGGCGTCTCACGAGCTCCGGACGATTATACGTGATCACGCGAATTCCGGGACGCGCAGGTATACACAGCACATAGCAGAGTTCCTATAGCGCAAGAGATAGAGAGGGGGGAGGGAGGGGGAGAGTATTCGAAGCAACAGCGGTCGACCTATGTCGATCCGTAGCAGCAACATCGATAACAACAACAACAACAACAACAACAACAACAACAACAACAACAAGAACAAGAACAGAAGAACCAGGAGGAGAGGATGATCGCTACCGCGGTTAGGTCGGGCTCCCGCCGGCAGACTAATCGCCCGAAATTAGCCGAAATACCGCGATGCCCGCAAGCGAAATCTTGCTACCGTGTCTGAGCGTGGATCACCCCCCCGCGCGTCATCCACCCCTGCCTTTTATCCCCTGCCTTCGAGGAATCGGGGCTCCGTCGCGATCGAGACGCCCTCCGCATTATCGCGGTTAGACGCACGCGACCGACGATGGAATTTTTCCTTTTCCTCTCCACCACCCCCACATCACCCTCTGTTATTAATTGGCGCTAATAGTATTGGCGCTAATGGCGCGGGATGGGGTTTGCAGAGGGCCTAGAGATTATCGTCCAGCCTAACCGTAGAAGAACCTCATTCTTTACTAGATATCCGCCCGCTCCCCCTCTGCCGCTCCCCGGCCCCTCGTCCCACTTTACGCGTAGACACCATTTTTTCCATCCTCCTTTTATATTATTATTTCATTCCTTTTTCAACCACTCTTTCCTTTCCTTCTATTTCATTTTTAAATAATTATGAATAACTGCACGGCAATTTTCTGCGGATTTTCCCTGGGCATTTTCTTCGGCTTGGCAAAGATTTTATAACCGAATAATTTCGCGGCGAGCGTGTCCGCGTTGCGTTGTCGAGGAGGAAATTCTTTGAACGATTTCGTATTAAAGTCTACTCGACTTGGTCTCTAATGGAAAACCTTCCTCGGGAGCATTAAAAAATACTCTGCTCATTTCACTAATGCTTTTCACTCAAATTCATGAATATTTTACTGGTTCGATGCGTTAACGCGTCCCTCCCTCCAACTCTCACACTCTCACACTCTCACACTCTCTCTCTCTCTGAGTCTCTCTTTATTTCACTCTTGGCTGAGCGCGGTCAGCGTATTATAAAATATTTGTTTAATGTCCCTCACAGCCAGAGACTGTGAAAATCATTTCCATTTTCAGGTTTGATAATGAGGTGGTGGTTCGCTGTATAGGTGATTCACTGGTTATGGAAATCAGCTAACGGAAACGATCGAGCGATTTTTTCTTCCGAAAATATGAAAGAGATGGTTCGTACTATCCGCCGCCCAACTCCCCCTACCCCTCCCCCCAGCCCCTCTCGCCGCGGCGCCCTTCCAGCCACCGTCGGCGAATCAATTATCGCGCAGGCTCGCCGAGGACTTTTACCGGACTCTTGATATCCGCCCGAGTCGGCGTCGGGCCGCGAGTTTTACGACCTGGCCGGCACTTGGCCTCGTAATGCCGAAGTTGGGCCCAAGTTGGCACGGGGTCTCACTCCTCGCTCGACTTTTACTTTTGCGCGGCGCTATTATTCGAATGAATCGGCACGGCACGGCACGGCGGTCAGGCGCAACCAAGGCGGCGCGAGTTCCTTTACGAGGCTGATAACGGAAAATAGAAATCCGTCGGGCATTAAGCGCACTGTGGAGCTGCTCGGAATAACGAGTCATGGCTTATGCTGCGACGGCATTAGCCCGTACGGGACCACGCGCCATTGCAACGAGAATCGCGTTATTATTGCCGCGCGCTCGCTCACTCGGGCTCTTTCTTTTATTTAGAGCCGCAATGGCCGATCCACGGGAAATTTACATGAGCAAACACTGTGAATAATCGTAAACTCGAGGAGAAACAGCATCGACTCCGATATCTCCTCTTGCATCTCTCTCTCTCTCTCTCTCTCTCGCGCGCGCGCGCTCTTTCAAGGTGAAAGCCGCTTCCTTGGGTGGAATAGCAAATATTATTGGAATAAATATCGCGATTGTGACTACTATTCGTCCCGCCGACGCTGTCCGAATGGAATAATAGCATCCGTCGGCCAGCACCAAAACCTTACCGTTAAATTAATTTAAAAGAAGAAATATGATTACAAAAAGAAAAAAAAAAATAAAGTTTACGACCACGACAATCGCAACGAGGATTGACAAAACGGGAGACTCGGCGAGCTTCGTTTTTTCTCTGCGCGACTCCATCTCCGCTCAGATTATAAAAGAAACGAGGGGAGGGCTCTGTCTGGGGCTTCGCTTGCCGAGCGGCAAATAATTTCGATAATAATCCAAAAGTATTTAAGTTTATAGGGGGCTCGCTCGTTGAGCCCGAGGTTTTCCAATTCCGCCTCGATGTCCTCGCGATACGAGAACAATCGACCGGAAGAGGGTGAGAAAGAGAGAGTCAGAGAGTGTGGCTGATGGAGAGAGAGAGAGAGAGAGAGAGAGAGAGAGAGAGAGAGAAAACAACCAAAGGAAGAAGATGATGAAGAAGATGATGAAGAAGAAGAAGAAGAAGAAGAATGGGGAGAGGGAAGAAGGGGGGGGGCGGGCCTTTTCACGAGTCCGGTCAGGAACAACGAAGAAAAGATCTCTCGGGAGAGGAAAAAAAGCGCAGCATCCATGCGGTCATCGAATCTCCTCTCTGTCGAGAGTTCAATGACGAACGGATCGTAAAACGTCTCTGCCCCCGCTACGGGCACGCGGAGCTTCTCGGAAACCGAGAGAGAAAGCGAATTTTGGCGGCGGCGGTGGCAACGGTGGCGGCTTTGGCCTCACTAGCTCTCTCTCTCTCTCTCTCTCTGTCTCTCTCTCAGTGGTTACCCGCCCCCGCTGGCTTTCGGATGCCTCGGGAAGGATTAACGGCCTGGGGATTACGGTACGGGGAGGCCCAAAGGATTGCGAGGAGCGCGATTTTACGGCCTCGCTCCTGGCGAAGGCCACCACGTAATCCGCGACCGCCCTCAATTTTTCTCAGCCTCCATTTCCTGCCGAAGCATCGGCTGCCGATTAATATTCCCTTTCCAAGTGAAGATTTAGCACTCCCGCTTTCCCATCGGCCGCTCGAACGTTTGCTGCTCTCGGAGTAAACCGGAAGCCGGAGACTCGATCATCCCCGTCCTCGGGTAGTCGAGCTCTTTATAGGCCGAGCGCGAGACTCGAGGGTAAATATATACATACATACATACATACATACATACATACATACATATATATATATATATAAATATATATATAATGACCAGGGCCGGGGAAATTTCGATCGGCCGAGTGATTCGCGCGGGGCCAAAAACCCCATGAGAGCCGGTCTAATTAATCGCGCGCCTCCGAGAAGATTTAAGGCTGCAGCTGATGGGACCACCGGGGCGATGGACCCGGTAAACCGACGAGGCTAACACCGAGACGACGCCCGTAAAGTATATTCCTAGAGTAAGGGCCGCGAAATGGGCCGACGTATTTTCCCACCCGCCCCCGTATTTTTAGATGCCGTCGTCGTCGTCGTCGTCGTCGTCGTCGTCGTCTTCGTCATCTTCGTAGTCGTCGTCATCTTCGTCGTCGTCATCTTCGTCGCGGTTGTTGTCGTTGTCGTTGTCGTTGTCGTTGTCGTTGTCGTCGTCGTTGTCGTTGTCGTAGCCTCGAGGTAGGACGTTTTCGCGATTGGTCGGCAATTTTCTTTCGAAAATCCCGTCGGTCCTTTTCGTCTCGCGCGGACGACGCTCCGCTTCACGTCCCGGGCTCTCCAACGAGCCGCGGAAAATTGTTGAGATTTATAGAGAACGGCTCACCATTGCGCACGGACAATGTCTCGACTCCTCCGCTCATTCTTACATTTATCTTTACGCCCTGTAATAATATTATCGTAGTCCACGGTGCATTTGTCACGGACTAACATAGAAAGACTCGGCTTAATGTACCCTCCCCCCTCCCCCAATAACCCCCCCTGCCCCCCGCATCGCCCGGCAATAAAATTAACAGAAGGATCTCTTACGCGAGCCAACCGCGCGAAATTTCAGTGTCCGTCCACCTCGATCTCGATGCCTCCCTCCCTCCCCCTTCGCCCCTTCTGCCCGATCGACTCGCCCACCTGTGTCGCGGCTTACAACGAGACGACGACAACAATAACAACGGCGACTACGACGACTACGACGACTACGACGACTACGACGACTACGACGACTACGACGACAAGGATAAAAACAGTATAACATAATAATAATGGGATAATGCAACAACGGCCGGGATTTTTAACTTTTATTGCTTCTAATTATTACTACATCTAAAAGCTATAATTTATAAAAGTGAAAGCCGAGTTATTTAAATATCTTGTATTTTATTATTGGCAACGTTTATTGAAGTTGCCGAATGGGAGTAATTTTTAAGTAGCTAATACGACTGCACAAACATATTTATGCAATAAAAATTTCCACAAAACTTAATTATTTAACTATATCCCATTAATATCCCGTATAATTAAGCCACTCGATTTTTATCTCTACTTCGTTTTGCTTCGCTCTTTCCCTTTCAATATCTAAGCATCATCTTTTGCAATGAAAAAGAAATAAAATACTATCGATAAAAATCACAATGGACGTAACGTTATAATTCATTGAAAGCAGTAAAATACATTTTACTCCCAGTAAATACAGCCTGTAAACGCGTGCGCTTGTTAAGATGGGGAGGGGGAGGGGGAGGAGGAGGAGGATGATGAGGAGGGGAGCGAGGTGGAGGAGGAGGGGAGCGAGGCGGAGGAGGAGGAGAAGAAAAAAGGAATGAAAGGAAGAAAAATCAAGAAAAAAAAAAGTACAATAAAGAAGGAGAGGGAAGAGGGACGCAATTGGAGAGTAATTGTTCCGATTGAATTATTCTGTTTTCATTCGTTTTAAATGGCCTCGCGTTATCTGTGCTGCGCTTTAAACGAGATCGGAGAGGAAAATTGGAGGAAAGGGGGGGGGATGGGGATAAGTTTGACCGCGATCGATCTACGGCGAGGCTTAGCGTAATCGGGTCCTTTTCAATAATAACGTAATGGACTACTCGATCGGCGATCGAGATTGATTAACCACCTCAATGCCGAATTTAATTACTTTTCGATATTATCCGCAATTATCGCCGCATAAAATACGAAACAATTTAACTGGAACTCGGAATGCAATGCCTTTTCTTGCCTTTCTTGCTATTATTATCATTATCCTTATTGTTTTTTGTTTTGTTTTCTTTTTTTTCCCTCTTCATTTCTTTTACTCGCCGCGATCGCGCGGGTTTGTTTGTTCTCAAATACTTTGCCGATGCGCTCATACAGTGTACGCGCGGATTTTATTACTCGGCAATTTATGGTGTGTTTTATAAGAAAATTACAACGTATGACGAAAGATCGGCGAATGCGAGGAGGGGGATGGAGGGCCGTGCGGCGGCTTGGTAGGGGCTGGGTGAGGTGGTGGAGGGGTGAAGGGGGTCGATGGGGGGGGGGAGGAACGCACGTACGTACGAGATAGAACGAGCGTTGGTAAGAGAAATAAATACTTGCGCGGCTGGATGTATGCAATATATGACATATCTCAAGGCATTTTTCTAAATTAAACTTAAATATTATGCATAAAATTTAATATCCCATGTCGAAAGATCGGAGCTTCAATGAAACCTTACATTCAGTTGTATCGAATTAACCTTTGGCTGAATAATGACAGAACAATAGTAACATGGTAAATGGGCGAATTAATTTAAATATTAATACCGAGAGTCGAGTTCTATAATATTACAAATCATAATTTACTCTGACTTACGGTTATAATTTATGATCATCGGGTGGGGTGGGGTGGAGTGGAGTGAGGGCGCGTGGTGGGGTGGGGCGGGGTAGTTACATCTACCGAGCGACCTGGCGAGAGACAGAGACGGATAGATACAGAGAGAGAGAGAGAGAGAGAGAGAGAAATATTAAATTAATACACGCGGAGGATCGATTAAAATTCCTCCAGAGAGTATTACGCAGGCGGGGAGCGCGAGTGATCGGCCCCGAGTGCACGTAGAGACATATGTGACCGAGAGGTTTAATTGGAAAGGGTGACAAAAAAAAAATGCGGTCTACAGTCGGTTTTCACGAATCGTTGTTCGGTTTTGTTCCCTCGTAGGCCAGGGAGTCCTGCCGCGGAGGTGGTTGCGCGGGGATAAGGAACGGTGTCGAGGGGGTGGGGGGGGGGGTGGGGGGGCATTACTGACAAGTCAATCGAATGGCGCAGGCACGGTTACGCGCAGCGCGGCTCAAAGCGCACCCAGAGAGCGGTCACCCTCTCGGGAAAGCGCCCTCTCCTCGTATTCAAAGACTTTGGTCAATTAGCCGCGGCCACGAGCGCCCGGAGAAAATCCCGCAGCCCGTTGTTGTAACTCTTTCGGGGCGTTCATTAGTAGTCGGGCGCTCGCTCGCTCGGCTGACAAGTTAATTCACCGCGGCGTTGCATTACGCCCGAACAATGTGTCGCGTCTCAATAAGCCCGGGCGCGTACGTGCCTCCGAGGCAAAATACCAAATAACCGCGTATGCGCGCGCGCGCTCCCTCAGAGAGGGAGAGAGAGAGAGAGAGAGAGAGTGCGCGTGTGTATGTGGTCGTCGAGGCACACGGGCCTGCCTTTGTTCTATCGCGGCGAGGGAATTAATTTCGCCGACCGGAGCGGCGCGTTACGCCTATCGCGCGCGCGGATTCCTGTTTAACGTTTTATTTGGACCACCACCACCACCACCACCTCCTCCTCCTCTCGGCCCGCTCCGCCCGCCAACCGAGCCAGGCCGCTCTCTTTCTTCCTTTCCTCCGTTCGCTACTTCCTCCTCCTCCACCTCCTCCTCTTTTTTTTATTCCAAAAGGTTGCGTACACGCGTCGAGTTGAGCGCCCGTGTGGAGGAATTATTATTATAAGCGCGTTCCTTTTCACGGAACTGGAAGGAGGCGCACTCGGGAGAATCGGAGCCCGCGCGCCCTTTTCGAACTCTAATTGAGCTCGGCTCCTAGGCAAATGGCCCGGGTTATTGGGGTTATAGGGGGGGTGGGAGGAGGGCTATTTCGTGAAAACGGTTGGCGGCTCCCGGACCCCGCTCTCTAACGTTCCCGGAATAGGTAGGTCGTCTCCACGGACGGGATAACTGGACGGCCACCGAGATAACGCCGCTGCACGTGACGTGACGTGTACGACGACTACGACGACTACGGCGACGACGACGACGACGACGACGACGACCCGCGTCATTCGGTAGATGGGCGAAAATTGAGTCCCGAAGCCCCGTAGCCGCCACCCACCTCGAGCAAACTAATTGCAGCAGAAGGTCTCGGGCGGCTCACCGGCTGAACGGCATCTCTTTCTCCTCCCCCCCCAACCCCAATAACCCCGTTGTTACATCTCGTTTGCGACACTTTTCGTTTTCGACCTACGGCGAACCGTCGCGGATAAGAGAAGTGCGGATCGACCTGGAATGCGCGGCCCCGCAAGAGCGTTGCAACAACGACTGACGCAACGACGCCCGGGAGAAAGTGAAATCCAGCCGTTTTTAGGATGAAAGTCCCGCGAACTTGGCTTTTCTCTCCACCTCTTCTTTGCCTCCCGCCCACAGCAGCAGCAGCAGCAGCAGCAGCAGCAGCCTACTGTCGCCCTGACGCTTCAACTGCTCCGCACGAAAAGTCGGTCTCCCTCACCTCCCCCATCCCTCCCGACCGGCCGCCGCCGCCGCCGCCGCCTCATTATTATTTTATGATTAATCGTAAAACACGTTGCATGACAAGTCGGATATTAAATTTCATCATCAGCGCGGGCAACGAGATCATGCATGCACCTCTATAAAATAACGCGTATCGCAATCATTGATTCAAATTAGTTCATACTCTTTCGTCCTCTTGCGTTACCTCATCCCGTCCCCGTCTACCCGCTCCCTCCGCTCCCCCTCTCATTCCGCCCCTCCGCTCCGCCTACACCCCGCCTCCTGTCCTCGACCGCCATACAATTCCAACCACCTTGGTTCATTACCTCAAGCAAACTTTCATTACCTGGGCCCTCCACCACCACCACCACCACCACCCCATACCCCCCATCCCCCCCCCGAACCCACTCCTCCGCGGCGGTGCCGGGGCGAGGCCACTAATCTTTAATAACAATTTTATAACACTCGCAATACATAAAATTAATTGTCTTCAATTTATAATTCATGATATTGTTGGCGAGGGTAAGGGAAAGCGATGTTCCTGCGCCTTGGCAATCTATATTTTACGAGACGCGAGAGCGAAAACTTGTCGAGCGCGCGAACTCGCTTTATTTTTAATATTTACTCGTCCGCATCACTTATCCCCTCAATAAGAAGGAGCGAGGGACAGGACACGGGGGGGGGAGGAGCGGTTACCGAGGGAAAGGTTCGCGAGCGTCGGAGCGCTTTTTAACAGTCGGCGGCGCGATTCGCCGACTCTCCTCTCCGTCTCCCCCGCCGCCCCACCCCCATTCTCATATCCTCATCGCACCGGTCCGGAGGCTCAAATTATTAATTCCAGGCGCGCGAGAGCTTCTCATCCGAGCCCACAGGGTGGGTAGGCCGCCATACATATTACACCTAATGACATAATCAAATTATCCATCGATCTATCTATTTTGCCTTGCGCTTTACCCGTAGCGGGGGGTGGGGATATATATATATAGAGAGAGAGAGACAGAGACAGAGACAGAGAGAGAGAGAGAGAGAGAGGGGAGGGTAGCCCGCCGCACTCGACGAGCAGCGTCGGGCCCCGTATCCGCCGGGGCTAAAAAGAGCAAAGCCGAAAAAAGGTACACACGGGGAAGGGAGAAGAGGTGCGCGCGCGCGCGAGAGAGAGATTTGCATATTAAACGGCTTGAGATTTATAACCGTCGAGGGAGCGGGAGATAGACTTGGAAATGGTTTAAAGGTGCTAGCAGCTGCATAAACGATAAATAAATGCTGACCGCCTTGCCCCCCCCCGCACCACCCTGCATCCCCCTGCCGACCACCTCCTCCTCCTCGCTCACTCACTCTCTCGCTCAGTCGCTCTCACCCCCAGTCGCTTCGGAGAGCGGACGCGCGCACAACACGATACGCGCGGCTCATTCGTCTGCGAGATATCGATAGATCGATCCGATTTCTCGGAAGTGCCCGACCAGGACCTTTTCCATTCTTATTTTATTCGCTCTTCGTTTCCGTGCAGGCCACCGGTGATACTAGTCCCGCAATCGCGTAATTAAATCGTAATTCGAACCCTGCGCCGATATCGCTCTATCGCCACGTAAAACTAGAGCTCGACACGACTCCTTCGATCTGCTTTCCTGTGGTTTCCCTGCTTTCTCAAGGGTTATTAATTCTCGAAGAAACCGGCGAAAGACGAGTCGACGGTGTATATTTTTCTCTCCCACCCCCCGCCCCCGACCGATACGATATCAAATTAGTCGGGGGATGCCTTGCGACGATGGGGGATGGAGGTAGGCGTCTCTCTGTCTGTCTCAACTAGACCGTCTCCCCCCCTCACCTCCGCTCCTACCGCCTCCCACCCCCTCCGCCCTCGCCGACGGAGACATAATTTTCGATCGTTCGTCGGTAATAAGGGCACAATGCCAGACAGGCACCGAACGAGGTAGTATCGAGTAAAGCAGACCCGACGATATTGCGAGATTACGTAACTGGCGAGTGGGTCGGTGGGTGGGGGAGGGGGCGATAGCCAAGGTATTTCGTCTACAATTATTCAAATGTTTTTTTTTATTCCTATATCTGCCGAGTGGCTTTAATAGTCTCGCGTAGTCTACGAGCGGAGCCTTGCCCGCATTGCCTTTTTATTCGTATCATTGCGCAATTAAAGTAATTGCGAGTTTACCTAACCTCTTCTGGTGGAAATCTTTGAAATAACATGAACGACATGGATGAACGGCTTTCGACTCGAGTGCGCCTTATCCATCACCCATCACCCATCACCCATCACCCATTCACCCATTCACCCATATACCTCGATTATTATCCCACCGTGGCTCGTAATCCTCTGTTGCCGTTGGATCTCGGCGACCGCCACCCCCACCCAACCCCTACGTCCCGCGGACTTTGCTCGGTACGTACGTAAGACTCGCTGGGCGATATTCGTCAGCCTTGACTTCCGTCAGCCAATAGCTAAATCGTGGGCCGAGAAAGCCGAAACAACGATATTTTCACTCGCCGCTCGAATTTCCGGCTTCTCCTTCACTCGGCATTTAAGGGCAGGGGGGGAGCGGGAGGGAGGGAAAGCCGGCTGATCGGAGCCTGTGCGATCGCGTGGGGTTATTGGGGTTGGGGTTGGGGTTGGGGTTGGGGAGGCGGGGGCGGAGGCTCGACGTATCGTAAAGAGCCCGTGCGAGCTTAATGAATTGCAATTAAGTCACGTCCATACATCTATAAATACATGGGGGGGTGAGCGGGGGAGGGTGAGTGGGGCGAGAAGGGCCATATCGAAACGTCAAGTTGATTTGACGAGGTTCGGCTCGGAAAAGTGGGATAAGCGCGGTGTCGGAGTCCGCCCCGGTACCGGAAACCGAAACGCACGGGGCCTCTAATTATAAACATGGCGACTCCGCCATCAATCAACCGCTTCAAGATCCGACGCATCCTCGATCTCCCGCCTCCCCACCTCGTCCAGGGGCCGCTATTATTGTACCGCGTCGGGGGGACCATGCGCCGACGCGATAATAATTAGAGGAAATCGGATCGCGGCTCGTGTCTCCCGCCCCACCCCCCTCCCGCTCGTCCTTTTACGAAGCGTGTCACCACTGGCGAGCCACTTCCTCCTCCCTCCTGCCCTTACTAATTGCCGGCTAATTAATAATCGGGGCGATAGGGGGGGGGGGCACCCGAGACGCATAAAATTCAGCCGTTGCTCGAGGAAGTCGAGTTCGTTATTCACGAGCCCGTATAACCGCGAAAGCCATGAGGAGCTCCGCGCTCACCCGCGTCCATACCGAGGCCATTACACACGGCCCGAGGAAGAAGAAACGCTTTTAAAGCCAGCCGTGTTTATTCTTCCTCCCCCTAAGCCCTCCCCATCCCCCTCCTCGTCATCATCGTCATCCTCCTCCTCCTCCACCCTGCAAGTCTCTTGCTCGCGGTAACGTACTGCGGGGGCTTAGAAAGTAATTAATGTGAATGCAAACCAAACAATGTCCCCGAGCTCTCCCCGGCCTTAACGTATAACCTCTTCCTTTCTAATGAATTACGAATTATCATTAGATACGTTTTACTCTCTGAACGCGACTACTCTCCATTACGCAACTCCCGTCGTTCCCTACCGATCCCGGACTCTCTCTCTCTCTCTCTCTCCGCCCGCCCGCCCCCCCTCGCTTCGCAGCCTCCCTTCCGAGCGCTCGCTCACTTATTTATAAAGAAACGTCAAAATCTTGACGAATCATTCGTTTACTCAGTGCCGCTATTTCAAAGTGAGAGAAAAAGAAAACGACTGAAGAAAGAGAAGCGTCTGTGTGTCTGTATGTGCGTGCGTGCGTGAGAGAGAGAGAGAGAGAGAGAGGACGATGAAGTCCCGATAGTCTTATATTTATCTTTGCTCGAAAAGTCGAAGGAACCGGATTTTATGGATTTTTGAAGTCGAGCCGCGATGCCCAAGGAATCGAGCGAGAGAGAGAGAGAGAGAGAGAGAGAGAGACGCTCTCGAGGGGCTTTTATATACGATAATATTTGACGGAATCTCGCTCTCGATTCTAATTGCGTTTTTTTAGTTGAGCAATTATTTGATTTGATTATAAACCAATAGCCGTCGAGCTAAAATGTTCCTGGAACCCGAGCTATTATTATGGCTGCTCTCCCGCCCCCCGCCCCACCCCACCCTACCACCCACCTTACCGCACCGCGCCGCACCGCGCCCCACCCCCACGGCTTCTTCGCCGTTTATTAATTACAATTTGAAAATCGTTTGAAATTAGTTTAATCAACGGTTTTAGCATTTGAATATTATATTATATACACGAAGGAGCCACAGCAAACAGGCAAAAAAACAGAGAGAAAAAAAACGCAACTAATACGAATAATGAAAAAACGAAGAGTAGAAAACGAGGCAGAAGACAAGGGAAGGAACGTGGAATATTATTACAAGTTTAAGAAGCGGCCCTCGCAACGCAACGCTGATTCAAGGAATTTCACGTACTCGAGTATTTGTTATATAGACGTGTATGTCTGTGTGGGGCAGGACGTAGGGACGCTCGAGATTCGACTCGTCCGCAACGTCGGAGGAACGGCGGCATCGACGATCGCTCGTTATTTATGAGATGAGCGGGGCGGTGGGGCGGTGGGGGGGGCGGAGGGCAGAAGCGAGTCCAGCTCGGCTTTATTGAATTTTCCCGACGTAGGGCGCGGGGCTGCGCGGCTTAGATTCTAATTGAGCACCGAGATGCGTGATATGATAAATGATCCGCTGTCCCTCCCCCCTCCCCCCACGACCCCAACAACCGGCCACTTCTTCCTTTTTCATTATTTGCTGAATTCAATATCTGTCGGGGGAGTCGAGGACACCGGTTGAGTCACTCCCCTCCCCTCTCCTTGGGCAGCCTGCTTCTTCTTAGGGCTTCGCCGCTGCAGCCGCGAACGACAGCGCAGGGACAATTGTAAAGGAGGTCGACGAGAGGAGGAAGCGTTTCGCGAGCCGAAAGATATGCCGAAAGCATGTCACGTTCAGTTGATTTAGTTGGCCGGCTTAGCGGACGAGCAAGGTTGCCAGGGTAAGAAGGTAAAAGAAGATGGTTCGAGATGGTTGGGAGGGAGGAGGGAGGGGGGGGCGGTGACCGAGGAAAGGATCGCTGAAAGGATAGCCGTGTCTTCGGGTCGGGAGTCGCAGCTGCGCCGACGACGCGGTGCCCGCATCGGCGAGTTCCTGGGCAGCGTGAGAAAAGGCGGAAGGCGGAAGGTGGAAGGTGGAAGGTGGAAGGTGGAAGGCGGAAGGCGGAAGGCGAAAGACAAAGGACGTAGAGTCGCGCCGCGAGCCGTTTCCGCCGGCATTGACGCGGCTATGTTAATAATCCCCCTCCCTGCCGCGCAGAGCTAATACGCCCCGAGACGCGTCGAGGTAATTGAGGCAAGAGAATTAAAAGGCCGCGCGTATCGCCACCGAAACGCCTTCCTTCTCCCCTCCCCCCTCCACAGCTCCTTCCTAAGCCTATTCACGCGTGGTGAGCTCGCACGTGACGCATTGCGAATGCCGGCGGTAGTAGTGGCCGTCGCGAATCCAGGGAAGGAAGCGGATCGGCCAGGTGTGATAAGGCACGTGCTCTCCCCCGTACGTCCTCCTCCTCCTCCTCCTCCTCCTGCTGCGCCGCCGCCTCTTCGACCCATTGTCATTCAAATGAAATAAGTCGGCTAGTCCCGAGGAGCGGAATATATTATACGCGTAGCAGGGCCCGCGGTCCTTATCACCAGGTCGTGACCAATACTCCCTACTACTAATCGGAGTCAGGGCGTCGAAATGGCGTCGAAAAGAGAGGTGCGGTACGCTGCCCATTGGGCGCAGCCTAATAATTCTGTACGTGGCGGTGCTTAGCTGCGCTCCTTGTAATACATTGTCCGAAAAAGCGTGGCCCAGCAGCGAAATTATCGGTCGGATAGTCGTTGGGCCGCGGCTGGGACTACTACTACTGCGCACGTTCAAGGTGTCACGGCCGGAGGGGCAGTGGGGGGAGGGGTGAGTGACTCGCCTCGGGTGGCGGATCCGTTACCGAAGCAGCCTCTTCCCGAGCCGAGACACCCAAGATCATCCGGGATACGTAAAGGAGCTCAGAGCGAGCTACCGCCGTAAGTATATGCGCGCGAGTGCGGGAAAATTAAATACTAATACTGTCGAATAATAAATGTACGGGTGTGCGTGACGCTTACCTTTTTTCTGCATGTAACTGAAGAGGTCATCGAGGAACTCCTTCCTCTTGGGGTCGTCATTGATCTCGTACAACTGGAACAGAGAGAGAGTCGCCAATGTGAACAATGAGGCAGATTTTATTGTTCGACGAGGCACGCAATGCCCGCGACGTCGTCAAAGAGTAGAGAGAGGGAGAGAGAGAGAGAGAGAGAGAGAGAGAGAGAGAGAGAGAGAGTGAGAAAGAGGGTGATCGCTGGACGGGGAGGGGGTGAAGAGCAGCGCAGAGCGGATCCGGGGAAAAGCATGCCCTCGTAGCGACAGGCAGATCAGTTAGGCCCGATTATTAATGACAGCGTTTAAGCGCTGGTGTACGCACGCGACCGGGCCCTTCTCGATCGCTCCGGGCCCCTCCTTCCCTCGCGCGCATTATCATATTTGTTATGTACGATGCGCCGTATCTAATCCGAAGGCGTCTAATTGCTTTTATAATGACGATACTGCCGCTGGGGATGGGACCCAGACGCGATCGGTTCCTCTCCCTTCCCCCGCCACCCTTCCTCGTACACGTACACGCTCACGCTCTCTCACTCTCTCACTCTCTCACTCTCTCACTCGCTCTCTCTATCGCGCGCGCGCGCCTGTGCGAATAGACTATTGGTCTTTATTGCCCACCTCGAGCTAAACAACAATGTATTCTCTAATTCGAGACATTCAGCTTTCAATACGATATTAGCCACAATTGTTATTTAAGCTCGGCGGCTCCTATTAGTGGCCCCTTTCTCCCCCCCCCCGAAACCAATAAACTCCCCCTTCCCTTCCCGTGCATTACTCGCGAGAGCGGGCCATCTATCTACGTATCCGTGTGCGCGCATGCTATAACAGAGAGAGAGAGAGAGAGAGAGAGGGGGGGGCGAGAGACGTATACATTGTCAGTGAAGGAATAATATTATACGATGATTTTGAAGAAATCGTTGCTGCGCTACGCCGATTCCGACACTTTTATAACCTCCCGCAATTTATATGCGTACTCACGTCTAATATAACTCAAGCTTTAGTGCCAATAGTTTAATACCCGCGTCGAGTATTCCACCGTCGTTGCAAATATTA
This sequence comes from Ceratosolen fusciceps, assembly GCA_018883505.1. NCBI lineage: Eukaryota > Metazoa > Arthropoda > Insecta > Hymenoptera > Agaonidae > Ceratosolen > Ceratosolen fusciceps. The sequence continues at coordinate 1,153,560 of RCIC01000013.1, read as the reverse complement.
CGAAATTTATCATTCAATTTTTGAATAAATAAATAAGCTAGGCCATTCCTATGCAGGCCCTCGCAATTTCCATTTACAATATGCGCAATACAAAGAAGCCAGAGTCATAATGCTATTCAAAGCTACGTGCACCCTACAATTTCAGTTTTTTCAACTCCAGACAGACGCTTAAAATGTTTCATTTTCAAAACAATGACGAGAAGGCACGATCAAGGCGAGAGGCAAATTGACCGCTCGCATATAAGCGGGACCGCTACTACCCGCACTGCCGCACACTGACGCACACTGCCGCACACGGACGCACACGGACGCACACGCGCCCCTGCCGAGGCTCCGTTGAGCGCTCCTCCCTCCGCCCCTCGCTCCGGCGAGTATTCGCTCGATCACTGCTCGCCTAATGCACTTTAAACGGCCGGCGCCACCAGACCAGCGGACGGAGCCGGGAGGAGGGGAGTGGGGTTATTGGGGTGGGTGGGGGGGATAATTAGTCGTGGTCGCGCTCGTGTTTCGTATCGGGATCGGTGAATCCTGAAAACATTCGACTCGTTGGTGGTGGCTTTCCACTTCGGCGCCTTGACGCGGCCCATTCCCCCGTGGATCGCACTGACCGTTTTTTCAGGGATTTATCGTGCGATATTCCGTTCCGATCGAGAGAGCGACTTAACGTCGGAAACTCGATCGCTCCTCGTCGTTTACTCGGATCCTGCACGTTCCTCCTACAATAAATAACCTTGCGTACCGATAACCTTGAGGCGTGCGTAAGGATCGTTTGGATATGATCGAGGTTATGCAGGATCGCAGCAGCCCAGTAGATCTCCGCCCGAGTGGCTTTGATATCGTGGTCATTTGTATATCCAGCGATTCGAAGCCGTAAATCCGTTGGAGCGAGCTGGAATCCCTCGCTACTAGCTCATCGCCCCCGGAATAATCGATAGATCGACAGTCGGCCCGTTACGCTCGAGCGGTAGGGATCGAAGGTCGTCCTCGTATCGGAGAACGAGCCCTCGAAAAGAAATCGAGCCGTTGAATATCATCGTATCCTCGCGCGCCCGGAGTTTTTATCGCATTCCGCGCTACGCGTCTATAATTCCCATTTAAATATAGAACGGGCACGGGAGCTCGGACTATTACGCGGAGGGCATAAAGAGCCGCGCATGCGAATTCTGCCGCGCATTATTAATCACTTCTCTAAGCCGAGTTAAGATCAACACGCGCAGCCCGGCAAAGAAAGAATTCGAAAATATACGCAACGCATGCAACGGGCCTTTAAGCCAGCGGGTTCCGAAGAAAGAAAGAAGGAAAGAACGAAAGAAGGAAAGAAGGAAACAAGGAAAGAAAGAAACACGAAGCGCGAGGTGTAGGGAGAAAAAAAAAGTCGAGGAGAGAAAAAGCACTGTAATATGCATCCCAGAGAAAATTGAAAAGAGAGCGAGAGGGGGCAGGAGAGGGGATGGAGGGTGGTGGAGGAGGAGGAGGAGGAGGAGGAAAAAGCAGATAACACTTGCGCACTCTTGCCTTACACACGATTCGAGTCGCTTGACTACGTGCTCGAGCCGTTAAACAAAAGCTCTCTACCCCGCCCCCGCAACCCTCCCCCCAACGCCGCCACCGCCGCCTCCGCCGCCGCCGCGGCCACCCGAACGATGATATTAGCGGCGGTGCGCGGCCCGCTCATGCCTATTATTCCTTATTCCGCGTCCCTTCCTTTTTTTCTCTGGCGGGCCGCGTCCGTGGAACGGCGGCAGCGCCGGCATAAGTAGAGAAAAAGCGCGCGACCGCGATAAGAAGACCGGCAATCGTAAATATGCAAAGCAGCGCCGGCACCGGCCGTCCTCGAATTGATATTTTTGAGGTAAAGCCCGAGCTGCCTGGGTGGAGCGACGGCAGGGCCGCGGAGCGGAGGGAGTCCAACACGTAGACGCTCGGGCGCAATAAACCCGGGACTTTTAAAAAATATTAAAAAAGCAAAGAGGGCGAGAGAGAGAGAGAGAGAGAGAGAGAGAGCTCACTTAGCCTCGGCGGCTAATTGCTTTTGATAAGGAGTGACCCCCCTCTCTTCCTTCGTTTCATGCTACGCCCGGAATGTCTTTGGAATAGAGTCGCAATTTTTACCGACCAATGGGTCCAAACCATTCAGCGGATGTGTCGGTATCGCGACTCTCTCTCTCTCTCTCTCTCTCTCGCTCTTTGCGTTCACCTGCTGCTAATGTATGCCCCACCTGATTAGAATAGCCTCGAGCTTCTTAACTTTCCGGAGTTCGACCGCCGCCGCCGCCGCGTCGACGTCGCCTGTCCTTCTCACCGTCGCGTTTAATGAACTTTTGACTCTCGCAGAGACCCGCTTGACATTCATATTGAATCGATGATGGAACGGCAACGTGCGCGTGCGCGCGCGCGAGCGAACCTGATTAATGGGAATTTATCGTCGCCGTAAATTTACTTGTGATTTAGCGCCGCTGCCAACCAAGGCTCAACGCTCAGGCAACCAAATGATAACTTGGTAATTGAATAATAGGCGTAATTATCGTAGCTCCGTTAGATCCTCGCGATCCTTATTACAATCCGCTGCGATGGCCGCTCGGTATAATATTGATCCGGGAGAGAATAGCCGAGGATAGCTACGTCACTGTCTACGCACGTGACGGCATCTACACCTACATCTACAGCCCCATATACGCTCCACGAGGGTTCATTAAGTATACTTAATTGTGCCTTTTCGGCGCGTATTAACAACGCATTTATTGCCGACATCCGACGAATATTTACGAGCTTTCGATCCCTCAAAAAATTAGATTCTTTTACGAGTTGCGCCGTCCTCGGTCTTCCTCGCCCCAATAACCTGCCTGCCTGCCTTCCTGCCTGCCTGCCTGCTTGCCTGCCTGCCTGCTTTTTATATTTTCATTGATCGGGTGTTAGTTTGCGGGAATCGGGCCTCGATTTTACCGTTTTGGTACAATTTCGACTCTCGCGCTCCAGGGCTCTGAAAAAAAAGCCTCGTCTAGCCCCTAGCCTCTCCCCCCCCCACCCCCCCGTTATACTGTACGGCTTCGAACTGTTTAGCTTTCTCTCCTTCAAATTATTCCGTAGACAAGACAGGGTATTGATATTATTATTACCTGGGAGTGGGGGTGGGGGTGGGGAGGGGGATGTCGAGGCGTACAGGAGCGACGCTCGCTTCGAAATTCATGCATAGAAATAAAATAATGGCAGGTTTTTCCGCGCTCGAGATTAACCGCTGCGGAATTAGCGTTACTATTTCGCTCCTTTCGAAGGAGCCAAGCGCGCCGCCGAATATATTCTATTAATAGACCTTATAAACTGGCTGGCGTCTTATTTAAAGTTTCCCGTGGAGTAGTAGGAGTAGGAGTAGGAGTAGGAGTAGGAGGAGCAGCAGCAACGAGTGGAGCGCTAGAGGAAGCGGCAGCGGCAGCAGCAGCAGCAGCAGCAGCAGCCACCAGCATTATGTGTATTAGTAGCGAGCGACTAATTTCACGATTTCCGAGTTAATTTAAGGTACACTTATAGTAATTAGGGCTCTACATAATCAAGCCAATGGAGCGGCGAGGTAATTGCCGTCGACCTGGCCACGTTAAAGCAGATCTTGTATTACCGAAAAGGAGAATCGTCAATTTTATATTTTATTACTTTAAATAAATATAATAATAAGCTATATTTATGCGAGTCGCAGATTATTTAAGAGCATTCACTCGCCTCGACTTTCCCGACAGCCGACACCCCCTCTCCCCCTCTCCCCTCTCTCTCTCTCTCTCTCCCTCTCTCCCTCTGACTGTTATATCCGGGCATTATGTGTAATGAATGCAGTAAATGCATAAAGGGCAGGGAGGGCTAAGGGATCATGAGTGAGCCGCGGAGGGGGCTCGATAGATCGATCGAGGTATCGAGGCAAGCTATGCACGTACGTACATTCGTAGCGCGAGACAATTGCTTTCCGCAATCGGGATTCCGATCGAAGACAAGGGGAACGGTGACAGACGATCCGACGATCCCCACCGTCCTTCGGTAGCTCTTTGCCATTCCTGGAACGAGGCTAGAGGCTCGGCGGTCGCGTCCTGTAAAGGCGCATCGGTCCCGAGGCCGAGGGAGCGCTGGGAGTCCATGGGGTGGGGTACAGAAAAAAAAACCCTGGCTGAAGAAAAAGTGAGTGAGTGGGTGGGACAGGAAGGAGGCGGATTGGTGGCGGTGAAGGAGGAGTAGAAGGAGTCGGCGGAGGAGGAGGAGGAGGAGTAGGAGGCGAGGGGGCCGTGTATAAATGTAATTGAAAGTGGAGAGAAGGAAAGGACGAAATTGAAAAAGGGGGTCGGTCGGGGAGGAGGTGGGCAACCGAGCGTCGCGGTGGCACACGTCGTTGCCTTTTACGAGCAATAATTATCGATGCGCGCGCACCCGCGCAGATCGAGATACGGCGAGCCGTCGGCTCTCTTCCGGCTGATAACGAGGGCCGATAGCCGGCAAATTGCGCAGATCCCGCGCGTCCGATAACCCGAGCCCGGCCAACCTCGTGGGAGCTTTTCCCGTGATCGACGCCCCAACTGCCAATTGCAGTTGACGAGTCGGGCGGGTTCTGCCCTCCTCCTCTCTCTCTCTCTCTCTCTCTCGCCACCTCTCCTCCCCCAACCCAGTCACTACCGACCGTACAGTGTTCGCCTATGCCTTTACGAGCGGATGTCACGGAAGATCGTGCTATTGCCCTCGACGGACGGAGAAGATCTAGTGAGAACCGAGGCCGGGCTGCTCCCTCCACCCCCCCCTCTACGTCTCCAGCAAAACGCCGCGGCAACGATTTTCTCTTGGGAATTCGGAGGTTCCATACATTTTCCGGCATTTCATTACAGTCATTTGTTTCTTCCCGTGCCGTCGCCATCCACCCACCCACGCGTACCTCTGACGCATACTCTTGTAGATAAAGTAGGCGAGAAGCCGATAGCTGCTTCTCTCGGGTACTCGACGATGAAGATAACCGTACAAGGAATGAGTCGGAAGCACCCGGTGTAACCCCCGGGAGGAGCGAATGGCGGTGGTGAGCATGATCGCGGGCCCGGGGAACGACGGACCCGTGCATTCGTCGGCCATGCGCCAGCCAACCGCGTAGCCGCGCTCGATGTGGGCAGCTCGTAAAACGTGGCCCCCGCCGGGGGTGGGGATATCAAGATCCCTCGGCCATAATAGCGGACGCGCCGCCGTTCGGCCCTCCCGATCCTCGCACGGGGCTCCTCTGCCGCAATTTTCGTTCATTAGTCTGGGAGAGGCGCCTTGGGCAAGGGCTCGATAGTGGCCCGTAGGGTATCCATAGGTGGTCTCGTGGTGGAGGAGGAGGAGGAGGAGGGGGAGGGGGAGGGGTAAGGGTCATAGGCCGCTACTGCCGAGGATCCGCGGACTTATAAATGTGCGGCAGGACGTCCACGTCTCAATCGACGGCTCCGCGTTCTCGCTCACCGAGTGCTCGTAATTTTTAAAGTTGCGGCGCTTCGTAGTCTTTAGAGAGAGAGAGAGAGAGAGAGAGAGAGAGAGAGAGAGAGACGTGAGGGTGGGGAGGCAAGAGCGTAGCTCACTAACGAAACGGCACCTTTACCATACTCCAGTTTCCGAGCTCGTAACTTAAGAGCGGAGTATCATGACCCCTTTGGCCATCGGTATCGACGGATAAATAATTTACCATAAATTAGCCCCATGCGCATTATCATCCATTAGAGGGGAGGTATTGGGGGGGGGTGGAGTGGAGGGAAGGCAATCGCATCCTTCAAGGCTGCCGAGCCGGCGCAATAAACCGGCCCTGCATTTATTCCTGCATTTATAATAGAATGGGTGAGGTGAGCTGACCCGTGAGAGGGGCAAGGGGGCGGAGGGGAAGAAGTGACGGCCCCTGAGAGACGGGGGCCCGGAGGAGGAGAAGAAGAACGCGCCCGGTGCACTTTAGGAGCCCTTACTACGCACTACGCCGTAAGACCTCCGACCAAAATCTGCCCATCATGCAAATTTTATTCCCGCCAGTAAGGTGCGCGCGTGTGTGCCTCGACCTGCCCACCTCCTTACGCTCGCTCCGAGATGCCCAGTTTATACGGGTTTTTATGGAGCTCTGCCTCCTGCTCAATTTATTTTAACTCGACTTTCAACCCCCCCCTCACCCCTTCGTACCTCCCTCCTCCCACCACGCGCCAAGGGTTAGCTCGGCCGCCATTTTGCTCGGACGCTCCAGGTCGCCGGGCTAGTCACCCCACCCCACCTCTCCCCTTCGACCATATTTTTAAGGAACGTATGTTGTGTCCCTCGCCCCTTCCACCCTCCCGCCCTATAGCCCTCTCGCCCTTTCGACCGAGGAGTGCCAAAGTCAAGTCGGCTATAACGAGCTTTGGCAAATAACGATCGAGCTTGCGCGCCCGTCGCTTTCTCCGTAATTACTATAATCGAGGGCGATTTAACTCTCGGATAAACCCGCTACTACAGAGGCTTCTACCGGCCGGCCAACCAACCCCCTCCTCCTACTCCTACTCCTCCCCCTGCGGGTACGCGATCGAGAAAAGTCCGATTTCGCAGAGGACCCGTCCGACAAGCCGTTTTCCACGCCTTTTCCTCCCAGTATTATCTAAGCCCGGCTCTGACCCATGCTGCCCCGACCTCCGACCCCCGACCCACGACCCACGACCACCGACCACCGACCTCCGACCTCAGCACCTCGACTCCCGACTCCCCGACCATCGGCCATTCACAGGCTGACGACACTTCCGCCCGGCGAAAAAGAAGAGGACTACTCCGTGGTGGTGGACGACGGCGATCGAAGCGCGTAATTATTATGAGGGGGGCGGGCGGGTGAGGGTGGCGGCCACTGGCAAGAGCCTCGGGTTTTGCTAAAAAAAAAAAATCGTATTATGTCCCGGAGACCGCGTAATTGCAGTCTGGCATTCAACCGTTTGCCTCGCTCTTATCGAGATTCATTTCAAATAACCAACAATTTGTCCATATCCCTTAAACACCCCCCCCCCTCCCGGCCCCGCCCTCACGGCTACCCACGTCACGTCGAACGGACCGTCTTCCAAAGAATACTATAAATTTCTTATTACCGCGAGAGCTCTCACATTGGCCACTCGACATACCACTTTCTTCCTTATTCAGCTTTTATTGCGTCTCCCATGCTCCACATTACCGCTCGCAATACGTCATTACCCGGGCGATTCGATCCCATAAGGCTGTAATTGCCCCCCGCCCCCCAACGAGCGCATTTTTCCTCTCCCGAATAATATTAAAAGTACGGCCGTAAAACATTTATGGGGGATTTAATGAAACTGCAATGGGCTCGTTTGATCAATTACAAAGTACTGGACATTTGGTAATTTTATAAATGCTTTCGCCCGCGCGTAATCGCAAACAATTACTTCCCCTCGATCGCAATTATTATTTTATTGTCAAGTTCTCTCCGAGAAGAGAATTATCGGCCGCCTACCGAAACATCCATCCGAAACAGAGTCGGGAGCGCGGGAATATTCCCATTGGTCTCGGGGGCTATTAAAAGTCTATTGATAACGTATCCGAAACGGATTATTCGCCTTATCCGGCGGCAGGTCTTGTCTTTCCTTGCTGGCACTCGTGTCAGCAAATCCATCAGGAACCCGAACCCCCGTTCGCACTTTCTATCGGCCCTCGGTCCCCATCGCTCTCGTCAGTCAGAGTATCGAGGACCAAGTGTATTAAGCGCCCCGGCACACAATGTACACACACCCAGCGGTGCGGGCTCGATCCAGGGATAATTGCGAGCCTCTCTCTCTCTCTCTCTCTCTCTCTCTCTCTCTCTGCGTGTTTCGTCGAGAGCCCCCCTCCCGCGCGTCGACAGAATCAATCGGCATTATCCAGAATGTATCCTCAGATAAGCCCGTCGTCGTCCGTCCGTTTAATCCCAGATGAGGCCAGCGTATAATGTACTTGATCCAGAGGACGAGCCGATTTCTCGGCTTCGCCCGAATGGCGGTAGCCTTTAGGGGAGAGGAGAATGAAAAAGAATAAGAAGAAGAAGAAGAAGAAGAAGAAAGAGAGGAAGAGATTTTGTGCGTCCCGGCGCGTCGTCTTGGGCTTTTCCGCAGCAATCCCACGGGCGGTCGGATTTTCTCGTTCGATTTTCTCGACGATACTATTAAACGGACGCGGCCCTCGCCCCCTCCCCCCTTGAAATCATTAATTAACGGAAAAACGCCTTTGGCCAGCCTGGACAAGGGAACGAACGGGAACTCGAGAGCCCGCGTCCCTTTCGTTCAATTTAATGGAACGGACCTCGGGGCCTCCGCACCGCCTACTACAAGGGACTCGCTCGCGGCTTCCACTAGCCTTGGGAATCATTGGCTAGAGACTCCACTCCCCCCCCCATACCTCTACCTCTAACACCCGATAGAGAGAAGAAAATAAAACACCAGGTTTCAAATGAGCTTGGCCGTTAATGGAATTAATAGAAACGGTGGCCTGCTGAACGAAGCGGGGGAATCGGCGGAGTTGGCGGAGACGACGGAGCGTCAGCCAGTCCCGCAATGCGAAGGATTAAGAAAGAAATAATATTGATAATGACGGTCAGTGACGTGATCCATTGCGTGGCTGTATACTTATGTATACTTATGATGTTTGACCGAGGTAAAGACCTCGGGGGCCGATCAGCCCTTTTCAGCCTCGCCCGGACGAGCCCGGATACCATTGGGCCCGCACTGACCGAGGGGGCGACCTTTAGGCGGGAGAGGGGTCGGTGCCCCTCTCCCGCCCCAACGTCACGGATGTAACAAGGGCACGCGTTATTGCCCCCGGGTTACAACGGAGCGCTAGGCGGCTGGCGCAGGGCCAGCTGCCCCCCTCGCTCCCTCGCGCCCGCAGTCCGTGGCTAGTAGTAGCGTACGTAGGAGTGTCGTGGGTGGCGAGCCCGCGGGTCCGGCGACTCGAAAAAGCAAAGGAAAGGAATGGAATGGTAAAGGAACAGGAAAAGGAAAGGAAAAGGAACAGGAAAAGGAAAGGAAAAGAAGAGATCAGAGGAGATGGGTCGGGGCTAGGCTAGGCTAGGCTAGGCTAGGCTAGGCTAGCGATAACTAATAAAATCATTACAATGCGACAGTATTTGTGCTCGTAAAATCTCGAGCTCCTTTTAGCTAGCGTCAAAAAGTTATAGACCATCACTCCGCTTGAAATGTTTATACCTTCATATATATTTTTGAAGATTTTGCAAAGTTGCAATAAAGAATTTTAACTGCATGTACATTTCACATTGTAAATCACTTTTACGGCAACGAGTACGTGTAATCACTTTACAGCTTTCATTCGGGGCAAATATTCCAAGGTGCTGTTAAATCCCCAGGGCAACTACCGACTCGGCCACGAGCTACCGCCAGCCATTATTAATAATGCCCGGCTGCGGTGGGGGTGGTGGTGGTGGTGGTGGTGGTGGAGGGTGGTGGAGGGTGGCGGTGGCGGTGGCGGTGGGGCAGGTAAGGGTAAGAGGTGGTAAGAGGTAAGTAAAAGGGTGAGATCCGCGGAACGCGGATCAAGGGCGACTCGTAGTTACGGAGCTGCCCCGCTCCAGGAGGTGGCTAATCGTCGGCAGGGTCGAAGGGCCGACCGATCGCCCGTTTTACAAAAAAAAAAAAAAAAAAAAACGTCGTCTCGGCTTAGAGAGATCCAGTTCGCGCGTACGTTCCATCGGAGATGGAATGCGCCCGACGGAGAGGGCTGGTGGAAGGGTAAGTGGGTGGGGTGGATCGCCGGAAGACCGGCAGATGTTTTCGCGTAACTGGTAAGTACTCGGACGCGGGATTGCCGCGTTCAAAGCATCTGCGAAGGGAATGTCCAGCATTGAGGAGCATATTTTATAAATACCGTTTGTTGCATTCCGACTATTCTAATTTCACGCGAATAATTGCATTATCTAAATATAAAGCGTGACGAAAGTCCAAACGATTTCGAAGGCATAAAATAAATATCTTGGAAAAATGCCTCCCCACCCGCCCGTCCCTTCCACCCGTGCGGAAGGGGGGAGCTCGACTATTTCAAATGCCCGAAGAAGCGCGGATGATCATTAGTGGGCGTGATGGGCGTCGGGGAAGGTGGGTAAGGAAGGAGGGGATCGAGCGGGAGCGAGTGAGAGAACGATAGAGCAGGAGGGAGCAGAGGATCCTCCGGAGCAGAAATTTACATCCGCGGGGCGGCCCATCGAACCTCGCAGCCGAGGCAATTAAAGCGAGATTAAGAGAGACAGAGCGGAGGGTCCGAGAGCGGTTTATAGATGAGCGGGAGAAGAGCCCGGGGGAAAAAGAAGGACCGAAGCGAGGCGGCTGCTCTCGTAACGGCGACATGACAAATCGAATCTAGGCGTCCGCCGGCATTCCGACCTTTATATCTAGCGGTAGGCGCGTTCGCGGAACGGCGGCCGTCGCTCGGGTGGCGATGGCGGCGTTGGCGGCGGCGGCGTCGGGGGGACGGGGGGCGCTATTTTCGCGACTCGGCCCCATGGAGGGAGGAATCAAATTTTTGCGGATGTCGTCGCCCTCGACACGGATCGGACATTGCGAGTGGCGTCGCGACACGTCCGTCGTCTCGGTGCGGCCGAGCGCGGCCCCGTGGAAGTGGCGGCGGCGGCGGCGGCGGTGGCGGGAAAGGGGTACGACGGACGGACGGGAGACTTTGGCCGGCAGCGAAGGGACGACGATTAGCGGTCTAGTAGTCGCTTCCCCGTAATGAATAAGCAGCATCTCTTTTGCGATCGGACGACTCGCGCGAGGTATAAAATGCCGTTTAATTTACATGCCCCCCTCCCGCCCATCTCTCTCTCTCTCTCTCTCTCTCTCTCTCTCCCTCTCTCTCTCTCTGTAGCTCTCCGTCTTCTTCTTTCCGTCCGAGATCGAGAAATTGATCATTCCGTATCCCATTGGAGTAGGAGGTAGGGTAGGTAGGTAGGGGGATCGAGAAAGAGAGAGAGAGAGAGAGATGGAATCGAATCATAAAATCGATTATGGATCGGCATTATGAGAATAAAGATGCGGGCAACGATGGAATGCGAGCTTTGATCGTAACGAATAGCTTAATAAAAAATTGATTAAAAACTGACAGGTATAAATCGTCCCTATCATTTTTCATTGGCCGCCGATGCTTTTACATAATATATATTTATGATCCGAACTACTAAAATCATTCTCCGGCTCAACTCGACCTGTCCAACTGATCCGTTATTTCATCTTTCGAAATAATCTACGTCCATTTAAATAAACGTCAGGTTTTATGTACGATTTCGAGAAAAATTATTAAAATTACTTTGTAGGAGATAAAATCAATAAAATACAACTAAGTTTACGATTAATCGACACTTTTTATTATCATGCCTTTCTCGAAATATCCGATATATTTTTGTATTTGATTTGGCTCCTCGGCCCTCGGCTCGTCGCATAAATTTCGTCCCGCTAAATAGATTTTTGATTTTGAAATATCATAAGATGCCAAACGCTTGTGTTTCACAAAGGAAAATATGTCAGAGCCGCTTGCCGACATGTGCGCGCTCCCAACTTAGGCCATTTCCCAACGGAAAATATCGAAATTTTCGCAAACCCGGCCTCTGCCTCTCTCCCCACCCCCTCCGCCCATCCCCCCCCCCAAGGCCTGCGCCGTTATTTCGTCTTCGTCGCAGCATGAAAATAGCCGGCCGATCTCTCGATCTTCTGCTATTGGCATAGATGATCCCCGCCCCTATTGGGATCCGCCGCACTACGTCACACACGCGCCAGGATACAACAGCGAGCGATAACGAGGTGGAGAGAAAATTGAGGAAAAGCTAAAGAGTCGGGGCTTCGACTTAGGGGCAAACCCGACCAACAGAAATTACAGAAATGACTTTAAAAGTAAAAAGAAAGAAAGAAAGAAAGAAAGAAAAGGAGATAGTATTGGCGGGCTATAAAACATGAGATTTATCTGTTAAAAAGAGAAAAGATTGAGAGGATGCGAAGGGCGGCCCGAGGAATTCTCAAGCAGAGTTTCATTGCCGGGCTTTAAGGTTTAACGAATTATCATAATATTTTAGAATTGCGAAATTGCGTAGAAAGAAATCGGGGGCAGATAATAACGTCCGGAACTTATTATTCGTCGTCGTGGCGAGTCTTTCGCGCGCTAAGTATCGAACTCGATTACTGGCATAGACTCGCGAGTACTGCCCGGAGGTTCTAGCTTCGCCAGCGGGCCAGAGCGGGCACGAGGGAGCCCCGAGTAACAAGGGCGACCACCTCACACCCCAATAACCCCGCCCTACCACCAGATTCTATTATCGGCGAGGTTCGCGCCGTTCCCCCCCCCCGCGCGTTCCGTTTTCGCGGGCATCCCCGACCACTGTACTACCAAACGACAACGATACTCCCTTTCTTCCACCGTCACACCTCGTGGCGATCGAGAGGAAAAGGGGTCGCCGCGAAGAGGAGTCCCGTCCTAAAGCTAAAGGGCGACCAACCGCGCTCGCCTCCCACGCGATCGACGCTCCACGCGGCTTTTACGTCCCTAACTGGAAATATTAAATCGCACGTTAAAGCGAGTGAGTAGCGGCGTTTTATTCACACCGAATCCGAGGCCGCTTTGGCGCGGAAGGTTGATTTTCTAACGAGCCCCCCCCCTCCCACCCTGCCTGCCTGCCTGGCCCCCTGCCGTCCCGCGGAATTAGCGGATAATTTATAGCCCCCGGAGCTCCGGAGCTTCTTCCCTGACTCCAGCAGCGCGGTAACCGGCCCCCGCTTCTGTTCCTTCGCGCCACCCCCCTCCCCGCCCCCAAGATTCTTAGGATATTTAGGATAAGGCCCGGGCCAGCGCTTGGCTGCCGAATTCGGTCCAGGCCCCTATCGCGGCCTACCCCCCACCCGCCCACCGATGACGGAGCCGGGCGCCGCTCGAGAATTCGTAATTTACTGGCCACGGAAAGCCTCGTGACAACTACACCGCGAAGATTAATGCAGCATCCGCGGCGTAGAAATGAAAGCCGACAGACTCGTTAATTTGCCGAATGTCGCAACAAGTGCGGAGGCCGTGATTTCTTTTCTTTTCTCTCTTCTTTTCTTTTCTTTTGCCTCTCCCGGCATTGTGTCGGCGTTGCGGGGTGTGTGGTGGAGTGATCGAGGGATAGAGGGAATGAGGGGAGGGAGGCGGGGAGGGGTTAGAGCACGGCACCAGCCAACCGGGCTCGCCCTTATCGAGAGCTCGAACGTGAATTCTCCGGGCGGCGTAACTCGACCGGGCAGATATTTGAGCGGCACCGCTTCCTTCCGCTCTCGGTCCCGATCTCGTATACGGTTAAATTTTTACGCTCCCCCTGCCCCCGTCACGGCATGCGCCAAACTCGAGTACTCGTCGTGTAACGATAGCGGCGAGCGCGTACGCCGGCAACGTAGAGCCGTATCTCGGTGGGCGGCCCCCAAAGAGCTTATATTACCCCTCGTACACGCTCAATCTCTTTCAATTAGCACGTTTCCAAAAATACGCGGCCGCCTCTCCCTCTCCCTCGCTACGAAACTACAATGATCCCTAGACCGGCGGCGGTTTGTTTACTTCGCCTTTTACGCGGCACGACGGCCTCGAAAGCTACGCGGCGTCCCGCCATCCGACTCCCCCCCCCTCTCTCTCACTCTCTCTCACTCTCTATCCTACTAATTGATTCCACCTAAACTTTTAACGGGTTATTGCATTCCTCTTCCCGTTCCTACTTCCCCCGCTCCCTTCTTCTTCGCTCTCTCTCTCTCTCTCTCTCTACCCCCCTCTCTCTCTCTGTCGCTCCTTTGTCCCAGCGCCAATTTATCAAATTTAGACTATTTGCTAAAGTATTTAATCATTGGCCGAGGCTATTTCAAGTCTTACATTCATTACATCCACACGGCTTACAGATGCACGCATGCGCACGCCTACCTATTTATAGGCGGGTTAAATTTATATTTAATGGCTGCTTTATTATCGGGCGAGCGATGAGCTCTTAAGGAGACAATAGATAACGAACGCCATTATTATTATATGAGAATCGAGGGAAACTGCGACCTTCCATCCAGTGAGAAAAATTATACTTATCCCCCTCTCCGACACCCAATAACCCCTTTCACGACGATTTCTTCCTTAACTTACATAATGCACGCGCCCCTCTCCCCCCCCGCCCATCTCACCCCATACATATTAATTGTAAATAATGAATTAAGAACTAGCAGGGATAAAAAAATCCCCACCCCCGCTCGATACGCTCACTCACACGACCTCTCACTCGGGACGGGAAATGAAATATAAAAGACCCTCGGGGCGACGACGGACGTTAAATAATGGCGCGATAAATTCATCTAGAATAAGATGCAAAAAGAGCTGAGCTATCGGGAATTAGAGGAGATTAAAACTAAATTAAAAGGGGATCGGAGGGCGGGGGCAGAAACGACGCCCGCTCGGAGCCCATAAAAAGAGACGGCGGCAGCTTCTCGGCTTTATTTACGCTTAGATTTGCCTGTTTATTCTACACGTACAATATAGGTGCCGTGCCTTGTGTATCAATGCACGCGTGTTAATGACGAAGGGACGGAATAATAATAATAATCATCCTCCCACGGCATAAAAAAGTTAAATTCACTTATCAATTTCAACGGCTAATGCCGTTGTTATTGTCGTCGTCGTCGTTGTTGTTATTGTTGTTGTTGTTGTTGTTGTTGATATTATCATTCTTATTCTTGTGATTATTTATATTATTATTATTATTATTATTATTATTATTATTATTACTCGTTACTTAGTCGGCGAATTACACGAGATGCCCGATCTCTCTCTCTCTCTCTCTCTCTCTCTCTCTTCCCTCCACCCATCACCCTAACCCTTCTGGCCAATGCATTTATTGCACACCTCAATGGCCCATTAAATATTCATTCGATAAATTGTTGGAAAACAAATTGCCTCCGAGTTTATTAATACAGGCCCGAGTCTTTATTTCATATTATTTTTATTTTTAAATCATCTCTCGTGTCCCAACTAAAACCAAATCGTTATTTCCTTCGTAATTGTGCCTGCCAAAATCTTCTTTATCTGAATGGTACTTATAGCCGCGCCGGGGCCCCATTGCATATTAATGGCGGGCCCACAGTTAAGACATTTATAATTCCGATTAATAATCCCGTAATATTTCAAAAGCCATTTATAAAACAATGTCATCCTTTGTGCGAGCCTTAAAAAATAACAAAAAAAAATACAAAAAAAAAAGATAATAAATAAATAAATAAATAAATATATAAATAAATAAATAATTGCATAATGCGTGTTCGCGGATGAGATATGGCCGCCACTTTGAAAAGGAAATCCGATAATGACTTTTATTCCGCGAATAATTTACTGCCAATAATGACGCGGTTAAGCGGAATATTTTGCTAGATTCATTACAAATTGCTTTTATTCCATTGAAATATGAATTCTATTCGTTCTCAGCCTTCGTTAGTATTACTACTACTACTACTACTACTGCTACTACTGCTACTGATGCTCCTACTACGATTATTATTTATTTACTTATTTATTTAAGCGAGTATTAAGCACTCGATACCTCGGCCTGCTTAAAACCCAATTTAAAACACAGTTTAAAGATCAGTTGAAAAATCAGTTAAAAAATCAGTACAGAGTCGGTGATGTAAATAATAATAATGTCTCGTCGAGCCGCGTAACCGGATAATTCGTGATCGTTAATAGCGAGGTCGATAACGATAAGCTGCAAAGTGTCAGAGGGACAGAGCGACCCGGATCCTCCTCCCTCCGCAGCGCCAAGCTTTCCCCGAGTCAGGATCGAGATCGAGTGCGCTTGCGGACTCGTGGATCCGAGCCGAGGCTTAGGGATCGAGGGCCGATCCGTAGCCGATCGATTACGATTACGAGGCCAGGCAATCGGGTTCGTAGGAACGCGCAGCCGATGCCTTCGTTAGCTGGATCCTGTAAATTCGGAGGTGCGAACACGACTCACCTCGGGGTGACGCCCAATCTACCCACCCGAGCCGCTAGAATTATCGATCTCCTTGTACATACCTGAAACAGAAAGAGGGACAACAATGAGCTTACGCCGTGGACGTATCAATTCCCCCTTTTCGTAAAAGGGGGTGAGGGTGGGTGGGTCGTGGGTCGTGGGGAGGGTGCGAAGAGGTGAGCAAGGAGGTGCGCGAGGAGGTGCGCGAGGAGGTGCGCGAGGAGGTCAACGGTCGAGCGCGGTCTCGAGAGCCGCGAAGAAACAATGTCAAAGAAGAACAATGGCGCGATCGAGGAATGAGGGAGGACGGAAGGCGGATGTGGCGCGTGCAACTTGCGCATTCTACTGCGACGGAGCCTAATCTCGGTTGTCCATTGTTTAACACCGGCGCCTCCTCCTCCGCCGCCTCCTCAGCCGCCGCCGCCGCACAAGTCCTCTATTCTCAGGAGGAAAGGGCAGAATCGGCTGCTCCCGTCGACCCTTCTTCTTCCACGAAGCCCGTTAATTCATCCGCCAAGGGGACCCCGTCGACGTCGATTTCTGTCTCGATAAAGACCCCCACCACCCACCAACCACCCATCCACCGTCGGGACCAACTAAAGAAATAAAGGGCCGGTAGTTTTGTGGTAGCGGATGCGGCAATGGGGGCAGAGGGGAAATTCAGCGTTAATCGGGGACTACTGCCGCGGCGAGCCACTCGCCCGAGGATTCGATAAACGATTAATCATCGCCGAACGAGAAAATAAAAGCCCCCCACCCCCACCCCCACCCCAGGCAGACGAGAAATAAAGAGTGGCGGCAAGCTACGCTTTATCTGCTCGTCTCTCGTAGTCCGTCTGTATAGTGCGTGCGTGGTGCGTCTTCTGCTTATGGGGTCGGGAGGGGTTATTGGTGGCAGGAGGGGGGTGGGGGGGTTAGAGACATGTACTCGTAGTCGTGGTGGTGGTGGTATGGGGCTGGCTCACCGTGGTCTGCTCGATGAAATTACAAGCGCGATTATCGGGCAACAACTGCCGAGCGATCGCGACGAGGGGCCCCAAATTAATATCCACACCTTCGAGATGGTGTTATATTAATGCGCCTGTAAGCGATCATCGTCAATTTCTCTCTTTCGCCTCTCCTCCACCCCCCCCCTACTCCCTCAGACTCTCGCACTCTTCTCTCGCTCTCTCGCTCACTCGGTTGGCTGGAATACGCGTGACCGGAGCCCCCGCGAAATAATAATTAATGAAACGAAGGCAGAGACATAGAGAGAGAGAGAGAATGCGAGAGAGAGAGAGAGAGGGAGGGAGAGAGAGAGATAACCTACACCTCGCACGCTGCTGGTGTGCAACAACTAAAAAACGACGAGCTCACGGGTTTATTCATCCGGTCGATAAATCGAGGCTGCGAGACGCGCTCGAGATACGAACCGAATAAAACGAGCTTTTATTTTGCCAATCGACTTTATAACTTTTTTTCTTTTTCTTTTTTTTTTTTTTCCCGAGCGGACTCCTCTTGGGTATCCCCCCCGTCTTCCCTTCACGATCCACTGCACCGCTGGCACCTTCGCCACCACGCCCCTCTTCGCAAATAAGCCGAGTTGGCTCAACACCTCACAGCGAGAAAACACTTGTTCCTCTACCCTAGCGACCCTTTCTTGTATCATAATACTATCTCTTACCCCCCCGAGCCCCCCATCCCCATCCCCACCCCACCCGACCCACGTCCTTCGACTACCATTTTAATAGAGCCGATTTTTAACGATTAACGACCGATGTGTTTTCTTAATTATTGGCTAACCGACAGCGAGCTGCTCATCCCATTTTAACGCTCCACCCCCCCCCGTACTTATTTCCTTCGGCACTACTATTATCGCTATTGTAATGATACGCATTCGATATAACGTTGTTGACATTACGCTCGGTCGATCGATAGATCGATCCGACCCCTCTTCTCCCCCACATCGAACGGCCAAAGTGCCAAACTAATACATTAATTTCGCGCTTGCATCCTCAATCTCTTTCTCTCTCTCCTTCATTTTCTGCACAGAATATCGAGCTCTCTCTCTCTCTCTCTCTCTCTCTCTGTTTCTCTGGGTTTGTCTCCCGCTCTCTGCTCCCCGAAGGGTCTCGATCGTAATAAATCAAGGCATAAATAACCGTGAGAGGTATATCTCGCGAGGCAAACGACGACGAGATGCAATCGAATCTCGCGGGGCTATAAACTATTGTACTTCTGTGTGTATAGGGCCAGTGGTGTACGTGTCCGCGTGTGGGTGTGGAAGTGGCGCGGGCCTGTACGAGCGAGGCCTGGGCGTCCGAGCGTTGGTTGAATCACACACGCTTCATATCTCGCTGGTTCTCTCGCTGGTTCTCTCTCTACCTCTCCCTCTCCCTCTCCCTCTCTCTCTCTCTCTCTCTCTCTCTCTCTCGCTCTGGTATTAATGTCCTGCGCCTGCGGAACTTCGTCGCTGGGACCGCCGCCGCTCGTTTAAAGAGGCTGCGGAGCTGCTCCTACGTGGTCGCTACGAGCCTCCGCTTAAATGCGAATAAAAGAAAAACAAAGCCCTGCCACGGGGAAATCGTTTCTTTTCACCGAGATGATTGTAAATTAGCCAAAGTATTTTGAATGCGCCCCGCTCCCCTTCACCTCTCGTGCGGCCGTTATTTATGCGGTCCTCTGATTCATTGCGAGCTCTACGCCGGGAAGGTTCGCAATGTCGGGGCCGCGTTATTTTTTTACCCGACTCCGGGCACGCGGTCCCCTCCGCGCATATTACACATTGCATGAAGGGGTGGGTTGGGTTGGGTTGGGGGGGGGTCGGGCATCAAGCAGCCGGCCCATTACTCCGAGCGGGTGGTTTTGGGATCGGGAAGGCCTGGGTGGGTGGCCGGGACGTGACCTCGCCTTCCTCGAGAACGCCGCTCTTATCGATTACCGCGACGGCTCCTCGGAAGCCGTAATCCGGGCGCTAATGGGAGGAGATCCTGGGCCCGGCGTAGCCAAGCCAAGGGCCCCCTTATCCCTTTCCCACGAGCTCGCGAGGAAGGTCCCACGGGCTTGACGGCACAGGGAGGCCATTGTCGTTATGGCCAATGGTGAAATCGCCGTGCGGATCTGGCGCCGGTGGTGTCGTGGCTCGCGAGGACTGCCGGGGCTGGCGGTCCGTACCAGCCGGGGTAAGGCTGGGAGTGGGGAGAGGCCCGAGGAGGCAAGAGTGCCCACATCCCTGCCTGCCTTATTAACGAGGAAGCGAAACAACTCGCACCCGGGCGCTAATCGACACGGCACACGGTTATCGGGCCCGCAGTAGACGAGTTTATCTTTCGCCCCGGTCATTTTTATCCTCGCTCCGGCGGGTCTTCGCGCCTCCGGTACGTAGGCTCGATTCCTCGAATCGGGTTGCATCGCGACGCGTGTTTGCACATTTAATCAAATGACGAGCGAGAGAAAATTGTGAGCAAACACGAGCAAGTGCGATTCTTTGAATTTTCTGTAACTCTCGTGGGCTGGCCTGGCTGACTTGGCTGGCCCTCATCCCTCCCTACCCCCTACCAACCACCGCCCAGCTACCAACACCCACCCACCAACACCCACCCACCATCACTCACCCAAAGACCCCGCGACGCCGGCGCTCAACCTCAACAAGGGCGAGCAGGAGGGTGGCCGGCCGGCCGGCACCGCGGGCGGCGGAGGGGGTATGGGGCAGAGGGGCCGAGTTTAGGAGAGGCGCCGCCGTCGCCGTCTCGCTTTGTCTAGTCTCATTGTGAAATACCTTCGGAGCCGCTCGTACGCTATTCCATTATCTCCTTTCATTTCCTTAGTCTCCGTCGATTATCGCGCTGCGCCAGCTTTCACGGCCACCGCTCGCCAATAGCTCGCTATTCTAAAGAACGCCTATGCGCGCCTGCGAGCCAATGTTTGTATTTAGTATAATAACACCAAGGTATTAAGTACAAAAAGCTATATAATAGCTAGGGAGAATGGATATTTCCTTGTTGGTAAACGGCCATTTTGTACGACTCGGATCCTCAAACACACGCACGCGCACGCTCTCTCTCTCTCTCTCTCTCTCACTCTGCCTGTCTCCCTATCCTTACACCTAGAATCGAAGTCGGAGCGAAATAATTGATAAATCGTTAAGTAGGTTAAAGGCAATAATCTTAAACGGGGAAAAGCACTGGGATATTTTCCCGTGGTATTACATCAAAACGACCAATTTACGAGAATTAGCCGATTACGTTGGCACGCGAAGCCGCGCGCGGTGTACGGTGGTTCCGTGGATCGGTCGATGGATCGCTCGGTGGATCGCTCGGTGGATCGCTCGGTGAATCGCTCGGTGGATCGCTCGGTGGATCATCGGAGGGCACGAGCGATTCGCAAATCAGTGGTAGCGTTCCTCTTAATTAAAATACGGTCATTCCGGCTAAATATTCCTCTCGGCACTCGCGCGGCGCACATCGCATGCACGTGAAAGGGGCACGAAAACGAAAACACGAGAAGTGGAGGATGCACGAAGACGGAGGAGAAAAGGAGCGCCGAGGCAGCAAAGTCAGGAAGAAGCGGGCGGGGACGCGAGACGGGGAGCGAAGCAGGCAGTTAGCGCGTGTTTACACGACAGCGTTATGTAGTCGGCGACCTCTGAAAGACCGAGAGCGTGAGTGAGAATGAGAGAGGGGAGAGAGAGAGAGAGAGAGAGAGAGAGAGAGAGAGAGAGAGTGAAGGAAGTCGATGTTGGGTGAGCCGCTTACGAGGGGAAGAGAAACGTTTCTATTTGTCTGAACACCTCGCTTCTCTTCTCGACTCCTCCACCCCCACCCCACCCCCCTCCGGGCCCTGCCCGCAACGCCACATCTCGACGTCGTAAGCTTTCTCTGTATCCAGCATCATCGTGTCTTCTTTAAGGATATGGATCTGAGGTGTAGAGACTGGACCGAAACCGATTATCCTCGGGGAACCAGTGTGAATTCGTGCGAGTGTGCGTGTGGCCGTGCCCGCGCCGATGTTGCTGCCGCCGTCACTGCCTTCGCTCCGGCTACGTGCACTTTTATATTAACTTTGATGCCCGACGTTATGCTTCAATAAATTGCCTTCTGCCAACAGCAGACCATTTGGCTCGTCGTTGGCTTTTTAAGGGCTGTCATTTATCAAAACCGAGATCTTTTTCCATTTGATAATTCCATTCTCGAAATAAAAGTCTTTTATGATTATCAGGCGACCTATCGACTCGCACCCAACGCTCTGTCAAAATGAAATCACTCTTCCCCCATCTCCCCTCCTCTCTCTCTCTCCCTCTCTCTCACGCACGCACGCACACACACACTGTCTTTAGAAAAATCGTCTTCCGGAAATTTTCCTTACTTTTCTCGATATAAATAATGCTTTTCAATTAATTTTCTCTTTCTCGTTCTCCCCTTTACATTACTTTTTATTCTTATGAATCTTTCTCCCACTCTCTCTCTCTCTCTCTCTCTCTCCTATACACACGCATAAGTAGGTGCATGTATGCGCGGACGCATTAGAAGAGCGAGCGAGCTCGTATCGGGCGTATGAGCGACAGAGACGGGCTCGGAGTTAATAACGAGGTGTCGGCGAGCGTCATTAATTATTTCCTACGATTAGATATATTTTGTAGTCGTATAAACTGCCATTAAGCGTGTATAATCTCAAAGTTGATATCGGCATAATCTCGCAAGACAAGTTCTTCTTCCTCGGCGCTGCTCGGCCAGCAACATTATATCGCCTCGGTGTGTGCGCTCGTGTGTGGATATTATGTATGGGCCGCGCGTTAATCAAGCCATTTCTAGTAGGCGAATAATATCGATAGGGCGCGCCACGTCGGCTAATGCCTACGTCAAATAAAATAACATTGTAGAGATTAAGAAGATGGGCCGGGAGTGGGAGACGCTCCTCCCTCTCGGGAGCCGCCGGGAGGGTCCTTAACGACTTGTCCGTCGAGAGATTAGCAGCGCCGGAGCGCCCGGGAGTCTTGGGTTGGCGGGGGGGGGGGGTGAGGCACGCGAGGGGCCCGTCTCTAAGGGTATTAATGAAAAGAGAGGAGCCGGTGCCGGTGCCGGTGCCGCTGCCGCTGCCGGTGCCGGTGCCCCTGGCCCGTGGTAATCAGCACCGGAGCTGCACATCAGCTTTTTCATCTCGGAGATTGATATTTAAATGTGACCAATTACCCAGGAGCCGGGCCAACTAATCAGCCTCTTGTGGCTCGTGCGTGCGGGCCTCGCTCATGCCCTGCGTGCACGAGGGCTACGCTACGGAGCTTTAGCGACCCTGGCAGTTTTGTTTGCTCGGGACGGGAGTCGCCGCCTCCGCCGCTGCCGCCGCGGCACCGACCGGCACCTCGAACCTTCGCCCATTGTAGATAATAATGCCTGTCCGGGCCAAATGACATACGATTCTCCGTTTAACTTTGAATGACAACCGGCCCAAAATGACTGTTATCGAGAGAAAGACGCGCCTCGAGTGCCGACGCGGCCGCCACCATCACCTACCGACCCTCTACCGACCCTCTACCGACGCTATATCCCTGGCGCACCTCCTTCGGACACTGTTTCTTCCTCATCGGGGCTCCGACCCAGTCCACGTTTCTGACGTGTCAATTGCGATGATTTCTGAAACTCGGTAATAACCGAGCATTAGCCGAGAATTGAAGAGAGAGAGAGAGAGAGAGAGAGTCGAGGAGCGAACGTTTGTCACTTTACATGATCAATGGGAATGAGGACGATGAGGATGAAGATGAGGATCAGGAGGAGGAGGAGGAGGAGGAGGAGGGAAAACCATTGTAGCTTCCCCTAGGTAGCCCCACGTATCCGACTCCATTCTGATTCGAGAAGCTACCACCACTACTGCCTAACCGCACTCGGCGCTCTATAATCAACCCTATTACCTCCTTCTACATGCTTTGCTTGTGTATTAATATACGAACGATCACCCGGCCTGCATAGAGAGAAAGAGAAGCAGGAGGAGGAGAAGGAGTAGTAATCGAGAGAGGGAAAGAGAGAGACTGTTGCACCTTAACCGATCGAATCACGTGGGTTCGTGGGAATATCGCTTCTTGTTATGCAGCATCCCGCACGGAATCCGCATGATCTTTAACTTTGCTCTCCGCGGCTGGGTATGTAAGGGACCGGGGAAGGGGCAAGGGAAATACCGCGCATAACGGGCATTGCGTTCGGCACGCAATAGCCCCTAAATGAACGGGGGTGGGGTGGTGACGAGATACTCACACACACACAAAGAGAGAGAGAGAGAGAGAGAGAGAGAGAGAGAGAGAGAGAGACCGTGGGCCATTTAAATATGCGCCTTTTATGCGTATACGCTTCTTTAAATACATATAGCGGGTGGGCGGAGGAGCGAGGGGGCGGGGGTAGGATCGGGGGACGCGGAGGGTTCGATCCGTTGGCCCGAAGCCGAGCCAAAATACTCGGCCCAAGAGCGAGAAAATCGGCTCGCGATGCCGTATTATAAAGCGCATCTTTTGTCACGCTTATGCAACCTGGAGAAGAGAGCGAGAGAGTAATAAAACTAGAATTAGACCGGGACGACGAGGCCTTACTGCCGGCGGGCTCGGCCCTGATAAATGATCCCTTGATT